>OZ030012.1:94648472-95313472 GCA_964023405.1 Apodemus agrarius | reverse complement strand
ATACAGAGAACATATAATTATGTATGTGTGTGTTATGCATGCACATACACAGGTGGTATAGGACTATGCCAGGTGACAGAAAATTTAAAAGTAAAATACTTCAGTCAACTAAAAATATTGTATTTTCATATTACAAATTTTGGATTTACAAATGCTTCAAAAAAGTTTGGTTTCTATTATTAAAATGGATGTGGACAGAATGATAAATGAAAATTAAAGACTGTCAGTCTTACCTATAAAAGATGGTCTGCCACATGAGCAGCTGAAGCCAGAGGATTATGAATTTGAGGCTTATCTCCAACACAAGCAATACATCAAATATCTCAAAGAGAGACATTAATAGAGTTTGTCTCTAGCACAAAGAATACATTGAGAACCTTAAAGAA
The DNA here is from genome assembly GCA_964023405.1 of Apodemus agrarius. Taxonomy (NCBI): domain Eukaryota; kingdom Metazoa; phylum Chordata; class Mammalia; order Rodentia; family Muridae; genus Apodemus; species Apodemus agrarius. The sequence goes on along the minus strand of OZ030012.1, from coordinate 95,313,086 downwards.
TGATGTTAATAAACTTTCAGGAAAGTAAGTTGAGAGATTAGTATTTTAGTGACTCTGAGTGCATGTAACATCTGCATTCACTTGGTTAAAAGGTTCTTCTGTGTGGTGGTTTGAATAAAACTGGCCCCCATAGGTCCTTAGAGAGTGGACCTATTAGGAAGTATGTCCTTGTTGAGGTTCGTGTGCTTTGAGGTTCCAGAGGCTTGTCAAGCCATGTGTGGCAGTCATTTCCTGCTGCTTTGCAGATCCCGGTGGAGAACTCTGAGCTACCTCTTCATCACCATGTCTGCGTGCATGCCACCATGTTTCCCACAGTGACAATAATGGAGTAAACCTCTGAACTCTAAACCAACCCCAATTCAATGCATCCTTTTATGAGAAGGGCTGCGATCACGATGTCTCACCACAGCAACAGAAAACCCTAAGACATTTGGTATCAAGTCACTCTTTGTTCTCACAGCCTTTGCTTCTACATCACTGAGAGAGGGAGCACCTCGGACTACCGCAGAGCACAGTAGGGCAGAAAGGCCTATTCCGTGACCCCAGCAAGCAGATGAGAGTAACAGGCTCTGAGGAGCCGTACTTTGTCTATTGCCTTTGGTTGGCTTGCGGCCTGTGCAAAAATGGAGACAGTTCATGTATGAACTGTTGTTTTACTGGAAGTTGGTTAAAGATGCTATAGGAAGCTGTCTGTAACTGCTTCTTACCATATTCATGTTGTTTCTTGAACCTAAAATGTAACCATCATCCCATGAAGACTGTATCACAAGCTATACTTCACTTATCCACTCCTGCACTCAGTCATAGCACTTTTGACTTGCATTTTACAGCTAGGTGTGTTGTATCCTTCAGGGCCTGGATGTCTACAAGGTCTTCTTTTGACTCTGCCTTTGATCTTGGACTATAGATTCCAAAGATTTTTTTTTAAGCTAAAGGCCAAACCCAATCTGAGGATGAATATTTGAGGAGACCTATAAAACAAATTAAGGTCCTTAATCTATTTTCTGCCCTTCTACTTATTTATAGCATCATTAAAGAACTGCTAGGTGTCCTGTCCTGGATATATAGTTGTATTAAGTTGGTGAGCAGGATGCAGTGTGCCTCTCCTGGGTCTGGAATCTTCCCTGTGGCTTTGAAACACTCATCCCCATTTCTACTATCCTGCCTATTATGTACACATATAGATGACAGTTGTATGGAATTATACCTCATGACCTTTATTTAGGATGAAGATGACATACTCTTATGATATACACAGGGGGAAGAGATTCAATGAACCTATACAATTGTTTTAAAAATATATCAGACATAGGGTTTCTTGGTTGATAGTTCATATTGCTTGTAATGATTTGAAGAGGTATAGTCCCCATAGACTCATGTGTTTAGACGTGGCACTATTAGGAGGTGTGGCTTTTTTAGAGGAGGTGTATCCTTGTTGGAGAAATTGCATCACTGTAGAGGTGGGCTTTGAGGTCATATATATGCTCAAGCTCTGCTAAGTGTGGAAGTCTTCTCCTTGCTGCCTGCCAATCTAGGTGTAGAATTCTCAGCTCATTTCTCCAGCACCATGTCTGCCTGGATGCCGCCATGCTTCTTCCCATGATGATAATGGAGTAAACCTCTAAAACTGTAAGCCAGCACCAAATTAAATGTTTTTCTTTGTAAGAGTTGCTTTGGTTATAATGTCTTTTGACAGCAATAAAACTCTTAAGACAATGCTCTTGTAGAGGAGCAGAGTACAATTTCTAGCATCTGTATAAGGCAGTCAAATGGTTATGACTATGGATCCAGGGATCTACCACTCTCTTTTGGCTTCTGGAGGCACCTTCACTCACATACATGCATCTGCATGCTTGTACCATGCATGCATGTGCACACACACACACACACACACACACACACACACTGTGCTATTTCAAATGCCATAGAACTCACTACTTCTATAAATGTAAATACAATTCTGAGAGACCAAATGTTGTGGGTTCAGACTGAACCTTAGAGAACTTGACATAAGTTTGAACTCAAGTAAACTAACAGGCTGGTACCTAGCACCAGTTTCCAGGTTATCCCCCAAACAAGACCTGTGCCTAGCAGCAGTCTCCTGGTTATTCCCCCAACAAATCAGCACACCCAGGTTGCAAGCCCGACCCTGGCAAGTTCCAACAAACACCAATCAGGAAAAATGTAAGTTAAGTTTATGGTTTGGCTTCCAACACCAGCTGATTATGTTAAAGGCCACAGTAGCACCCTGATTAGATGCTTGCCAGGCTAGAAACCTTCACCCTTCGCTTCCCATTTTCTGTAAAACCTTGACCCAGTGAGAGCTCAGGGCTTCTCTACCAAAACTGTCCTGTGGGCCTGTGGTGAGTTAAACCCAAGCTGCAGCTTGTAAATAAAGACCCTTTGTGAATGCATCAGATCAGCTCCTAATTGGTCTCTTAAAGTTCACAAATGCTTCCTGGTCCTACAATTCCTGACCACCAGATGTCTCAGTATGCACTAAGTTATTCTGGGCTGGTTTATGCTGGTTCTATCATTCTGCTTCAGTTTCTTTCACTGCGATTTCATCTTTTTAGCATTGAAAACAAATAGTATAAAGATACTAGAGTTAAGACAGAGTGTTTAGTGTATTCCTGATATATCAGAAGTACTTGGTGACTCTCATTGGTGGCCTAATTATTACAGGAAAACATGCCTGAGGTTTTGTTCTTTTCTTATTTCCTTACTATTTTCCACCCATGCATGTTTTGAAATAAGGTATTTGCTCTCCATTATATCAGAATTTTTTTCTATGGAAAACTTCAATTATATGGCATTTTAGAGACTGTGCTTTTTTCTTTAGAAAGATATACAATGTGTAGTCACAACCTGTAAAAATTGCCCAGTGTCAATTTGAATGGCACTACCTACAGTGATTTTTGGGGTAAAAATATAATACTGATTTCGAAATGCTTCTATAGTTCCACTTCTTACAATCTAAATGATTTATATGTGAAATCTGCTTGGTTTTCCCTGATAATTTGCTTCTGTTTAAGACACTGCCTGTGCCCTCTGGTTTTCTGTCATCAGTGAATTCATTAACTCGGCCCATAGTGAAGGACAGGTGTAAACACTATTCCCTTTTCTCTACTTATTAGTTTATCTTTGTTTTTAGTTGATTGTGTGGTTTAGAAGAGGTTGTAAGATGAACTGACTTTAATCAAGTCATGAAAGTCAAGCTTAGATATTTTCAAATTGCCCTTTTCAGCTAAATGAACTCCTCGACAATCTTGAGTACAAATTTACACAAATCCTAATTAAGGTGCAGTCATGTTAATCATTTCATGATCTAGTCACTATTATTCAGAACGAAATGAGGATTATAGAAATATTACTAGGCATTAAGTAATTCATATTTCTTTGGGTTTTATTTCATTTAAACCCAGGGAATAGATGTAAATAATAAATCACCAAACACACACACACACACACACACACACACACACACACACACACATGCACATACGCACACAATATTTTTTTCTGGGAAGCACAACAAAGTTAATTTTCAGTGGGAAAATAATTTTCAGGTAATCAAGGACTATAAAATGCTCCAGAAAACAACTTAAAAGGAATTTTTGTCTAGTGCTGAGAAATAAAAGCTGGAAAGTGTTGTGTTGAAAGGGCACACTGGAATGAATGAATGACACGCCGATATGTTTACACTGGCTACCTGTAGGTTAACATCTTAAATGACCTGTAGTGTATGTTAAACTTTGTTTGACCCTTGATTGTGATTAAATGTGAGGAATTTAGGTTTTGAAATTTGCGATATACATTTTGGAAAATTTTAAGGGACCTGTATGCTGTTTTCCACAATGACTATACTAGACTATATCCACACATATGGTATGTGAGGTCTTCTGCCGCTGGACATCCTCAGCAGCACACCTGCTACCTTTAGCCTCCTGTTTTCCACAATGACTATACTAAACTATATCCACACATATGGTATGTGAGGTCTTCTGCCGCTGGACATCCTCAGCAGCACACCTGCTACCTTTAGCCTTCTGGATAAGAGCTCCTCCTGCCCTGGAAGGATAGCATCTCGGGGTGGGGGAGTGGTTTGGGTTATCGTTTTGCCACTGAACACAGGGAATTAGGTAGGTGGTAGGGGTTTCATCCCTCTCCGCGTTCTGTTTATGAGAGCTCCTGTTATCTCTTCCTTAAGTGTTTAGTTTTTTTTTTAAATACATTCTGATATGACCATATTTCATTATATACCTGCACAAAAATCTCAATAATAAAGTTATTGTTTTAGTTTTAGTTTAGAAACTTTGCCTTGGAACCATCTGGCCCTTAGTTTGCCTTTACCAAGGAACTGACAGCCTGCTATTTGCTCCTGGTCTCCTCAAATGTTTATGTCCTTCTCATTAATTGGTATAGATCAGATATGTCCAGAGGTTTATCCATCACGTCGAGCTTTGTCAGTTTGTCAGCACACAGATATTTGCAGCCATACCTAATGATTGATCATTTTTATTTCGGTGGTAATAATTCCAGGGTCTACAATTTCATACCTAACTTTACTTATTTGAAGTTCTTTTTCCATTTATTTTCCCCCTCCCAGTTCATCCTCTCTTCCTCTTTCATTTGGGTGGACCCTATTCCTGTCTCTCATTAGAAAACAAACAGGCTTCTAAGGAATAACGGTAAAATAAAATAATATAAAACAAAAACTAATACATGGAAAGAAGGCAAAGCAAGCATAGAGAAGGAAAAGAGCCCAAGAAAAGGCAGAAGAAGCAGTTATAGACACAGAAACATCCTTGTTTGTATGCTCAGGAATCCCATAAGAACACTAAACTGTATATGAGAATATGTAGGCAAAAGGCTTGCAAGGTCAAAAGAGAGAAAATATTACATATAAATGTATATGTGATAAAATAAAATAAAAGAAGCTAAGGTAACATCCTTTCAATCCCTGACACAACATTATGGGACAAGATAAGACACCATTGAGTTCATTTCTTGTTGAGTATCTACTGCTGGGCATGTGGCCTATCTTTAAGAATAGTTTCTTCCCTCAGTGAAACTCCCTTGGAGAAAACTAGATGTTCATTTCCAAGTGGTTTTCAATCAGCAATGGCTTCTGGGTTAGGATTGGAGTGTGTGCCCACTTAGTTCTCTTTCTTTATATTGATGAGTCTGGCTAAAGGTTTGCCTGTTTTGTTTTTATAAAAGCCTAATTTTTAAATTAATATTTTGTTTTTAGTGTCTACTTCTCAAATCTTTGCTTTATCTGTGATTTTCTTCCTGTTACTTATTTGGGATTTGATTTATTCTTTGTTATCTAGGTCTTTGAAATGCATTCAATATGTTCTTTATCTGGAATCTTTCTATTTTTGATACAGGAAATTATTCCTATACACACCCCTCACTAGGAACTTGCTGCATCCTGTTAAGTTTTGGAATGTATTTTCATTTATTTTGAGAACTTTTAAATGTTAATTTTTTTATAGTTTGATGACCAATTATATTTTTTAAAATATAGTGTTCAGTCTTCATGTGTTTGTGTAATTTCAAACTTTTTTATTGTTCACTTCTGTCTTTATGTATTTGTGATCAGAAAACGTTCTGAATGTGTTAGGAAATTTCGTGAATGTCTTAAGGCCTGCCTATGACTTAATATATGGTCTAGTCTGGATAAGGTTGGGCACTTCCACACTAGATGACATAGATATATATCAGTATATCTTTCTGAACTGATCCATTGAACATTATTTAGTGGTCTTTGCTTTTTTCTTGACATCTGATCTCAAAGTCTACCTAGAAGCCAAGCATAAATGTAGCTATTTCTAGTGTCTTCACGATTACACTCTCTAAGAATATCTTTTCTCATCCTTGCACTTTCTGAATGTGGTTTTCCCGAGTCAGTGTGTGATTTTAATGTATCGTTGGGTCCTTTCTTTTAAAACTTTTAATCCACCCTGAATCTCTTTACTTCAGAATTTAATCTATTTACATTCAATGTATTCTTTATATGTAAAGACTTATGTTTTTCATAATTTTCTTCTAGTTATTATGAAAATACTCCTTCCTCCTTGTTTTATATTTGTCATTTATGGCTTGATGATCGTGTTGATAATATTGTTCCTTTGCATTTGTATCTTGTGCATCTTACCTCATGGTGGGATTTTTCAAGTGCTTTTGGGATTTTTTATTTATTTATTTTTTATTCGATATATTCTTTTTTTTTTTTTCTTTCAAGAAAGGGTTTCTCTGTAGCCCTGGCTGTCCTGGAGCTCACTCTGTAGACCAGGCTGACCTCAAACTCAGAAATTTGCCTGCCTCTGCCTCCCAAGTGCTAGGATTAAAGGCGTGCACCACCACTGCCCAGCTTACACTGTAGTTGTCTTTAGACACACCAGAAGAGGGCATCGGATCCCATTGCAGACCATCGGGTCCCATTCAGGACCTCTGGAAGAGCAGTTGGTATTCTTAATGGCTGAACCATCTCTCTAGCTTGATATATTCTTTATTTACATTTCAAATGATTTCCCCTTTCCAGGATTCCCCCCTCCCCAAAGTCCCATAAGCCCTCTTCCATCCCCCTGTTTCCCAATCAACCTCTTCCAGCTTCCCTATCCTGGTATTCCCCTACATTGTTGCACTGAGCTTTTCTAGGACCAGGGGCCTCTCCTTCCTTTTTCTTGGGCATCATTTGATATGTGAATTGTTTCCGGGGTATTCCAAGCTTCTGGGCTAATATTTTGGGGATGTTATTTAACTTTCTTTTGCTTATAGATATAGGACTCTATCAAATATTTTTTCTAACTTTACTGATCCTGGATTCTCAGTTTGTGTTTTGAAAGGTCTTTTTTTTTTTTTTATTTAAACCAATTATTGTTGAAGGACTCTCTTGTTCATCATAGTAGTCTCCTATGTCAGTTATCTTCCTTCAGGATTTATAAATTTAAATTTCTCAAGCCTTTTGTGGTCTTTCTGGTGTTAATCTAAGGGAGGATATCCTTGTATGTGGTAATGTTTTTCTGTTTGAAAGCTATTGATCTTATACTATTGAAAATGTGACTGTTATGGAGTGATAAAGATCTTTTTTATTCTTTTTTTTGTTTTGTTTTGTGGTTCTATGGAACTTCTTGGCTAATAATTATCCATAACTTTATCCCCAAATAAAAACAGTTTTGTTATTTAATTGTATTTGTTATTTGTTTTTTAATTTTAGATATCGTTAATCCTCTAATCTTTTCCTTCAGCATTCCAAAACTGCAGACATTTCATTTAATGGTATGCCAAAGGCTCGGAAGGATCTCTTTAATTCTTCCCCTTTTCTTATTTCATCTTTCTTCCTCTTCTTCCTTTTGCTCTATCAATTGCTTCCATATGGTTGTGATAAGATACAACCAATGTAACTTACAAAAAAGAAAAGCCTTGTTTTAGCTAACAGGTCTGGGGGGAAGAGTCCACCATCATCCCAGTGGGAAGCATGGCAGCAGGCAGGGATGGTGACTGGCACAGCAAGCCAGGAGTGCACAAGCAGGAAGCAGAAGGGGTGAATTGGGAATGACGCATGGCCTTTTGAACCTTCATGATTGGCTTCAGTGGCATACTTCTAAACTTCTAAGCCGTCTAAACAACATCATCAACAGTAGACTGTTCCAACAAGTGAACCTGTAGGGGACACTCTTATTCAAAACACCACAATCTGTCTGGAGTACGGTAACAAAATTTAACTTCAGCCACTCTTCTGCTTGGTGAGATCTGCTTAACCATGCCCCATTTTTCTTGGTCATAATTTCTATCTCCGTGCAATTTCTCATTCCGGTCTGACACGAACTGCCTTCCTAATTTTATTTACTGTTTACCTGCATCCTCTTTAATCAAATTGACTAATTTTCTTCCAATTATTCTATAAGAAGGAACCAAAGTAAAACCATTTTGAATAAAACTTCCATTTTGAATAGGAGTCAAATAAAGTTTATGTTCCTAAGACATCCCTGGGTAACTGACATTCTGCTGAGCATAGAAAGAGAGGGAGAGGGAGGGAGGGTTTCTAATGAAGTCCCCTATCCCTAAATTCTGATTGATAGAAAAATGTAACTGTAACTTCTGGGTTTGGGAGGTGGTGAGCAGGGACTGTGGGGTCGGGGGTGGAGGGTGGGGGTGTCACAGTTCAGCTCCCAAGTCTGATCTTCAGCTCTAATCAATGAGAAGTGGATTAATCCACCTGCTAAATCCAATTGATTTTTGTCATCTGCATTGATCTGGTATGTGGTTGTGTTGGACCTAAGCAGACCCCATAATAGTTCTTTGAAATTTTTTTATCAAATGCTTTGCTTATGCTGAGTTTTGAGGGATATTGCTTCAGAGTCAATGTACTTTTTGGGAAGCATTGTATTTGCTTTTCCACACTTCCTAAGTCCTGAATTGTGATTAAATATGTTATGGTGGATTGATTATCCTCACCATTTTTGTTTGGTAGTATTCTTAGTACCAACTTACTCTTGAAGATGTGTTTTGGAGTATCAGTTGTTATACAATGCTGGCATGGCATCCTATTTTTTTTGTTTCGTTTTGTTTTTTGAGACAGGGTTTCTCTGTGTAGTCCTGGCTGTCCTGAAATTCACTCTGTAGACCAGGCTGGCCTCGAACTCAGAAATCTGCCTGCCTCTGCCTCCCAAGTGCTGGGATTACAGGCATGTGCCACCACTACTGGTTAGCATCCTTTTTTGTTGTTGTTGTTGTTGTTGTTGTTGTTTTGTTTTGTTTTGTTTTGTTTTGTTTTTCAAGACAGGGTTTCTCTGTGTAGTCCTGGCTGTCCTGGAACTCACTCTTTAGACCAGGCTGGCCTCGAACTCAGAAATACGCCTGCCTCTGCCTCCCAAGTGCTGGGATTACAGGCGTGCGCCACCACGCCTGGCACATCCTATTTTTATAGTCTCCAAAATTTCTGAAAACAGGAGTGCACTCAGACAGATTTACTATTCTTATGAACCATGCAACATGGGAGATATGAGAAACTCTGGCAATTGTATTGTGGATATAGGATAATGTGTAGCTCACATTGTGACTATTTCTGTTATGGAAGTAATTACAGTCACCAGGTAGGCCAGTATGTCATTACAGACAATGTTGCTAGAACTTTTATTCATCATTCTTCAAAGGCGATCTTTGATCTTTAACTTCTCTGGCCATGGGGTGTAAGCGATAGACATTTTTTTCTTGTCTGTCTGGCAGTTTTCTGCATTGTTATAGTTTGCTACATCTGACAGTGTTGCAGTGATTCACTTACTGATCTCCAGTGTTGTTCCATGGCCACTCATCTCAAAACATATCATACATATCACTTGAGGGATTTTTGTAGGGGGAGGAAATAAGTTTGGGGGTTTCTGTTTAGCCACCATAAATCTCCACAGTGTTATCAATCATGCTTTTTATGTGGAGCTCTTGAATATTTCTCTTGATATTTACCCTGTAGGACTTTTTAGTAGTACGGTTGAATTGTGAATGAATAATTAATGTTGAACTTTCAATATATTATTTTAAATCAATAGTTCAAAGTGCATTATAAATTTTATTATAAATATTTGTTTGTTTCTAAAGTAAAGCAGTAATCTAAAATCATGACAATCTTGTGTCTCCTCTCATAGATGCCTATTTAATTCTTTATTCCTTAACTGTTAATTGTTTAGAACTTGATAGACTAGTATTATCTTTGAATGTGCTTTGTGCTTTAGTCTTAAGTTTAAGAGGAGTGATTCTGACATAAATATGTATAATGCTTTCTAATGATTTTTATTGGGGTGTAAAGTTGCTTTCTTAGAAGTATTATACAGCACAAAGACAAAGTTAGCAAATAGCAACCTTCTGAAATAAAAATATGTTTCTTCTTGCTTTAGTTATGAGTGGAAAATTTGTACTATTTCCATAGATAGGATCTTCAGTTTTTTCCTCTTGTAATAAATTTTAACTTCAGCAGGAACTATTGTGCACTTAGGAAACCAAGAGTAAACAGTGGAATTTTCCTTTTCAACATAGAAGTCTTTGACCTTAATTTTACTACAAAGTTATTTCTTGTAACACTTTCTTACTCTACCCCTTAGAGTGACTTTAGTTAAAAGATAAATTTACAGGATATTAAATAATTCATTGTTTCTAATGCGATTTTAGAAAGAATATTTCATAGAAAAATTACAATTATTTCAGGAAATGATAGATAATACTTGGTTTCTAATGAAAGAATTCAAAAAGCTGGGGCACTAATTTTATTCTAAAGTATTTACTTGAAAGTGTAGAAAGTGGGAAATGGCTGGGAAAATACTAACATTGTTTCCCTCATTCTTGGTGTCACATAACGTGTTGGTACTCTGTTCAAGCTCCACCCCACAGTTGCCTGGCAATAGCCAGGTATGCCCCACCCCACATGCCTGGCCCACAATAAGAAAGGCTGCCTGCCCCTCCTCTCCCTCTTTCCCCGCTCCTTCCCCTCTCTCTTCTCATCCTCTCACCTCTCTGCCCCACTTGGGCTCCCCCCCCCCCACGTGGTTATGGCCGGCCTCCACTCTCTCTCTACTCTCTCTATTCTCTCTCTCTCTCTCTCTCTCTCTCTCTCTACTATACCATTGACTCTCATCCTATCCTCTAAATAAATTCTATTCTATACCATGTTGGTGTGTGTGTGTGGTCCTTCAAGGGGAAGAGATGCCTAGGCATGGGCCCGCTTAGGTACCCCCTTCCCCCACATCGCCATGCCATACTCACTAACACCCTTTCTCTCTTTTAAATCCCATCATAATGGAAGGAAGATTAACTCTGCGTCCCTTCATCATTATATCATTCATGTCATTAAAGCATTTGTAAACCTTGGTTTTGAAGACCCCATGCTCCATGTTCTGGGAAACTTGCTCACCTGTAAGTTTGTCAGTCTCTCCATGATTCTGGCAACGGTAATGCTATAGTCTATATATAGTTTGGATCATTTAAATGCCAAGAAGAAGGTAATTACCACCCAAACAAAAGTAGCTGGTGTTTACAACCATTTCTAATTAGCTCTGTATAGACCTGAACTTGGAATCCTCTGGTGCTTTCCTAAGATTAACTGCAGCTGCATGGCTTGAGCTCTGTGTTGTCTCCTTACATTTTACTTTCACAGTTTTATGTTTGCAATTCTTTTCTAATTGAATCATTCCCTAAAGCTCCAACTCTACCAGATGAGATTAAAAATGAAACAAATATAAGGAGAACAAGTTCAAAATAGCTTTCAGTTTTCCTGCCATTTGTAATTTAATTTCCTCTACATGGTGTGCTCCATCCTTTCTAGCTCTTCATGAATTCCTGATATCCTCTTCCGTACTCTCTGTACCATTCTATATTTCATCTGTGTCTGTCCTTGGACACTGAAGCAGATCCTCGCTGGGTTTTGTCAACTTCAAAGGACCCTAGACATATCTAGGGTGAGGGAATCTTAATTAAGAATGCATCCATCCACACTGCCTGAGGGCAAGTCTGTTGGCAAATTTTCCTGATGTTGCAGGAAAGCCCAGCCCAATACTGATTGTGCCACCCCTGGGCAGGTAAGTTTTACAAGAAAGCAAACCAACCAAGCCAATAAGTGGTATTCCTCTGTGACTTCTGATGCATTTATTGCCCCGACTTGCCTTAGTGATGGAGTATGACTAGAGAGCGGTAAAACACCTGAGTGATGCCAAGAAATCATGACCATAACGCTGAAGGAAATGACAAAGGCAGTGCAGGATTTAAGAGACAAACTCAGTAAAGAGATGTAAATATTGAAGCAAACTCAAACTGAAATGAAGATGCAATTGGAAAAAAAACAATAAGAGAATTAGAAACCTTGGGGCAGTAGTATGGATAAAGAAAAGGTAGAATACAAAATAACTCAAACACAAATTTCAGGGGTGATACAAGCAAAGAAAACAATTTAAGTCACAGCAAAGGAACATATAGGAGCCGTGTGACAAGAGGTAACACACACACACACATTCAAATTATAGGCAGAGATGAAAAAGAATTTCAAATCAATAAGCAGACCATATCTTCAACAGTAACATAGAACACAATTTCTGCCTCAGCAACTCCAGGAAATTCTGTGTGACAAGTTCCATAGACTGAGGCGTTAGACTCCAAAAGGGGAAAGTCTCCTGGAAATGGCTGTGGAAGTCTCCTAGCTAGAAGATAATTCTGAGCCATAGCTCTCACAGCATTTCATTTTGCTTTCAATTTCCCCTCTTCCTTTTTTCACAAGATTATCCTAATAGCCCGGGTGAGAGAATCCAAGCAAGTAAGATTTAAAAGAGTCTGTTCTTTGATGTAGAATCACTGGCCCAAAACTCTTTTGCAATGCTTTGCCTCATAGTCATTTACATAATTAGGTTGATAAAATAACCTCCCAACAACATGTAAATATATATGGCTATGTAGATGAGGATGGCTCTGACACTGTGGTATGAAAAGCATTGGAGGGAATCTCAAGTTTTTACAGACAGAAGCTAAATGTTAGATAGGGATTACTTATGGAAACTCATTAAAACATAGGGAATATGACCAAACGTTCTTTGAACTCTCTTTGAAAGTTTGTTAACTACAAATGATTCTGTATCAGGAAGATTAATGTTATCTGTGATTGACCCTGTAAATCTGTGAACATTATACCTGACTGGTTTTGCATTTCCTTGTGCCAAATGGTCATGCTAATTGTTCATTGTGCCTGCTTTACTGGATATATCTTTTGAAATGGTAAATGCAGACTCCTACTTTAAAGATCCTGCTTGAGAGCTGCAAAATACATTTAGATTCAAACCGCCTTTGTGTTTGTGTCTGCTTGTCACCACCGAACCTGTGCCTTCCTGGATAACAAATCCCAGGTTCCCCACAGTTGTAACTACCTGCTGGGTTGGTCTGCGGCAAATTTCCCAAGAGAAAGGATAGATCTACCCTGTCGGCTACAAGATGTACACAGAATACTGAGTAGGCAATATCATAAAAGATAGTCCTCATGAAGTATCATAGTTAAAACACTAAACAGCACAAATAATGAGTTGAAAGCACTGAAAGGAAAAAGAAAAGCATGAATTACATATAAATTAAAAAGCCTCAAGAATAATAGCTCATTTCTCAATAGAAAATTTGAAAGTCAGAAGAGCCTAAAGCAAAGTTCAGAAAAAAACAAGAATGACAAACCTAGATTACCATACCCTGCAAAACTATCACCATTGATGGAAAAAGAAAGCTTTTTATGATACAGACTGAAAAAATATATGTTCACAAAATTAGCCCCACAGAAGACATTAGAAGTAATCCTTCTCGTGAAAGACAGGAATAAGTTTAGTGAAGAGACTATAGGAAGAAAATAAATTAGCACTGAGGGGAATGGCACAAAGGTTAAGAGCACTGATTTCTGTTCTATAGATCCCGAGTTCAATTCCCCCAGTACCCACATGGTGGTTCATAACTGCCTATAACTGTATTCATATGAGATCCAGTGCACTTTTCTAGTGTGCAAATGTATATGAAAACAAAGCACATACATAAATTAAGTACAAAAATACTTAAGTCTTTTTTAAAAAGAAAATAAACAAAGCTATAATTACTGAAAAGCAAAGTATGATGAAGACCAAAAACAACGAAATAAAACAAAACAAATAAGCAAAACAAAACAAAAAGACTGTAATCAAAACTCACATTCCAATAATAACTTTAAACTGTTAATGGCTTCAACTCTTCAATCAAAAGGCACAGGCTGCCTGATTATTCTAAGAAACAAAAAAATCACCTTCTTATTATGTACAAGAAACTCATCTTAAGTTTCACCTTAAAGTAAAAGGGTGAAAAAATGTACACAAAGCAAATAGACCACATAACAATTAGGATTGATGTTCTTATACTTAATAAAATAAAGCTAAAACTAATCACAAGAGGTAATAAAAGATACCTGATCCTAGTTAAGGGAACAAACCAAGAAGGCATTACAATCATAATCACATATGAGCCAACTTCTGATGCAAAATGTTTCTTTTAAAAATTAATACTAGAAATAATGACAGGTTAACTACAACCTAATAATAGTAGAAGATTTTAATACTTCACTTACTCAAGTAGGTAGGTCATCTGAACAAAAAACTAATAGAGTAATATTAAAATTAAATGATGTCATAATCAAATGAGCCTAAAGTATCCCCAGAATATTTCACTAGGCATCAAGAAATGCACTTTACATTCAGCATTCCACGGAAAGCTCCTCTAAAACAGGCCTCATTCTGGGACACAAAACAAAGCTTAATAAACTTGGAAAGTTTGAACTGACTCTGTGTATCCTATGTGACTATAATTCAATAAAACCTTAAATAAACAGTAATGAAATCTCTAGTAAGTACATATACTAATGGAGATTAAACAGTTCATTAGGGAATGACAAATGGGTAGAAGATTAAAATCTATCAAGAACTTTAAAAATTCCTAGAATTAAATGAAAAATGAAGAATCAACACAACAAAACGTTTGGGAAACATTAAAATTAGCCCACTAGGGAACTTGTAGCTTTAATAGCTTATATTAAAAAGGCAGAAAAAAAAATACCAATAAATGACTTGAGATATAACAGAAGAATTTGGAAAAATCATGAAAAAGATTAAATTCAATCCCAGTTGATGGCAAAAATATAAACTAAAATTGAAGCAGGAAATAATGAAATAGAAACAAAGAAACTAATATACAAATTCAATGAATCTAAGAGCTATTTATTCACAAGGTAAAACAATATTCATAGACATTGGACTTAACTAACAAAAAACAGAGATGACCAAATTGCCAGAATCAGAAATAAACAGAAATCATTACAAGAAGTACAAATGGAATTCAAAATATTATAAGGGAATAGTTTTAAAACCTGTACTCACATGTCAACCGGGCGTGGTGGCACACGCCTGTAATCCCAGCACTTGGGAGGCAGAGGCAGGCGGATTTCTGAATTCGAGGCTAGCCTGGTCTACAGAGTGAGTTCCAGGACAGCCAGGGCTACACAGAGAAACCCTGTATAAAAAAAAAAAAAAAAAAAAAAAAAAAAAAACAACCCAAAAAAACCCCAAACCTGTACTTCATTAAATGAGAAAATCTAAAAGAAATGGGAGAATATCTAGATCCATTGAAACCACCAAAATTAAATAAACAAGAGATTCACAACCTAAACAAACCCAGAACAAGTGAGACAAAAGTAGTAATAAAAATCTTCAGTGTAAAGCTCAGGCTGAGATGGATTCACAGCAGAAATCTACCAGACTTTCACAGAAGATTTTCAGTTAACAGTACTTAAACTAAGAGAAAGGAAGGAAGGAAGAAAGGAAGGGAGGGAGGGAGGAAGGAAGGAAGAAAGAAAGAAAGAAAGAAAGAAAGAAAGAAAGAAAGAAAGAAGTGGAGAACTTCTAAGCATCTTCTATGAAGCCAGCATTACTCTAATACCAAACCAAATAAAAGCAAAACAGTAACAACAACAACGACAACAACTGGCCGATGTCTCTGATTAACATAGACATAAAATTCCACAATGAAAAATTTTAGAAATGAATAAAGGTATACACCTAAATGTACATCCACCATGTTCAAATTAGCTTATCCCAGAGATGTAGGGACAATTAAACATATGTAAACACTGTAATAAAGGAATTTATGGACAATGATCACATGATTGTCACAATCTATACAGCCAGTAGCAAAATCCACCATGCCTTTATGATGAAAATCCTAGAGTAAGTAGAACATAAGGGACCATATCTCAACATACAGAAGGCTACATATGAAAAACTCCTAGTTAACACCATCCTAAATGGAGAAAACCATGAAGCAATTCCACTAAAAATAGAAGCATCAAGAAGGAAGCCAAAGAGTGGATACTTTGATCCTTCTTGGAAAGTAGATCAAAATACCCATGACTTATAGCCAGTGTACTGAGCATAGGGTCCCCAATGGAGGAGCTAGAGAAAGGACCCAAGGGGCTAAAGAGTTTTACACCTCTACAGGAGGAACACCAATATGAACCAACCAGTACCCCCAGAGCTCCCAGGGACTAAACCATCAGCCAAAAGGTACACATGGAGGGACCCATGGCTCCAGCTACATATGTAGTAGAGGACGGTCTTTTTAGACATCAATGAGAGGAGAGGCCTTTTGTCCTGTGAAGACTCGATGCCCCAGTATAGGGTAATGCCAGGTGGTCAGGTAAGTGGGAGGAAGGTGTTGGTAAGCAGGGGAAGGGGAAATGGGATGGGGGTTTTCAGAGGGGTTATGAGGAAAGGGGATACCATTTGAAATGTAAATAAAGCAAATATCAAATAAAATGAAATAAAATAAAAACTCAGAGCATGACAGTGCTGTCAACTATCCCTACTCTTCTCAATAGAGTGATCAAGGAACTAGATAGAGCAGTAAGGCAAGAAAAGGAAAGGAAATGAATGCAAATAGGAGAAAGAAGAAATCAAGTTAGTCTGATTTGCAGAATATATGCTACTATACATAAGAGATTCATAGAATTCCAAAAGAAAACTTTTAGAAATGATCAATGGTTTTAGCAAGATATGAAATTGACTCTCAAAAGCAAGAGCCTTTTTATATATACCCAACACAAATGTGCCAAGAAGGAGTTCATGGATGCATGCCAGGGGCCTTCCTGGGAAGGGTCTTTTGCCCAGGGTCTTAAATCATTCCTTACAAGGTACCAAGAGGAAATTAAGAGTCTGCAACGGGAGAGAGTGAATCAGACAATGGTGCTAGAGAAGTAGCTGAGGTTTTAGATCTGATCCAAATGTACAAGAAAGAAAGAACTAAGAAGGAATGTCATGGGCTTTTTATAAACCTCAAAACCCACCCCCAGTGATAAAGCTCCTCCAATAAGGCCATACCTCCTAATCCTTCCCAAAGAGTTCCACTAACTTGGGACCAAACATTCAGATATGTGTTTATACAGGCCATTATCATTCAAACCACCACATTACTATAAACTTTCCTATCAGAACTTCCTTCCTCACATCCCATAGATACTGTATCTTTTGTATATTTAATTCCAGAACATTTTGAGTTTTTATTTTCTCAAAGACTTATTCTTTACTTAAAGAGCATCAATAATCACAGAATTATTTCAATTAAAATATTCTGAGTTGTTGGAAAAACATGGATTTCACATTACCTCTCAGAGACATAGTTTTCTTAATTTTGAAGAAAATTTTAATTTTATTCCATGAGATTATTAATAAATATCTAGGAACCTGCTCTTATTAAAAAAAATCACTTCTTATTTAGCCCATAGTGTAGACAGAAGCAGGACAAAATCTTGGCACTTCTAATTTGATTTGTACTTTTACTTTGGGGCAAGGTTGTGGAGTTCTGTACAAAAATATACCAATAATTTATAGATATCCTCTGCACTTGTGGAATCTAACCTATTTCTCCATCAAGATTTATAGCACAAAGGTAATAGTAGCTCTGGTACTTTGCTTTTAGCTTTAGTATTTTCTAGTTCTGAATTGTAAAAATGTCCCTTAAAAGCAACTGGTCGTTCTCTTAAACCTACAGATGCCTTTGATTCTAGAAATATTAGAGTCTTGAGAATTTACCATAATGAGAGACCACCTCCTAGCCCCAGTAGGAGCAATAATCTTCTAGATCCAGCTTGTCATATTAAAATACTTCATTGGGAGCATTTTACAGTAGCAAAACTGAGATAATTATCACCAGACCACAGATTGATCAAGACTGCTTAATCATGTACACTTGTCTGCCCAATTCATTTTCTCTTTAATTATGAAGTTTATAACTATTCCAAAGATGTGCTCAGATATTTAATTATCTCCCTTTCCATTGTATACATTTTGCATAAAGTTCACTCCTGAGTCTTCACCATTATTTTTGTTTGCTGTCTTTAGGATCAATGCTTAGACTTATGTTTGAATCCCTAAATTTGACCTCTGGCTTAAGTTCTGGTTATATGATTATATACTTTTGAGGTATCTTATCTCTGCAAACATTCACTATTGATAGAAGGTGAGAATTTCCAGTTTATTTCAGGTCAAGCATCATCCTAGTTTTGAGGATTTAAACATGAGCCTTAGAAATATCTGATTGATACATGGAACACCTATGAAATGAATCCACATGCCCCAAGAAAGAATGTGAGAATAGAAGCACATGGCTTAGATTTTGACATGAGTTTGAACAATTTGGAAAGAGGGTAGGAAAACATAAGGCCTCTTGAGGGTCATGTAAGTTTCATACATATTTGTATGTCAGAAGCAAAATCAGTTTGGAGGCATTTGTTGTAGTCCAGCTAGAACATTTGACTTTTTTTATTCTACACAGAAACATAAAAGTCTGATTCCTAATAAAGACATCAAATTACAAAGTAGAGGCTTAAGAACTCAGAATATTAGGCAATGGCTCCAAAACATCAAGGTTTCCACTTACATCTCACCAACATCAATGAAACATCAACTCAAGTTTGAAGCCTTTTATCTCGAGGATAGTTTCTTAGTTCAATGACCTGAATATTTGTCTGCCAAATAGTAAGACATAGGAAGAAACTCATAAAGCAATTTATTTATGAAGAAATAATTCTAAGGAAGGAAACCTCATGGATAAGATTAGGGGTTTTATAAAACATATCTATGAGAGAACTTTTTCCTTTAGCTTTACGAGGCTCTAGAAGAAGTCAGAGATTATTAGGGAGCTAGGTCTCATCAGACATCAAATCTCAGGCTCCAGGCTGCGAGTAGTTTTCTACTCTTATAACCCATCCACTACACCTGATATGAGTTAAACAGGCAGATATAAATGAGATCCTAGGCCAAAACGTAGTTACAGTTAGTTATGATCATCAAAATTCCAAAGGACAACAGTCTCTGAAATATACAGATGAAATGGCTACCTTAGAAGTCAGTGAGAGAAGACTGGGCTTTCATCTGTCTTACACTCCAGTATTTCCATATTATTATTAGGAAGAGTCCAGAACACAGAGATGTAAGCAGCTACAACAATTAACATTCTATTCAGAACCTAGAAGCTCACTAGTTCTATGGATACTTGGAATTACATAGGGATATACAGTTGAAAATTTTTTTCCTGATCTTTGAATCATTTATCTTCAAATAATTGAACAAGGTTTTGTCATATCTCCATGAGGTTTGTAAATGCTATAGGCATTACTGTTTTTTTGGCAGGGGCGATGGGGGGGGACAATCACCATAGAGATGAAATATTTACAGCCCATGACGTGATTTGAGAGGACTGAGTAAGGCAGAGCCAGATTGACTCTGTGACAAGCTGCAAACTGGCAGTTTGGAAGATTAGGCCTAAAGGGCATGCCTTTGATGTCTTCCATTTTAGCAATCATATGTGATGGGATATTATTGAAAAGTATCTCAATCATAGATGAAAAAGACAGAGCTGAATGTAAATAGGACATTATAGAAAGTAGAAAGTGAATTGTGGAAGTGGATGCAAAACTTTCACATTTTTTTTTAAAAAGGAAAAAATAATCTAATGTAAGAAAGATGAAACAACCTTCTAACATAAGGATTAGAGCATCCCAAGGAACAGTGTTGAAATAATTGAATGAGGTATTCTCCTTATAGAGAATTCTCCTTTGCCAACCTCAACAGGCAATGTGATACTCATGTGTTGTCATCTTCTCTGGTCCAGGAAAAATGGTCAGAATACCTATGCAGTGAAAAGAGCATGAAGAGTAACATCTATATTGCCCACAGGACAGTGATGTGCTCTTGGTGCATTTCATGTGGGTGGAGCAGAGGTTTAGCCTCCCATAGCATACAGAATCAGGTGAAACCAAAGCAATTGGTGTTAATAGAAAGAAGATAAGCCAAAGCAAGCCTTCATTGTGAACAATGAGCTCATCCTGTCCCAAAGGATTCATGTCCCTCAGGTATCTGACTTGTCCTTAGAGAAGAGATGGCTGGCCACCTGTGTCATATGCAATTAGCAGTCTTATAAACCTCCTAACCACATCAACATACTGAACTCTTTTTCTGTGAGCATGAACACAACAAATTAACTTGTGGAGTTGTGCCCTCTGGTTTCCAATAACATGGATGTCATGTTAAATAACAGACATAAATAAATTAAAATGAATATAGATGCATTATGCCACTCCAAAAGCTACTATATCTAGATGTTTGCCTCTTCATTTAGAGCTTCCCTTAATATCCTTTCATGAGGGTATGTGAAAATATGACACATTTTCTACTTTTATAGAATCATGAAGTTACACAAAAATAATTAACCCTAGAATTATTTAGAAGAAATTGCATACAGTGAGGTTTAATATGACCTTTTAGTGATGGTGAACCTTCAGTTTTATCATCTATGTCTAAAGTTGAATGCTATATGCATTTTTCTCACCTTAAGAATGTTGGATTCTGAGTTAAGTATTTATGTTTAAATAAATAAATATCAAACTGAATCAAAAAGTATTAGTTCACAATTTAAGACAAAATTTTACAATTAATAGAGAAACTAAAATTAGAAAACAAATCAGAAATATGTGTTGTAAAGTAAATAAAATTATACAAAATATTAATTATTCTTACCTTTTACACAATACAGCAAAAACTGAAATGAGGAATTTCTACCTATAGTAGTGAGATGCTGTGTGCCCATAAGAGAAGAGTATTGTATATTCATAGGAGAGAAAAATACTTACTTCTTTAACAAAGAACACACTAGATTAGGTGTATCCGTTCAAGAATGAACAGATCATTATTCTTCTAAAGATTTAATCTCTGAAGAAACATACTACCCATGTAAACAGAAGATTAGTTCTTTGGAAGTTTCATACAGTGTTTAGATCATATTCATCCCTCCTCCTGCCAAGTATGTACAGATTTAATCCTTTTTCTTATCCACCCAATTTTGTGGGTGTTTGTTTGTATTTATTTATTTACTTATTTATTAATCCTATAACAACAAGTCTTGTTACCCAAATATTCTTGGATGTGTTGTTTTCCACTAGAACATGATCGACTTACCAGGGGCTACACTCTCTGATACAATTGTCCTTTTCTCCCCGGAAGATAGTAATTGCCAATAGCTCCGTGGCAATGAGGTAGAATTGATCTTTTCTACTTTTCTACTTTTTTTTCTCCATGGTGGGATTTGGTCTGGTTTGCACTTAAAGGGGTCTTATGTGTGTTATCACAAGTGCTGTGAGTTCATATCGTAGCTGCTCTGCTGTGTCTTGAAGACATTGTTCCCTTGTAGTCAGACATGCCTCTGGTTTTCACTCTCTCTACCTTGGAATTTAAGACTTATGTACCTCTATCAATAATACTGAGATTCAAAGGTAAAGCTTAATATACTTTCAATTCTCCTTAAAAGAAGACTATTCTTTGAAAGTACTCTCAAATAATCTTTCCAAATATACAAAACAAACAACTGTATAGGGTGAAAACATTTGTTTATTTGTTGATTTAAAGTTTTTATTTTACCAGAACATTACCCAAAGGATGAGGTGATGAAGGTAGGTATTCTTAGGAAGACGTTCTTAAGGAATGAACAATGGCGATATAAAGATTAGTAGAAAACATGGATCAACAAATAGTTTGAACAAATTAAAAACCCTGCATATACAAAATAAATTGTGAAAATTTACATTGAATGTGACATGAATGTTAAACATCCTAAGTGAGTTTATTATAGTTTGAATATTAAGTATCTCCCCCAAATGTTCTTGTGTTGAAGGATTTTTCCTCAGGGGAGGAATCTATTCATTGAGAAGTAACTTAACTGATTGATGAAGGCTTCATCATTGAAGGAGTCATAATTTGGTGGCATTACCTAGAGAAGGTGGGAGGTTGGGCAGAGATGGAAGAAGTGAGTCATTGGTGTACCTCCACAAACAGTGAACTTTCCCTTGTCCTTCTCTGACTGCTTTCTGGTTACCATGAAGTGAGAAATTTTCTCCTCCGCATGTATCTGCCATTAGAGTTGCTATGGATGCCTTAAAGGCTAACCTCAATTAAGTAATTGCTTTTGGAATGTCCAGCAGGCAGATGGATTGGCAGGATTCATCAGGGAATTGTGTACTTAATCAGTCAGAGGTACTTCTTTACTTATTCAAAGAGGAGTTAGGTGAAGTGAGGTTAAATATGCTAACTTTTTTTTTTTTTGATTTGGTTTCTTCGAGACAGAGTTTCTCTGTCTAGCCCTGGCTGTCCTGGAACTCACTCTGTAGACCAGGCTGGCCTCAAACTCAGAAATCCGCCTGCCTCTGCCTCCCAGAGTGCTGGGATTACAGACATGCGCCGATTTTTTTTTTTTTTTGACTACCTGTGACATTGAAAGTCAGAGGAAGGATCAGATAAGGTAAACCTTGAGATATGGAAGATTAGATTTAGTGCACAGGAAATATCTCCACTCTTAAACAGGAAGAAATGCTGACACTTAAGAAATTGTCTTAAGTATCTCAATTTTGATCACAAATCATCTGTTTATAGAAAGCATTTCTTGGGTGAGACAACAGCCCTTGGGCAAAGAACAAAAAATCCTTAAGGGTCAGTTTTATGATTAGATACTCTGACAGTGGTATGGGTATCTGACATGGTGCAGCATGGCTAATACTGGACCTTCAGGGGACCGTGAATCAGCTAATCAGTGATTAATGAGGCTTATACTTTCAAAATAGTTTGTGACAGCAGAGGGAAGGAACAGCTGAGAGCTTGCATCTTGATCTACAAGTAGAAAGCAAAGGGGAGGAGAGAGATCACTGGGAATCGCACAGTTCTTTTGAAACCTCCAAACCTTAAAGCACCCAGCACCACTACCACCTCAGTGACACACCCTGTGCAGCAAGTCCACACCTCCCAATCTCTCTCTCTCTCTCTCTCTCTCTCTCTCTCTCTCTCTCTCTCTCTCTCTCTCTCTCTCTCTAATAGTTCTGACCTCCTGGAACCAAGTATCTACATATATGAGGCTACAGAATCTATTCTCACTCGAACTAGCACAGTGGCTAGCCTGGATATCTGGAGACCTAACAGTAAACAGTGATGTAATCTGTTAAATCTGAGTAAATGTGATAAAGAAGCAAATAGTCTTTGGCACAAGTTGCTTTGAGAGACTGGACTAACTCCATCTTGGGTTCAGGCTCCATCAGAGAATCTGACCAAAGGCTGAACTCATTCATCCCCAGGCCTGGATCTAGCTTTGATTTCTAGGTCACTCCCTAACAACCGCCAATAAGGAAGAAGAAGTTACAGTTGTTCCTAAGGATATTTACTTATGAAAATTCTTGGGGAAAAAAAAACAAACTACTTTTGTGTGAATATAGCTTTAAGGTCAGAGGTGATTTGGACTTTTGCCAGCCAATGGGTGAAGTTTTATATGTGCCTACCTGCTACCCATGTACTGGCCTACATATGTAGGTGCATCCTCTGGTGTGTGCCCATGTTCCTGCCACTTGTCTGGTGGTTTGTGTGTTGGTGAATGAAGCATGTCTTATCTGCTAAGACTTCTTCCATGCCCCTTCAACCTCTCAGACTCCCAAGACCCTATATTGTCCTTGACATTGGAGAACATGTACTTTACACCTTGGCAAATAGGTAGTGATGATAACCTGTTAGGCAGTTTGAAGGGAAGGGGGCTTGCTTTAGTCTGGGACACACCAGCATAAGCTGTCTGTGGCTCTTGCCTTTCTGAGCCGGAGGATGGTGCTCCTGCAGCACTGGGCATTTAACTCAACTGGATGCCCATGTGGTAGCTGAGCCATGAGCCCTAATTAGCAGTCAAAATGAGTCTCAGGAAAAGATGTTAAAGCCACATATAGCACTGATAGTCATTTTGCTGTATTATTCTGTTGGCCTTGTGCTTACTTTGGTTGGGTCTATCCACAAGAGCAATATAGAAATTTCATTGTCTTTCCATAGAAGTCATAACATGTACAGTGGCCTGAGTGACTGTGATAAAGAATCAAACAGGACTTGGCCCAAGTTGCTTTGAGAGACCGGACTAACTCCATCTTGGGTTTAGGTTCCATCTTAGAAAACCTGACCTAAAGTTGAACTCCTTAAACACCAGGACTGAACCTAACATCAGTCTCCAGGTCACTCCCTAGCAACCACTGATCAGGAAGAAAGCAGAAGTTACCTTAGTACCTAAAGATAGTTACTTATCAAAGTGTATGGTTTGGCTCCCAGCACCAGCCAATCGTTTTAAAGGCCAACAAATTCCATTCATTGCCCCCCAATCAGATGTGTGCCAAGCTGGGAATGTCCTTAATTGTTTGGTTGCCTCTATAAATGCTTGCTTGAAACTGGGCTAAGGGCTTCACTCTCCTGACCTCCTGTGTCAGTGACAGTGGTGTGGCCCAAGCTCGAGCTTCAATAAAGATCCTAGCGCGATTGGTTGCTTCAGAATCACCTCCTTGGTAGCCTACTGGGGCTCTCGACATGAGCACAACAGCTTTTGAATTCAGGTCCAGGGCATGAACTGTCAATGAGTCACGGCTGGAGCATGAGCCAGAGAGCTCAGTTCATGAAGTCTCCCAGGGGAAAATGTTTTGCTATTATTTGTATGTTTAAATGTTTATCTGTTTATCTGTTATTTGTCCACCCAAATCATAATCAGCCTGAGAATAGGCACAATATTAGCAATACAGTATATTTGAGCCCTTGCAAGCCCATTTACATATGTCAGTAGGAAATAAGTTTCATCATTCTCAGTTTTGTTCAAGGGATGGAACTGTAGCAGAACATTGGAGTTTGTGAGGCATGTAGTCACTAACACCAGTGAACTGGAACAGGAATCGAAACTTAAGCTGTTGAGTCAGCAATCTGGGAAGACATACTAACAGTCCTCAAGCTCTGCCTTCCTTCTTTTCTCCCCTAGTAGCACACTCTAGAACTGGAACACAGAGAGCCAATCATTACATTTATTTACATCCTGAGTCAGATTAGCCTTGTTGCTGAGAACTTCAGTGCTGCCTCTCTTCTACTGTGCTCCCTGCCTCAGGGTGCTTTCTGTGGAGTGGGGCTCACACATTCTGCCAATGCTACTGAACCTCATATCACTATCAAGATCATGGAGGGTGAAGGTTAACTCAGAACAGACATGACATTATCATTGGGTGACTGTACTGAGAAGTTTACAGTGAATATGTGCTTAATACAATATAAAATCCAAATGTAGAATGTATAAGTCTCTCTATCCCTGGGTAAAATGTGTGTGTGTGTGTGTGTGTGTGTGTGTGTGTGAGAGAGAGAGAGAGAGAGAGAGAGAGAGAGAGAGAGAGAGTTTAGTGTATATATTATATAATGTATATTAATGTTAAATTAATATAATATATGTGATTAATTATCATTAATGATCTGTATTAATTAAACCTTACTTTACCTGTGTATAAAACTGATAACCTACATTAATACTACAAGCATTGTTCTCATATCAATGCCATCTGTAACACATAACACTTTAGGTTCTACTTACATTAAATAAGGGCTGTAAAATAAATTTTCCTTGCAAATCATATAGAGCAGCCCTTCTTCAAGTCTACAAAGCATGTATATGTCACTTTCCCAATTTCATCTATACATCACTTTTCTCTTCACTTTACATTTCAAGTAAGATTAAAACTGGTATACGTAAGTTATCAATACTAAAACTGATGACACCAAGGATTTATGCTGTCTCCTGTAGTTATTTCTTACTCTAATGTAATTTGCTTGTTTGCAGAACAAAAAAAAAAACCCTAAAGCTAGTATATGAGTAGGTAATCTGGTACAGCCCTAAACACAAGCCCTTCCTAGTAGGATGTTGAATGATCTCTTTCCCTTTTTCCGTTTTCCCTGTTGTATCATCCATAGGTGAGGGGGGAAGGTGACATGAAATAAAATCGCATGTAAAAAACTCAGCACTTATTTACAGATCTATAAGTCAAAACAAACAAACAAAGTAACAGGAGAGAAACTGAGAAATATAGTAACCTCCACAGCAGCCTGAAAATAGCTATGAGCATCCAGATACTGGCAGAAGCAGCACTACAGATCAATGACAAAGAGGAATTCCTATTAAGATTGAGAAAATTCGCCACCGTATAAAATAAAATCAGTGTCTACTCACATCATATGAAAAGCAAATTTATGACCTACGTAGGAAAAACAAACCTTTGAAGCAAAAGCAGGCCAAGAAACTGTCAAACACTCATCAGTAACTAGAAATTGTGACTGTATTTCTGTACTAAAGGGCCATCACAAATCAGATAAAATAATAGACATAGCTAAGAAACCAATTGTAGTAAGTAGAACTTATGAACAGTCTGCTAATCATAAAAACATTCTACGAGTCAGAAAGAATAAAGCAAACCAGTAGAAAAAAAACTTAATATGTAAAAAGATTGTTTATTCTACTTGAACATTTAAACTCATAACCTCGAACATCCAAATAAAAAGTGAAAGCATGCTATGTGCCACTGGAGATGTCAAAAGTGGAACTGAAAGTCAAAGTGAAACTCCTATTAACACCTCAGGTGGCATAAAACTCAACACCAAGATATCAGGAGAGTGGAAACCTGTAGGTTGTTAAAGGACAGGAAGTTAAGTGCATAAAATGTCCCCTGCACTTCCCCTTCTCATGGAAAGCTTCCTTAAAGTTAACTCCAATAAAAATCATAATTCAGTAATAAACTTCTTCCATGCCTGAATATCTGTTAATATCGCCTAGGAAACAACCTTTATTGGTCCCACAAATAGTGTTAACTGTTGCAAATACTGGCCAGATGGCAAATCTTTTCATGGGACCATTTATTAGTGATTATGCCTCAGAAGTCAATTGACGTTTATGTTTTTATCTGTTATTTAAGTTCTAATGAATGGATAGCACAAATGTATTCATATAAATTAAGTCGATCTATTTTCTTCACAAATAACAAAACTGATCACCAAAGCAAATGAGAATGGAAAATAACAGAATTTACTTAAGGTAGAAATAGATAAATATGCTTTGTAGGGTTCTTGTGTTTGCTTGTTCTTGTTTTGGAGGGGTTTCTGTGTCCCATGAGATAAATATTTTTAATCTAGGACACAATTTGACAGTTCTAAGAGAGGTCATTTACTGTGTTGTAGAGAGCCAGGTCCTAATGGATACATCTGCAAAGTATCCCCACAGTGAAGCCTGAAGGATGAGAGCAGAAGGGTGGAGAGATTGTAAGAACCAGTGTGGCAGAGACTTTGCTGTTATTGTGTCTTCTAGTAATGTGTGAAATTATGCTGATAATTCTCACTGATATGACTGCCCAAATGTGAGCTACACAAGGATGGTACCAATGGACGTGTCAACACGCGCAAGGAAAAGCCTGTGGAGGCCTCGATGTTACGCTGGAACTACAGGCAACAGAGGAAAGCCAGAGGTGGTCTGGCACATGAATAGGTTGTCTAGTGACAAATAGTCACTATCTATACAGATACATATATGCAAGCAATAATAATTAAGGAAAGAAGTAAAAACATTGAAGAAGACAGAGGGGTATATGGGAAGGTTTAGGGAAAGGAAAGGAAAGGAAAAAGGGAAATAATGGAGTTAGAATCTCAAAAATAGGAAGTGTGTGTGTGTGTGTGTGTGTGTGTGTGTGTGTGTAAGAGAGAGACAGAGACAGAGAGACAGAGAAAGAGAGACAGAGACAGAGAACATTTAGAAAGTAATTAAGTCTTGGAGATTCTGTCTTTAACAATGGGAGTTAGTGATACCCTATTCTGTCATGTGAGATACAATATTACTCTATTATTAGTTTTCCTCTCATATGAATATATATCACATAGACTCCTCTAGGAAGCCAGCAGAGGTGGGGTGGGGGGCGGTTCTCACAGAAGGAGCTTTCATTTCCAAGTCTGTGAGCAGATTTTGTTTTTCTGTTTATAAATGACTTAATCTGTTCTATGTGGCTGCAGCGTCACTAGTGGAACAGAAACAAATGTTGATGTCCTAGTAACTTAGGAGAGAAAGAGGCTTTCCTGTTTGTTTGTTTGTTTGTTTGTTTTTCAGCTCACAGTTCCAATATAGTCCATCCTTATGGGGAAGTTTCAGTGGCAGGAGTTTTAAGCCTCTGGTCACATCTGCAGTCAAGAGCAGAAAAAAAATGCATGCAAGCTCACCTGGGTGCTTACTTGTGCTCAACTCAAATTTCTTACTTATACAGGTCACAGTCCCCTACGGAGGGACTGGTACTACCCACAGTGGGCTAGGTCTTCCCGTAACTTAAGACAATTCTTCTAACAAACAAAATAAAACAAAACAAGAACAAAACATTCTTTTGTGTGTCGGGGGGGGGGAGGGGGGCAGGAGGAGTGTCCTCTGAGAGGGAAAAACCATAAAGCTGGGTATGAAGGATGGTGAGGAAGATCTGGAAGGAATTGAATAAGGGGAAAGAATATGACCAAAATCATTATTGGGAATAAAAACACGGCATTAATAACAATAAAAGCTAATCCCCTTTACAGACTTACCCACAGAACAGTGAAATGTAGACAGTTCTTTATAGAGACTATCTTACCAAGTAGTTCTAGGTTCAATTAAGTCGACAATACAATCTTCCCCTCACAATTGCACTGGAGACAGTAGTGCTGCTGTAATCAATGCTTAAAAGCCACAGGGGTCACTTTGCAACTCTTGGTAAATGTTTGTCAGACTGGCTATCTGGAATGATTAAGAGGAGAGGGGAGCTAGAGTGGACTTTTCTTAATGGATATAGTCACTATGTTGTAGAAAACTGAACAGCAAAGGGAAAGTATGATGAAGGACAAAATAGCCTAACAAAAATGAGGAACTGAGTATTGGCAACAATAAAAAAATTTAACTTCTCACAAAATAACAAACCCTGACTGAAGTGTGTTTGCATCTGATAAAAGGTAGGCCCTTTGAGTAAAACACTAAACTATTTAATAGAAGAAAAACATCTCAGCAAAGCACTGGCTTTGCCTATGGATTATGGCAAAAGCATGTAAATAGAGAAACACAGTGAAGTTAGGTGGAATAATCAAAAGGCACCTATTATGTGATGGGCTGGACATTTATAATCTTGAAAAAAAAACATGACACATGGCTGGAGAAACAGTGTGGCACAGAGACTGTGTAATAAGAGCTGATAAAGCCACACGCTATTTATCAAGACAGTAGAAGTCTCAGTTCATAGACTTCCAATGCTGCAACTTCCATCAGAGACTCAAGTGCTGTTGTCAAGAGAGGGACCTGAGGGGCTTAAGGGACCTATGGAAACTTGGGGCTATACACCCAGTGCTGCTGCGGGTCTTGTTTTTGCATTCTGGCGAACTGCTCTTTGAATGTCCCACATGTGGCTCAAATAGGGCTGCATGTCCTGGAATGCCAGTCATAAGGGCATAGAAACAGCTGTGAGGAACGTTTATGTGGTACTGACTCTGCTATTGAGTCTGCTACACAACTATGGAGTTATGGCTACCTTCATCTGGACTCTAGAGGAAGCATGGACAGACTAGGGCATTTCCCTGTGGAAGCATGGAGTAAAGGCCCCTATAATGGGTTCTCATTGGAATACTGTGCCTTGAAGCAATAATATAGGAATGAGGTCCCAAGAGCTAGTATGCTCCCAGAACCTGAGAAGTATAGAGCCTGCAACTCCCACTGGAAGGGACAACAAATATAAGACCTATTAGAAATCATATAAAAACTGCAGCCTGAGATGTTTCCAGGAAATCCAATGGGACATGCTTTCCTGGAGCCTTGAAGACCTGGATCCTTCCAAGGGTATGCAGAAGGTAGAACTGATTTAAAAAGTTTATTATCAAGTCTTAAAATTCAGTGATGGGGCTTACTGAGAAGCACGTTAGCTCTTATTTTTCTTTTCTTTTGTTGGGAGTATAGAACTTGTTTGACTTCTTGGGTTCACACAAGGGAATTTGCCACTGGAAGAATTACATCTGAAGTATTATCCTTATTTGCTGCAGATGACACTTATGTGACAGATGCAAACAGACTTTAGAGTTGATGTTGGGGAATAAACTGAGAATTTAAAAATCATAAAGATTCGATGTATATACTTTATATATGAAGTTTTGTATATAGTGGAACATATGTCCCACCTAAGTTCTTGTGTTAAAGCCTGAAGGGTGAAGAGGTGGACTATTTAGGGCATGATTAAGTAATGAAGGCACCACTCTCGTGAATGGGATTAGGTGTCTCTATGAAAGCATTCCAGGGACTAATAAGGCCACTTTTGCCCCGCCATGCAGTTCAGCAATGAATGATAGAGCAACAAGATGGTGATGGGATCACCGAGATGGGACTCTCAGGACATTGACTTGGCTGTGAGCTTCACATTGGACTTCAGTCTTGAAAATTGTAAGAGATAAATACTTGCAATTCATAAATTATACAATCTAGTATATTCTCTTATATGAGTAGGGACTATAAAGGATATGAAATCAACTGACATCAACTTACCTATAAAGTTCAGGTAAGAAGCCGGGCATGGTAGCGCACACTTGTAATCCCAGCACTTGGGAGGCAGAGGCAGGCGGAATTCTGAGTTCGAGGCCAGCCTCGTCTACAGAGTGAGTTCCAGGACAGCTAGGGCTACACAGAGAAACCCTGTCTTGAAAAACAACAACAACAACAACAACAACAACAACAACAACAACAAAAGTTCAGGTAAGAAGAAATTTCTCTGAATTATTCCTGCAGGATTTGTTTCACTGGCAATGTGTAACTAACATTGAAATGTTTCCTAGAACTAATTTTCAAACATGTACATGCACCAGCGCGAAGTAAAATTGTGTCTCAAATTACCCCGCTGGGTGTTTCCTAGCCCCTCCAGATAGAAAAACTTCAGTCTCTTAACAAAATAAACTTAGAATCCACAGGTAAAAAAATCACATTTTCATTAGGAGAGAAACAGAATTAATCATTAGTCTTTCAGAGCTTGGCTTTCAACTTGGGTAAATTTTTAAACTACGTTTTGGTACAAGTGGGACATTTAAAGTCATATAAATATCGAAAGTAGGCTGAAAATGAACTTGAATATGTGACAAGAAGCAGAGCGACGAATGGGAACTAATGCTTACTCTACTTTCCCCATTTTACATAGTCTAGGATCCATGCAGAAGTCATACGGCATGGTCCTGCCCTTCATCAAGATTCTTTGGACATCAGTTAACATAGTCAAGGAAATCTCCTGTAGGCATGCTTAAAGGCCCACCTCACAGGAGATTCTAAATTCTGGGATAATGACAATTAACAATACCCATAGAAGCTCTACCTCTTGTCAACTTGACATTCAAACAAATAACATTTAACCCATAATTATAGCCTCTTTCTCTATGAATTTATAACCATGTTATAATGCCTTATTCATTAACCCTTACGTTGAAAGTCCCTGTAATCATTAACAGTTTCAATACTTCAAAAGTCTAGGACCATCTTAATTTCGAGTGCCCATAAAACCAAAAGCAAAGTTACAAGTTTTCAGCGTACAATGTCAGAGTATACATTTCTGTTCCAAATTGAAAGAACCGGGTCCTAGCTAGGGACAGTCCCATCAAACAAAACCCAAATCGGGCAGAATAAATAACCTACTCCAAAATTTTTAGGTCTGGCACCTGGAGCTTATGGCATAGTAAACTGGATTCCAAAGATGTTGGACAGCATATTTACCTACCTTTGCTGTCCTCCACACATCTAGCACGGATGGATTCATTTTTTGCCTGCAGCTCTCGTACACATCCCATTTTCCTGGAACCTTCACTATCCTAGGTTTTCCACTCGTAACTT
This sequence comes from Apodemus agrarius, assembly GCA_964023405.1. Classification (NCBI taxonomy): domain Eukaryota; kingdom Metazoa; phylum Chordata; class Mammalia; order Rodentia; family Muridae; genus Apodemus; species Apodemus agrarius. Next base: position 95,281,283 of record OZ030012.1, on the reverse strand, counting down.
AAGCTTGACATTTTCAGCTTCATGCAATAGCACATCAATGCCTCTTTCCAGAATACTCTGGCCCTGTTCCATGTTGGTTAGCTTGAGCCGTTTTCCATTATGCTCTCGAATTTTTATCTTCCATGCCTCCAAAACTATTAGCACATGGAAGACACTGCCAAGTTCTGCTACACGTTGGACATGTAACCTGCCCTCCCCTTCCCCAGAGCCCACATTCTATCAGCTTCTGTGATCTGGCATTAGAAAAAAAATTTATTTTAGGCAGTGGCTTTAGAGAAGTAGAGAGCCCCATCCCCCAAGCCACATTCTCAGTTCAGGCTTTCTCCTTTTCTATGTTTTCACTTTTAAGAGCTGGAACCTTCGGTGGGTGGGCTCTGCCCCTTGGGTCACCTTTATCATTGTCCCAGTGCAGAGTAGGCCATTTATCTCCAACGATGTCTGTAAGAACTGTTAGATGCTCTGTTCTCTCCTGTTCCCAGCTCTAAGCCTATTATATACCTTTCCTCACCAAGCTTCACACTTGTTAGGCCTTCTGACATAACTTGCTGCTTTCTCACTGAAGATCTGAATGTTGGTGGTGAGAAATCATATTTCAAAGTCTTATCCTGCTTTGAAATTTCCTCTTCCATACAAATTAGGTCATTACTTTTGAATTAGATTAACTCAAGTTCTCTGGACATGTGCTCTGGCCTGGCTCTTTGTCAGAATATAACACGGAGAGTCTTTGCCCTGTTCTTTTTTATTTTCTTGAATATTTCATTATTTAAATTTCAAATGTTACCCCCTTTCCCAGTTTCTCTCCACAAACCCTGTACCCCATCTCTCCTATACCTGCTTCTATGAGGGTGCTTGCTCATCCACCCACCCACTCTCACCTCACCACCCTGGCATTCCCTTACACTGGCATTCCATCCAGCCTTCACAGGACCAAGGGCCTCTCCTCCCATTGATGTCTAACAAGGTCATCCTTTGCTACATATGAAGCTAGAGCCATGGATCCCTCCACTTTTACTCTTTGGTTGGCGTGTTGAGTTCCTTAGCTATCTGTAGCTATTCCGGACTGGCTCTGCCAGAGAAAACTATGGGATGGATGGGGAAAGTGGCGCAAAAAAATTGGGTCAAGGAGACATTGCCTTTCAAGATGCAAATTTTAATAAATGTAACCCAATATATAGTCTGGAAGATTCCCTCCCCCCAGGCATGAGGTAGAGTCTTGGGATCTTGCTGGCTCCAGACTCAGCAGGTGGTTGGCTCCGGAATGCTTCTGCAGCTTCTAGGTGAGACTGGGTTGTCCTTTTTTTTTTTTAATTGTTTTCTCTCTCTCTCTCTCTCTCTCTCTCTCTCTCTCTCTCTCTCTCTCTTTACTGGACATATACTATATTTACATTTCATTTCCCTTTTTCTGGTTCCCTGCCTCCCAAAGGTCCCACATGCCCTTTTGCCTCCCCGGGTTCCCCCATCCACCCCTTCCCACTTCCCTGTTCTGATATTCCCCTACGCTCATGCTCTGAGCCTTTCCAGAACCAGGGTCCACTCCTTCCTTCTTTTTGGACATCATTTGGTATGTGGATTGTGTCTTTGGTGTCCCAAGATTCTAGGCTAATATCCACTTATGAGTGACTGCATATCATAGGTATTCTTTTGAGACTGTGTTACCTCACTTAGTATGATATTCTACAGCTCCATCCATTTCTCTAAGAATTTCATGAACTCATTGTTTCTAATGACTGAATAGTACTCCATTGTGTATATATACCACATTTTTTTATATCCATTCCTCCGTTGAGGGACATCTGAGTTCTTTCCAGCTTCTCGCTATTATAAATAAGGCTGCTATGAACATAGTGGAGCATGTATCCTTATTGCATGCTGGGGAATCTTCTGGGTAAATGCCCAGGAGTGGTATGGCTGGGTCCTCTGGAAGTATTATGTCCAGTTTTCTGAGGAAGCGCCAGACTGATTTCCAGAGTGGTTGTACCAGCTTGCATTCCCACCAGCAGTGGAGGAGTGTTCCTCTTTCTCCACATCCTCACCAACACCTGCTGTTTCCTGAGTTTTTAATCTTAGCCATTCTGACTGGTGTGAGGTGAAATCTCAGGTTGTTTTGATTTGCATTTCCCTAATGACTAATGATGTTGAACATTTTTTAAAGGTGTTTCTCAGCCATCCAAGTTTCTTCAGGTGAAAAGTCTTTGTTTAGCTCTATACCCCATTTTTTGATAGGGTTATTTGGTTTTCTGGGGTCTAACTTCTTGAGTTCTTTGTATATATTGGATATTAGCCCTTGGTCAGATGTAGGGTTGGTGAAGATCTTTTCCCAATTTGTTGGTTGGCGATTTGTCCTTTTGACAGTGTCTTTTGCCTTACAGAAACTTTGCAATTTTATGAGGTCCCATTTGTCTATTCTTGATCTTAGAGCATAAGCTATTGGTGTTCTATTCAGGAACTTTCCCTCTGAGCCAATGTCCTCAAGGGTCTTCCCCAGTTTCTTTTCTATTAATTTTAGTGTGTCTGGTTTTATGTGGAGGTCCTTGATCCACTTGTAGTTGAGCTTAGTACAAGGAGATAAGAGTGGATCAATTCTCATTCTTCTGCATATTGACCTCCAGTTGATCAGCACCATTTTTTGAAAAGGGTATCTTTTTGCCACTGGATGTTTTCAGCTCCTTTGTCGAAGATCAGTTGGTCATAGATGTATGGGTTCAATTCTGGGTCTTCAATCCTATTCCATTGATCCACCTCCCTGTCACTGTACCAATACCATGCAGTTTTTAACACTACTGCTCTGTAGTATCGCTTGAGGTCTGATTTCCCCAGAAGTTCTTTTACTGTTGATAATAGTTTTAGCTATCCTGGGTTTTTTGTTATTCCAGATGAATTTGAGAATTGCTCTTTCTAACTCTATGAAGAACTGAGTTGGGATTTTGATGGGGATTGCGTTGAATCTGTATATTGCTTTTGGCAAGATTGCCATTTTAACTATATTAATCCTGCCAACCTACAAGCATGAAAGATTTTTCCATTTTCTGAGGTCTTCTTCCATTTCCTTCTTCAGAGACCTGAAGTTTTTGTCATATAAATCTTTCACTTGTTTGGTTAGAGTCACACCAAGATACTTTATATTGTTTGTGGCTGGGTTGTTCTATACAAAACAAAGGCCAGGAAATTGACAGGCTGAGCAGAGCAGAGGCCAAACAGCCTAGCTTGAATGCTGAAGTGGGGAACGGACATTGGTGGTTTAGTCCTGGGAGCTCTGAGGGATCTGGTTGTTGATTAAGTGTCCATGTTCCCCTATGAACCCAGGCTACAACAGTTCAGTTTCTACTGCCTTTTAATCTTCCAAACTCCCACTGGTTAAACTCTGGTAACAACATTTTAGAGATTTTTCTAGCTCAAAGTTCCTAACTTTTCCGCATTTTTTCCCCACAGTCTAGTTCCAAGGACTTAGGAAGCACATGATAAAGTTATTATACTAACAACCCCAAATCTTGGTACAAATTTTGCATTTTTTTCTTTTTCTACTGTTGTGGGAATAAAAACACCCTGATATAATAGGTAGGTTTTATTGCAAACTTGACAGAAACCTAGAGTCACTTGGGGATCTCAGTTGGAAAAACAGCCAAGATCAAATTGTCTTCTGGCCATATCCATGATAGGATCTTGATTAATAATTGAAAGTAAATAATGTCAAACATACCAATAGTAAAGATAGTAAGTCCTAAAAGTCACTGTTTCTTGGCAGTAAAATGTGTCTTCATTCATTGAAAAACATTTAAAATTGGCAAGATTATAACAGTGGAAATTTTAATAAGGACATTTAATGTTATTTCCTAAAGACAAAGAAAATGTATGCTATCTTTTCTTATTAGCATTTTATTGAATAGAATTTCCAAGACAATAGTATCTTTAAAAACAACTTTCAAAATATATAATTTCAATATAAGAGGAAATTTTCTATAAGAAATTTACTAGGTTTGATAGAATCAAGTATAATTTTATAATAAAATCAGCACTAACAAGGTTTAAATGGAACAGAAGATGGAAAATAAATCAGAGATTATGATTCAACTTACTTTTCCATAAAATGTGCTATTTTAAATCATACACTTTTCTTAACTTTTAACTTGAATTTGGTGACTATTTTAGAAGGATACAAAGATAATTATCCACTATGGATAATCTATTCCAATCTTGTAAAAGATAAAGTATCATTTGAAAAGCAAAATTGTACATATATGCCTCATGGATAATAGCTTGATTCTGAGAAATTTCAATGAAGAAACAAAAAAAGCCCCAGGTTTCCCAATTATATAATCTCATTGTGTAGACTTCAAATCTTCTCTGTCTTCTGTCATTGGTCCCACTGCAGTTCTGATTTTGTTCCTACTCACAGCCTTCAAAAAACATGTAATCCTAGATAGAAAGAAAAACATAGAAATATTTTTTCAGAGACAAAGCATGACCTATTCTCAGATATGGAAAGCTATCAGCACTCAATGTCCAAATTCTGTGGATTATATTCTATTTCTAAATGTGGGATTTTCATATGCCCTGGATCTGATTCAAAATGTTTCCCCAAAATTAAGTCTAAATTTACTTTTCCAGTGTAGACAAATGTACTGAGTCCTCTTCCCATTTCTCTCCATAAGATGTTTTATTTAACCCTTCTACAAAAACCAATCAAGCATAACTCAAATAAAAATCAGTAGTGAATAAAGTCTCAGAACCTGCTCATTTGGCTTCAAAAATGATTAATATGAGTAATCTGTGTTTACCAGTTCATTTACCATATAGCCTTATTGTCCTACCTATATCATTTAAAAGCAAAAATCTTTTATCAAACCAATCCATTTTGAAGGAACTCAGATACAAATAATTGTTTTTACTAAACACCATAATAAATCCTCCATACTATCAAATAGCCATTCATAGTTGTTATTTACTTAAACATCTTATAAGTGACTTTTAATATAGGTTTCCTTGAATTGATGTTTAAACGTGACCATAGTCAGTATTGTATGACACCCTTTAAAGTCTCCGGCATTCTTTTATCTTTATTTTACTTTGTATTTGTTTGTTGAAAGAACATACATTTTAGGGCTACTCTTATAATTTTTATTTTTATCTCCAAATCAATGTCTAAGATACCTGACGTTTCAAGTTTTCAGTGGATCTAGCTGGGAACTATATACAGACTAAAAGCTGGGACAAACCTTTAAAGAGTTTAATTTAGTAAGTTGGGTGTAATCTGGTCAGGGAGAGTCTGGAATTTTCTAGTTATTTCTGTTGTGTGGCAAAGGCTGAAGATAATTGTTTTCTTCCAGAACATTGCCTGCATATTAGAAACTGCTAGGGTACTATGCACATATCAATTATAAATTTCTAATATATTTGAACTGCTGTGATACCTAGGCATATACATGTTTATATTAATTTCTCTCTTGAATACCTAAATACCTTCGAATTTGGGAAATAGAGGTATGACTGGATGTATAACTTTATTGAAAAGAGTTGTGCATTAGATGATAAATTTAATGATTGAACAACCTCTGTATTTTGAACACATTTTTAATATAAATACAGATTCAACGCTTTTCCTAAATCTCTAATTTTATGTTTTATTTTAAAAAGAAAACCCTGAAAGGCAAAAAAAAAAAAAAAAAAACAAAAACAAAACAAAACAAATAAAAAGTCTGAAAAGTAAAATCTGTGTTTTGCCTCATAACAGGGTATTGACTCATCAGAGTAAGGAGTCAGTGGTATCTGAATTTTAGGACTAAATGCAATTAAAGAGCTCTAATAAAGTGGAAACTCTCATAAAATCCATGAGTGTCATCTCCTCATGTTGGGACGTATGTTTGCCTAATCATTGTGAAACTCTTGTGAGGAGGATGCTGAGGGGTAGACTCACTATGAGGAAACAAGCGCCAAGTATCACGGCTTTCATCTTCACATCCAGGTCCAGTGGGAACTGGAGCCCAAAGTTATCTGAATCCGTGAAGGCCTCCTGGACACAACCAGACCATTGCTTGGTGATCTTGCCAATTCTAGTCGCCTCATCAAGAGACTTGATCTACATATGAAAATAAAATGATAGGGATTTGTAGAATACACATGGCAAACCTACTTTCCTAGCTGAAGTAAAATCATATGGATATTTTATTTAAATTAACTTCAAAATGTTTCTCTTATGAAACTTTTAGAAGCTATTGGGAAGACAATAGATGGAACTCCTATTAGGTTATCTGCTTTGAGAATCTTAGATTTCACAGAGGCTGATAGTTTAAACATAGCAGAGGCTCACTGCCATCCATGCAGTGGCATGGTGGGGTAGTTGGCAGGGGGCAGGGGATGAAATGCAACAGCCCAGAAAGCCCTAAAGACCATGTGGTGACTGGAAGAATCCAACAAGATGCTCCGTGAGAAACAGCCAGGGCAGATCGATATGAGCTAGGTATGGAGAACTCGTCGGGTGTAAAGAATGCAAGAAGAAAGGCATGCAAAGTTAGTACTTCCAAGATGAAGTGACTCTGTGGGAAGAAAGACCAGGTCCCCAAAATACAGTAGAACAAACTGAGCCCAAACTACATCTACTCCATAGAGGGTGCATGGATGCTCACAAAGGAATGAACACATAGGCTTGTGCCAAATGGGGAGGAAGAGGTGTCCTGCCCAAACTTGTAAAGACACCAAAGATGGCAACAGCCTCCTTTAAAGCCCTTGCCCCAGACAGGACCCATCAAGTAAACAAAGGACATTAGAGGGATATTCACAGCTGATGTGCTGGAGGAGGATGGCACCTCAATGTGTTGAAGTCTACCTCTAATATGAATGAAAAGTCACAGGTTACTGTTCACAGAGTAGCCCTTGCAATTCCACACCCAGGCTAGGCATAGTACATTTTCTGTTCCTTTAGAATTGGGTTTGGTTGGGTGTCTAAGTTGATAATAGGGTGTGGCAGAAGACTTGAGTGTTCACCATGGCCAACTGGCTTGGCCTGCATGTGCATCCAGTGAGCAGCATCACACAAGAAGAAGCTGTGTCCATAGCCCTAGGACACACTTTTCTTGATCAGATGGGAGGTCACTGTATAGTCCAAGTTAAAGCCATATACATGAGCTTCATCAATGTCCAGAAACTCAGCTGACCTAATGGTCATAATGTGAACACAGTGCAGTATATTTGAAGTCATGAACCATTGCAGTTGTATCAGATATGACATTGTAATAAGCTGCTCTGTATTTTGTATTTCATGTGCAGTAGCTGTCATTTAAACATGTATGATCAGTTATAAATCATCATATATATTTTTGAAGTATTAGTTATATGATGGAAGCAAAGTAGCTATTTGCCAGCATCATAAATCCAATACTCCATGGATAAACAAAAGCATATTTACCAGTTTTTACAAAACAAAAACAAAGCTAACTGAATTTTATTTCTAATGCACATGTAATTTTATTGGTAAAGATCAGGAATGTGAACAGTAAACACTCCAAAGTAGCCCAAACATAAGAATTTTACCTACATTTGAGAATGACTTTTAAGGGTGTGTGTGTGTGTGTGTGTGTGTGTGTGTAAATTTGTACACCTTGGTGGGTATAGGTGCAGAAGTCTGAGAACAACTTAGGGATGTCATTTTTCTTCTTCCATCATATTAGTCCTGTGGATAGAACTCCGATCCTCAGGTTTGGTAGCCAGCACCTTTGGCAGTTAAGCCTCCTATTCAGACCCCAGACAGAATTTTAAATGAGGATATCTGAACAAGCAAATTTCATCTCCAAATGAATGGTCTGGCCATAACTCAGAGTTCCCCTGTTGTTAGTGGCCTGTACTACTATTTCCCATTTTCAAGACATAAACATTACCATCACAGCTTCTATAGGATGTAACAAGTGGGAGTTTCTAAGGTCTGTCAAAGACAAGACCTAGATATAATCATTGTAAATATGCAATAAAGATTGTATCCCATTTAAGACACTGGGTATTTGAAGGTGTCCATGCAGACAGATGGTACAATTAAACTTAAAATCACTAAGAATATTGTAAAACTCCAGGTTATTTTTATTAAATTAAATGCATGCCAAAAAATTTCCCTTAATGCTGTTCCTTGATTTAAAAGAAAAATCTATCATATGTTGAAACTAACTATAACTACCTTCTGATTCTCAAAAAAGCATGATTTGCTCTATGAAGAATTACCATTACAAATATTCAAACCTATTTTTATCTGTACATATCATATATACATTTCTCTGTCACTTGTATTTTCTTAAAACTCTGAGCTCCACCCTTAAGACCATGGATTCTATAAGAAGAGAAAAACCATCTTCACACACCTGGATTCTCACACAGGAACCAAGTCAGTATAAAAGGAGGAGGAGAAGGAGGAGGAGGAAGAGAAGGAAGAGGAGCAGGAGGAAGGGTAAAACTGGAAAACAGAAACCTTGCTGAGCCCTGGGGATGAGGTTCCTACAAAGGGATAGCTCTATTCATCCTCAGGGAGTATTTTATGTAGAAGTTGAGCTAAGTTTCTTATTATTAAGATTTTCCAAGTAAAATAAGACTTGAATTATAAATTTAAAATATTCTCCATCTTTAAATACTTGCCAGTAAAAATAGAGCAATGAAGACCATTTGTTATAGAAATCTTATAATGTCAGACATATTCAAATTCCAGTACCTAACTTACTGCAACAGTTGATCACAGCTCAGAGAAGCGGAACTATGAATGTACATACAGAGACGCATGTCTTATGCAAGGGCCACAGGGGCCAAGACCCTGGTGGAGACCTATAGATGCAGACATTATGGAGATCTATGTTTGTGAAATCATGTCCTATTAATGTATTTCTGTTACAGAGATTATTTTATATGCCTGGAGAACTGAACTGTTTAGAAAAAACTTATTGGTAAAACAAAATTCTGATAATACTTGAACAAAAGTTACAAGAATGGGTGTCTCTCTCAAAAGAGCTTAGTCTCTATTTCTCTTTCCCTTGATGAAGTGAGTTGAAAAGTGCTAGGCAGTAAGATGAACTGAGATAAATGCTGCCCAAGTCATGTGACTGCTTTAGGCAATGGTATAAAGTCTTCTTGATCACTGCACTGAGAAAGCACCAGGTCACGCTTCCGTGACTGACCCCTATTGATGTGATGGACCATGTGGAGGGTGTGCAGGAAGATGACTCACACCCAGGCAATTGGAACAGGACAGCCTGAGGTTAATTCGTGCTCCTGGGACTAGGGTGTGACTTATAACTTAAGCCCTGTTTATTTCCGGCATCTTCTATTCCAGATATTCAAGCCACAGTTCACTCTGGGTAATTGAAAATTTGGAAACTGGAACACTGGAGAAGAGAGAAGACTTGTCTTCTATATTTACCACATTGAAACTACCATTACACCAGTGGGGTTTTGATAGGAATTCCAAATAACAAAACGTGTGTGCTTGACCAAGAGCTTATGAGGTTTATAATGCAGAATAAGAGCACAGAGAGTAAAGGCCTAGAAATAAGGGTCTAAGAGTCTTGGTTACTCTTAGGTATAAAATGAATAATGCTATGTTAACAGAGCTCTCTCTCTCTCCCCCCCCTCTCTCTCTGTGCGTGTGCGTGTTCGTGTGTGTGTGTGTGTGTGTGTGTGTGTGTGTACTTACGTGGGTATGGAGGACAAAGGACAAAGTTAGATGTCCTCTATCATTTTCTATCTTATTATTTGAGACCAAATCTCTCCTGCCTGAGACTATTTCCTATTGAATTAGACTGGTTGGCCAGTAAGGCCTAGGTAGCTTCATTCTCCCAGTCCCCAAATTGGGATTAGAGGTACAAACCTACGCACTCAAGGTTTTCCTAAGGATGCTGGGATCCAGATTGAGGTCTTGTATTTACACAACAAACAGTAGAGCCATTCAGTCAAATCGCAAGCAAAACCTATATAATTTTTAAATGCTGGACATTTTTCTTTTCCTTCTCATACATCTATTTATTTGAATTGACCTCTTTTGGTGTGTCCCTGAGGATACTCTCCACTAACCTTTAATCAGAGTAATGACCTTTGCTCTGAATAATTAATGATCACTCCTGAGATGAGTACACATCAAGTCACACCAGTTAGGTAATGCATTAAGTACTATCCTGGAGGAACATATTATTTTCATGTCAGGAAAACACATCCTATGGACATTATATTTCTTACCTCAAAGTCAATATCTGAGCAGCACGTGCATGCAACACATGGACCAACCACTTTTAGAACACTTTGCTTCTTTTCATTTTGAAGAGTGAACTTGGGCAGACACGGGTGCCAGTTCTGAGTCACATAACCTATCGGCACCCCAGGAGGAGCCTGGATTTCTATCTACAAAAGCAAGAGTGGACATTTAATGTAACCATAGCCACGCCATCCAGGTTTAATCTATACTTGAAAACTCTCCTTAAGCTGTTCTTCCCACTGACCTCCTGGAGGCAGCAGGGAAAGCAGCAGTTACTGCATCTCAAGGGTCTCTCCAGAGTCATGACCTCTCGGCCCATATTATCCAGGATCCTCAAGGTGAAAGGTCTAGAGGCTTCACAGCAGTTTCGAGTACAGCAGTCGGTATCTTCCACGGCAATGTAAACCATCTGCCCGAGGCTGTTCTTGATTTCAAATTTGTTATTTGTTTCAAAGCCTGTTACGACTGAAAACATACAGAAAAAAATCACATTCACCACTTTGTGAGGAATAGTGACTCCCTCGTGAGGTAACAGGTGGTGGTGTGTCTGAGCCTACAAGGAACATTAGAACGGGAAGACAGGCAGTGTGGAGATGATCTGGACTCAGGAAACGGCAGTGGGAAAGGAGGAAGAATATTCAGGCAAGAAGGAATGAAGTCCATATGGGAGATCTCGAAAGAGAGCAAGCTGCATCTTCAACTCCTTGGACTCAGTCACAAGGGGGCTTTCATGTCTATGGTTATCCAGTGCTGAGGGAAAAGGTAAGGCTGGGTATGAAGATGTGTGTCCAATAGACTCACTTAGCAGAGCATTCCTTTGGTGCTTACAGAGCGCTTGTTCTGTTTATAGTCTGTGAAAGTTTTAATCAATAGTTTGAAGAATATATATTTATATAGATATGAATATATATACACACACAATTATTTGACAAATTCATATATATACACACATATATAAATATATAAACACATACATATACACACACACACACACACACACACACATATATACATATGTATGTATGTATATATATATAACACATTCACTATGGGTGCTGAACCATTGTTCGAGGTTCTGGCAAGTCTCAAGCTGGTAACTTACTGACAGAGAGTTGCAAAGGGGTAGAAGTCAAGGGAAGGGCGAGGTTAGTTTAGTGCACACAGAGTAAGAGTGAGCAAGAGTTGGCTGTTTCCTTTCTAACACAGTGATATCTCATGGGTACACACATCCAGTCCAGGAAGTTTTGACTTCTGCTTCTCAGATGACGACAGGAGATGACATTTATAATATCTTTTTTTTCATGTCATTTTTAATCCTTAATTTTCAAGCTTTGCTCCATCTTTCTGTATGAAAATATAGTTTCTACACATTTTTTATTTTTTTCATTATTTACATTTCAAGTGTTATCCCCTTTCCTGAGACATCTGTGACTTCCCAGCTAAACCTTCCACCAAAGACTGTTGCATAAGAGGCAGCTTTATGAATTGCTTCTATCTCTACCAATACCATTATCACAATGGCTACAGACCTTCTAGAAGTTCAACTTGCTGATGAATCAGAATCTGATCTATCTGTTAAAAAAAAGGACACGGTACATGGAATCGGTTATCAATATTATCAATATTTCACAATTTATATTACTTTTTGGGCAGCATTAACTTTTATATTTTTATGGTAAACATTTATTTTAAAATATACTTATTTTTATCTGTATGAATGTTTTGCCTACATGTATGTAAGTGTGCCACTTGTATGCATACTCACAGAGGCAGAACGTGGGACCCAGGTTCACCAGAACTGGAGATAAAGATAGTTAGGAGTAACCCTGTGTGTGCTGGCAACCAAACCCAAGTCCCCTGTAAGACTAGGAGCTGCTCTTAATTCCTGAGCCATTTCTCTGGACCCAAAACCAGTGGGTTTAAGTTGTTCATTTCAAAATGAGAATTTTTAGGTCCTATAAAGCTGATTTATAATGGAATTCCCATAAAATTACAAAACAACAGTCTTTCCAGAAGACAAGATTGACTGATAATGTATGTACATATTTAAATAATTTTAATAGGATGCTATCACTTATTGTAAGCGATACCTTTCCTTAATATTTTATTTGTCCAGATTAAATTGTGCATATTCCAGGGTATTTTTTAAAGATCAAAATCTTCTCTCTTTTTCTTCCCTGTTTAAATATTCCACTAAGTCTAATTAGTACAGCCCATGTGTATGAAGGTGTTGGTGTATCCACAGGGCGATGGGAAGTCTATCTGCTCATATGCTCAAGGAAGAAATAGTCTCCTTCCTCAGCAGGTGTCAAAAGTTAGGGATGAGGTCTCAGGAGCCCCTCCAGCTTCCGTGGAGGAATTTTCCTTCTTCAGGCATTTGCAGGTACTCAGAGCTGCTGTGTGTTCGCACACACCCAGAAGCAGCAGTCCATGGCTCCCCCTCCTTATTCTCTTACTTTTCTCTTCTTTCTGCCTCTTTCTGTGCAGTTGATCCTGAGCCTTGGTTGGTGTGTGTATATCAGTCAAGAAAGATGTCCTCTATCGGGATGAGTATTCACGATGACTGAAATTTCTGAGTCTGCTACTTGAGGGCACATGGGACATGCTATTGCCATGGATGTCAGATCCACTGAAGAAAACTTGGCTACCACAGGGTCATCTGGGAGTGTTCCCTGGATTGGGGGCACCCCACAGCCCTCATTACTTCACTGATTTATGTACTTCACCCCAAGTTATTATGAGTTCTTATTAAATTACATGCTGCTAAAATTAATTTACATCAGGCTTTGGAGTAAAACGTGTTCGTGCTCAGTAATGAAGTCCACATTTGAAAAGTAAATCACAATGACTCTTCCTCGGTTTTCTGAGCCTGAACAAAGCAGTTTGTCTTTTGACAGTAGCCTCCACTTCCGAAAAGAATGCTGATAATTTTTATCTTGCCCACATATCACAGATTTTTCCATAAGGATTGAACTAAGGATGATAACTAGAATAATGTTTAATTAATCCTGGCCATTGGCTCTTATCACAATTCTAAATTCATAGGAACAGAAAACACAATTATCTCACACATTGATATTCTGCTTAAAAAGTGAACCTGGTCTAGGGGAATTATGAGTACCCAAAGGCATAGAGGACGATGTCATGCTTTGGTGAACGAATCATTTGTTGTTCAAGTAAATTAGAAGTAGAAATACAGTTTTTTTTTTCCTTTGTGAGTTCTGAGCATAGACTTACCTGATTTAAGTATTCTAGCCCAGGTGGGCAGTTCAGAAGCGGTGGTGGTGCTGGCATCCACTGGGTGTTTACAAGGACTATAGTCTGGTTATTTCGACTAGGCAGCTGTGTTGCAGCATTACCTTCATGCCCAGAGTTTGAGACTATGTAGCCAGCCTGAGGCCCTGGGTAACCAGACTGGGAACCTTGGTAGATAGTCTGGTGTGTGGGGTGCTCCATGTGTTCTGGGGGTCCTGAAATAAGAGCAAGAAAAATGATTTTAGACTTCTTAGAGGAAAAGTACCAGCAGTTCACATGGAATTATCTATCCTTGACATCTACCAAGTGACCTCTCCATCCAGAAGTTCTGTGTCTATGAGGTTTAAGACTTTTCCCTGCCAGAGCCTTACGCATACAGAGGCAGATGCTAGCAGTCAACCATTGGACTGAGCATGGGGTCCCCCAATGGGGGAGCTGGAGGGTGGCCCGGAGGAGATGAAGGGGTTTACAGCCCCATGGGAAGAACAATGATGTCAGCCACCCAGACTCCCAGGGACTAAACTATCAACCAAGGGGTACACATGGTTCCAGCCAAAAATGTGGCACAGGAATGCCTTGTTGGGCATCAGTGGGAGGAGTGGTCCTTGGTCAGGGGAAGGTTCAATAGATGCCCCAACAAAGAAAAATTGAGGGGAAGTGGGTCGGGTGGAAGGGCATGTACTTGGAGGCAGGGGGTGGAAGGAGGGGTTGGGGGTTTTCGGGGAGGGGGCGAAACAGGGAAAGGTAAATGAAGATTATATTCAATTTAGAAAAGACTTTTCAAAGCAGTACCTGTGGTTTATACCTGCTTCTAACTATAAAGGATGAAGAATAAACACCCATGTTGATTGTCACAATAACAAAGATGTGGAATCAGCCTAGATACCTACCAACCAAGAGATGAATGAAGAAAATTTTACACACACATATATAGACTTTATATATATATATATGTATATATATATATATATACACACATATATATGTATATATATGAATTCAGATATATTTATAATCAGTGAATATATATAGACATATATATGAATTATAGATATAAACAATGGAGGTTAATTCAGCCATAAAAAGCATAAAATTATCTGTAGGAAGACGTATGAAACTAGACACCACCACATGATACGTAAGCAAGATACACAAAGGTAAATACCTTTATTTTGTATAATAATCTTTTGTAGAATCTAAATTTAAGAAACATATGAGTGTGTATGTATGTACACGCATACACATATATAATGTTCCTTAACATACATATGAATTCTACCACTATTACTACACTTAAGTATTTCTAGGATGCCTGTTCTAAGTGCTGGATTTGCGCGCTCTGTTGTAACACGCTCTACTGCTCTTGATTAGTGCCGTAAGCAATCACATCAAGTTTCTTTGTCACGCATGCTCACTATAAGGTATACGTTTATTTAAATTCTTCTGCTATTCTGCCTCTCAGCTACAAAGTTCATTCCTCTAACAGATTTTACTTCACTTTTTTAAAACTCAAACTGTCTTTCCCAAAGAACATACGGTGCTAAATTATAAAATTTAAATATCTTGCATCAAATGAAATTGTTTATATTTTTTTTAAGATTTATTTATTTTTATTTCATGTGCATTGATGCTTTGACTGCATGTAAATCTGTGTGACAGTGTCAGATCCCCTGGAACTGAAGTTACAGACAGTTCTGAGCTGGCATGTGGGTGCTGGGAAT
This sequence comes from Apodemus agrarius, assembly GCA_964023405.1. Lineage (NCBI taxonomy): Eukaryota > Metazoa > Chordata > Mammalia > Rodentia > Muridae > Apodemus > Apodemus agrarius. The sequence goes on along the minus strand of OZ030012.1, from coordinate 95,266,094 downwards.
GAATCCCGGGACCTCTGGAAGAAGAGCTAGTGGTCTTAACTGCTGAGCCGTCTCGCTGTCTCTCCAGCCCTTGTTTAAATTTTTATTGACAGAGACCTAGAAATTCCTTCTCTGGAGTGTGTAGTAAAATGCTCAGCCAAATGATGGACATTTTTGTACATATATACCATGTCCTTTGAACTTTTAATCTCCTCCCATTAAAATGAATATGTATAAACAAAACAGGAATTAATAAAAAACAAAATCAAACAAGCAAAACCTCTAGGCAATCTGTCAATCTGGGCAAATGACTATAATGTAGTAGAATGAACTGGACTGTTGTCACCTGTATTCCAAGGCTTTATAAAAGTAGCAAGCTAATGCTTGGGGTTTAATGACATCTGTTTTCAGGGGCATGTTCTGGGCCCTTAAGGTTTAATAGCAACTCTGTGTTCTACCCACCAGATGAGAAGACTATCAGGCTCACCAGTTCTAGTAAATAAGTATTCTTCTAAGTCTTACCAAATACTTCCAAGAAGAGGGGTTGAAAACCATCTTTAGGTCTACATGTCTAGAAGAGGCTATTTGGTGGCATTGTAGATTATCATATTCTTCCTAGACTTCTTTATCTTGAGAAGTCAACTCAGAGCCTTCATTTTTTGTCTTATATCTAATGCTTCTTTCTGTCACTAAGGATAACTCTGGATCATAGTGATGTCCTAGCTGATTATTGGGTTTTAGAAAAAAATTATCTCACCTCTGAAATTAACTGCAATATGCTATCTTTTTATGACTCCTAGCTTTGTACCTACCTGTCTACCATACACCACACCCCCCACCACACCCCACAATATATATATATATATATATATATATATATATATATATATATATATATGTGTGTGTGTGTGTGTGTGTGTGTGTATACACATATATACATATATGTATCCTAGACCAACAGAACAAACTCACAACAATATAAGAATTTAGATTAGCAAAGTGACAAGTTGCATTGTGACACTGACATACTTACATATCACGTCCTTTTGCTGCCAGTTCATCTGCTGTCACCCTCTTAGATACCATCCTGTATCTTCCCACTGACTCTGACTAGTCCCCAGAATAGCTGGGCCTACTTTTGCATTTTATATAGACATGTTTCTTAAATCTAGTTTATATACACGTACACTACATCATCATCATCATCATCATCATCATCATCATTATTATTATTATTATTATTATTATATAATGAAAATGTTTGTCTTTGGAACTATGGATTATATCTTCTCTCTGTCTCTTGCTTACTCAGACATACACCAGCACATCTCTCTCTCTCTCTCTCTCTCTCTCTCTCTCTCTCTCTCTCTCTCTCTCTCTCTCTCTGTCTCTGTCTCTGTCTCTGTCTCTCTCTCTCTCTCTCTCTCTCTCTCTCTCTCTTTTGGTGGTTGATCTTTTTAGATGTCTTACTCTACTGCCCTGTCTGGTTTGTCTGAATCTTGCTATGTAGGCCATGTTGGCACCAGACTAACAGAGATCCATCATTCTCTGCCTCTCAAAGTTCTAGGATTAAAGATGTGCGCCACCACAAATAGTCTGGCTTGTATTTTTAAACATGGTGCTGTCTAGCTTCATCCATCCTTTAGAAATGACATAATTTCACTCTTCTAACTGCATAAAATATGTGCATGTGTGTGAAAGAAAGAGAGACAGAGACAGTGAGTGTATGCTTGTGCATGTATGTGTATGAGAGAGACAGAGAGTGTATGTGTGTATGTGTATGTGTGCATGTGTGTTTATGTTTAATTTTATTCATCTACTGATAAGCCTCTAGGATGACTCCATATTTTGGTCATTACAAATAGTATAGCAATCACCATGGATAAATGTTTGGGGTATGCTGGCTTAGATTCCTTTAGGAGGGGATCGTGTGATAGTTCCATTTTTAATTTTTGGAAGGACCTCCAATACTAATTTTCTTACTGACTGCAATAACGTACCAGCAGAACATAAGTCCCCACCCCCACCTTATCATTCATTGCTGTCTTCTTCAAGTGAATCATTTAGAATGGGGTGACATGAAATTTTGATGCAGCATTAACTTTCATTTTCCCAGTGTCAAAGACCTGTTGAATTCAAGTAACTAAAATGAATACAGTTTTAAATATAAGATATGTAAGTATGCAATAATGATCTAATAAGGCTTTTTAGTATAACTTTAACACTTGCAATTCATAACTCCCATATCAAGTGAACTTTACAGAGGATAAATAGGTGGCAGGTGCTGCCGTAGATCTGAGAGACGTTCAGATAACTTCTAGGACACTTACACACAGGAAAGATTTCATATTTACGTGACAGGAAATGTTTTGAGAGAGATGACATCATATGGGGCAGTTACTTGACAGAGATTTTATTTATGCAGGAGAATGGAAGCACTTTCTGAGAGAGTCTGGTGAGAAATGTTCCATATGGGAAGAGAATGGCTAAACCATTACTGCGCATGAGTTTGGCCTTACTGTTAAGGAGGGGGACATCTTCACCTAGGTGACATCAAGGAAATGGTTGAGTAAAGCAACAGGAAGTAGTTCACCTGGTTCATTACGGAGGAGTTTTGAGTGTTACTCAGGCATACACTGGCAGATATGGAGTAGTCTAAGGAGAGAAAGGTCTGTGACACCTCCAGGTAGCTGCTATGAGTACAACATGCAGAAGTGGAAGTCTTATCCAAACTCCCTGTACTGAAATTTCCAGAGAGTAAAAGCAGTAATAATAGTGCACTGGTTCCTAAACTCCTACAGGATAAAGGTTCTAGAGAGTCCATTTGGATGGAAATCCAGTATACAGTATTTCCATATGACCTGTACATATCTCTCATAGACACAAAATCACTACTCCCGTTGTCTGAAATACTAATTCTATAAAATGTCATAAAAACTACCACCTCTCATTACATAGGGAATAATGACAAGGGATTTGTATATACGAATTCAGTACAAATATTCTTCTGTTTATATTTGGTTGATTGTATTTTGATTGACTGTGATTATATTTGGTTGAATCAGCAGACATGGGCACAAAACACTGCTTCTTGGATCCTAAGAGAATACTTAGATTAACCAGCCTAAATGTGGCAATTCCTTGCTTAGAACAATGCCTCTAACCCAGGAATCTTTAAATTTTAAGTTGTCATCATTTTCATCCTATTGTTATCTGAAGACATATCCTATATGTAGTTTTGGAATTTAGAAACCATACCAAGCTACTCTTTCTAATAAATTCCAAGCCAGACATTAACTGAATTTAACATGTATGCCTAGTTTAAATTAGCTATAAGGTTAATTAAACTGTTCTATATGTGCCTGGGTTAAATGATGGACATGCTGGGAATTCTCCAAGCATTTTAAGAACTCAGAACAGACTGACATTCTCAACCCAGACCTCACAATAGAATCGCCTTGCTATTTGGAAATCACCAGTCATTGTATAAAGGTATGATTTCATTTCCCTAGGAAGATTCTCTGTATTTAGTATTTTTAAATGAAAATTAATGACAGCTACGGATGAGAACTGCTGCCTTAGAGCTCTGGAGCTTAGCCAGCTCATATTCCTTTAATTACAAACATCTGGATAAAGATCCCGGCCCCACAGGGAGTTTTCTAAGACAATTACACAGGCCATTCAACTCCCAAGCCAATCTGTTTACTCAGAAAACAAAACGCATGTACCCTTCCTCACAACCAGAACATTTTTGATACTAATCCCCAGGGCACTTACTGAGGAGCTGCATAGCCTGCCACTGGTAAATCTGGTCCACCGTCAACACTGCCATTTACAAAGATCCCACAATGCTGACAATAGCATTTGCCTAGATTTCTGAGATAGTCTAATGTTTGAAAAGATAAATGCACATCCTAGAATGTGTAATATGTGACTAACTTCCCTTTCTTTTTTTTTTAAACCAGAAAAGAACAGGCAGCATCTACAGAGGAGTAAAGCTTTCATATGCATCACACAATAAAAATGAAGGTTACTATGAGCTAGTGACATTTCTGTAGTAGGCTGCTTCCAGTTTTAAGATTTTATTATTTTTCACTGGGTACAATTAATTCCAAAGACTTTATGGCCTCAAACCATCCACAGTTACATCTTTGAAATACCATCACATGAAGCAATTTTTAGCCCAGCGGAATAGCCAATAAAAGATTTTACTCATTATCTATCAAGATTTCATTTATTTTCAATCTTATATTTCATGAGTAAATATAGACTCATTGATTCTATTAGTTTGTCATATCATTTCTGCTCCTTTATAAGTAAAAATTAATTCATCAGAAAAAAATGCTTAGTCTAAAACAAAACAAAACCTAGGCTACTAATATTTCTTTGATGCAATTTGAAGAAAAAAATTAATAAAAATGAAGACATGGTCACTTGTTCATCTTTTTTTCTCTCTCTTGGGTACATTCATTGATCAGTGTTGTTTTTCTTCTTCAATGACTAATTTACCTTGGAATGCTGCTGGTGGATACTGAGGGGCATACCCAGCTGGCAAATATGTTCCTGAGTGAGGAGGAGCCTCCATTTGCATGCCTGCAATTCAGGGAGGGGTACATACATATTAGCTTAAATGAGAAAAAAAATAACCCACAGTGCCAAGACAATGTGTCTGAAACATATAGAGTAAACTCAACACATTAAGGTGCACCTGTAAAAGAGCCAACACGTAACAGAATCCTATTTGCAGCAACTTCTTTTTTAGATAGCTTGAGGCAGCTCAGTTACTGGGAATGAATTCCCAAAGATTTCAAGTTTGCCTTGCTTCTGTGTTGTCTTCCCCATGGTCATGCCTCTACTTATGACATCAGAATAAAGATAAATTTAAAAGCACACATTGGATGCCCTCAAATTGTAGTTGGAGGTGGTTGTGAGCCACCATGTGGATCCTGGGAATCAAATTCACGTTTTCTGCAAGAATAGCAAGTGCTTTAAACCACTGAACCATTTCTCCAGCTCTGAATTAAGCATCTGTAACCATTGCCTTGAGCATTGATTTTAGGGTCTCGGTGCCTCAACGGTTGACAGCGCTTGCTGCATGTTCCGGGGCTAGGGCTCTGCTAGCAATATTCACATTGTATGGTTTACATCTGTCTGTAACTCCAGCTCCAGTGGATCTGACGCTTGGCCTCTCAAGGTACCTGAACACATGTATAAACACACATAGTCACACAGACATACAAGCACATAAGTAAGAAATTGCCACTTTCATGCTTATTCTGGACCTGCCTTACTGACACTTGTACAAAGTTTCTAAATTGCAACTAACCTATTTCTAAAAACTATACTTTCAGTCATAATCTGAATGATATCTTCTATATATTATGGCTTGAATCATCTTGATGTATGCACAAATGTTTCAACCTATTGCTTCTTCATAGTCATGTCTCTCTAGGGAGACACTGGCCCACTTCAAGGAGTCAATAAATATGAAGTGAGCATCTTTCTAAGCTACCCTCAGATCACTCTGGGTGACAGTGGCTTTGTCATTACAAAAAACATGATACAGTAGATATTATATTTAGTTATAGAAACCTGGCCTTAACATAGAAGGAAACAGGGGCTGGAGAGATGGCTCAGCAGTTAAGAGCACTGGCTGCTTTCAGAGAACCCCAGTTCAGTTACCAGAATCCACATAGGAGCTCATAACTATCTGTAAATCCAGTTCTACATGATCAGACACACTCGCACCGACATACATGCAGGCAAAACAATAATGAAGTTGAAACAACAACTATGAAAAAAAGGAAGGAAACATTCTGGCTTTTTAACTGGTATTTCCAGCATATAATGCTTTTGTGGACTTTTTAAAGATAGTTCAACTCACTTGTTTATGTGTGTTTATGAGAAAGGCTAGACTGAATCCATTCTTCTTATTTGATTGTTATATATAACAACTCAGCCGTATAGAGCTCATGGCAATTATAAATCCAGAAAACAAAGAATCCCTTACCCAAATTCCTCTCACCTACCTTAAGCTAACAGGTATCGCAGACCTCTGAAATATCACCACCTCATTCCCATGAAAACCATTCTCTCCCACTTCTTTGTTGTAGATGAGTGCCTGGATGCTTAGTTCTCCTGTCTGCTAGGCCTGCCTGAAGCTCTAACACTCACTCTGGGTCTCATATCATATCTAAGAGAAAACACACTGCAGCTCTGATGTAAAGATATATGCTAAACTGGCATGAAGGACAAACTTTGGTGTCCCATAATAACCCTCACTTTTTGAATAATATAAACTGTAAACATATAACCAGGACCAGATGGACTCAAGAGAGACACTCACTTTATTGCTCTTTCTACATTGACCAAGGTAGGGGGAGGGGCAAGATCATTTCAGAAAAGCATTTTTTTCTCCTTAGAAGAAAACCTTAAAACTTTAACACGTCAAAATCTTTTGCTAAACACTTGAAAGATATATATTTTACTTAAAAATTTATTGAGAGAAACAGCGCAAAGCATTATGTTTGGTGCTCACTTAAGTCAGTGCTAGAGAAATATACAAAGCCATTCATCTGAGGGCTTGTTAGAATGGACTGATGGATTACAATAATAATTTTTTTATTTGTGTGACTACAGTAAACTTTGTGTATATAAAATGTACACAGAAGCAGAAAACTATCCATCTGAAATGCGTTCTACATATACACTATGTTTACCAATAAGCCTAATATTTAGCTTTCCCAAAGACTGTAAGGGAAAAATTCATGGCATTGGATATTTTTGCATACATCTTCTCTGTTGTTAAAATATTGAAATAGGCATTGGATCCTGTAGCATTTAAAAAAAAAAGCCAAATCCCAGGTGGTGATGGTACATGGTTTAATCCTAGCACTTGCAGAGGCAGGGGAATCTTAGAATTGGATGCTAGCCTGGTCTGTAAATTCCAGGACAGGCAGGGCTACACAAAGAAACACTAGTGGGTCAAAAAACAAAAATCAAAACCAAAACTAAAACCAAAACCAAAACTAAAAAACAAAGCAAAACAAAACATTTTAGCAGAAAATAGCTAAACAGAATTAACTTAATGGAGAGAAAAGTGAAAGCACTTACAACATTTGTCCATGATTTATACAGTCTTCGAAGAGGAAACCTTCTGTGAACATTTCACATTCTCACTGATTGGCTCAAACAAGATGCCCTGGAGTTCCTCAGATTCATGGGCTAGTGTTCTTCAGTTATCCGATATAGCTTCATCTATCCAGTTAAACCTCTGGGCTTGACTCTCATGCCATATGTAGTTTTCAGAAAGACCTGAAAATGGTGGCTGGCCCATGGTGATTAGCAATTTTCTAAAAGCCTTTGGGCAAAGAGTCCAGTGAACCAGAGGTAGAAATGGGTAGGATCACTTATGAACGTGACATATTTAACCTGCATGTAAAGTTTTAATCTTCCCCAATTTTTTATAAGACATCTTCCTTTATTGCTAATGCTTGGCTAATGAAGGTTCTGCAAACTTCCAACAAATGTTCAGAGCAATTTCAAAGATTACTGACCATTATTTTTACCTTGCCTCTTTGTCATAAAAGTATACCTAATTATAAATCATCAATGACTTCTATAAGAAGAATTGTAGGCAAGTTTTCCTTATTTTAATTAAAATGTTTAAATTTTAATCTTTTATTTTCAAATGAGTTAACAGTTGAATGAGGATTATAATGTTTGGACTGTAGGTCCACTCATATGAACAGTAATATTTCTCATCTAGTTTTAAGGAAATCTCATCTTTTGGTTTAGCTAGGTCAAACTGAGAAGCCTAATGCAAATTAGTACCTGATAGCCTGCTGGAAAGATGGAAATATGTAAACAAATGCTGTGTGTCAGGTGTATCTTAAGCAGTTGGTGGTCTCTGCCTTATATGCACCAAATGGGAATAAACAAATGGGGACCACCTACTCTTCACACAGACTGGATTCTAAAATATATTCGTTGCTTCACGTTCCTGTTCCCTTCTTCCTACACTGTGCCATTACTGTGGGTCTTAACACAAGAGAGTGAGGAGAAACACCTATTGCAGAAAAGAGCCCGAGTGACTTCACTGTATTAAAACACTTCAGATGCAGCAGGAAGACATCACACGCATTAAAAATGGTATACCGTAAGCTGTAATTCAAAGGGTGAGGTGCTTCCGCAAACGTACCTGTACATGTGCCAATACAATGGAATACTACTCAGCAATTAAAAATAATGAATTCATGCAATTTGTAGGTAAATGGTTAGACCTGGAAAATATCATCCTGAGTGAATTAACCCAATCACAAAAGAATGCACATGAAATGCAATCACTGATAAGTGGATATTAATGAGCCCAGAAGCCCTAAATACTCAAGACACAAATAGCAAGTCAAACGATTCCCAAGAAGAAGAAAGGAGAGGACCCTGGGCCTGTAAAGATTGCATCCAGTTTAGTAAAGAAACTGAGGGGGGAGGGGGAATGATTGGGGAACAGTTGGGGGGGGGAGAGGAACTATGGGAACTATGGTGGGTGGGAACTGGGAAAGGGGAAAGCCCTTGGAATGTAAACATAGAATATAGAAAATAAAAATTAAAAAAATAAAAAGAAAAAAAAAAGAAAAAAAAAAGAAAATAAGCAACTTGGTGTCTGGCGAACAAAGCCAGCTACTCAATCAGCACTTTCTGTGTGTGCTATTATACCGTTCCTTGTGTGCTATTATAATGATCTTTGGCTTTCACGCTCCTAATGGGTCTATTCTCAGGCATGACACTCAGTTTTGAAAACAGCTGGACATACTCTGGCCTAATTAATTGGTTAATAACTTATGTGTCGCGATTGTGAAATAACTCTTATGGAAGAATTATGGAAAGACTTTAGGTAGAGAAGAGCTCTTCATGATGTATTCCTGAACTTTCTGATAGCCTTATCCTATGTTCTGTGGCATGTGAATAGTCATCACAGGAGAACAGAATTTTAGGCACAATCACACACATTTTCCAAACTATGACAAATGTCTGGGGGAAATTGATGCTTCATTCCACTAAAAACCGTAAGGCCATATCATGTGCTGAGCTACTTGATAAATTCTACCCTCTTCAAGCAGGGAGAAGGAGAATTCTGTGGGAACTGTCCATAATTTATGCTACAATAAAATCTTTTTAACCCGTACCCAGAATTCAGAAAATTCTCTTACAGCGTTCAGAAAGTATTTTTGGAATATCATAAAACTATTACGCCACTCAAATAATTAAAAAAAAATAGGTCTGGGCTACTTAATGAGAAATTACTAGTTAAGTTTAAGAACAAAGTTCTCATCATAAGTCTATTCAATACACAAGAGAACCCAGTTTGCTTATTTTAGAGATCATCCCCAGAATTCTGAGTCTCTAATGTCCTACCAATAAGTGAAACTAAGGCAGTTATGCTGAGGGAAAGAGGAATGAAGAGTAGGTCGGAGAGTGACCCCAAACTAATGAAGATAAGTTGCAAACCTAATAATTTTCATGTATTTCTGGCCATGTTTATATGTACATTTTATGCATTTAAAAGGCTAACATCTAAAAAGGACACACACTTCAGCTGTTGAACTCTGGTTTGGGCGGCTGGTTCTTTAGAGCCAGAATAGTTGTGTTTGTGCAAATGTGAGTTAGAAAAGATGCCAGTGAGCTCTTGGAGGCACAGGACAAGGCAGAAGCGCTGGAACGGAGAAATCTGGCTAAAGGAAATGGCTTAAGGAGGAACATAAACCAGACATGGCTTAGAAACAATCAGGGAGAGGATCTTAGAGAATTTTATTCATAAATGTTGACTGTGGGTTATATAGAAGCTAGGACAAATGGGCAAACTTGAGTCATCAGGAGACAAGAGAAACAAGAACTGTGGACCAGCCTGTGATCCCTCACTCTTCCATATTGTCTTGTTTCCTCCACATAACTGAAACTAAACCCATGAGGTAAAAGTAAATGTTTAATAACATATAACTCCCTAATCACATGAATTAAGATGATTAATATCCTTTGTGCTTAGTTCCTCAGTTCACCAGAAAACAAACAAACCAAACAAACTAAACCTATCAAGTTTTAGAGAAATTTCTTAGCAACTTCCATTATGTCTTTCTTAGGAAGGACAGAAAAGCCTTTATTTCAGTCTACTTTCCTGGCCCTGCTGCTTCTCCTAAGGCAAGAAATAGTTTAAGCATTTAATAAAAACAAAAATCAGAATAATAAATAAATATCAAATATAAGTAAATAATAAAAATTGTTGGTTTAAATAAATATCAAATAACTAAATATAAGTAAATAATAAAAATTGTTGGTTTTAATTAGCTAACATCCAGGCATTCAAACTGGGTGATATTAATTACAAGTTGTAGAGAATGGGCACTTGCCCACATATTTATGCAAACATTTCTTATTTAAGTATTTACGTATTTGACATAATTAAAGTCAGCTGCCACTCAGCCCTTTTATGGTAGCAGCATCTACTCTAATAACTTATGCTCACGGATGTGAAATCAATTTAACCCTTTAAGTCTTGTACTAGACATTAATCTGTATTTACATAATTAGAATTTGTATACAGTTTGTAAGAGGAGCTGAACCGCTGCCCATGAAGAAGCTGGCTCAGGGTCTGAAGGTATAAAGCAGCAGAAAGAAGGTCACACTCAGGTCACAGCCAGCGTGGGCAGCTAGTGAGCAAACACGGTCGGCTCTGTCTTTTCTGTGCCTCTGGTACTCGAAAATGCCCAGCCTAGTTTGGGTTCCAATTAAATAGGTATAGCTAGCAGGTGATCTGTTTCTCTAATCCCCCTCCACGCTGGCCTTACTTAAGGATTGCACTTAACTGTGAGATGATGTTGTTAAGTTGAACTGGGGCCTCATGTGATCTTTTCAGACAGGATGTGGTATGGGAATGCTAGGTAGGAGGGAAATAAGAAGGGAACTGTCTACTACCTCCCAAGTATTATTTATGACATATGGATATCTGTTATCTTCTCATTCGGTATTACAAATGGCACAGCCCCTGGCTGAAAACACCCTGTATAGACTCTGGTCAGGGGACTAAGGAGCAGAGGCATGAGGTAAAAGCAGTCACCCGACCAGAAACGATATTTGTAAAAGGTTAATTAAATAGGCTGCAAGAAAGAGGCAACAGACTCTCAAATAACCCTCTTGAAAGGCAACGTGTGTCTAGAACTGATAAGAACGATTGCTGGCCTAAATCCCAAGCTTTGTGGACAGACATGTGGGCACTCCACTTTCTTGTTAAGTAGTATGGTTTTTAGCAATAACTGTCCATTTTTAGAATGGCCCTTGTTGCTGAGCTATCTGGGCCATTAGAAGTTAATCTTTAACTTTTCTGTGAGACCTCCCAAGTCCTGGCTCCAGCCACCAGTTGCCAAGGTCTGATAACTCAGGCATGGGGAGTGGTAGGGGAGTTTTGGTCTCTTTGTCTCTAAAGTTAACGGGTTTGTTTTTGTTTGTTTTGCAAAACTAGACAGTAGGTGCTTCTCACCTCCACTGAGTTAAGACCCTTCCCCTAATAAAACAGGAGATCCTGTTTACAACCAAAAGACCTGAAATGGAAAAACAGAGAACACATCTAAAGCCAAAATATAGAACGGCTGCAATAAGTGCCTCCTTGTTAAAAAAAGAAAAAAGAAGAAGAAAATGCATGAAAATAATCTGGAACTCCTACCTGCCCACAGACAAACCTGACTGAACTACATTTTCTCTCTCCAGGTCCTTACCTTGCCCCTGTGCCCACCTCCTCTTCCCAGGAGTCTTGGTCACCTTCCTTAACTTCCAGCTCAAATCTCCACCTTCAGATTCTTCTGCGTCCCGCGAAGGCCACAGAGTCTCTTGAGAGGGAGCAGGGCAGCTGGCTTATGGTCCTTATGCTGCTCCAAGAAGCTCAATACCTAGAACCAGGGCAGCAGCAGCAGGACTCAGCTCTCTCAGACTCCTCCTCTAAGAAAGGCGGGAAAAGCGCATTGACTTTGAGGCAGTTGCCAAGGGTTTAGGTTTTATTTCCTGTGGTTTGAGAGTTCCATTTCCTGACAGTCAGGAAATCAACCAACCCCTGCAACCAAGGTTGAAACCCCGCCTGACTGAGTTCTAAGTCCTTTTAGAATGTTACCTGCTTCTGGGAGAGGCTATCAGTAGGAATGATCTGGTCTGTGCACAGTTCTGGACCGCCAAGGGAGCACTTACTGGCATTTCCTTTACTCTGACCTCCACTGCATTCTTCAGATGCTGGCACTGATTCAAAAGGAGACTCGGGAATGCTTTCCTTTGCTTCTCTTTTTCTTTAGAATTGCTGGTTTTGTTTTGGTTTGATTTGGTTTGTTTGGGGTTGGAAGAGTCAGATATATCCCGATAGACCTCAAATGCCTAACTTCTCATACAGAGTACCAGCAGTTGCAGGCGGCATGACTACCAACATTATTTTTCTTTTTGGTATTTTTGTCATCATCATGGGACAGCTGTTCGCACTCGGGAGAATAAGCCTCTCTGAGATAGAATGTCCCCATGACTGTTATGGATCTGGGATCACTCAGAGATTCCAGGACCACAACTACAGGTAAGGGTTTTTGTTTGTTTGTTTGGTTGGTTGGTTGGTTGGTTTTTTGGATTTGGTTTTTTCTAGACGGGGTTTCTCTGTATAGCCCTCGCTGTCCTAGAACTCACTCTGTAGACCAGGCTGGGCTCGAACTCAGAAATCCGCCTGCCTCTGCCTCCCAGAGTGCTGGGATTACAGGCCTGCGCCACCACCGCCTGGCAACAGGTAAGTTTTGTGTGTGTGTGTGTGTGTGTGTGTGTGTATAGTTTTAATTTAAATTTTTATTTTCTATATTCTATGTTTACATTCCAAAGGCTTTCCCCTTTCCCAGTTCCCCCCCCCACCATATGTCCCTAAGTCCTCTCCCCCCCAACTATTCCCCAATCATTCCACCCACCCCAAGATTTTTCTGTTCTAGCTCTACAAAACTGGATCCAATCTTTTCAGGCCCAGGGTCCTCTCCTTTCTTCTTCTTGGGAATCATTTGACTTGCTAATTGTGCCTTGAGTATTTAGGGCTTCTGGGCTCATTAATATCCACTTATCAGTGATTGCATTTCTTGTGTATTCTTTTGTGATTGGGTTAACTCACTTAGGATGTTATTTTCCAGATCTAACCATTTAGCTACAAATTGCATGAATTCATTATTTTTAATTGCTGAGTAGTATTCCATTGTATAAATATACCACATTTTCTGTATCCATTCCTCCTTTGAGGGATTTATGGGCTCCTTCCAATTTCTGGCTATTATAAACAAGGCTGCTATAAACATAGTGGAGCATGTGTCTTTATTACATGCAGGGGAATCCTCTGGGTATATGCCCAGGAGTGGTATGCCAGGGTCCTCTGGAAGTGACATGCCCAATTTTCTGAGGAACCGCCACACTGATTTCCAGAGCGGTTTTACCATTTTGCAATCCCACCAACAGTGGAGGAGTGTTCCTCTTTCTCCACATCCTCGCCAGCACTTGTCTCTTGAGTTTTTAATCTTAGCCATTGTGACTGGTGTGAGGTGGAATCTCAGGGTTGTTTTGATTTGCATTTCCCTGATGACTAATGATGTTGAACATCTCTTAAGGTGTTTCTCGGCCATCCGAATTTCTTCTGGTGAAAATTCTTTGTTTAGCTCTGTACCCCATTTTTTGATAGGGTTATTTGGTTCATTGGGGTCTAACTACTTGAGTTCTTTGTATATATTGGATATTAGCCCTCTGTCATATGTGAGATTGGTGAAGATCTTTTCCCAATTTGTTGGTTGCCTTTTTGTCCTTCTGACAGTGTCCTTTGCCTTACAAAAAACCCAGGATAACTAAAACTATTCTCAACAATAAAAGGACTTCTGGGGGAATCAATATCCCTGACCTCAAGCAGTACTACAGAGCAATTGTGTTTAAAACTGCATGGTATTGGTACAGCAACAGGCAAGTAGATCAATGGAATAGGATTGAAGACCCAGAAATGAACTCACAGACTTATGGTCACTTGATCTTTGATAAAGGAGCCACAACCATCCAGTGGAAAAAAGATAGCCTTTTCAACAAATGGTGCTGGTTCAACTGGAGGTCAACATGCAGAAGAATGCGAATCGACCCACTCTAATCTCCTTGTACTAAGATCAACTCCAAGTGGATCAAGGACCTCCACATAAAACCAGACACACTGAAACTATTAGAAAAGAAACTGGGGAAGACCCTGGAGGACATGGGCACAGGGGGAAAGTTCCTGAACAGAACACCAATAGCTTATGCTCTAAGATCAAGAATTGACAAATGGGACCTCATAAAATTACAAAGTTTCTGTAAGGCAACAAGTAAGTTTTAATAAGAGGCTTTATTAACACTGCCGCCAGATATTCATGGCACCAGAACTGCAACCAGGAGGGCTCCCAGAAGCGGCATCTAGTCATATCAAGCCAAACCCACAAGATTTCATGCGTTTTGTCTCCCAGGAGGCAGTCTAATTTTAACATAAGTATTTTGCAGAAGTCATTGAGCAGAGTACAAGGGCTTGATTAAAAAATCCGGAAATAGTCTCATGTTTGGGTCTCCAACCCATAGACAAAGGGCTGAGTCCGTTTACATATGAAAGCGAATGCTGGTTGCCAGGGTCTCCCTGCATCTCTCACTGTCTACTTGTTACAGGGAGTGGCTGCCGTGTCTGGTCTGGTACCCTAAATTCTCCAGCTTGCGGGTGGGCTCTCTTCCCTCTATAATCCAGTTATGTAGGTTAGGTTACCTGGACATTTGTTTTGTTTTGTTTTGTTTGTTTTGTTTTGGTTTTTGTTTGGTTTGTGGTTGTTGTCTTTTGGGGTTTTTTGCGGTTTGCTGTTGTTATTGTTGTTTTGTTTTGTTTTGGTTTTTTTGGTCTATCCTTTACCCTCTTGGCCAGTCTCTTGTCCCAGGCTATCCCCTCCTTCCTTGGCAGAGGCTCTTTTCTCCTTTCTACTGCCTTCCCTTCCCCCTCCCCTCTCCTCACAGGGCCCAGCACACTCTGGACTCACCCTTTACAAGGCTTTTTTTATCTCTCACCCACAGTGAGTCTAAACTTTAAATACAATTGTTAGTCATCTGGACAATTGAAGACAAAGGGGGAGCGGGGCGGGCCATGGCTTCGTTGTGTACCGCTTCTTCCTCACCCTTGATCAGAGGTGAAAACCAGTCAGCCTAAACCAAGTCCCTCAAAGAGGGTTTCTCCTGTCCATCGCCCCTCATATCCCCATCCCTGCCGATGGATTCTCTCAACAAGTTCACCAGGTTAGATCAGGCCATGTTTACACCGCAGTTGTGGACCGATCAAACGTCCTGTCTTTCTTGAAATTATCAAACCCTAAATTAGGGGAGGAAGACTCTTCAGGGGAAAGCAAACAAACTGCAAAAACCAGCACTGGAGAAAAAGAGCAGACAGACTTTTACCTTGCAGATCCCCTTCCCCTCCTGCTTTTCCGGGCGGGGTTGGAGGGTGGGGCTGTTCTTTCCTGTGTGTCTGCTGCAAACCTATTTTCCTACCCCAGATAAAAGCCTCTCTCCAAATGCTGCATCTGGCTGCTGGGCTTGAGTTTTTTTCCTTTTTCTACTTTTCAAGCTTCAAATTGTTCCTGCGATCTCGTTCTTTAACTGGCATAGAAAATGGACCCCGTCAAGACCCCTGGATGGAAACAGTAGTTCATAGCAGTGGTACAACTCTTACTGCATAAGGGCGGGTGGCACACACTCCATTTCAGACCAGGCCCGACTTCAAAAGGAAAGTCGTCCTTTCCAAGAACAAGGCCATAAAATCCCCCATCCAAAGAACATCGTGGAGATATCCGCAAGGATGGAGAAGTATCTGTGCTGGGTGGCCGTATGTGCATGTGCTTTGGGTATCTCATCCTGTGGTTAAACATTCATGACACAAGAATGCAGTCCACTGACCACCTGGACACAAGTCAATGTCAAACCAATCCACGTAACATCCCCGGCACCCACCAATGACGCTTTAGATTACCTCATTCTAGCTAAAATTCTCTAGGCTTTTTCTAGGCTAGAAAAAGGCCTGCATTCCTTCCTCTGGGGTTGACATTTTTATTTTTTTATTTTTTTATTTTTGGCAAGTGGCTGACCTCTGCATGCCGGCTTCTTGCTCTCTAGAAATGAAGACGCTTTTGCCAATTGGATCTGTGAGTGATGGTCTCTGTGTAGCACTTTTGGACCTAAAAAGACCATAGCCAAGGATGTAACTGAATCAGGAGAGTGACCCTCTCTCCTAAGGGCCTTAGGTTGTACTAGCAACACCCAGAGGTGGGAAAAACTGCAGTTCTGTGCACAGAACTCCATCCCTTTGTAGGTAGAGGGTTTTAATGGGGAATCAAACTGCCAGGTATGTCTCTAGAAAAATGGACCTTAGGAGTTTTGAGCATAAGGCTCGTGAGCCGGAACAGGCTGGGAGTTCAAGCCAGGCACGGGGACAAAGGAGCCCTGACAGCCTCGGAGCTAGATGAGGACTTTGATCTAGCAGGTTTGTTTGGGCTAATCAGGAACTAGAGGACCAGTTAGTGTGTGAATGAGGGAAGTAATCCTTTTCCTGTCAGGTAAAATGCAGCTTGTTTATCCATCAGCAATCCTAATGGATAAAGCAATTGCTCTAAGAAAAGAGAGATAATGCAGCATAAATTATGGTCTCTCAAGAGGCAGGGAGATAGATCAGCCTCTCAAGGACTGAACCCCAAACCCTTTTTCCAAGGCCTCTTTGTTGTTACACATAAGTCACCTTTAACAGGCCAATTTCCTCAAACTAAAACTTATCTGATCTAGGGGTTGTCAAGAAGACACCATCACCTTAAGCAGTCCTCAGCCTTAGGGAATTTCCTGGTTTGCTAGGCATGTCTCCAGACTAAGTTATGAAAAAGCTCTGAAAAAAATCCTTCAAAAGAACAACTCCATAAAATCTCAGATAACAATCACTGAGAAAATGCCTAACTGTTGATTCTAGAAATATTAGAATACAGGAGCTAAACATTTCTTGAGAAAATAATTGGATATATTTATATGAACCACACATATGAAAATATGTATATACATGGTATTGCTGTATTATAATATATCCGGTTATATTATAATACATTGTTATGTTATAAATACTGGTATGAACAGTATAGAAGTAGGCGTACATAACTATGTTGATTTTTCTAAAGAGAGAAAAATACATTTACTGTTTCTTATTAGTGACTGTATGGAGCAGCCGTTAACCCTAAAGTAAAGAAAACAGGGACATTTTTAAAGGTTTTAAATGGGCAATATTTGTAAAATAACATCTTCGTGCAAAACAACTCTTTTGTATAAATCATAATTACATTTAATATGTAGTTTTATATTAAATTACAATAATATTCAAGTTTCCACAAAAATGAGAAATGAAAGACAAAGTTAAAGCATTTTTTCATAGACAAGATCATTTCTATGCGTATAAATTCATATAACTTTTTTTCACAAATTCACAGTGAAAACCTTAAGAATGTATAAAAACATACGTGACAGAATTATAGAAAACAAACTATAATTTGAGAGCACAGTTGTACAACGGGGCCTACAGCCATCACAGGTTAATTGATATAAAGTTATTTCAGTAAAAGGAAAGAAGCCATGGCATGTTCCTTTTGATTCCTCAGTTTCCAATCTGTGTCCATCAGGATGTAGTCCTTACACCTCTGGAGGAAGCTTAGCAAACTACCATACTCCTGATCTTTGTTCCTCGTTTCCAGTGCTTTCAAAAAACATGAAGTCCTGAATAAAAAAATAAGAAAGAAAAGAGTTTTCGATGACAAAACAGAAAACAAATCCCAGATAAAAAGGGAACTTAGAAAACTATGAACCATAGGAACAATGGGAAACTAGAGCTATGCAAGGTCTGCCTTTCTCTTCCCATTTTAAGGGCGATCAACGAAGTCTTTCTCCCTTTCCTCTGTTCTGTTCCAGTCTGACAACCCCTAACACATTCTCTGGGTACTACTTTTTCATATCCCCTTGAAGTCTTCCCATCTGGCTTCCTGAACTTTGGCCCGTCCTTTCTAGCAATTTAACGTTTCTAGTTACAGGAGTTCCAGATCCAGCTTTTGACTTGGGGCTGGTGGAGCCTTCCAGTCAAGCTGGAAACCTTGACAAGGGAGCCAACTTCCGGTTTGTTTTGAAAGTCAGTTATGTCAGATGATGCTTTGCTGGGGCACACAGGTGAGAGGATGTTTTGCGGGAGCAGACACAGGTGAAGGGATGTTTTGATGTGGCAAACCCTTGAAAAGGCCCTTACTGAGGGAGTATAAATATGATCCCACAGGCAGTGGGGAACGAGCTTTGGTTTGGTTTGCTCTGCCTCGCTATTCTTCCAGCATGTTCTGGCTTGCCTTCCGTAGCCTTGTTGAGCTCAACTTACCGTAATGCTGCCATTGTGAGAAACTTGCCCAAGAAATGCTCATAAGGTTCCTGCGGCAGCTTGCCACCTCTGCGGCCTCGCCTCATGCAGTTTCCTTAGGATTGAACTACAGCTGCTATTTTTGGCCTAGTATCTGCCTGCCTAGAGGACTGGTCTGCAGCTGCTGAGTCATATTTGGTGTTTGCCACAGGACTGAACTGCTGTCAAAGAAGGTCAGGCTCACCCCCAAAGAATTACTGCTGCACGAGTCCACTTCCCCCACATTCTAATAACTTTTCTCTTCCACTACCACAGCGGGGGGTGGGGGGTGGGGGGGTGGGCTAGAGGAGATGTTGAACCCTTTTTATATAAGCAGGTTGCAAAATATTTATGCCTACAGCGCGTTCCTGGGCCCTGGGTCAGCAATTCTCTTCTGAACATGCTTACTGTCTGTTAAATCTTATACATTTTATTTCTTTGATTTCCCTTTTCCTTTTTTTCCTTCTATCCGATTTGCTAATCACTTGGTTTGAATACAGTCTTGTCTCCTTTCAACCCAATTATCACAGAGTCACCAGGATTTATCTTTGGATTTCCAACAGTTCTGCCTAATTTTAAATGAGCATGTTAACTAAAGTCCCAATGACCTAGTCTGTGGCCTAAAAAGCTGCTGACTTCCCCCAAACAACAATTTCCCATCTTAGAATCACTCCAAGCCCCAAGAACTGCTTTGACTTGTAGGCATACACCGTCTCTGCAATCAAGTGTTCTCGATTGTAAAATGGAATTTCAGACCTGGTTGAATGGTGAATACTGATACAAACGGCTACCTGTTTCATAGGGCATCTTGGCACATACTATTTGGTGGATGGTTGCAGAGTGACTCTAGAAAGTCACTGATAAGGAAAATTAGCAGGGACAGACTTACTATGAGGAAACAAGCCCCAAGCATTACAGCTTTCATCTTCACATCCAGGTCTAGAGGGAACTGGATCCCGAAGTTGTCTGCATCCGTGAAGGCCTCTCTCACAAAACCAGACCACTGCTTCGAAATTTTGCCAACGACCGATTCTTCATCTAGAGATTTGAGCTGCATAGCAAATATAAAGTCATAAGCATTTCCCAAAAGTAAATGGCAAACATAACTTTCAAAGTTACAATTCAAGAAAACAAATATTTGCCTTGAATTATATAAAGTGATAAGCAGCAAGAGAATCAGCTATTCATTGTATGCTGTCAAAACTTAACATTCTCTGGTTCCTGCTAAGACAGATAATATAAATTCTTACTCTCAATGCAAAATAAATGTAATAGAAAAACATTTAAATGTTTTACTGATACATTGTCTAGAACCACTGGGAAGATGATAAATGCAATTACTGTTCAAATTCTGCTCCAAGAGTCTTGGCAGAAGCTCACTACCAGCCATGGGGTAGTGGGTGGTATGGGCTCCTGAAATGCAAAAGCCCAGAGAGACCTGAAGACCAGCTGGTTAGTGGAAGGATGCAGCGAAAAGTTCCATGGGAGGGCCCCAGGGCAGAGATGGGGTAGGGATGGAAAACTAGCAGGGTATAAAGAATGCAAGAAGAAAGGCATGCGAAGCCAAGACTTTCAATGTGAAAAGAATCTGATTAGGGGGTCCTGTGGGAGGAAAGACCAGGCAGTAGAATAGTAGAAAAAACACACCCAAACTAAAGCCACTCCATAGAAGGCTGTGGATGCTCCCTGAGGTATAAACACATAGGCTTGTGTTCAAGAAGGTGTGTCCTGTCCAAAACTGCAAAGGTCACCAAAGGTGGGAACATCCTCTTTTAAAACCCTTGCTCCAGACAGGATCCACCAAGTAAACAAGGGTGGAAGAGAATGGCACCTCAATGTGTTGAAGTCTACCTCTAACGTGAATGAAAAGTCCCAGGTGCTCATTCCACACCCAGGCTAGGTATAGCACACTTTCTGTTCCTTGAGGATCAGGTTTTGTTGGGTGTCTAATTTGATGATAGGGTGTAGCAGAGGACTTGAATATTCACCATGGCCAACTGGCTTGGCCTGCATGTGTATCCAGTGAGCAGCATCACACAACAAGACACTGTGGCCATAGTCCTAGGACACACTTTTCTTGAACAGAGGAGAGGTCACTGCGTGGTCCAAGTGAGAGCCATCTACATGAGCTTCATCATTGCCCAGAAACTCGGCTGACCTAATGGCCATATTGTGAACACAGTGCTATCTGTTTGAAGTCATAAAGCATTGCAGTTGTATCAGATATGACTGTGATAAGCTGCTCTAAAACAAATCCGCTTTTATAATATCTGAATATTTATAGGTGCAATACCTGTCATTTAAGCTTTTATAGTCAGTCATCAAGGGCCATTTGAGCCAAGACTCAAAGAGGACAGGAGATGCAAACAGTACTAAGCAAAATGCCAGGTGGTTTCCCAATCTTACATTCCTCGTGTAGCGCTCATAAGTCAGGAAAACGAAAATGTTTTTGAAAAGACAGTGATAGAAAAATAGGATAATACTCTATGAGGAAAGTTCTGGGAATGGGCTTGTCTCTCACAAGATCTCATCCTTCCCTTGGTGAAGTGAGGTGAACAGTGCCAGGTCCTGAGATGAACTGGGATAAAGGCCATCCAGGTCATGTGACTGCTTTAGGCTATGGGATAAAGGCTGTTTCCTCAGTGCAGTGTGAGAGTCACGCTTCCATGACTGACCTCTAATAACCGGGCTTCTGTGACGGACCTTGTGGAAGGTGTACAGGAAGATGATTCACACCCAGGCAGGATGGAGCAGTTCAGCCTGAGGTTAGTTCACATGACTGAAAATGGGATGTAATTTACATCCATAAAGTATTATGTCTGGAACCTTCTAGTATATGTTTTCAAGCCATTTTTTACTATGGATAATGGAAGCTGTGAAACGTAAATCCTTGAGAAGATGAGACTTAGAAGCTAATCATATTGAAACTGCCATTGATAAGGCATAATAATCTGCCTTTGGATTCACACCATCCACATAAAAAGATGTCATATAAATAAAGGTCTAGGTTCCACTTCCTCTAGGGAAAGCACACTGGGGGGGGGGCGGTGTAGTCAAAACTCTAAAAACCAGAAGCGCACAGTTTCCTCAGCATAGCTGGACCCTTTAATGCAGGACAAGGGAGAAAAGAGAAGAGCCAAGGGAGGCCACTTCCGTGGCTTGCTATCTCGTCTATGGAAAAAGCCCAATACGAAGTATAAACTCAGAACTTGGTCTGCTTGTGCCTGTATCCTATGCACAGGTATAAGTGATTATGGGTGTGTCTAGCAGCATGCCTTAGGGCGGGATGTAAGTCTTTAGACAGAGTGGTTTACCGTTCAGGCCTTATTTTTGAGACAGGGTCGCTCACTTGCTCAGAAAGGACAAGTCCCAAGCATCCTTTTGTCCCCCATACCCCAGATCTGGAAGACAGATGGACAGTTGTCTCTCTGCCTTGCTTTTTGGCGAGTCAAAGGCAGTATACTCGTACAGTGAGCACTGTGTCAGCCAAGCCAGCTCTTCACCCAAACATACAAAGGTTGTAAGTACTAGTTTTTTAAAATTTTTTCTTTCTCCTTTTTCCCTCCATTACAGACCTCTGCCTTTTTATCTACAGTGACTTTTTTTTTTTTTTTTTTTTTTTTTTTTGAGACAGGGTTTCTCTGTGTAGCCCTGGCTGTCCTGGAACTCACTCTGTAGACCAGGCTGGCCTCGAACTCAGAGATCCGCCTGCCTCTGCCTCCCAAGTGCTGGGATTAAAGGCATGTGCCACCACCGCCCGGCGCTACAGTGACCTTTAATCAGAGTAATCATTAACCATTAACCAGATGCGCACAGATCCAGTCACACTATTCAGCTAATGCAATAATAACATCCTATAGGGATATGTTCCTGTCAGCAAAACCTGTCCTGTAGACATGATGGTGCTTCTTACCTCAAAGTCAATGTCTGAACAGCAGCTACACACAACACACGGACCAACAATTTTTAGAACATCCTCCCTCTTCTCATTCTGGAGAGTGAACTTGGGCAGACATGGGTGCCAGGTCTGAGCTACATAACCGACTGGCACCCCAGGAGGAGCCTGGATTTCTATCTACAAAAGCAAAAGTACGCATTTAATGTAACCATAGCCACACCACCTGGGTTGAATTCATACTTCCAAACCCCTGCTGCTATGGGAGTGTCCCACTGACCTCCTGGAGGCAGCAGGGGAAGCAGCAGCTACTGCATCTCAAGGGTCTCTCCAGAGTCATGACCTCTCGGCCCATATTATCCAGGATCCTCAGGGTGAAAGGTCTAGAGGCTCCGCAGCAGTTTCGAGTACAGCAGTCGGTATCTTCCACGGCGAAGTAAACCCTCTGCCCGAGGCTGTTCTTGATTTCATATTTGTTGTTTGTTTCAAAGCCTGTCAAGACTGAAAACACACAGGAAAATAAAAAATCACACTCACGGCTTTGTGAGGAATAGTGATTCTCTCCTAAGGGAGCAGAGGGCTGCTGTGCCTGAGCCTACACGGCACGGGAAGACAGGCAGTGTGGAGATGATCTGGACGCAGGAAACGGCAGTGGGAAAGGAGAAAGAATATTCAGGAAGGAAGGAATGAAGTCCGTATGGGAGATCTCGAAAGAGAGCAAGCTGCATCTTCAACTCCATGGACTCGGTCACAAGGGGGCTTCGGTGTCTGGGGTGATGCACCCCCATAGCATACACATCCTTTCTTCCCTACTTGGGCAAAAGGCATGGCTGTGCTTGTTCTAAAAGTATGAATGTGAAAAAGGGACGTGAAAAATGAAAGTGAATCTGAACAGGGCCTTGGGCCCACGGATCCGTGTTTATTATCTAATTATCAAAGATAGATAATTCAAAGTGGAAGAGAGGTTTTAGACCAGACGCTCTTAGCAGCCTTACCTTCAAGTCACAGCCTACAGAGGCTATGGCATCACAGGCCAACAGTGTGGTACTAAGCCCTCGCACTCAAGAGAGTTTCAAAGGATGGATCTTGCTGTATATATTGACTCCCAGGCTGGAAATATTTTTGTTCAGGCAGGAAGACAAAATAAAAGTCCTTCCTAGTCTATAGACCTCTGATACTAGAATTACTGTCCATCAGAGGACTGCCCAAAATCACGAGGAATTATTTAACATTTGCAGAAGCTCAAAGTACCCCATGCCATCTGTATGCAAGGCCTCCTGGTCACCTGCAGATGTTCTTTGTCATGAACCCAGTGAGTGCCTTTGGTGGCGCTGAGACACTCTGAGTTCTGTTTTCCCGGCAGCTTCCTTTCTTCCAACACTTGGCTGTCACTCAATGATTTTTACAGGACAATTATCCAATCTGTTGCTGTTTTAATATTTTATCCTCAGAAATTTTGACCTTATTCATGAAAATTAAAGACATTTTTACAGCCTTTAATTATCCTAGTGATTATAAATAAATAAATAAATAAATAAATAAATAAATAAAATCTGAAACCACCAAAACAATTTTATGTGTATAACTTTCTTGTATACTGAGATTTGAATACAGGAAACTCAATTAAGAACTGATGTACATTCAAAATGTAAAACCTGAATAATTTCATTATCTCTGTGTTACACATAATATAAAAAAAATAACAAATCATTTCTGTAAAATAAAAAAAAATTAAGGATATCATCACTTATACTTCATTGTAAGCCATCCAGCAGCTATGGACGAACTGGGTTTACCTGAAAGGGAGGCTGGAAATAAGGTAGAGAAGAATGAAGCCAAGACAAAGTTCTAATCAAGGCTCCAAATGTAATAATAAGCTTTGTGTTTATAATGGAAAAAAACCCACAAAACCCATCCCCTTCTTCAGTTGATGTAAGTTATAGCAACAAGGTCAGCACAGGCAGCCAAAACTTCAAAGTTCCCATGGGAATTTACAACTGTAGCCAAGACAGAAGTCTCTGTCCAGGTTGATAAGACCTGTCATGGCGAATGTCCAAGCTCAAGGCTGGAAAACTGTTCAGCCTTTTCAGGGCTGGGAAAGGCCTGTTCAAAGCTGTGATGGCTACACTTGATGATTTGTATGTAGAGCTACAGTACCTTAAAGCCTATAAATCTAAGAGAGCTATATTAAAGGACTGTAGCATCAGGGAGGTTGAGAACCACTGTAGGAGAGACATCTGTGACCGCCTGGCAGAACCTTCCACGGAATATTGCTGTAGGAAAGGCAGCTGACAGGCCGTTAGCTGTACAAATTGATTCTATTTCTACAAGTACCATCAACACTACAGATACATACCTTCCAGAAGTTCAATTTGCTGGTGAACCAGAATCTGATCAATCTGTTACAGACAAAAAAAAAGAACATGCTCTTGAAATCAGTTATCAATGTTTCATATTGAAATTGTTTTTCATTTAAAAGATATTATTTTTGAAAATTTCAAAACGTCTGTGGAAAGTATCTACTCCAAAATAAGATTTTTTGGAGTAGATACTTTTTGGTCAAGTAAGAGTGATTTGTAACAAATTGATGCCTGCATAAGACAGTATTCTTTCTAAAAGGAAAGTTTCTCAGGGAATACTCACAATACTTCAACTGATTTATTAAAGCCTCTGTGCAATAGGCTTGAATGATATCACGAGTGACTAATATCACTTGTAGTACAGATACATTCTTTACTGGTATATAAAGGATGCTAATTTTATTAAAATCTATTTTGAAGTTATTTCACAATCAAATAATTGCTAAAACTTTCTACGCCTTACATGTCTGAGTATACTATGGAAAATTAAGTTCGAACAGAGCATCCATCGGGATGCTTTATCGATTAACAACTTGATGATTATCACAACCTATTTGTTGATACATTCATAGATTGAATATACTTTCTGATCCTAGTTCAACCTAATGTCCTTCATCAAATAAATGTTAAAGTCATACTGCTGCGACTCATTTCCATGTAGTGCAGCATACTCTTGGCCATTTTTCTCTTTGCTTTTTCTGGTGATGAATTTTATTTTATTTTTTATTGATTATTTTATTTATTTACATTTCAAATGTTATCCCCCTTCCTGGTTTCCCCTCCGCATACCCCCTATCCAATCCCCCCTCCCTTTTGCCTCTAAGCGAGGAGGAGCTCCCCCACCCACCCACCCGCTCCCATCTCAACTAGCATTTCCCTACACACTGGGGCATTGAGCCTTCACAGGACCAAGGGCCTCCCCTCCCATTGATGTTAGATAAGGCCATCCTCAGCTACGTGGCCTCTTTTCTTTACTAATAGGATTTTAGAAAAGCACATCATTCAAAGGACACAAGCAACAGCATAAATATGAGCTGTACTGGTGCTAAATATAGAAGATATACTTTGAGGGTGTGAATTGGAGTCAACATGGAAAAACACCGAGTTTAGGACCAAAGTTCAGATTAGAAAGCCAGGCCCACTGCTATGAAAACTATTGTTTTGTTTTGTTTTGTTTTGTTTTGTACAGTATTTTTACTTCCGAGAAACATAACAATTATAACACCTGCATATCAGTGATTTTTTTCTATAATGATTAAGTGAGGTGATACATGAACCAATTAGGAACCTGAACTGAAAATAGCGCTAATAACTATTATTGCCAAGGCAATTCAAAATTACAGAAGATGTAATTACTTTGCACATTAATCTTTTTCTTAAAAGGTGAACCTGACCTAGAAGAAGTAGAAGTATCTGTTAGAAGAAAATGTTATTTTATTTCAGATTTTTGTGACTTTTTGGTTTGATACTCCATCCTAAAACCTTGAAACACATTATATGTTCTTTGTTTTCTGTTTTTGTCTTTTTTTTCTTTTTTCATGAGTAGTTCACACATTTATACTTGCCTGAGTTAAGTATTCCAGCCCAGGTGGACAGTTCAGTGGAGGAGGAGGTGCTGGCATCCATGGGGTCCCTCCAGGCCCCCCTGGCTGATTTTGGACAGGAAAACCACTTGGGCCACCACCTGCATAACTTCCCGGTGGGACTGGGTAGCCAGGGTGGGGCCCTAGATAGGGACCCTGTGGCCCTTGGTAGCCAGACTGGGGCATGGGGTAAGCAGCAGGTTCTGGAATAAAAGCAAGTGAAATAAGTCATAACTGCCCAGAAAAATCAGTTCATTAGCTGTATCCCCAATATCTACAAACTGAGTTCTCATCTCAGACATCCTACAGATAAAAAGATCTACATGATGCTGTAACTTTTTATACGCCAGAAAATAGGTTGTAATAATTGAGTGTGGCAAAGAAAACAAGCTCTTCCCTAGAGTCAAGACATAAACCTCCTGATGTTTGGTGACAGAACACTCAAAATGAAGGCTCTGAGCAAAGCACCCCACACAGAGATCACAATTCTACAATTTCAGAAAGACCTGGGAAAGAGTTTTCTTTGTCTCCCTGAGGGAGAACTGGGAATATATGGACCAATGTTTATCTGCTTGAGCTGAGGAGAAGGATAGTGCTGAGGTCCCTTGGGTAGAAAGGGTGTAATTATACATTACTCAGCAAGGACAATAGGTTCCAGGAAAGAATTATTTAATGTAAATATTATCAGGCCACTGCTGAGAAATCCTGGTATATAATTAAAGACAAATTATTCTTTCTAGTACATTGCAGATCTTGTTTGCCAAGAGTTGTAATCTAGTATATTCCTCTGCAGTTTTGCCCATTAAAAAAAAAAAATAACAGTTATCACCGCCATTTTCTTAAGGTTACAGATCTATATTTTACAATTTAGCTCCATAGAAGCTTTAGAAAATAGAGTTGATTAACCAAAGAATGTAAAAATTATGAGACAAATTATTTTGCATCATCATTTTGTAGTATTAAAATAATTAAATAAGCCCCAGTGGAGAGTTCCTGCTACCCGTCCCAGTGTTTTGTGTTCCCAAATGAAAGATAAATATAAATATTGTCCTATATTTTGATATGTCTTAAACAGTGAAATAGCTGGGCCATTTCCAAACCTCCATGTGGTTAATCCATTTATCACCAATAACCCCAAATTATCATTTATTAAATTCTATATTCTATCTTGTCATGCTCTGGGCCGCTTTCCCTGGCTCCTTCATTTTATATCATTTTATGTGTATGGTGTTTTTTGCATATATGTGTGTGTGTGTATATTTGTGTGTGTGTGTGTGTGTGTGTGTGTGTGTGTGTGTGTGTGGTGTGACTATATGCACGAATGGTGCCTCTGGCATGAGATCCCCTGAGTTGGTCTTATAGACCATTGTGAACCACAATGTGGATGTTGTGAGTCAAACCCCAGCCCTCTGCAAGGGCAGCAAGTGCTAAGTCTTAAGCACTAAGTCAACTCTCTAGCCCCGTGGAAACTCTTAGACAATTAACAGCTAGAGAACAGAAAGGAATTAATACCTGTGTGTTTCATATACTCTATGAGGGAATGATTACAGTGAACTTCACACACTGTATAGACAGTGTAGTTACTACCTAGAAATGGAATGTATATTCAACTTATTGATATTGTGCTAGTTGCATCAATGATTTCACACCGAGACGTGCAAAGGTAAATACTTAGAACCCACAATTGATAAATAGAAGACTTCTGACAGAATTCATGTCTCTAAGCCTCAACAGGTTTAGAAAAAGTATTATAGCTCAGAAAGCTCTTTGCCTTCATAATTTCTGTCACAGCAAAGGGTTGTTAAGGATAAACATAAGAAGGCTTTCATTCAGGGGTAGAAGCAGAAGAACTGACTAGAGAGAGCTACAGTCAGGTTTGGGTGCATTAACAAATAAAAAATTTGCACTGATGTGAAGGAGAAAATCTGTGAGCCAGATGACTGCACAGAAGGTGGCTGCTGGATGTGGATTACTTCATGCTGACCCCTAAAGGAAGAGAAAGGAAGTGTCCAATGGGAAGGCCTGATGAGGAGTGTTTCAGGTGGAATGAAATGGGATGTCAAAACCCTCTCCATGACAAAGGAGGGAGACCAGTAAACCTACTTCAAGTTAATTATGAGGCAGAGTGGAACTTTCTTTAACTCTCCGCCTTACATTTTTTAACTCCATGGGAACTGACCAAACACCACTTCCTTAGGAACTCAGAGCAGAGGTTTTCAGGCCTTGTCTTCACAGTGGAAGCACCTGATAAATGTCCCTGAGCTCACAGGTCTGCTAATGTGCTTGACCTGATACATGTTAGTTACTCTAAAGTGAACGTGGCCAACACTTACAAGGTAGAGTCTTGGGGCTTAGTCAGAGTATATTCTTTTATTATAAACATCTAGATAAGATCTAGGATCCACAGAACAGTTTCTAAGACAACATGTTTGCTCAAATAGAGAACAGAATGCATACCACCCTTCTGCCCAATCAGAATACCTTGATACTAATCCCCAGACTGTTTTCTGAAGACATGGATAGCCTGCTACTGGAAAATCTGAGTAAACCATCTATGCGGGTATTTGCAAAGGTCAGGTTATCCTGACAATTGCATTTGCTAAATGAAAAAAAAAAAATCTCTCAATTATTTTATGTACTGGTTCAAAATAAGACAAAATTTGTATCCCTCGTATATAACGATATGATGAGTCTATTTTTCTGAGACACAAAAAACAAGAATTATCATAATTACAACAAAGGTTTTTTTTTGTTTGTTTTTTTTCTGTTGTTGAGTTGTGGGGCTAGGAATTTATGTTCTCGGACATGTAAGCTAAGCGTTCTACAAATTTGCTTCATCCAAGGTTTATCTGTGTTTCCTATGTCGAGTCAGGCTTTGGCTAAATGTTTGGCCTTGAACCTACCATTTCCTCGATCCAGCTTACTGGCCTCTGGACATCTCTAGGCTTGACTGAGAATAAAGCTGTCTATCATATATGCTACAAAGCAGATACAAGAACCCAAGGCTGCCTCTAGTACTGAGCTGTCTCTTCATCTGTCTGTTACTTTACAATTAATTCACAGTCCTCTATGACACAAAAAACACCCACGGAAAACTTTCCAAATTCTCAAGACTTGATCTCAGTCTTTACAACAGATGAGCAGTTGACAAAATTAACTTTTTGTTTTGTTTTGTTTTGTTTTGTTTTTTGAGACAGGATTTCTCTGTGTAGTCCTGGCTGTCCTGGAACTCACTCTGTAGGCCAGGGGTAGCCTTGAACTCAGAAATCCACCTGCTTCTGCCTCCCAAGTGCTGGGATTAAAGGTGTGCACCAAGACTGCCTGGCGACAAAATTAACTCTTAATTGTATGTTTTAAGTGAGACATTGTTGCTTCATATAAACACACTGTTGGCTTTACAGTTCTTACAACCTCTCCTGCCCTCTATTAAAAGCACCTACTGCTCTTCCAGGAGACCCGGGTTCAATTCCCAGCACCCATATGGCAGCTCACAACTGTCTGTTAACTGCAAGATCTGGCACTCTTGCACAGGCTTGTAAGCAAGACACCAATGCATATAAAATAAAAATAAATACATTTAAAAAATACTCCTATAGAAAACATGAGCCAAAAGAGAGCCAAAAAGAAGAAAGCTGCCGAAATTCCTTTAATGCAATTCCATGAGAAAAGAATTACTAAAATAAAGACACATGTGCCCCAACCCTTCCCCTCCCTTCCAATTGTCAATTGGTTAGTGTTATCTTTCTTCTGCAACAAATATTTTACCTTGGAAAGCAGCTGGTGGATACGGAGGGGCATACCCAGCTGGCAAATACGGACCTGGGTGGGGAGCATCGGTTTGCTTGCCTGCAATTCAGGAAGAGATACGTGCACGTCAGCTTAAATGAGATGTCTTCAGAAAGAGAAGCACACAGTACTGAGAAAATGTGTGATGCCGACTTGAGCCAGGCAAAGTAAACTCAGCTCGGGAGCTCAGCTTGCACAGAGGCTGCAATGTGAAGGAGACCTTTGTTCTAAACATACTGTGGAAGTTGATTCATACAGTGGAAAGAATCAGATGTATTTCATGTTTTTGAAATTTAGCATATGTAGCTTAGAAAATGCATTGACCCATCGGGAAAACTATCACTCAAAGATATTTTGTTTTACTTTTATGTGTACGTATGTATATATAACTATACGAATATAATGAGCAAAAGAATAAAGCGAGTTTGTCAGAGTGGTCAAATGAATTTCTCTAAACTGAATACACTGGTAGCATATAAGACAGCTCAAGTTCACTTCAAATGAATTTCATTTCAGTGGCTTTCCTTTTGTTTTATGAAAATGTAGGTTGCTACAAAAGTCATTAAGGAATAAGTAGTCTGGCCTACAGGTTGTAGAATATGTAGATTATGCCGAGATGTGTGTATTTTTATCATCTCACTGAAGATGAAGGAGAAAGAAACAATTCAGAGAAAATGATTTGACTAGTATTATTTTCAAAGATATATGTTTTTCTTCTCAGAATCTAAAATGTAATAAGGCAAAATGTTTCACTGCAGACTTGATAAATGTTATTTTAGAACTTTCCTGAAGGAAATAAAGACGAAGAGCGATGTGATCAATATTATTAAATCCTAAAGGATGTGTATGTCATAAAACACATCATTAAAGTAAACATCTAAACATTTTTCAGAAGGAACTGATATAGGAAATGTTATTCTTTCATGAGTATGACTAGTATAATTGCTATACATATAAAAGGTACCCCCCCCAAAAAAAAAGCCCAGAAATGTTCTTTGGATACAATATAGTGTGCTCTGTACAATGTATGTAACTGTAACCCTAACCTATATCTCTTTCTCTGTGGCTTTCTTATTATTAACTAAATGGTACTGTGGATATTTGTCTATCTTCTCCATGCTAGAATACTAAATAAGATACTGGAGACAATAACATAACAATGAATCTGAAAAGCAATTTCAGGAACTGAATGAAGCATCACAATCAGATGATGCCTTAACAGGTGATATTATAAAGAAGAAAAGGAAATATTTGTCATAATCTACTTACTGTGGTTTTCCATGACTTAAATCGTTCTGAAAAAAAAAAAATAACTGGTGTCAGTTCATTATCTATAATTTCTCGGCAAGATGTGACTGCTCCAATGTGCTCACAAACTATTCAGGCACAGGCCTGGCTCATCCTCCTGATTCATTTAGTCTGGGCTGATCTACTTACTTAAACGCTTGGGTTGGTCCTCAGCCCTACACTCTTGTTCTCAGTGGGACTGCAGAAGTTTTTTTATTGGTCCTGCACTTCTAAAAGAAGCATGTGGCCCACGTATGAGCCTCTGAGCTTGGCTGCAGGAAGGGTCCAGCAGGAGAGCAGAAGGGAGTTTCCAGGGTACAGGACTGTAGTGTGGAATCCAGGGTCCCTGTGCACTGTCCTGCCTAACTCGAGCCACAGGTTTGAGAAAGTCTAGTATTCTGCTCTGTAGAGTAAAAGTTGCTTTTGACTAAAGAAGTCTGGTTAAGGTTCTAATAAGACCAGATATCTGACTATCCAAGGGATATCTATTGTGTCTATTTCTGCTGCAGCATGCAAAATTTCTCCTTGATACTGTTCCATTCCCAGTAGCTGGATCCCATATTAGCTTTCTCTGCTCTATCTAGGCACCATATTCTGAACTCTAAATGGCAACTCATTCCATGTCTACTGATTACAACTGAAGCATGAGGCAAAAATTCTGTTATTTGAAACCATTATCTTGGACTCCCATGAATGTAGTTGGCACCCCCTTTTCTCTGGCACATCCCAGCGTTGGCTGTCCTTTTACTAATTCCCTCCACTCTGCAATTCTGAGTGACAAAACAGCCAATCAGTGTGACTACATAAGTAATTAATTCCAGTGTTCTCAAGAAACAAATGCCACCTTCGATACCAGTTCATAATTTTCTTTCAGCATAGGCACTTTTAAGTTTAAAATTTCATATTAATTATGAAATACCTAAGATTTCTAAGTATTATAACCCCAGTTATATGTAAGAAGTTCAGCACTGGTTTAGTAAATCTCCAATATGTTTACTCTACTCCAGAATAAATCTAAAAAAAAATTGTGTTATTCATTTAAATTTCTGTATTTACTTCAATAGATACACTAGTTTGTATCAACTGACCAGTATATAACTCCAGTGGCTCTCATCAACCCTTAAGGGCAGAAATACAAATATTTATGCTTTTCTCCAACTAATCCATAGAACTAAGAATTAATTAATAAGCATATGAAATCATCGTAGACTAAAATGTTATATAGGGCTATGTTAGTCCTTCAGAATTCATCATATATATCCATACACATACACACACACACACATACACACACACACACACACACACACACACACACATTTCACACACATCTTCTCAACATTGAATTTTTATTATAAAAGCTTATGCACTGAAAGGAATATCAGTATTCATAAAACATGCCAACAGTACTTTAACAGATGCATCAAAATGAAAGACAAACAAATCTTGTTCTAGAGATAGGCGGCTGCCCTTATTTAATTGTGTTTAATGACCCTCGGGATTTTATCTGCACCATTTATATTTTTAAGACTCACTTATTTTTGTTGTATATGTTTGAGTGCTTTTACTTGCATGTATGTATGTACATGCAGAGTGTGCCTGCTTCTTGAGGAGGCCAGTAGAAGGCTCTCCATGCTCTGGAACTGAAGTTACCAATGGCTGGAAGACATCACGTAGGTGCTGGGACCCAGGGGTTGGTCCTCTGCAAGATCCACAAGCACTCTTAACCACTGAGCCATCTCTTCAACCCCTGTTCCTTATTTCTTATGTCACTGTTTAATACACTTGGTTTACAAAGGTCTACGGCCTCAACTAAACAAGAACTTTAAGGGATTGTAGTTTTCTGTTATTTTCATCTTGTATCTAGTCAACCACCTTTATATTTCTTACATTTGGTAAACAAAGCCCAAAACTGGGGGAAAAAAATCCTTTCATAGTTACTGATTTCCAATTATAAAATAAGACCAGATCTCTCTCCCTAACTCATCCAATGGTTCAAGATAAACCAGCTCTACAGTTCAAACTTTGAAAATTTTTTTAATTAAAACATTTTTTCTTTTCACTGTGGTATACATGCAAACATATAATACCTACATGTAAACATACATGTTCACATGCATGCTTACCACACACAGTGAAAAAAATGTGTACATATGTTTATATGTGGATACTGTATGTTTGCATATATAAACATGGGCTATAGCTTAGAGAGCTGAAATCAATCCTGG
Organism: Apodemus agrarius; assembly: GCA_964023405.1. Taxonomy (NCBI): domain Eukaryota; kingdom Metazoa; phylum Chordata; class Mammalia; order Rodentia; family Muridae; genus Apodemus; species Apodemus agrarius. The sequence goes on along the minus strand of OZ030012.1, from coordinate 95,232,480 downwards.
TATCTTCCTCAATTGTATTTTACCTTAAGTATTGATGTAGGTATTCCATTGAACCTAGAGCTTGCCAATCCCTGATAGTCTATCTAGCCAGTTTGACTATGAAAATCTTTGTTTACAAATATTTGTTCTTTGTAAGAGGGGAATTCCTAAGCCATGTCAGGTGGACCTTAAGAATGTGGTGGTGCAAGATTCTGCTTGCATAATGTGACCAACTGAGAAGAAGAGAAGACACTGGGTTTGTTTGCCTCGGGGCTAAAGAACACTTCCTCCTTGCACAGAAATCCCCAAACTGTGCTCATTTGTCTCTCCTTGATGCTTTCTTATTACTCTAGTCCATAATTTTGAGGCTTTATCTGTGTTCGAGAGAAACACCTATTAGAAAAACTGCGTGGGTGTTTACAACATCCCAAGCTTTAAAGTGCTATGTGTGGGATCTAGAGCAAAATGTTAGGTTACCACTAAACCTGTGCATGTGCCACTCAAGATGGAGACCCTTGTGTGCAATGACTGAAGGCATTTACCACATGGCTGCCTACCCAGACTGCTCTCCTTAGCTGTGGAAATGACCCTCAACCTTAGTGGAGCTTTGTCAGCCCACGTGTCGCCAGGCTTTAAAAATAACTTGGAATTGTGTTCCCATTTGAAGCATGTCACTCACTATTTTAACCTGATGACTTTTAAATAATGTTTTCTGCTCATGTTATTTTTTAAGTTTCAGGAGATGTTTATGAAAAAGAAAATGAATTTTTTGATGTACCCAAAAGAGGGGGTGTAAAGTTTCTAATAAATATATATAAACTGCACCAATGATTCGCAATTACCCAGAACAAATGAGAAACTTCAAGAAACACCCTGATTACTACTTTCTTCTTTGTACCTATATTATGTGATACACTTATGGAAAACTGTGACACCCTATACATAAAAGTGAAAGTATATGTAAATATATGTAATTTCTGGGGCTTTTGTTGTTGTTATTATTATAACCACAAATTCCCATTTCCTTTCTAGCTTTTTTAATTAACATTTTTAATTAAGAAATGCTCATTTTTAAGTGTGTACGAGGCGTGCAAGCATTTGTGTATGAATGTTTGCCTGTGTATGCACATGGACTGAGGTTCAGAGAGCCAAAGAGGACATCCGGCATCTTCCTCAATTGTACTTCACTTTCTTTACTGAGGCTGGGGCTTTCACTAAACCTCAAGCTGGCCAATTCTAGCTAGTCTGTCTAGTGAGCTTGACGATTCCTGGAAGCTGGGACTGCAGGCAGGGACCACAGCTGTTGGGCTTCCTGTGGAATTCTGGTCATTCCCACCTTCAGCTTTCATGTTTGCACAACATGTACTTTATCCACTGGACCATATTCCTCAGTTCTTTGCTGGGTTTTCTATTAATTATAAAGCATTCCCACCTGGGACCGGGAAACACCATGACAGGTTATCATCATGTCTTCACGATTCAGACATGATTCAGTAAACATCTGTCTCTTGAGATCTTAAAATTTCTATTGCTTTTAAAGCATTTTGGAGTATTATGGCATCACCCATGCCTAGAAAATAAGTAAGTTGAGGCTATTTAACCAGAATTTACCTATTAGCGCATACATAAGAACAAATGCCTGTCTGTAAATCACCCAGTGTACAAGTTAAACCAGATCACGTTTCTCTTCACAGCCCAAATGGCCATGTTGTATAGAACACATGGCTCTATTCAACTCAGAAGCACTCTACTGCTTTAAAACCATCATTAGAATCTCAAAGAGTTGAACAATTGAATGAAAGATTTCATGGTAGGTAAAGAAAAAAAATAGTGATAGGAAAAATGGTAAGGCAAAATAATCGTGATAGTAAGTTACATATCAAATAATGTCCAGGTACTTTTGGTTGTGTTTTAGCTACAAATCAAATAAATTTTAGGTACCTTTTAGTTACATTTTTGGGTAGGCTTTGTACTTTTGGAAACGTTTAGTAAATACTTACAAGGAAACACATTCCATCTGTCAAACTGTGGGCTCCGGGTTTGGTGATCGCCCAGCTGAGGCAGATGACTATGGAACTATATTTCCACAAATGGTTCAGTGCATTTCCACAGCAATTCAAGGCATTGGGGAGCATTTGGGGAAACAGAACCTGTGACTGTGCATTTGTACTTACAAATGCAGTGTCCTTTGAAATAGAAAGCTTCCTTCTCAAAATCCATATCACTATTTTGTGATCACAAAAATCGAACAATTTAGCACAGGCAGGCTTTGAATGAAAATAGATTATATAGCAACTAGAACCCACTGAAAACACAGTTGCCAAGTGGGCTACAAAGAATAAGAAGCAAATTTAAAGAAGCAGAAATTCATCTCGAAGCCCAGTTACTCTTACTGGGGTTCCTGTATTATTTCAAAATAGCCTTCTGGGAAGCCGGATGACTTTACATTAATTTGAGATTTTTATCTTTTCTTTTATCTTTTTTTTCCTTTCCTTTTTGCTTACTTATAAATGAAGCCAAGGTGGTTGTTTACTGCTTCTCAGGTCACTAACTAGATGAATTAAGATAGCTCATTTCCATATCTTCATGTTATTATCTCTGGTTCCCCGGAAAAAAAGAGGCTTCCAAACTTCCCTAAAGAATGAAATTTGTTAGCAAGTCTTTTAAAGGGCACTCTGTTATGTAGCACAGCAAAGCCCAGGGTTTCAGTTTATTCTTTTGGGGCTCAATCATTTAGTGGCTAGGTAGGTTCCCCCCCCCAAAAAAAATTAATTTGAAAAATACAAAGAATACTCGTTAACACACATTAAATAAATAGTTTCTTTGAGCTCTATTTATTTAATGTTGTACTACAATCGTGTGTTGTACACACACATAGGCAAATATACTCATATAAATATTTCCTGGTGCTGGGCGTGGTGGCGCACGCCTGTAATCCTAGCACTTGGGAGGCAGAGGCAGGCGGATTTCGGAGTTCGAGGCCAGCCTGGTCTACAGAGTGAGTTCCAGGACAGCCAGGACTACACAGAGAAACCCTGTCTCGAAAACAAAACAAAAAACAAAAAAAATTCCTGAAGAAATATTCACTTTATGAACGCCCTGCGTTTTCAAGGAGGTATTCATGGATACCGAAGTCTATTCTACATAGTATCTGCATAGTATAAACACTGTATACAATGTATGTATAGTCAGCAAAAAGTCTATAAGTCTATACTATAGATCATGTAAAGCTCTATACAAACACTTCAATCAGTAAACCTTTAGAGCCAGGTTTACTAATAAGAAAACTAAGTATACTGCATAGAATATTGAAAGTGCTTTGAGTAAAAGTGATATTACTTTTGTTTATAGGGGCACAGATTTATATAGCAGTGGCTGCGGTGCCGGCAAGACAGGTAAAAGTCACAAAGAAAAATATCGATCATAACCCAGGCCACGGAGCTATGGCTGCCCGTGTGTTCAGGGACAACTGCAGACAGGTGATGTTGCTCAAGTTGAGCCCTGAAGCTACACTCTCACTTCCTTCAGGAAGAATGAACCATCTCTGAATTACACCATTGAGGAGGGAGAGATCATGTTGCTCTGTTCTGTCCGGAAGCAGGGACTCTATCTGGCTTACCAAGTCTACATTTTTATGTTTGTTATGTAAAGCAGCACAATTCTCGTAAGTATCCAGGTAGAAACCTCTGTTAGGAAATCTCAAGAAGGAAACGCCTCCCCACCTCCACCCCCAAGCGCCAAGTGTTTTTTATTAACCTTCCCTGGTACCCAGTGTTTAGCTCCAACTGCTAAGCCGGAAGAAAGTGTAATTGCTTGGGGGGAAAAAAAAGTGTAATTGTTTGTCTTGGAACGGGGAGGTGACCATACCCAACTTCCAGGAATAAGATTACAGAAACCAAGCCACAAGGAACCAGGGGGAAGAGTTGTAGGCGTGGGGGCTGTGTCAAATATTTCATATAATAAAAGCTATTTTCCGCGTTCCCACTTAGCTCTTTATCCAGCTTATATTAACTGATTCAAAAGTGAGTACTCTTTTGGTTGTGGTTTTGGTTGGTTTTCCTTTTTGTTTGTTATGTTTTTCTCCAGATGGTTCTTCTGGTATAGCCTTGGCTATCCAGGAACTTGCTCTATAGACAACAAGGCTAGCCTCGAACTCATAAATATGTCTACCTCTTCCTCCCAAGGGATGGGAATTTAAAAAGTGGCTTAAATCTTTTAAGTCTTTTACTGTCAACAGTTTCAGGAGTAACGTTAGAGGGAATCTGCAATTAGTGGACTTATCCACTCAGACCTTTACAACCTTATAGTCTCTATTTCTATATTCTAGAATGTTATGTATAGTTTGGGTTCTAAACACAATCCCAAAGAACACCTGGGTTGAAGAGCTAGCAGGCTCTTTGAACGGTTTCTCTTATTTCCCCCTTCCCTTTCCGCAATGGGAATCCAACTTGGGCTCTGCGCATTTGAAAAGAGCGCTACCACAGAGCTACAAGTGAGCCCAGCTTCTGCGCTGCTTCAGGGCTGCTCTAGGCTGTGAAGCAGTGTGTGAAACTGAAGAGGATCACGAGGGAAGAAGTGCCACGAGTGTGACTCGCCTGGCAGCTGCGGGGACAGCAGGGCTTCTGGCTGAGTTCCCTCCCCACTTCCGGGGTCACGAACCCAAGTCTTGTGGCCATTTCTCCCAGTCTCCAGACCATAACCTCTGCCGCCTGAGCAAACTGCCCCCAGCCCTTGCTCCTGCTCGCCCTCCACCCACCCCCACCCCCGCGCCCCATCACTGTACCCCGCTCCCGTGCGCGCACAGACCACGAGCTCTGTCCGGGACCGCCCAGAACGCGGGACTCACCTGAGGCTCCTTCTGCTCTGAAGTCCGCAAGGTAGACAGCTGGCTCCCGGCAGTCGTGAGTCCCCAACCCCTTGCTAGTGGCGCAGCTGTAGCCCAACTTTTTCCCAAAGCCTCCCAGAGGAACTCACTCTGGATGAGCTCAGCCTGCACTCCTGAATCCTCCAGCTGTGCCCAGGGGCCAGGCAGAGTCCACCTGGCCCGCCCCGCCCACAGGCAACGCAAAAGGAAGTAGGATTTTGATAGCCTTGGTAAGGAAGGCTATTCATCACCCTGGGAGTGGCCTGCTCTAGGGACTTTCTGGATCTCAGCCACTCTGCCGAGTTGGGTTCTTGTAGGGGGGAGGGGCGGGGAGGGGGGGAATCGGGCTTCCTCAAAATTACTTTCCTAAGAGGTGACATCAATTGCCACATCTGTTCCATCCGCCCCGTTTTCACTCTCAAGTGTGTTGAACATTTTCCTAGCAGCATTTTTCTCCTCTTTAAAAAAAAAAAAAAAAATCTTGTGGGTTTTATATAACCGTTTGATGCCGTTCGCCGTTAGCAGTCTTTGCTTTCTTTTTACTACAGACTGTGGAAAAGCACCATCCTTAACTAGAAAACATCCAGGGTTGGTTTGAACTGTTGCTTGCTCACCAGAAAATCAGCATCTGCTTTGTATAGTAAAATGGTGCTTCTCAAATTACAGTCTGAGAAGAATCACCCAACTGAAACTACGTTTGAAGGTCATGCCTTCATAGTTTCTGATTTATTATGCCTGGTGTGGACATTTCTAAGAAATTTCCCTATGACACGGAAGGTATTTCCACCCCCACCCCCTACCCCACCACCACCCATTTGGTACTCTGGGAGGGTGGGGGAGGGGGTATGGAAGGATGATGAGAAGGTTACGGATGAATTTTAAGTAGTGAGCTCATTCTTCTTTCCCTGTGATTGGTGCATTGCATTCAACTAAAAATCTGGGGAGCATCTTGGGAGGGGCCCGCTCCTTGTATATGTGTATGTTTCTGGATGCACATAAATACCAGTGTGCATAATTGTTCTTCCATAGAAAGCAATAATGCATTGAAAAGTGAATCTCACAAATAAAAAGAGTGAGTCGGAGAGCATGGCACTCCCGATGCTTGAGAAATGAACCCAGAACTTAACGCAGCTCAATGTGATTTGCGACTACAACTGGCTTGCTGTTAGACACTCAGGATATTTATCTTTATCCTTTACCTGATTTTCTGTTCAGACCAAACAAGGGTCTTCACTACCCTCTCTTTGGATGAATGGATTCATTTTGTTTGAATTTTTTAGTGTACTTAGAGTTATTTGTGAATCTTTTTTTTTGCTTGTTTGTTTGTTTTAACTTGAGCAGTTGAGGTTTATTTATAGATAAAACCTTGTAGAGCTGAAAACATGAGGGCAGTCTGTCTAAGTAAGAGTCTTCCCTCTGCTTTCATCTCTGTTGTGTTTTCTAGGCTAACTGCTGTTACCAGTAGCTCTAAGACTGTCTTGGCCACAGGGGAATCAGTGAGATAGGGCTTCATGGGCGGCAGCTGCTGGGTGGTGGCTCACTTGGTGTTTGTTTCTTCTCCTAATGCCTTTGTACCTCGAGCCCACCTAAGTTTTCTACTTAGAAAAATTAGTCTTAGCCAACAACTTAAATGTTGAATTACTAGCACTAATTCCTTATTAATATCAGGAAGTCAAGTTATTTTAGGTAATGTTTATATCTTCCCACCTTCCAAACTTGAATAGCGTAATGAAGATACTCTAGTACAACAGGTAACAACTGAACGGACATGTTCCTGTTTGGTGGTGGTGGTGGTGGTGGTGGTGGTGGTGTGTGTGTGTGTATGTGTGTGTGTTGGAGTCAGTATGTGTGGGGCGTGCTGCTTCCTAGCAGTATACTAAACTCCAGGCTCTGTAATCTTTAGTTTACATCTTTCCAGGTTGTTTGAGGCTTTAATGTATTGTCAATGCACAAAGGAAGAGAAAAGGCTCAGCCACATAGGTCTGGGGAGCCAGGGAATGAGCTGGTAACACTTCTATTCACCTCCTGAAGTCTGAATTAGGTTAAAGAGACTCGTAATTTACAAGACAAGTGTGGAAATGCAGGGTGGAGCCTTCCCAGAAAGAGAAAGAATGGAATTTCCTATTGAGGAAAAAAAATACTCTCATTAGGGAATTTCTACTAAAATTCAAACAAAAGTTCCATTTAAATAACTGAGCAACTAAGTAATAAGGATATCTATTTATAAATCAGAGGTTCTTTTTAACTTAACAGAACTATTCCCTGATGTTTGTAATAAAAAATTTCAAATAAGCCATATATGAAATACAAAGTTTTTTTTTTGTTGGTTTTTGTTGTTGTTGTTTTTGTTTTTTGTTTTTTGGATTTGGTTTTATGGAGACAGGGTTTCTCTGTATAGCCCTGGCTGTCCTGGAACTCACTCTGTAGACCAGGCTGGCCTCGAACTCAGAAATCCACCTGCCTCTGCCTCTGCCTCCCAGAGTGCTGGGATTACAGGCATGTGCTACCACCACCTGGCTAAAGTTTTTCAGGTCCCTTTGCAAAATGGAAAGTTGGCATTTAAAAATAATAATGTAAAGAAGCACATCAAGATTATCCAGATATTTACTACTATAAAATCATATCGATTACACAAAGAAGTTATTCATGAAGAAAGAACAGTGATGATAGCTTTCTATAATGGTAGATGGTTCAGCTAAGTTTTAAGGGAAAAGGTGGGAAGTAGTCATGAGTAGAAGGCAGAACTAATGCAGAGAGAGGCAGTTGCGTACTTCAAGAACACAAACATGCATAGTTTTAGCAGAAAGGTGTGGATGGAATCAACAGACTCCTCAGTTTGCCACAGAGACCAAATGTTGCAGGATATTTGATCACACTGTGAACTCAGAGATTGTGTTTATCAGAAAAACCTGTTTCTCATAGTGGTCTGGCTCAGCCTCAGCACGCACCTTTAATCACTCTGGCTGGAATACAGACATGCCCTTAGATATGTACACACCTTTAATCCTAAACAAGAAAGGTAAAATTAGTTTGTAGAAGGAACCACCCAAGTGATTTCTAATTGAGTGGCAGGAAAAGTGATGAATATCAGAAAGATCTGACAAAATAGGAAATGCCCAACTCTCATGAAAAGAGTAAGAAAGGGGAAGGTACTTGAGGGGCAGTGAAGTCAGGGAGAAGGAGGCAGTATTATTGGGAGAGTTTTACAGAGACAAGTTAAAGATGGAATCATCTAGACACAGGGAAAGACAGATCCAGCCAGAAAATGGGAAGGAGCCAGAAGATTTGAACAGATTGCCAAAGTTAGTATGAGGCCAAGCAGAGCAATTCAATCAGAATCTGAGAGTAGCCAGTTTGAGTAAGTCAGCTTGGAGAGAAGTTTAAACTAGAATAGTTGAGTAAAACCAGCCAGCTAGAGTTCAGCAGTGAGTCTCAAAAGGCTGAAAATATTCTACACCAAGATAAGACTGTATGTGACAGTGTCTGCCTGCCACGGTACCAAGTATTGGGCATAGGCCTGGGGGATTGACATAAAACACAGACACGGGTCATTCTGTAAGGAGAATGCCAAAGCTTTACTGTGAGACCAGCAATATATATACTAGAGGCCAGGGAAGGGAACAGGAAAAAACAATTATAGCCATAGGTCAAGCACCTGGGAAGTCCCTACCACACTGGGCGGGAAGGCAGGAATCAAGCTAAGCCACTGGATGATTTGTTCTCAAGAAACCTGTGCAAACAGCTCAGCTGGGGGCGTTGAGCTAAGCTCACTGGTTCCCAACAGTATGGAGGCTAGAAGCATCCATGCCTAGGCTTAGGTTAGCTGACTGAGGCAAAGGACCTCCAAGGTGACAATTCCAGGAGACCAAAAGTTACTTTTAAAACCAAAACTTGTCTTCCTTTTTCTAACGAAAGCAATTGTTACTAAGTAGTGATTGTTTGCCCTAGAAATATATTTCCTTGCTTACAGGTGTGATTGAAATAGTACCAGTGTCATCTAAAAAACAGAAACAAGGTTATGACTTCCAGGACAGGAATCTAAAAATTAGATGTGCTTTCATTGTCCCATTGTCCTTCCAGTTTCTTACTGCAGATGGTAGGACCTCATGTTATAGTAAAGCAGAAAGATTTTTCTCCATTCTGAAACACTTCTCAGACTCTCTTCTATTCAGCACTAAGTTCTCTTCTTCAATCCGGAAAAATCTCACCTTGATAACCAGGTATCGGGAAAATGTGTTACAGCTACCAGCATTATCTAATTGAACCTGGAGAGGTTGAAATGGAGTTATTGGGCCCAAGGGCTTGTAAAGAAGACATTCTATTTTACTGTGGAAGGTAGAAGAAGGTGTTATTTAATTTTAAGTACAGGAAAGACACTATTAAGTAATTGTTTATAAAGACTAATTTAGGTAAAAAATGATTTGTAGGATGAGAGAAACAAGCACAGAGATTACTGACATATTAAGACCAAAACAGTGTGATGGGTAACTGAGATACTGAGACAGTACTTAGTAATTTTGAAAAGAGAGGAGTGGGGAAGTGTGAATATTATCAAAGTACATTATGTGCATGTATGGACATGTCACAATGAAAACTAACTTGTAAAATTACAAGTTTATACCCTGATAAAGAGGAATAAGCAGTTGTAGTAACTAAATAGATTTGGATAGGAAAAAGAATTGTCACAAATGTTCCTACCTTGAACAATAGACCATGCTCAAATTCAGAAAACATTACAAAGATTTGGAGAAGAGCTATATTGACCTAATCTGCAATCCTGTAGGATGACAAAGTGAGGGCAACTTTATTCCTGAAATACTCCCGACCACCTTTTTCTTTTGATCGAGGAGCCAGCACTTGGAGCAGAAATTGTGTCAGTCTAACAGACTAGTCAGCATTCTAAATGTTACAGAGGGACACACAGTTGGTTTTGAGCAGAGTAGTGGTGGTACAGGCCTTTAATTCCAGCACTTGGGAGGTAGAAACAGTAGAATCTCGGAGTTCATTGCCAGCCTGTTCAACAGAGTGAGTTCCATGACAGCCAGGGGTTACACACAGAGAGAAGATGAGCTTGGGGGTAGAGAAGCCTGTGGCAACTTGTGGACAGGTGTCTAGCATAACTGTCATCTGAGAGGCTTCACCCAGTATCTGACAGAAACAGATGTAGAGACCTTCAGCCAAACTTAGGCAGAGTTTGGGAAATCCTGTGGAAGAGGGGGAGGAAGAATTGAAGGAGCCAGAGACGTCAAGGATATTACAAGAAAACTTACAGTATCAACTAACCTGGAGAAAGTGAAGTGCCAGCCAGAGAGCATGCATGGGACATACCTGGGCCCATTGCACATATGTAATAATTGTGCATCTTGGTCTTCATGTGGGCCTCCAAACAGCAGGAGCAGGAGCTGTGTTTGACTCTGTGTTATCTTTAGATTCCTTCCCCCTAAATGGGCTGCTTTATCTAACCACACTAGGAGAACCCCATGCCTAGTCCTACTGAAACTTGATATGCCAAGGCAGATTGATATCCACTGGAGCCCTCCCTTTTCTCAGGAGAAAAGGAGGGTTGGAGGATGGGGGGAGGAGAGCAGAGCTGGAGGAATTGGGAGGAGAGAGAAGAGGGAAGCTTCCATCAGAATGTAAATTAAATTTAGAGGGAGGGAGGGAGGGAGAAAGAAGGCGGTGGTGGGGGAGGGTTCTTGTTTATTAAGAATGAGTGTGTCCCGATGACCCAGAATTTGACGTAGACACTGAGCCCATCTAACAGATTAATCGGTGCTCTAAACTGTGACAGCAGGACACCTGGTCCGCTCAGGCCTTGGAAGGAAGAACACTCTCAGGTTTAAAGACCATGGATCCTTCTTCCTGTAAGAAGGAAGGTGTGAACAAACGGGTGTGGAAAGGAGAAAAGCTTGTTTGTATGAGACTCCTAATGGGGAAGGGATCCACAAGGACGGACGATGCCACTGCACATTTGAGGCGATCAAAGGAATGTGGCTGACCTGAGGTCACCCAGCCTTACTCCTAAGGTAATGAATAGTACCTAGCTACCCAAGCTACACCTAATAACAATGAAAAGAGCCCAGTGTTGACTACAATGTCTATTTGACCCTCTACCTTCTCTAGTTGCCTAGGGGGAAGTGGAACAATCAGCAGCTGCACTATGTAATTCTAGAGCTGTAACCCTGGTGACAACCGGCTTTTTTCTTTTTCCTTCAGGCAGAGCATCCCCTCTGGTCTTCAGAGGTGGTGGGAATGGTGCGTTGCTTTGTGCCCTTGCTTGCTGTAGGGGAGAGAGGGGCTCCATTTTTGTGCCTGCTGTGATTCTAACACACATCACCTGAGAGCTGAGCTTGTTTAAGTTTTTACTTTGCACCTGTCTCTCATTTGCCATTCACTCAAAATAAGAGTCAGTAACACCAAACACAATGAATTTAAGGCCTAAAGTTTCCTACAGATTTACAAAAGGAAGATGGTCAAGTGGCTATAAAATATAATTAACTTTGGAGGAAGGTCGGAAGTTCTAAAAATGAACAAGAGGTTTTTTTTAAAAAAAACAGATTTCCTCATAGTTCTACTCGTGATTTAACAGCTGCCAGAGATTCTAAATCTGAAAGGCCCAAATCTTTTTTTCTTTAAAGATTTATTTGTTTTATGTATAAGTACAGTGTTGCTATCTTCAGACACACCAGAAGAAGGCATCTGATCCCATTACAGATAGATGGTTGTGAGCCACCATATAGTTGCTGGGAATTGAACTCAGGACCCCTCTAGAAGAGCAGTCAGTGCTCTTAACCACTGAGCCATCTCTCTAGCCCAAAGGCCGAAATCTTACTGGACTGCTGAGATGGAGTCTATCTCAGATGTTTAGAGAATAAAATAGGAAAAAGTGAATTCTAGACAATGACTTCAGAGAGTGCAAAGTCTATTTTGGCTAATCAAGACTACTTTAAGGCAATGATAAACATTTTTTCAGGCCATTAACCAGAATTATAATGACAACCTTCTCGAAGAGGAGGAGCACTTCAATGTATCCATAGAACTAAACATTTTAAAAATATTAATTTTATGTATGATTTGTTTGTGTGTGAGAGAGACAGAGACAGAGACAGAGAGAGAGAGAGAGAGAGAGAGAGAGAGAGAGAGAGAGAGAGAGATGACTCCAGCAAATGGGTCTCATGGAACTAGAATGACATATGACTGTAAGCTGCTTGGTGTGGGTGCTGGGAGCCAAGCTTGGGTAATCCGCATACTCCTAGTCTCTTAGCCATCTCTCTCAAGGCCACACCTTAGGCACCTCACTAAAGTTCTATGGGCAATTTGGGGTCATTTAGCTGTAAAATGTAGTATTTAGATGTTAGATATATGTATCAGGGCTCTCCAGAAAGTCCTGCTCACTAGATATCTGTATGCCTTTCTACAGGGAGGAGCCAGTGCAAATGATTGTCACCTGCGATTAGAGGACACTGAGATGTTTCATACTTTGCTCACTGTAGTTGGGAAACCCCAGGAAAACCAATGGGATGGTTCTTATCAAAGACTTAAGTCTAAAGAATCCATTGTGCCTGCCTGGCAGTGGTGGCACATACCTGTAATCCCAGCACTTTGGGAGGCAAAGGCAGGAAGATTTCTGAGTTGAGGCCAACCTGATCTACAGAGTGAGTTCCAGCACATCCAGGGGTATACAGAGAAACCCTGTCTCGGAAAAAAAAACCAAAAACAAAACAAAACAAAAAAAAAAAATCCATTGAGCCAACATCATGGGCACTAGTCCAGGATTTTGGAGTCCAAAATCCTGAGAACTTGGGTGGTGGTGGTGGTGATGGTAGTGGTGGTGGTGGTGGTGGGTTGGGTGTAGAAGCCACAGTTAACTAGGATAGTGGCTGTGTGTGTGTGTGTGTGTGTGTGTGTGTGTTCTGTTCAGACCAACGTTGACTTTTGCCCCACTTTGATAAGCAAAATCTTTAAATCTTGAGCTGGGTGCAAAACTCCCTCATTAGTTAAACAGTTCAGCATACTGATATAGGTTGAATTAAGATGGCCTTTAGGCTGTGGTCTCATCCCTCACTTACTGGCCTTGGCACTGAGCACCAGTTAAGTGACTCCTCAGCTCCTCCAGTGTCCTGGCTTGATCACCCCAGGATTTAGCTAGGGAAAATGCTCCCCTCTTAGAAATTCCAAGCAAAGAAACTGATGGAGCACAAGGGTAACCTTCAAGAGGGTTAGGGATATAATAAACAGCATCAGAACTCAGAATTAATTCAAGCCACAGAAAAACCTGGAAGGAAGGCTCCAGTGTGATTTTAGATGGGAAGAGTTTACATGAAACTAGAATACACTGGAGATTATCTGCATTTGTCTCTGCAAATATTAATTTCAGAGCAGAAAAGGATGCCTGAGTGAATATAGTAATGTTAATATCCCTAATATAGCTAGCAAAGGTAAGAAATGTATTCCTAAGTAACATTTCAACTCACTAGATAGAAGAGACTATTGTCATCTCAAGAAAATATTAAATTAACTTAGTTTAGTGCTTCCACATAACAATCTACCCATAATTTATTTCTCTATTAGAAAAATTGTATACTTTAGATTATTTTAAATGTAAGACTCATATTCATAATATTATCCAATCCTATTTTATATTGAGCAACATGTGAGCTATTTGTGTTTTTAGTTTTAACACCAAAATTTAGACATTTTTGTATTGAAGTAAAATCTTCTTTGAGAATATCTAGGATATTATTTGAATCTCCGGACTTAGCTCTTCTCTCTCACATGCGCTCTTTCACAGTCCCTGTGAATGTTAGGATGACACTCCTCCACTGAGCCAAGACCACAGCCTAGATGGGGTTTTGTTGTTAGGGAAAAGTGGTTAAAATAACATAAATTGATGCTACTTTATTAAATAAAAGTTAGTCTATTTTGTATTTACTTCTAAAGTTTCTAAAGCTTTTTATGAGATAGGCCAACTTGAGCGCATTGGTTTCACAAGTTTAATCTGAACACTTTTGTTAGGCATGTGTCCTTTGCTGGTTTCCTTAGAGCCTTGGTAACATCAGATCCTCAGGAGCTGCTCCCTCTGGACAGCCCTGAGCACTGACTTCACATCTTCCACCTCATGTTTTAATCTGACCATTCTAAATTTGGTTCAAAAGTTAAGAATCTGTTAAATGTAAACACCTAAAACGTTATCTTTCTCCATCACAGCGGGAGCCCAGAAGCTAAGGGTTACCAATAGAGCCGAAGTGGGAACTTTCCTATGTTGCCACAGTCCTTTGTGGACAGAGAGACTCGAGGGGTTAATGCTGGGAAACACGACAGGATAAAGATTTGAAAATAAAGTCTGGCGTGGTGGAGCATGTCTGTCATCCCAGCACTTGGGAGGCAGAGGCAGGCGGATTTCTGAGTTCGAGGCCAGCCTGGTCTACAGAGTGAGTTCCAGGACAGCCAGGGCTACACAGAGAAACCCTGTCTCGAAAAAACAAAAAACAAAAAACAAAAACAAAAAACCAAAAAAAAAAAAAAAAAAGAAAAAAAAAAAAGAAAATAAAATGCCTTCCTCTAAAATATGCATAATTTCCAAACAGATTTTTTTGATCTTTGGTAGTCTATTTTTCCTACATTGTTAGCTCTTGCCATGTTTATTAGATTTCCTAAAAAGTACTTATGAGAGATTCTTTGCTCTATAAGTTCATGCCAAGCAATGTAATTCCATGTGCTTCGGCTATTTTAATTGAAGATGTGAACACAGCTGAAGGAGGCGAAGCTTCCTTGCTCTTCTCAGGGCCAGTGCTCTTAAGATAATAATATCTTGTTTCCTGTTCTGCTAACATAAATGCATTCTGAAGAGCTGCTGTGATCCCAGCAACATACATGTGATCCATCAACTTGAGTTCCCACATGCTTGTGTTGACAAAACCCAGAGTTCTGTCAGAGAGAATAGAGACAGTTTATTCTGAAAACAGAAACAGAAACAAGTGGGTGGGTTGGTGAGCAGGAGGAGGAGGAGATGGGGGAGGGGAAACCAGGAAAGGGGATAACATTTGAAATGTAAATAAAGAAAATATCTAAGGGAAAAAAAAGAATTATCAATTGCTGTTAAAAAAAAAAAAGAATTGTTATTTCTTCCAATTGTTAACAAGATCATTGTACTGGATAGTTTTGTGTGTCAACTTGACACAGGCTGGAGTTATCATAGGAAAAGGAGCTTCAGTTGGGGAAGTGCCTCCATGAGATCCAGCTGTGGGGCATTCTCTCAATTAGTGATCAAGCGGAGGAGAGCCCCTTGTGGGTGGTACCATCTCTGGGCTGGTATTCTTGGGTTCTATAAGAGAGCAGGCTGAGCAAGCCAGGGGAAGCAAGCCAGTAAGTAACATCCATCCATGGCCTCTGCATCAGCTCCTGCTTCTGACCTGCTTGAGTTCCAATCCTGACTTCCTTTGGTGATGAACAGCTGTGTGGAAGTGTAAGCTCAATAAACCCTTTCCTCCCCAACTTGCTTCTTGGTCATGATGCTTGTGCAGGAATAGAAACCCTGACTAAGACAATCACCAACACAGACTAACCAAAATGACTCCACTGGGCTGGAGAGATGGCTCAGCAGTTAAGAGCAATTACTGCTCTTCCAGAGGTCCTGAGTTCAATTCCCAGCAACCACATGGTGGTTCACAAACATCTGTAATAGGTTCTGATGCACTCTTCTGGGGTGTGTATGAAGGCAGCTACTGCGTACTCACATAAATAAAAATAAATAAATCTTTATAAAAATGACTCCACTGCTCTGTTTCTTGATTGTCAAGTTTGGACTTATTTTTAACATACACGGAATAAATTATAATCCTGGAAAAAAAAATAAAGACTGGGTACATAGATTAAGTTTCCCCAAACACCATGTTCCACTCTGAATATGGTTATGAATTTCTAGCAAAAACTGCCCATGAAATCTAACAAACACATTAAAAGCTAACTTAATTGTAGAAAAAGTATGCATAGAAAGACCCAAAAATCTGTTTGGAGATTCTACGTATTTTAGTCACGCAGGCATTTTGTTTTTATATCTTCACCTGTGCTTTGTAAGAGATTTTTATTAGTTACCCACCCAGGAGAGTAATGAGTCAAAAGTGTTCACTGAATATGTTGGTAGAAGTCACAGGTAAGGGGCTTACAGAAAAGTGGGGGAAGGTTCTACTAGTTTCAGATGAAACTTCATAGCTTTTGTATCAGTAAAAGCTAGTGGTCTGCTAAGAATACAGTTTAAGGTTTTGAGAGTTATAGGATGTTAGGCCAGGCACAGGGGTGGACTGTGGGTAACTGAGACTCAACGCGGCCCAAGAGAATTTATCCTTAGTGTGGAACATTTCTTCCTTCCTTCCCTTTCTTTCTGTTCTGTCTGTCTTTCTTTCTGTTCTGTCTTTCTGTTCTTTCTGTTCTTTCTTTCTTTCTATTTCTATTTCTATTTCTATTTCTATTTCTATTTCTATTTCTAATTGATGATTTATTGACTTTTTTTTTTTCTCTTCTGAACACCATGGCATTTGGAAGTCCTGGCCTGGTGCAGTTAATGATTTTTTTTTATTAGTTATGTTCTATATTTACATTTCATTTACCTTTTTCTGGTTCCCCGCCCCCCAAAGGTCCCACATGCCCTTTTCCCTCCCCCTGCTCCCTCATCCACCCCTTTCCACTTCCCTGTTCTGGTATTTTGCTACACTGATGCTTTGATCCTTGTGGACTTTTACATGTAGTATTTTTATTTATCATGGAGAACTTTTTACATACAGATTGTGCATTTTGGTCAGTCACTTCTCCTCCCAGCATTTACTTCCTGTTATTCAGAATCACATGGCAATCTTAACCATAATGCTCACTAGTGAGTCATTCAGATCAATACATGTTTGAGAGATTTTCATTTGCTTTTATTGAGTGTAAGATAAAGAGAATGTTGGCATATGTGTTCTGAGGAAGTTAAGATTGACTTTCACTGCCGGGCGGAGGCGGTGGTGGCACACACCTTTAATCCCAGCACGTGGGAGGCAGAAGCAGGTGGATTTCTGAGTTCTAGGCCAGCCTGGTTTACAGAGTGAGTTCCAGGACAGCCAGGGCTACACAGAAAAACCCTGTTTCGGGGGGAAAAAATTGACTTTCACTAACCAATCACTCATTATGGCTTTTCAGTTGTATCAAAGAACTGTGCTATACATGAGTAGATAAAAGTTGTTAAAGGCTCTTTGAAGGCCCTGTGCTGGGAATTCAAGGCTGGCAGAGGATCTGGAACAGGATCCAGGCTAGTGGCAGGACCACAGCTTTTAAAATCTATTGATTTATGCTGATTACACACACACACACACACACACACACACACACACACTTACTTTCATCTTCCCATTTTCAGCTCTAACTTTCAAAAACTGCAGAAAATGTTTTTTGTCTGTTTCTTTTTAATATCAGAGCTTTTGAAACTATATTTATAAAGGTTTGAATTGTATAAACACAGTTGAGTTTTAACTCTTCAAAACTGTCCAGCTTTTCATTCACTTTCATATTCTGATTTTCATATGCTTTATGAAAATCAGACAGCTAAGACACTCGAAGAAGTATATAATGCTTCTGTTGCTAAGTCAAACTAAAGGCAACATTTTAATATGCTTTCTATTCTTGAGAAAGTAAAATCCATTCCCTACATAAAACTGCTAATGGATTCTCTGGAAGTTTCTCATCATACATCTGCAACACACTAACTTCCTTGTCTTCCATGTCTGCCCCTCTCCCTTGTGACCCGGCCCCTAAAAGAAGGTAAAAGAGAGAGAGAGAGTGTGTCACTTAGCGTCTTCTACCTACTCATTGGAGTGTGGTTAAACTCTCAGTGGCCTACCCCTTAAATAGAACTGATCCTTCCCTCCCACACCTACACCAGAAGCCAGCAATTGTGGAGAACTCTTCAGCATCTGTATTACCTTTTAAGAGCTCTCTACAGTGGCTTTCTATCTAGTCTCTTGATTTGTTTTTTTTTGGGGGGGGGATGTGTATGGGAGCTGGGGAGAGCAGGGATTCTTATAGAAACCTTCTATGTCTCTCCCTCTCAACTGTGTGTCTGCAGGCATTGATATATCACAGCAGAAGTAGCCTGTCAGCTGAGAAGGTAAAATTCTTAATCATTATGTCTGTAACTCCCGTTGACATTCAAGGGCCATTTTTTTTTCATAGCATGGCCACTGTTCATTTATTTTTATGACATTGAAACATTTCATAATTTCTTATAAACATTATAAAACAACAGTAATTAATTAAATTAATTTAATTTTAAGGCTTTAGCATCCTTCAAATGTAAAAATTGGTCTAAACTTTTAGGCTGTTGATCTATGGCCAGTGGTTTCCAAGTTTTTCATTGATAGCTTCCATAAACACAAGCTTATATTTCTTTTTTGTTTTTTTTCTAATAGTTTCCATAAACACAAGAGTATATATCTTTTCTGTTTTTTCCTAACTTTGTATTATAACAGTCTATTTTTCATTTTGTACAATGTTTTATTTGTACATACAGGAGGGTTCTAATTATTTCATTTGTGTTCACTTAGAGGGTCTAACTAATGTAATGCTACTTAGTAATTATTCTTCATTGGCTTATGGTAAAAACACAAGTGTAAACTTCATACTTCGGTATTTTAATTATTCAACTTAAATAGTACTCATTCTTGATAGTACTGATCCTTTTATTTTTAACTATGTATATGTGTATATATGTCAGGGATATGTACACATGAGTGAGGTTGCCTGTGGAGGCCAAAAGAGGTTGTCGGATTCCCTGAGGCTAAAGATACAGAGGGTTATGATCTGCCTCATAGGGCTTCTAGAAATTGATTCGGGTCTTCTTCAAGAGTATTATGTGCTTTATACCCCCAGGCCTTCTTAATACTCCTCAATTTTGTTATAAGTTATGTCTTTCCTATATAGTCATCAAGAGAAATATTATAATTAGAATACAAAGGTCGAAATACCTTACACAGTCTAGGTGTAACCACGCATTTTTAAATGACCTCTTTCATATTTTTATATTTTTAAGGCTTACCACTTGTACATTTTAAAGCTATATTATTTTTCATTTTAGAGTATTTATAGTAACTTTTAAGTGGGATCTTTTGTCATTGAACTTTCAAAATGTTTGTTGTTATCTCAGGAATAAGACTATCTTTTTCTTGATAAGAATCAACATTGTCATGTAACTCTGACTCCTGTGAGCTACAATAACAGCCATCCTGGCAATATATTCCCATTGGTTCAGTAGTGGCTGGAACATTACAAGAATAAGCAACCACTTTCTGATTAAATTCAAAGCCTGTACCACAAACAGACTCATGCTTGCTACTGTTAAATGGGCTAGGAACCTATGACTGACTGGCTATTCTTGGCCCAAAGGAGTGTCTACTACTATTACTTTCCTAAATGGATATAGATGAACTTACTCCCTAAATACCTATCTTTATACCTATAGGTTAGGGCATATCTCAACCCTCATCAGAGAAGTTTGGTTTTAGAGTAGATGACTGTCTCAGGGTTTTACTGCTGTGACCAGACACCATGACCAAGGCAAGTCTTTAAAAAGACAACATTTAATTGGGACTGGCTTACAGGTTCAGAGGTTCAGTCGATTATCCTCAATCAAGGTGGGAGCATGGCAGCATCCAGGCAGGTGTGGTACAGTCAGAGCTGAGAGTTCTACATCTTCATCTGAAGGCTGCTAGCAGAATACTGACATCCAGGCAGCTAGAATGAGAAACTTAGAACCCACAGTGACACACCTATTCCAAAAGGGCCACACCTTGTAATCCTGCCACTCCCTGGGCTGAGCATATACAAACCATCACTGTGACATTCAACACAGAGATTCATATCTAGTGCAAGTGAAGAAAGAAAGAGACTTAATCAATCAAAATGGGACATCTGTATCATACCCTATTTCTTCAGTCTCAGAGATCATCAGATAAGAAAGAGCAGAAAGATTTATAAAGAAATAGTGGACAACAGATGTGAGAGAGTGTTTTCTGGGCACAACAGGAGTGTAGCACACAGGAGCCCACTGCGGCTTTGATAGCATACACAAGACCTAGACTTGATCAAGTCAGGCAACATTTCGCTATGGATCAGGGAGGGACCATACAACCACACCACTAGTTGAGGCGCTAGAGATGGTTGATGACTATTGGAAAAGGAAGAGTTGGTTCTCTTGAGGGATGCAATCTGTGGCCATTTGCTCATTGTCCAGTGGATGGTCAACATCAGTGCACATACTGAGAACACAGAGTGTTGGGCTTAGTAGCTGGAAAAAAAACCCGGTATATAAAGTTGGGAGAAGAAAGTGGTAGAGAAGTATGGGGGAAGTTTGAGGAAGTAGGGTGGGCACAGATTTGATTGAAACATTATTTTCATACATAAACTTCTCAAAGTGTCTTAGCCAGGGTTTCTATTGCTATGACAAAAACACCCTGACCTAAAAGCAAGTGGGGGAAGAAAGGGTTTATTGAGCATATACTTCTAGATTATAGCCTATCTTTGGAGGAAGTCAGAACAGGAATTCAAGTGGACCGGAACCTGGAGGAGCTGATGCCGAGGCCATGGAGGCATACTGCTTACTAGCTTGCTTCCCATGGCTTGCTCAGCTTATAGAACCCAGGATCACCAGTCCAGGGATGATACCACCCATGACGGGCTGGGTCCTCCCCCATTGATCACTAATTGAGAAAATGTCTTCCAGCTGGATCTCATGGTAGCATTTCTTCAAATGATGTTCCTCTCTTATGACTGTAACTGTGCATCAAGTGGCCGTACAAAACTGGATAGTACAAGTGATTTCTTGTGAATTTGACACACAAACACATCAATATTAAGCCTGATCCCTTCCTTTCATATTCATCTCCAAGATTTTACATTTAAAATATAAATAACCTTAAAAGCCCCACACTTTACAAATTAAAGCACATTAAAATTTCAGTCTCTTTAAAATATACAATCTTTTTTTGAAGTTCAAAATCCCAAATCTCTTTTTAGAAGTTCAAAGTTTTTTAGCTGTGGGCTCCTGTAAAAATCAAAATTAAGAACCTTCTTCTTTAGGGAAGAACTAAACCAAACACAACTAAACTCCAAGAGTATAAATAATTCAACATTCAATGCCTGGGATCCACACACTATTTTCCGGGCTCTTCCAAAGAGCTTCTCCAGATCTGGCCTCTGTAGCACACACAGCTTATATTCTAGACTCTGGCTGGCTGTGTTTACTGCTGCTGTTCTTGTTGGTCCCATGGTACTGGCATCTTCAAAACTGCTGGTGTCCCTTGCTGGAACTGGGCTGCATTTTCACCAATAGCCTCTCATAGGCTCTCTTCCTGGTGTGAAGCCTCAACTTCTATGCATGAACATGTCATGCCTTCAACTGGGCCTGGGCCTTCAACTGCCACTGAGGCTGTACCTTTACCAATGTCCTCTCTTCTCTCACAATGTCAAGCATCAGATGCTCTTCTTGACTCCTTCATGCTTTCATAGCCAGTTCCACTGGCTTTGTGAAAAGTGACTCATACATTACCGAGTCCAGCTGCCAACCCGAGGCTGCCTTTAGACCACAGCTTCTCTGTGTTCCAGGAAACACTTCCCAGGAGATGTTACCTCAATGATGTTGTTCTTTTCTTAATCTCCTGTAATTTCTTAGCTCCAGGTAATCAGTATTAATGGTCCCAGTGACACAAAGATTTTGATTTAGAAATTCTGGCATCTTGGTAATCACAATGGATTCTTTTAGCCCCAGCTAACCAGAAGCACAGAATCTTAAGTCAAAATAGCAAATAACCCTAATAGCATCTTTAAACTTCCCTCTGAGATTTTACAAGCCAGCTCTCCATCCTTTGCATTACTTTCTATGCTCTAATCCTCCAAACTCCCACAGAACATTCCACAGAGTTCACAACGCTCAATGGCTTTTCTAATCAGAGTTCCAAAGTCCATCCATAATCTTCCTAAAATGTACTGCCAGGTATGTGACAGCAATACCCCACTATGCCCACTAGAGTGTGGCTCAACTCTCAGCACACACCTTTAATCCTCTTACTGGTTTAAACACGCACACCCTTAGTACTCACCTTTAATCCCAAACAGTGAAGGTAAAGATAGTTTGAACGTGATGCCTAATTGAGTGACAGAAAAAGTGAGGAATCAGAGAAAGATTTGACAGAAATCTTGTGCCCAACTCTCAAGAAAAGAGAGAGAAAAGGGAAGTGACTTAGGGGAGAGAAAGGTAATATAGGAGGGAGAGAGTGGAGTAGTGTATGTGGAGAACAGGGTGGGAGAGTTGAGAGGGAGAGAAGGGCCACACAGGGAGGGAGGAGGAGGTAGTTTTACCTGGAGAGCGTTACAGAGAAAGATGGAAGAGAGCGCAAACTAGACACAGGGAAAGACAGAATGAACAGGACAATGAGAAGCCCGAAGATTAGAAAAGATTGGTAGAGTTAGTTTTGAGGCCAAGCAGAGCAATTCAGAGCCCAAGAGAAAAGCTAGATTGGACAAGTCAGCTGGAAGAGGAGTTTGAGCTAGAATAGCTGAGTTGAACCAGTCAATCAGAGTTCAGAAAGAACAAGAAATGGTGAGCTTATTCAGTAAAAGTCTAAGAGGCTGAAAACATCCAGGGCCTAGATAAGATTGTAGGGAGGCTAGAAGAAGCTCTGGAAACTCTTGTCCACCTGTTAGGTTGTGCTCCTATTCTAGTGACAAGAGAAACAATTCTGTAGTTTACAGAAGCTGGGTTTAAAGTCCCCCAATGTGTAATTATAATCCAGGACAACCGTGTCTAATTAACTGGATGGAACTGAGCTTGTAGTCTTTAAAAACTGTTTATCTGTATTCTTACCTTTCCTCCCCTCTCTTCTTCTCCTTTCCCCTCCCACTTTGGTTTTTCCAGACAGTTGTTTTGTGTGTGTGTGTGTGTGTGTGTGTGTGTGTGTGTGTGTGTGTGTGTAGCATCCTCCAGCTACCCTGGAATTCACTCTGTAGACCAAGCTGGACACAGACTCAGACATCCACCTGCCTCTGCCTCCCAAGTGCTGGGATTAAAGGATTAAAAGCACACTACCGCCCAGATTTCAGTCTGTGCTCTCTATCTTATGTCCTTACAGTTTACTGTCAGAGTTCATGCTCATATTTTCTTTTTAGTATAATTTTTCCAATATACAAGGCTTACCTTGAGTTGATAAATCAAAAATATGAAAGGAGAAAATCAGAATAACATATCAATACTCTAATTTTTCAGGAAATCCGCTACATCCTCACATGGCATTTATGAATTCCTAATTTCTTCTTTCTCATCTTCTTATCACCATATTCATCCCCAGGAGCGATCTAAGAAGAGCTCAGCACTGCATTACTCTATGGCCTTCATCCATCCTCAAACCTGAAACCTACCCTTTGTACATTATTTTATGGTACAGTTATCCAGAGTGATTTATTTTTAATTCAACATAAACATTCCACTTAACTCCATGTACTGAGAACTGACCACTTTGAGACATTAAAACTTAGAGTAACATATGTAGGGTTGAGGACCTTAATACAACCAGCGACACCCACCTTCCCTTCATAGAGAATTATTAGTGCTCACTTTCTTAGGGCTTTGTTGCATGCTGACATGTCTGTGCCGTTCTTTTTATTTATTTTTATTTCATGTGCATTCGTGTTTTGCCTGTGTGTGTGTGTGTGTGTGTGTGTGTGTGTGTGTGTATAAGGGTGTCAGATGCCCTAGGGCTAGAGTTATAGACAGCTGTGATCTGCCCAGTGGGTGCTAGGAATTGAACTCTGAGCTAGCAGCCAGTAAGGACTCTTAACCACTGAGCCATCTCTCCAGCCCCACATTTTCCATCTTGGTGTATACAATACCAAAAGAGCACATAGTTTGCCCTAAACCACTCTTGATAGATTTTCCTAAACAAAGCCATCATTAGTTTACTATCAACGCTGCTTTTCTGTTGCAGATGTTTAGAATATCTCAGGCAGATTAGGAATGTTAATGCTTTCACTATGTAGCCTAGTCACTCCCTGCCTTTGCTTAATCTCAACTATCCAGGTATATTTTAGATAGCTTTATGAAATAAGCTCTGTTTGGGAGAGCCCGAGTCTTCCCGTAGCTTGCTTCCAGCCCCCCAGCTCCCAGTCCCCAGCCCCCAACTCTTAGCCCTCAGGCTCCAGCCCCCAGCTCTCAGATCTCAATGACCTTTCAACCCTCCTCTCTAGCACTCAGCATTCATTAATCTTTACAAAGAGTCATAAATTCCATCAAGAACACGTAAGGTCCCAATCTTTCCACACAGGAAGCAGATAGGCACTGTTCCTCCCCACCAAGAGTGACACAGCGTTCAGCAGGGCATTGCTAGCATGCTGCCATGCTCCCACATGTGCCAGCATCTCTGCTTGTCATCTGGAAGGACATCCAGTTGACTTCTTCCCAAGATTAGAATATCCCCTGTAAGTACCACATGGAAGGCCTCTAAGTTGAGAATTAAACTATTTCATTCTCAAGAGACAAGAGACTTCTAATTATCACGAGCTTTTTCTTATAGAAGAAATGCTGCCTCTGTTTTTCTATCATTGCTTGCCCACTTCAGAAGGGTCAAGAGAGTAGAAGAAGCTGGTGCAGTCATAGGTTTCATTAGGTTCCACTACATACTCTAAGCACTGAACTATTTTGGTGGTTTATGAACCTTCAGGAGAGTCCTAAAAGGACTTTATAACCATTATGTCAGTCAGGTTTATAGGTCACTGCACTGAGGTATCCAAGTGACTCAGAACAAAGCTAACATTTGCATTGCTGGTGACATCAATTGTTACTGATGTTCATTTAATCTTCTACATCTCAACTGCAGTTTTTGCTCCCTCTTTCCTCCACTCCTCCCACTCTTCTCCCACCCACCTTCATTTCCCCCTGATCCACACCTAATGCAGGCCTTCTAGATGGCCAAGTGACTCTCCTCTGTTCCTCTGACACGGATTCTTCAGAGAACACAGACTTGCTACTCTTTTAGTCATTCTTTCCCAGATGTCCTCAGCTTTAGTGCAAGTCTATAAAGTTTAGTATTTGACATCAACAGGAAACAGGACCATCGGCACACACAGTACCTCAAACACCTCTTAGTCATAAAAAACATTTTTCTCCATTCCTTTCAGCAAAATCTTTCATTTCCAAATGATTCCTGGAACTTTTACTTAAGTAAAAGGGTTTTGTTTTGTTTTGTTTTGTTTGGGGGGGGGCTTGTTTTTGTTGTTGTTTAGTTTTTTTTTTTAATTCTAGCCTTTTACCTTTTAAGTTTTACTTAAGGAAAAAAAAGTCCCCTTTTCTCCTTTAACAAAGATTGACACACCTTCTATTAAAGTGTTAGATATTAGTTTTTGACAACTTCACTAAATTTTTACTTAATTTTCATCTGTTTTACAAAAAAAAAATCCAACAAAACCAAATCAAAATAAACAAGCAAAAAAAAAACAAAAAACAAAAAACAAAAAAACACCCAAAAACAAAAACCAAAAATCCAACAACAATTCCTTATTTGAAATTAACTATATGTAAGACAAAAGTGTTCTGTGTCAGATGGGGACAGATTGAAAACACACACACACACACACACACACACACACACACACACACACACACACACACACACACACACACAATCAACAAAACCCAGTTCCTTGTCAGAGCCTGCCCAGAATCAACTCAGGCTAGCACAGGTGGAGGGGGTATACACACAACAGAATGTGGTGGTTTCCGCAATCAGCTTATCATTGTATTCTATTGGCATGAAAAGAATGGAGATGCTAATTGTAGACTGTAATGATGTAATGAAAATGAGAGAAGCTTTGAAATGGAAATCCTGTCATTTTTATCTGGTGATGGGAGTTTGGACAGGAGGAAAAATAGGAAGGTTCTTTTGTTTTGTTTTTCGAGACAGGGTTTCTCTGTGTAGCCCTGGCTGTCCTGGAACTTACTCTGTAGACCAGGCTGGCCTCAAACTCAGAAATCTGCCTGCCTCTGCCTCCCAAGTGCTGGGATTAAAGGTGTGTGCCACCACCACCCTGGCTAAATGGGAAAGTTCTAAGGAGAGAAAAACATCCAAGTTTGTGGGAGATCAATGGGCCTTGAGCATGTTTGAATATGAGTAAAGCAAGTCAGGCTGCATGTATCCAAAAATGCAGATGTTGTTTGGGTTTTGAAATTAAAATTGAAAGTTTAATATTATGATTTTGATTATTTGGCTTGGAGGTCATGGTGACCCTCCATTTTTAGACAATAGATTTGCAAATTCTGGTTTTGCTTTTGCAATTATGTAGAAATGTATGAAGCATAGCAACCACTATCTTAATCATACATAGTAATTGTGTAGTGTGTGTGTGTGTGTGTGTGTATGTGTGTGTGTGTGTATGTGTGTGTGTGTGTGTGTGTGTGTGTGTGTGTGTGTTTGTGAGTGGTGTGTGCATGTGCAAATTACACAGAGTCCTGAGGTCTGGTCCTAAATTGTTCTCTTCCTTATTTTGTAAGACAGAGTCTCCCACTGAACTGGGAGTTCACCAACCAGGCTAGACTGTCTTTCCAGCTAACCTGAGAGATCCTCTTGCCTCTGGGATGACAGGTGTATACTCTGGCACCTGGATTTTGATGTACATGCCAAAGATCTGCAACCTGGGTCTACATGCTTTCATAAAAAGCACTTTTCTGACTTACTGAGTTATCACCCCAGCAACTGGATATTGATTTTAGATACTTCCTCATCCCCAGCATGGAGGCCCATTTGCTGGTCGGATGACTGAAGTACTCTCTTCAACAGGCTTTTGCTGGAGGCTGTGACCAGACATAAAACAGTAAGTGATATACCTCTGAAAAGGGTTGATAATGATGTTGGTCCTGGGCCCAACTAGTCATCCCAGTTACTTTTATCCACTCATTACACAATATTAATTGGGGCTGGGAAAGTTTTTATCTACCAAAGATTTCTTGCCCTTGCTGCAAGAAAGACAACCTACACAGATCTTAGTCCCCTTTGACTGTGGCTAGCCATAATCAAAAGTAAGAACTCCAAGTTTGACAGGAGTGTCTTAGGACCAAGGTTTGTCCAATTGCAAGGTCTCATATAGTAGTACCAAGTGTAGACTTTTCAGGGAGACAACGTTTCTTCAAGGTCTCAAAACAATTTCTCAGCCTCTACTGAAAACCCAAATTAGCAAAGGCTTTGCTGAAACATTCACTCAAGCCAGACACAAAGGCTTTCCTACATATTTCATTTAAAGTCAGACACAGAGGCTTTACATAACATATCACGACAGGCTTATGCATTAGTAAATGCACATAGTGAGTCCTATTTTATTGGAGCAAAAATATAGAATTATGAAATTCATATCACTTTGAATACAGAAATGGGTTTTACTTTTCCACACAGCAGAAGCAGAATTTATTTTTCAGAATATACCATGTATAACCTTTTATTATTGTCTACATGTTCTATCTGTGACAATTTATTCACTTTATAAAATGTATTTTAATTATAGTATAAATCAAAAGCATGTTTTGGACATTTGACTGGTATCATTTCACTGTAATGGGAATAAATGTTATGGATTCTGATAGACTAAATGTTTATTTTTGAAAAAATATATTTCAAACTACAGCACACCATATTTATTTAGAAATACTTCTGTTTTAAGACTTGGCTAGGTGCATTTCAACTCACACTTAAAAATTAATCTGAATATACAAAGTATTATATATTTCCAACGGCACAGAAAATACTTACCTTAACTGAATTCTTTTCTAGTCATTGATTATTCCAAGGTCTGATAACTGAAGGATAAAATGCAGGAAGGACTGGCTGTCAGCCTACCTGGCACTGAGCTTCTAAATTAGAAACATGTCACACCATACTCCCGAGAATTCCCAGAAGTCAGAACAGTGAATTCAGAGGTGGCCTGAGTAGCCTGTAGCTGACATGTCTTCATGGCTCCTTACTTGTGTTTCTTGTACATGGAGACCCTGATGGTCGGTCAGAGAGCTCACTGTCCAATCTGAGGTAGTATGCCAACCAATCACAATTGATAGGCTTCTACTCTATTAGTGCTTGCTCGAATGAAATAAGGCGGACAGTGTTCCCTTATTATCTCCAGAGTGGTTAATCTCTGTGCTTTTTACCAGCCTAGTGCGCATCTTAGTCTTATTGGAAGATACTCTGGTGACAATGACAGTTAACATTTTTGTAATCTGTTTGATATTTGGCAACTTTAGTCTTTTAAAATATCTGTGTTTAGAGCACAAGGCCCTCAAGATATTTTTGAAGTTAACAACCAAGCTTGATAATTTAATAGATATGTTATATGCCAACAGTTCTGAATTGGTGGAAATTCATTTCTTAATTTTAATGGAAAAATTCATAGGGAGAGAGGATACATGTCAGAAGACACTTTGTGGCAACGTATTTGAGAGTCAGATCAAACTAGAATTTGTAGCTGAGTCCAGCTGTTTAAAGCATAGGGTCAAATGCTGTGTTATGATAGTTACAAAAGAATATCTGAAAAAATGTTTGCAGATCTTCCTGTGTGAGTATGGTTTGCAAGGATATGGCATTCAGAGAACAGGAAACAAGATTAAAATAGGTCTTAAGACTGCCTCCTCCCCCCAATTTTTGCTTTCATGAGGGAAGTACAAAAGAGACTTCAAGTTGAGATACTCCAACTACAAAAGGGTTTCAGTTCTTGAGAGCAGCCAGATCTCCATTGAAGATGAGTCAGATGAGGGAGAATTTTCAGTGGCCTTAGGCCAATCAGTACTCGATGTCACATTTCCTGGAGTGGAGGTGAACAGAACTGAGTTATTGAATGGAGTGCTGGACTACAAGGCCCAGAAGACAGTAGTGCTGCCAAGAATTGAGACTACAAGGCCCAGAAGGCACTAGTGTTGCCTAGGATGGAGATGGCTCAGTCAGTTAGTTGAACAGCCAGAATTGTCTGGTTTTGAAGGACAAAGGTGTGTCACTGGAATGTATCAGATGGGAAGTGTCTGTACTTTCAACTCCTCGGTGAAGGGTGATTACATGATTTAGATAACCAGCATTTGTGGAGAGTGTTACTGGCTAAATAAGAATAAATTCTAAAGGCCCTGAGCAAATTGAGGGGGTGTGAAATCAGGGCTGCTCGGACAGGTCTAAACCACAAGCCACCTGATGTACAGCAGTGGAGAGGAACTTGAGAAACAACAGCTGCTGGGATAGTCTGCTTTGTTAGTGAACTTGTTCTTGCCAGGCCTATGGGTAACCAGCTCTGACCATGGTCTCAGTAGGATCCCCATGCTTGCCAGGGAACCAGTCTGGGTTCTTGGCCTTGATTCCTTGATTTGTCTTAGCATCTCTTCTGGAGCTACAATGGCTATTGGCTTGTTACTGGTGCTACAGGAGCTGTCCAGGGACTCTGCAAGCGCCAGAACAGGGGCGTGGATAACAGGATGTCTGTGAGGTTCAGCATTATACTAAGAAAATAACTGCCTTGAAGGTTTGCAGAGGAAGCTTACAAATGTTAACAGCTGAGTCTGACATCTGTGCAGTCTCAAAATCCCACTAGCAAAGTTTTTTTTTTCTTCTCTCACCTTCCAGAGTTATCTAGTCCACTTTAGAGGACTTTTTGGCCCATTTGGTTCCAATTATCTATGGAGTTCAAGAGAACTTTTGGTTGGGAGATGTCTATGGGATTTAATTTTCCATGCAGGAACATGTGATCCTCCCTAGGTCTCGGTGGTGTCCAATTCACTGATATTTCTCTTAACCTTCATTTAAAACATTTTTGTTTGTTTTTGTGTTTTGCTTTACTAAAGAATCTGAAAGAAATGGGAATATTGTCAGGACCAAATGCAACCAGTGCCATCAATCTCTTTCAAAAATTAACAGGTAAAAAAGAATGGAAGTTTTGAAGAGAGAGGTCTGCCTCATGGCAGCTGTCACCACAGTGCTGGAACCACTGGCGTGCAGAGAAGCTGCCTCACCCTTGCATAAAATCATAGATGAGGGCACCAGCAGTCTACCGTCTGTTTAACCTTGGACTACTTCTGCCTTTCCTAACCTGTGTGGCTGAGATATGGTTTCAAAATATCATGTGCTGTCTCCTTCCTCTTTGTTTTCAAACCTTGCTCAGCCTTTGCTCCTTTGAACACACCATGGTTCACTAAGACATGCTTTCCCCCTCTGTGCTACTGTTGCAAATACATAAAACCATCTATGCTGTTTTTGCATTAGTTTGATGATACAATTGCTTTATGCGGTCCTAGTCCAGACTGTTGCTCCTTTTGCATGTCTGTGGCCTGGCAGATTGGCCTTATGCCTGTGTCCCTGGAGGGCCTGCAGTGCCACCGGAATGCCATTGTAGGACATAGCATTTCATCTGATCTCCTGGTGTTTCCACTCCTTTTCCTTTTGTCTGGGAAGCTAAGCTTACATTGAAAGCAGCTTCTAACGCCTAGGGAAGGCCTCATGGCAAAGAAATTGTAATAGCCAAGTGCTTCAAGACAGGTCAGAAGATGAGACAGGAAGCCAGCTATTCAGGAGGATTATTGTTTTTTTGACATATGTTAATCATTCTTACTGCTGGATTCTGTACTGACATTTCTTTTAAGCATACCTTGACCATATGCTTTCCTCTTTTGATTTTACCACTTGTTTATGTCTTTTAGTCTCTTTTTTTTGTATTCAGATCAAATTGTGTGTGTGTGTGTGTGTCTTTTGTGTATAAAAATTATTTCATCCACAAATAAAAGAAAACATATAAAATTTGCCATTCTGTCTCCTACTCATTTCATTTAAATTCTCCATTGCAGAGCTGGAGGAGAAAACACCTATAACCTGAGGATTCTTCTTGTTTTTCCAATAACTCAAGTTCCTTTCTCTGCACACACACAGTCCTGCCTACCTTAACTCCTGTGCCTGCAGCTCCAGAAAATCCAAGGATGCCTTCTTCTGGCCTCTGTGGGCAACCACACACATGTGGCACATATATAGACAAACATACATATCCCAACTAAGAATAAAATAAATATTTAAAATGTTTCCAACTGCACTGATTTCCCAGAAAACAATAGCGTTTTGTTCTCTCTCTCTCTCTCTCTCTCTCTCTCTCTCTCTCTCTCTCTCTTCTCTCTCTCTCTCTCTCTCTCTCCCTCTCTCTCTCTCTTTCTCTCTTCTCTTCCTTCCTTCCTTCCTTTCTTTCATCTAAATAAAATTCTACCATGTATACATACCATCTTTTCTTTATCCATTTCTGTTGACATTTTTTGCATATAAATGTTACCATATTTTTGGTTGTTTCAGAAATATTAGCATTAATACTTCTACATATATAATATACCAATTACACACACACACACACACACACACACACACATACACATACATACACATACATATATAGAGAATGCCACTTGGGATGATAATGCTTCCCTTGAGAATCATAGACTATCTAGCAAAATAGCAATATAAGGCCTGAGAAACTTCCTGTTGAGTTGTTGGTCAAGGTAGTCCAAAAGACTTCCAATATAGGCCATTCCTCTTGCCCTTGGTTGCCTCCCAGAGGTTGAATCTAAGTTCCCATGTATTGCAGACATGGGATGTGGAACAATTCAGCCGAGTCTTCTTCATGAGGGCTAGCTTTAACGGTACTGGGAGGTACTATACAAGGTGCCAAAGGAGGAAGCCATTAAACAGTTCTACCCGTGTTGATGCTTGTGAACCACAGCAATGATCAGCATGGCAAGATACTCCTAAAGGTACAATAGTGTCACTTATGTCTTGGTAGTAAACACATAATTGGACTTAAGGCTTGCTCAATCGGAGACAAATCAAATTTGGTACTGTAAACTTAGCCAGCTATATGTAGCGAGTAAGGTATGGAACTTAGAAGAAAACCGGTTCCTGATACATTATAATCTTTATACCCAGAGGTTAAGTGCAGATCTTATCCCTCATCAAAGAAGCTTCTGTTTTACAGCAGAAGGAGAACATTGCAGACAACACAACTGGTCAAAATAAGCAGAGAAAAACTGACCGTGAGCCACAATTCCTATGTCTATAATACCAACTCTACTGTCTAAGGCTCAGGGAACATGGTGAAATAGAGGGCAGAAATGTAAGAGCCAGAGGATGAGAAGCCTGCAGTGAAATAGAGTAGTCTATATATAACAGAGAAGCTGCACACATAAAAACTTTATAGTTGCTGACTGACCAATACCTGAACAATGGCAATACCAAGTGACATGCCAAGTAGATTTGGGAAATCTCATGGGGCTCTACTCCAAGGTAAAGAGTTACAAACAATTTACGACTTATAGAGAGGGAAAATTAGTTTTCCCCAAAGATGAGCCTCTTGAGTGGTTAACTATTACCCAATCATAAAGACATATACATATAATCAACACCAAAAGGACTCAGAAAGTTTTCCAGATGTGTGTATGTATGTATATATGTATGTATATACATATAGATGAAAAAAATATGCACACACATATGTGTGTGTTAAGGCCTAGCTAAAATATTAAGGCCTAGGTAAAATGTTAAGTCCTAGGTAACTCTTATCTGGAAAGCCTGCCATTATAAGGAAATTTTCTCATCTGTTTTTTTTTTTTTCTGTTACTAGGAAATTTTTCTAATGCTGAGTTGATTACATATTTTGTTATGTTTTGTGCCCTGCGAAACCAATCATGATAGAAATCAGTAGAACTGCCTTGTATAATTACCCACAATAAGCTTGGACCTGAACCAACAACCTAACAGCACTTCCAGCTTTAATGGTATTTGCCTTTATAAACTGTCCCTGGACCCCAGCATGTATGTGTATGTGTGTGTATGTGTGTATGTATGTATGTACGTATGTATATATGTATGTATATGCATATATGTATACACACAAATATTTAGGAATGTATATGTACACACACACAAACACACACACACACACACACATATATATATACTTATATATGTAAAAGAGACTTTAATTTGGAGAAGGATATGGAGAGTGATGGTAAATATTGGTGGGAGTGAGAGGAAATGGAGAGAGAAGATTCACTAATTGTTTTTAAATTAAATTCAAATAAAATTAGGGGAATTATGCTGGAGAAACATCTCAGCATTAAGAGTATGACTGCTTTTGTGAGCACTCAGATTGCTCACAACAGCTTGTCACCTCAGATTTAGGGGACTTCTATCTCAAATACTTGCATTATATGCACATACCCATAGACAGAAGACAGACAGACAGACAGACAACATACAGACAGACAGACACACACACACACATACACACATTTAAAATAGAGTTAATCTTAGAAAAATAATTGAAAGAGTAATATGTAGACTTTGCTCATTCTATTACTTATTAGACCATTTCTTAGAAATTGAACTGAAACTCTAAATTCAAAACAGAATATTTTAATTTTCTTTGAATTTTGATCCCAAATTGTCAGTCATAAGATTATTGTAAAATAGATTTATTTTTATGAGTTTCCATTTTCTTTCATTTTTACAGTCTCTTAGTCTTCCTTAACGAATATAAAAAAATTCTTCTTTTTTAATTATATAGAATAATATTTTTTTAAGGTTTCATTCTCTTCCATTCCCAAGTTAATATCTGTTTCTTATTTGGAACAAAAGATGGAGATATAGTTGTATATCATTTTGGATCTCTGTTCTATCTATCTATCTATCTATCTATCTATCTATGTGTAACATATATTTATACATGTATGTATAGTATACATATGTTTATATCTATATTTGTATATACATATGCAGAAAAAAAGATTCATTACAGTGCATTATAGGCTTTGGACCAAGTAGTCCAACAATAGCTGTCTCCTGATGGGTAGGCCAAGGATCTTGTAATTGTTCAGTCTATGATACAATGACTGTCTCACGTTTCATAATATGGTGCTGAAGTTTGAGATGTACCCAAGCTTTACAATACATGGCTTGGGCTGAGCCCAGAGCATTTCTTTTTCTAGTCCCAAATCTGGAAGCTTCTAGTTGTACAATCTAATCTTTTGTAAGCCCTTGAAGGCTTCAGTTTTCAGCCTCTGTCTGTTAACTTGGGTCTATAATGTTTTAGCATCTGAGACTTACTGCTGGATAAACTCATCCTTGCCAGCTCTTTATGAACTCTGGTTGGCTGGTTCAACTCAGCTGTTCTAGGTCTGACTCCTTTCCAAGCTGACTGATTCAAATGAGCTTCTCTTGGCTTCTGACTGAATTGCTCTGCTTGGAAAGACTGCCCCTGAACTCTCTGAACTCAGCTTCTCTGAACTGAGCTGAGTTGAGCTGAGCTGACTGAATGGACCTGAACTCAACTGAAGTGAACTCCTCCACATTGACTGCTTGGAAATGAACTCTCTTCCCACTCCCTCACTGCTCTTTAAGAAACCTCTCTCTTTTTCCAGTCCTCCAGAGAGTTGGGAGTATCCTATCTTTGAGTCATCCTGTCAAATCTTTCTCTGATTTAGCACTTTGTCCCTTAGTTAGATGCCATTGTTTGGGATTAAAGGTGTGTTCTAAAGTCATGTCTGTATCCCAGACAGAGATTAGAAGGGCATTTCTGTATTCCAGGAGGACGTTTTATTTGGATGTGATCCCCTGCCAGAGCAGCAATGTTGCTGGGTTAAAATTCCTCTACAGACTTTCCAGCCAGCGTGAAAGCAAGCCCACAGAAATCAACACACTCCTTCTTTCAAGTTATTTAGTGTACGCTGTCACCTATGTTGGCTGCCACCAGAGCATGTGGTCCAGATTTAGGGTGAGATCATTTAGCTTTAGGGTAGCTCTTTGCCCATTCCCACCCCTGTTATGGTCTAAATCCTCTACCCCCAGAATAGCTGTAGCTATTTTGTTCCATGCCTGCCAGCTATTCCATATTGTTGCTGTGATAATGCCTGCCAATCACTGACACAGAGGAGTGCCGGCTCAAGGACATGAAGATCACACACCCTGGTTTGTTCTGTATGCTCTGAATGTTCTGTACGAAGTTTGTCCATCTTAAGAAATCCCATAAAGCTTTACATAGGACCCATCAAATCAAAGGTCACTCTAAACTGCTTTATCTAAAATAGCCTGAGTCAGACCTGGCCATTGGGCAGCCCTTCCTGCACCTACATATGTGCTCACTGCGGTTTTTTTGAGGCTGACACTGAATAATGCTACTAATAACCCAAAAAGTTATGATTATAATACTCATGCTCTATTATCTCAATGTTCCGAAATTTCCCTGTTCACCACCCATCCACTCCACCCCCTTACCTTACTTAGGACCAATCAGCTTAAAGGGTAGCTGATAATGCTTTGCCTTGTAGGCCAACTGCTCCCCTCCTTGCCCTTTGAACTAGTTTTTTTTTCCCCCTATAAAACGTTTACTCTGAGAACAGACTAGGACTACAATTAGGCTCCTGAGTCCTTTGTGCAGTCCCAACATCCAGTATTAAGGTGTGTGTTCAATAAACGATTGTTGCTTAACTGAGATCAGTGCTTGTTTGGTTTCAGCGGTGATTCTTGAACCCTAATAGCCCCTACCCCAAGACAGGGTTTTGTGTGTGTGTGTGTGTGTGTGTGTGTGTGTGTGTGTGTGTGTAGTCCTGCCCTCTGTCCTGGACCTTGCTCTGTAGACCAGGCTGGCCTTGTGGGCTAACAGAGATCCACCTGTCTTTGCTTCCCAAGTACTGGGAATAAAGTTGTGCAACACCACCTCCTGGCTGGGGTAGGTCTTATATTTCAAATAATCCAAAGGAAAAAAAATGTTCAGATGCTTGGGTTTTAAATAATTCCAGATATGGTCAGGTTGACAACGAAGACTAGTCACTACAATCAATCTATCAATCTATCTATCTATCTATCTATCTATCTATCTATCTATCTATCTATAGTGTGTGTATATATAAACATAAACATGTGAATGTATATATGTGTGTATGTGTATATATTTGTTTCATAGATATAGTAAGTTTATTATTTTAGAAGACGATTGATATCATTCTTCTATAATGCATATTTATTTTTTTGTTTGAGCAAAGCTAAAGAAGCAATTATTTTTAGAGTAGACTGAGACTGGGAAGGTAGAGGTATTTCAGCTGCCATCCTTTTAATCAGTCTGAACACATTTTATGTGGCTACAGATGGATATGTAGCTGTGTTTCTACAATTGCAAACAGAAAATTTGACCTTTTCATATTATTTACTTTTTTCATTTCTCTCTGTGTCATGTATTCAAAACCTACAGCTAGCTTCTTTAATTAATTTTGACAAGGCGCAGTCTGAAAATCCATTAACCAACCAAAATACACAACATTTATTCTTAGCCAGAAGGCCAAGAAACAATTGTTAAGTTTGTGTTCTGAAACAAAGTGCCTAAATTCCCAGAGCTCTCCCAAGAGTATTCTGAGAGATTGTGAGGGCTATTAGGTCCCTTGTGTACTGAGACTTAAGCCAAGAATCCTCAAGAATGCCTTCCTATCTCTGATTGTGAGTCCATTTCTTCCTCTGAGTTTGGTAGATAAGACTCCTTGTGTAGAATGGGGAAGCTTGACTTTTTGGCCACAGTTTGCCAATTCAAGCTCAAAACTATAGCTCCAGGAATTTTTCTTCTGGGAAAAAAAAAGCAAACAACAAACCTATATAAACATTTTTCTGAAATTATATCTGGGATCTTAATTTCACATTACTTTCTACAAGATCTTTACAACTGCACTGGTATAAGATCTAGCACATGCTTGCTCAACTATAAATTATACGTTTAAATACTTTTGAGTAGACCTGTGCCTGCCTGTCATTTTGTTATATGTATAGCTGAAGAAAATGATTATCTGTTTTAAGTGGTCTACTTCTACAATAGCAGACAAGGAATTAGATTTCCCCCCTCATTTTTCTACTCTCTCTTCTTTCCGTTTTCACCTCTCCCTCCCTTTTTCTATGTGATATTTTATGATTTTATGCAAATCAGCTTGCTTTGGATCTCTTCTGTGTTGTAGAGTCTTTCCATCCTATATATTTATGTATCTCTTCTTTTTCTTTCCAGAGAGTTTTTCTCTGTGTAGCTCTGGTTGTCCTGGAACTCACTGTGTAGACCAGGATATCCTTGAGCTTAGAGATCAGCCTGTTCTTCCTAAAGGTTGTTATCAAAGGTGTGAGTCACCACTATCTATGTATTTTATCTATTTACAACCTGACATAAAGCAGAATAAAGTTGCTTAATTTCTAGTTAATTATTGTTAATTTCTAAGCTTTGGATGCATTGGGAAGGGCTATTCTTGCTCATCTGTAGTGTCACAGATGACTGAAACTCTCTAAGTTTCTGTGAGACCCAGCTCAGGACATTAGTATCTGTGGAAGTGCCTTTGAAATACAGGATCAGGAGTCTAAGACATGAGATGACATCACTGCTAGTATTATCAACTTGCAATTACTCGCTTTATCTGAAATGCAAGCCAAAGAAAATAACCTTAGGGATCAGTATCCAGATCCCAGAGTGGCATGAGTCCACTCAAAAGCCTATTCACTAAAGTTTTAGAATGATAAGCACAGAGTTTGGATTTGAACTAAATTTCCGTTTTTCCCCAATATTGTGTAGGTAGCTGTTCTTGCTTATTATACAAAATTTAGATAGAAGTTTCTTTTAAAAGTCTACAGTGACCAAGAAAGCAGGTGTACAAATCACAATTTAACTGGTCTGCAATGAGGCCCAGACACTGGTATTTAAGAAGTCATCAATCCCTGTGATTAAATACTTGGGGGGGGGGGAGGGTTGAAACTCAACTGTACCAGAGTTGATTTCTCTCTCTCTCTCTCTCTCTCTCTCTCTCTCTCTTTTCTGAGACAGGGTTTCTCTGTGTAGTCCTTGCTGTCCTGGAACTCACTCTGTAGACCAGGCTGGCCTTGAACTCAGAAATCTGCCTGCCTCTGCCTCTCAAATGCTGGGATTACAGGCGTGCGCCACCCACGCCCGGCTGATTTCTCTTCTATTTCCCTTTTCCCTTCTGACACCACACCCAGTTCTGGATGGTGCGTGCAGCATGGTTTTGTGCTCATACTTAATGATCTTAAAAGCTTACTTTAACATATATTCACTATCAGACCCACTAACCCTGGCTTGATGATTAAATCACAATGGTGAAGAGATCTGTCATGACGCAGGAACTGCCCATCATTCATTAAGTTCCTCTGAGAAAGGGATCACAATGAAGTAGCAATGGCCATCCTGAAGAGACTTCCTGCAAAATTCTCAGAAACTTTAGATTTTTGGTTGAGGTTGTTTAAGTCTTAGTGACAAACAAAAGTCATCTTTTGGGAATCTATTCTTAGTTTTATTCTGGATTTTTTTTTTAAGGTTAAGTCTTGATGTTTTGGTTTTTTTTGTTGTTTTGTTTTTTTTTTGTTTTTTGTTTTTTTTTGTTTTTTTGTGTTTTTTTTGTTTTTTGTTTTTTTGTTTTTGGCTACCTTGGTATTCATTCACTATGCCTAAGAGGTTGGCCTTGAACTTTTTACAATGTTCCTGCCTCAACCTCTCTAGTTCTGCATCACAGGAGAGACCCATCACACCCAGTTTCTAAGCCTGATCCTTTTGGTTGCTCTCACTTGTTAGACTAACGCTAGTCAGTTTTCAAGGAAATCATAAGGAATCTATGTGCTTACACAATTGATTGAAACTGCATTATGACTGTTTTCTCAAAGCAGAAACTACAAAACCTTTGTGGTGTGCATCATAGAGTTAGAAAAGTAGTCTGCGTCTCTGTTGATAAGAGGATGAACATCAAAGTTCACCCTCCTACTAATGAAACTTGCATGCTTTCACAGATTACAGGAAGCACAAAGTGAATTGCTAATGGAAATGTGCTTCTCCCACATTCCTCTTGCCTAACTATAGTCTCTCCATGATAATGTGAAGTATTGCTGCCATCTGCAGCATGGAAAAATTATAAAAAACATATATTTCCTTTACCTATCTACATCAGTGGATTTTTAAATACATGGCATAATTTTAAAAGTAAGAGTGAATTCTTTATACTCCTCTTCTGTATCTTCTATTGCTAACATTCAAGGTATTTGAAGACATAGCCTAAAATAACCAAAGTACTTGTTTGGTATGAAGTATAAGCAATAAAACACTCAGATTCTATTTGCTGATTATTAGTTTATGCTATATTATCTAATTAACTATGACTCATATATAGTTAATGCTAGATTTATTTTGAAAAGGCAATGAGATAGCAAACAGACATAGCATTCATATGACATTGACTTTAGGAATTATGCTTTAAATTTACTACTATTAAAATAGTGATCTTTTCTAAAGTTTTTAGCAAAGAGGACCTTTCCAGTTTGTGCACTGGTTGCTTCTACCTTTTTAGGGAGAAGTCACTTCAAAGCCCACCAATAATGCGACACTGTCAGCATCCTATAAGCAGAGGGATGACTCTAAGTTCAGTGCACACACTGTTTTTCCAGATTAGAATGATGGGTAGTGTTTAAATGTCAAGGAAATGAAGGCAGTCTTTCCCTGCACATCCAGATGCTCATTCCGTGTGTTTAAAAGCCCCTTCTCTTCTCTAGTTTCTGTCCACTTATCTTCTCATTCTACAGTGTACAAAACTGATCAGGTGTGTAAAATCTGTCAAGTTACCTATTGAGTATTTAGATTGATATCTTCATTCAAGCCTATGAGTTTGTAGTAATGATTTTGTGGTTTACACCAAAATTAGATAGGGAATGTATAAATTGTATAAATTGTATAATTGTATAAAATGTTCATTATGAAACAGTTTCAGCCTGTTTTTAGTTTTCTTTCAGGCAAAACACCATGTCTTAACATTTTTAATCTCTTATATTTCCAGTTTAGATGACCCTTTTAAAGAAGATATTTGAAAATGGAAACATCCCAGAACGTAAATTTCGATATGAATTTTGGTCACGGCACTACTACGGTCAGTCACAAAGCAGCGGTTTAATAAACAAAACCCGCTGTGTTATCCTTCTCTTCTTTAACAGGATTTCAATCAATTTCATTTGTATTCATAT
Source organism: Apodemus agrarius (assembly GCA_964023405.1). Lineage (NCBI taxonomy): Eukaryota > Metazoa > Chordata > Mammalia > Rodentia > Muridae > Apodemus > Apodemus agrarius. The sequence continues at coordinate 95,192,541 of OZ030012.1, read as the reverse complement.
CTGAAATATCTAGACATCCCCTGCATGTGTGGTGAGAGGGTATGCATGTTTTGAGATAGCCTTTCACTGTGTTGCCCTGGTTTAAGGGAGCCTGTGACTCCCAGTGGTTTCATTCCCCTCACTTTGTTTCTCACATCATGTCTCTGTGCTGGGCTCTTGCACTGAAGTGTAATTCCACACATCATTTGAGGTTAGGAAGAACCACAATACACATGATTGAGTACAGTCTTAATTTGATTTCAGTGCCAAAAATAAATGCTATACAATAAGAATTACACAAATTTATGTAGTTATTTAGATGATTTTTATTTAAGAACATTATTCTTTTTCTTCTTTGATAAGCCACAGATTTTTTCAAAACAAGTTGTGAAATGCCTTGGCCTTACCCTAGGACCTTGCTGAAACAGCCTGCACAGAGGCTTCTAAACCTTGTCCAAGCATCCACACAGATAGCAGCTCCTTATATGAATAAGACCCTTTGGTTCTCCCTATACCTCTGCCCTGAAAGGTAACTCACAGTCACAAAGGTGGCTCCAAGTAGAAAGACATTCTTAGGCCCATCTAATCCCATCCTTTCATTTCTAAGACAGTCCAAGAAGCTACATACAAGGCCAATAATGGGTCAGCTATCTCAGACCCTTCCTACTGCTTGTCATGGGACTTTGGCCAAGACCCCTCATTTGTCCATCAATGATATCACACAAGATCCTACATAATATGCCCTGAGAACCTTGCCCATGCAAGAGTACACAAAGCAAGCAAGACTCCTGGGACTTTATTAGCCCCTGCACTGGAATCATCCTAGCCAATCCACTTAGAGAGAACATTGAGTACTGAAAGGACTGAATTTCAAGCACCCCACCCTTTCTAAAACCAACCAGGTCAGAAGACAAAAGAGAAAAATTAAAAAAAAAAAAAAGAAAAGGAAAGAAAAAAGAAACACCACCACTTAACACGGGTAGGCAAGAAACTCATGTCAAATGAAACAACCAACAACCCAACTCTAGTTTCTCAGGTCCCTGTACAAACCATAAAAACAAAAACAAGACAAAACAAAATCCCAAGCCAACATATGCCATAAACATGATCAATTCTGTAGCAATATTCTTTACCAATGTAGATGAGTCTCAAGATGCAGATTTAAAGAATTATAGACATTGTTCAAAGAATTCCTGTTCAAGGAGGACATGGGTAAGCACCTGAGTGAAATTAAAGAAGACAGGATAAACTCTGACTAAACCTAAGAAAACATAAACAAATGGTTGAATATACAATAAAGACAATTCAGGTTATGAGGAGTATATTAAATAAATAGAAATACAGAAGACAACCTAAACTGGAATGGAAAATTCAGTAAGTCTGCAAAAAAATATAAGTGGAAAGTCTCACCAACAGAACATGTTATGTGGAAGACAGAATAGCATTGGCGGAAGGTAAGGCAGACAAATGGAATCCTGCAATTAAAAGGGGCTACTTTTCAAAACCTTCACCAATCTAAGATGCAGGACCTTTAGAATGATATGAATTACAGGTTTAGAAGGTGAGGGGAAAATCCTAGTCAACACATACAAATATCTTCAAATCATTAAGGGAAGAAAATTCTCCAAATTTAGGGAAATAGATGCTGTTGTAGGTATAAGAAGCACACAGAACAGGAAATAGGCCCAGGGAACAAAGTCCTATATCATGTCCTAATAAAAACATTAAATATATAGAACAAATGAAGAGTATAGAAAGCTACAAGAGGGGTCACAAGTCACCTATAAGGACAAAGCTACCATAATAACAGCTACTTTCCCCCAATGGAAACTTTAAGAGAAGAACTTATAGCAATGCTCTTCAAGTCCTAAGACCTTATATGTCAAACTAGACGGTGATCCTTGGCAAAACTATCTGTCATAATTGAGATGAAAAGAAAATTTACCTTAACTAAAAACCAGCTAGAGAACTTTATGTCCATAAAAGTAGCTCTGCAGAGAATACTGAAAGAGATTCTTCAGATTGAACAGGAAGTATCACCATATCCAAGAGGTTACAGGAAGAAAACAAATGATGCCACAATAAGTAGTGTTCAAAGTAGGACTAAGAAAGCTATCACGACAAAAGCAATATGATGACAGCAATCACCATAGGACTTTCAATAACTAAATAATAGTGGCCTTAGCTCACTGATCACAAGAGATAGGCTAGCTAATTGGATTTCTGTTGTCTACACAAAGCATATTTTATCTTCAAGGATAGATATTATTTTGGAGCAAAAGGATAGGGAAAAGTATTCCAAACAAGTGGAACCAGGAAACAAACAGGCATTGAATGCAATACTAGAATCTTAGAAAATAAAGCTAAAACCAAAAATAGTTAATTGAGATAGAGAGAGTCATCATTTTGTCCTGATCAAATGAATAACCCACCAAATGGACATTGCATTCTTAAACACATATGCACCAAATCCAAGTACAACCAGTTTCACAATACAAATGCTACCAGGTAGTAAACTACATATTAACCTCAATACAACATCAGGTAACATCAGCATTCTACTTCCACTAATGGACAGGTCATTCAGACAAGATTTAAAAAGAAAAATATCACAGTAAAAGTGACATCAGAGATCAAATATACTTAAAGAATACCAAGAGAATATTTTATCCAAACACTACAGAGTTCACATTCTTCTAAGTAGTACATGGGAATTTCTCTAAAATAGACCATATATTTGGATACAAAATAAATCTCAACAAATGGAGAAAAAAATTGAAATAATTTTTTATCCTATCTCACCACAACAGAATACATCTTAAAGTCAATAGCAAAGTAATCTTTAAAAAGACAAATGCTTGTGGAGATTAAATAAGATACTATCAAAATATGAATGAGTCATCAAAGAAATAAAGACAGAGAAAGAAACTAAGGTGGAACTGAGATGGATGATTTCTCCATGTTAGTTATGCTTTGTACCATAGGGAAGAAACGGGACGAGTAGCTTAAAGTCTACAAACTACAGCACCTCTCTGCCAGGCAACTTGTGCCTGATTTGCAATAGTAACATGGTTGTTATAGTGTTAAACAACTGTTCTCTGATTGTAGTCCACTAGAGGAATTCCATATTTGGTACTGCAAATCTAGTAAAAAATAACTTACACCCAGAGAATAACCTACTAATGTTTAGATAATGGTTACAGTGTCAAACTGCCTTTTAATTATTACTGTTTATATACATAGATTAATGTTGCTCTTAAATTCAATCAGAAAGGCCTCTTTGCAATGAAAGGCAGTGAATGCAAAAACACACATGGGTGTTCAAGAAGCTGAGAATGAATGAAGGCTGAACACTTAGCCATAAACCAGAGAGACCTTCATTATCACCTCTGCAAAGGCTCAAGAAACATTGTTGAGGAAAGATATGGAAAGAATGCAAGAGCTGGAAGATAGTTCTGAAGAAGGACTAGAAAGTTCCATGACATAGCCATTCCAGTACTGAACTCAAGTTGAGCTTGTTTATTCTGTATCTGCACAAAAGTGGAGCTGATGATTGTCAGTCATGAAGGAAGGAGGGCTGCAGGGTCTCTGTTCATGCTACCGAACTAGTGTCCACTGATAGATTCTGGGAAATTGAGAGTAACTGCCATTAATTGTATAAGTACTGGTAACCCCACAGGCTAATACACAACTCCAAACAGTTGTACAGATGATCCTGATTATAAACACACCATGCCCCCAAACCAATAGCAACCTCACAAATACTGTAAAGGGACTTGTAGAAAGGAGATGAGATTAACAGGGGCATGCAAGTGAGGATAATCCTGGAGAGTCATTAATACATTGTGCCCATGGACAAAATTGTCAGAATTCAAATTCAATAAAAATTTAAGATATCATAAAAAAAGGATAAAAATTAAATTTTAGGGGCTGACAAAATTAAAATTTTAGGCTGTCGTGCAAACATGAAGACCTGAGTCCAATCCTAGCATTCCATATAAATAAACAAACAAATAAAACAACAAAAAACTATGCAGAGAGGAAGGCAATTGTACTGCCATTGCTGAGGAAGCAGAGAGCTGGGCACGTGGAGCACACTGGACGGCAAGCTTAGTTGAATTTGTGAGTTCCAGGTCAGCAAGAGACCCTGCATCAAAAATCAACAGGGGAATGGATACAGACAATGTGGAATGGAGTACTACTCAGCTATTCAAATCAATGACTTCATGAAATTCTTAGGCAAATGGATGGAACTAGGAAATATCATCCTGTCTGAGGTAACCCAATCACAAAAGAACACACATGGTATGCACTCACTGATAAGTGGATATTAGCCCAGAAGCTCAGAATTTCTAAGATACAATTCACAGACAAAACGAAGCTCAAGCAGAGGATGGCCTTGTTGGTCATAAAAGGGAGGAGAGGCCCTTAGTTCTGAGAAGGCTGAAGCCCCAGTATAGGGGAATGCCAGGACAGGGAAGCAGGAGTGGGTGGGTTGGTGAGTAGGGGGAGGGAGGGATGGGATAGGGTGTTTTTGGAGGGGAAACTAGGAAAGGGGATAACATTTGAAATGTAATTAAATGGAATATCTAATAAAAAAAAAAAGAAAAAAAAATCAAAGAGGACAGCTCTTGAGAAACATCCCAAAGTTGGCCTTTGGCCTCCCTGATGGATACCTAAAAACAAAGGAACAAAAAAAAACAAACAAACAATAAAACAAAACGAAGTCCCACAAAACAAAACAAAAAGTTAAATTTTATGGAAAGTAAAAAAATAAAAAACAAAAACATGTAGTTTGAAAAGTCAAAATATTATAAACAATAATTCAAGCCCCTCTCATTTTAACAGAAAAATAATGTCAGGACTTTTGAGCTAGAAATGTTGATGGGTGGGAGAGGTGTCTCAGAGGTTGAGGGCACTAGCTGCTCTTCAGTAGAGCCCAGCTGAATTCAACTCCAAGCACTCACTTTGTCAACTCACAACAGTACATAGCCCCAATTCCAGGAAATCTGATGCTCTCTTCTGACCTTCATGGGCACCAAGCACTCAAGCAGTGCACAATATACATATAGAAAAAATACCGATGCACATTAGGTACATAAAAATAGTAATTCCTTCAGATTATGAAAACATTCAAAGTTTGTTATTTGGGTAGCAAAAGTTACAAATATAAAAATCTATGTGTGTACTGAGGCTCGAGTGAGTCAGAATTTTATTCAGCTGTTAATATGTGGTCACAGCTGTCACGTGGCTTTTCAGATTGTCTAGCAAATATTCTCACTACTCTGCTTAATTTTATTTTCAATCTTCCATGCTAGTGACCATACCCAGATCCTTGCCTGTGCTAGGGGAGTACGTATCACTTCACTATACCACTACCTTCAGAATGTGCGATTGCGTCTCCCTGTTATGGTACTGTTTTGGTCATTGACACAGCTTGTCTTGATTATTCTGTTTACATTTGCTCCAAACTTCAGGTTCTCCTGTTTCCCAAGGACCAAGATCATAGGCCCATATCAGTGCACGGGTTAAAACTTCTCCTTCACAGAGAAATACTGGTGGGTCATAGGAAGGTTTTAGATTGGTGTTTCAAGGTTTTATGGATTATAAGGACTACTCTGTGAAAAATCTACTGGCATTGCTTGATGCCTGCACTCCAGCCACAGTCTTCCTGTGTTTATCAGACTTATCATGTGTGTGTTTGACACACAGACTTTGTGTGTTCCTTTTTCAATTGGCAAGAATTCTATTTTGTAAATGCTCTTATCTCTCGCTGAGTTCTTTTCCTCTGTTTAAATGAACAGCTCTGTTTATTTGTACTGAATTACTTTCCTTCCTGGGTCTGGAAATAAAAAACTCTAGCCCTTCCTGGAGAGATCTGATTGATAATGCCATTTCATTGGATAACACATTTAATCAAAGAAAGACTTTTTTTTTTTGCAAATGTACATGTGAGATATATTTAATAAAATTGTTGAAGATCAGATGCTGCATACCAGCTTCAATCCAATTAAGAAATTTCTTTTGGGTGTGGGGATGAGGTTGAGATGGGATATGATCTTGTAGCTCAGTGTGGCCTTTAACTCAAGTGGTGGTTTGGATGAGAATGTCCCCCACAGGTTCATTTGAACATTTATTCCCCAATTCAGCCCTGATTAGGAATGTTCAGGGGGAGGAACTTGACTGCAGAGCTTTGGAAGCATATGGAAAAGTGGGGTGTGGGAACCAGGAGTGTTCCCCCGCGTGGTGTTATTTCTGTACCAGTTACATTTACTGTATGTTCTCACTTCTATAACTGCTGCAGGGACTCAGGCCCGACTCTTTTCCTTTTGTTTGTTTTCCATTTGTCATTTTGAAGTCTCAGATCCCTTAACTGGCAGAGTCTTCATCGTAGTTAGATAAAATCCTGGAAGGGAAGACTGCTTTCACTAATTTAGAGTCTATCTATATGGCTATTTAAATTTCTGGCATGAATCTGCTCGGTGCTTTAGTTAATTGCCTTATGGAATATGATTGTGCCTCTGCTACTTGAACAAATGGAAGCTATCCATCTTCCTGCAGATCCTCCCACATAGTATTTACTCAGTCCCCAACTCTCCCAATATAAGTAAAATATATTTACTATGATAAGAAAATCAGTCTCAGAAAGGTGAGATTCTCAGAGAATATGAAGTGTGTTATAAAACAACGCATATTCTTTAATTCGTTAAGAATACATGAGAAGATTTTTTAAAAAATAGAAATAAAATTAAGAAAGTCTAAAGGAGCTACTTTTGAAAAGATATTTTAGAAATGCAGGCCTTTTGATTAGTAACCTCCTGTAGTACCAGCCACACTTCAAAGTGTTCTCTAAACACTGAATTCCCATCAGTGATGCTGCGAGCCTCAGCTCTCATCTTTCATGCTTACCATTGCAGGGACTTCAAAAGAATAAAAAGAGAATGGTAATTCCTCACAGTAACCTTGGACTCAAGCTAGTAATTGCGTATTTAGCCATCATGCATTCACAAGCAGGTAATTGTCTCATTAGACAGTGTTTTAATAAATATAATAATTAACATTTAGTTATTTTAAAAAAAATCAAATGCTCAGACCATTCAAAAATGAAACTCGGGACCCAAAGGACATCTAGAAAAAAAAATGAAAAAGAATTAGATAGTGTCAAACCTAGACATCTTCAAAGGAAGATTATTTAAACTTGCCCTTTACTTACTGAAATGCGTTTTGCATATTTTATTGTTTTCGTCGTCATGCTTATTATAATCCAGCAAGCGAATGTTCAAAGAACATAAAATCCTACAAATAAATAAACAGAATATGAATACATTTATAAAAGAGGCAACAATTAGGATCAAGAGCTTGACATGCCGGCTTTGATGATGTGAAGCTACGATGATCCCAGTGGTGTTTCAGCAGTGCATGATTTATTGGAAGAATAAAAACTATAGTGTTTTAAGGTTCATGATTCTCATACGTTGAATTTGAAGCATGTAATCAACTTAAATTTAAGTAATCTTAATAGCACCAGTCAAGATTTTGGGGTGGTCAGGACTGTAAAATTCATTTGTAAGCATTAGAAGGCAGAGGAAGCAGTTATAAGAGGCATCACCTTCAAAATGTTTGTAATTTACCTTAGAGATACATTTGAGAAATTGTCTCAAAACATATATTAGGAAAATTGCAAATGTATCATAAGGTTCTGATTTAGCAAAATTGGTAGGAGTAGTTTCTCTTGTCAGTTAAGTATATGAGTCTCAGAGTTGCTAGAGTTCTATATAAAAGTTACCCATTCATATAACTGGGGAACTATCTAGATTAGTCTTCATTTGAGTTTAGTGAGCACAGAGGACTCGTTCAATGTCATGTTCAGGCACTGGCTTGGTATATCCGGGTAAGAAGTAAGAACATACAGGCTTGCATGCCATGCAGAGATTTATGATGTACTGTGTTTGTGCATTGAAAGGTTAATGCTGAAGTGTAGGTGACCAAAGATGGGAAAGGAAAGCAGGACGTGATGAACTGTTATGAAAGAAAGAGAATGGGGTATAGAATAAATATTTGGTGTTTATGCTTAACTCTCTATATCCGTCAAAGATAAAACTATGGGATTACTTTTAGTTTTTGTTTTTCTAAGTAGACACAATACATGGGGCTGACTTTATTCAACAGCAGCATAGGCTAAAGTAATTGTTAGGCTTGAGTTCTGCAATCCTGAACATGAGAAGGAAGAGCAAAGGTGCGGGTTTGCTTGAGAAAACAAAACAGAACACAGGATTCCGTGAATTCAAAAGGTTCATCATGGGAGAGACAGTAGGTAGGAGCTACTCAAGCATCTTGGCAAACATGTTACTTGACTCCCGTGTTCCCAGCATGAGTAAATCATAAACCTCTAAATTGTGATTGTTCAAAGGAGGATGCTAATATCTAAAACTGCCTCTGTGTGTAAACGGCCTCTGCAGGTCAAGACTATGTGGAGGAGGACTTACTCTATACCGTCTGGATTGTAAGGGCAAAACTCACCCGTGCAGCTTAGATCAAACTTACAAAGAGAAAACAAGCACCCATCATTGCTGCTTTGAGTGTCACATCGAGATCTGCAGGAACATGGATCCCAAAGTTGTCAGCATTTGTGAACACGTCATTGACAAATCCCGACCAGTACTTGGAGATCTTCCCAATTGTAACGTTCTCATCAATAGTTTTTACCTTTGCAAAATTTAATAATAATAATAATAATAATAATAATTAATAATTAATAATGACAACAATAATAATAGGCAAGATATTGGCAGATAAAAAAAAGATGGTTGACATCTTAATGACTTTGAACTACAATATTATTCACCACCCCCAAGTGCCAGTTCTATGCTGTTTGCTCCTGGGTGTGGATATTTACGTCCACAGTAGTCAAAATCTTCAGACTACCACAGTTTCTGCACCATTATAATCTGTTGTCATTTTCATTTTCTATGCAGATGGAGTAGATAATTAAGGCCAGACAGCCACAAGATGGCAGCACGTGCATCTCTTAGTTATATAGCTAAGCATGAAGGTAATGTCTTTACCTATATTTTGATTTTTAAACCAGAATTTGCTATAATAAAATATGTATGGAAAATACATATGCTGTGTGTGTGCATGTGAGCACATGCACACAGATTTTTAAAAATTATTTGAAGAATTATTTCTGGGTGTAATTAATAAACTTTAAAAACATATCAATTATGTAATTATTAAAATTTTAAAAAATAATACATTGTCAAACTACATTTTTTATGTTATACTCAGACCTTTGTTGACTCACTCCACACTTTGGGCTAGTGTATAATCAGGAGACTGAGGTTAGGCTGACATTGAAGTCTACCATGACTATTAAATGAGAGATCTACATCTGACTTATCAACAATATATTTTTATCCTGTTTATAATTCTGACAGTTATTTAATATTGGATAGAAAATAGAAAATAGGGCAAGTTTCTTAGGATATAGCTATAGCACGAATACTAAACTGTAATGTTAAAATCTACTCAATCACAGTGTTAAGAAGCTGTGTGACATCCTTTCAGAATATTGGGTTTAGGACAAGTCACTTAACAAAGTCTGTATTCTCGATGTCTAGAGTCTCCTTCAGAAGTTGTGAAAATAGACATAGGTGGGATATGTTTGAATAATGAAAATGGATGCTTTAAATGTAAATTCTCCCTGCCTTTGATGTTCAATCAGGATAATCTGTTGCAAAAGCATATGCTGTTACAGGATGAATTTGCAATGGCTCGCATTAATATTCAGTTCCCTAAACCTATGAGTACATTATTTTATGAAACAAACTTAGCAAGTCTTACATACATAACTTTCTTTTTTAAAAAAAGATTTTTTATTTTATATGAGTATTTTATGAGTCTTCAGACACACCAGAAGAGAGCATCAGGTCCTATTATATATATATATATATATATATATATATATATATATATACACATATATATGTGTATATGCCTGATGCTTGGAGACTTAAGTTGAAAATAACAAGAGATTTACTGTTTTAGGTAAGGATATATATATATATATATATATATATATATATATATATACTGTATTTAGCAAATATGCCAAGAATTTTAATTTTATAAACTCTGTAGCAATGGCTATTATTATAAGCATGGAAACAGGATTTACTAGAGTATTATGTTAATATGCAATTACTAAAATGTATTTAAGGGGTGCATTATGATCTTGATGATTTACAAATTGAATCACATTGCAAGAACTCAGGACCTAAGAAAAACTTTTTTTGTCATTCATACCTCAAAGTCCACATCGCCAAAACAGCCACAGGTTGTACAAGGACCAATGATTTTCAAAATATCTTCTTTGTTTGCATTTTGGATTGTGAATTTGGGCTGAAAGGGGTCCCACTTCTGTGCAACATAACCAACTATAGTACCAGGAGGGGCTTGGATTTCTAGCTGTCAGAGAAAATAGTAATAAAAATCAGATTTTCTACAGTTATAATTCATTAATCACAGAAGAATATCAACATACATCTATGCAATATTTGTTATGAAATATCTGTTGTATTATAAAAGTCATTGTACATATGCATTTCTAGGATGCAAAGGGTTATTTTCTTCTGACATTTTGTATTAGGGTGCAAAGTGATGTTTTCCCTTGAGATTTTCTATTTTGTCATGGAAATGATAAAGATTCACTTCACTGATATATTTAGCATTTTCCATACATATGCATATGTATATACGTGTGTGTGTGTGTTTGTGTGTGTGTGTGTGTGTGTGTGTGTGTGTGTATTCTGCAGAATGGAGAATGAAACCACATTCTTCTAGCTCACAGAGACATCAGATCAAAATGAGTCTACTTGATGAGGGTTATTATTACAATTCTACTGACAATCAGTTATGTTTTAAAATAAAATAATTGAGTAATGTCATTCTATTGTTTACCATGGGTTTATTAAATATGCAAATGCTCAGTATCATCCGAGAACAATGACACCCAGGGAAAAGGACACAGTGGACAAGGTTGAGTGTCATGGCCTCTCTGGGCATTGCTACTGTTGAAGACTACTGTTATTTGTTTAGTGGAGAGAAATGGAGCCATTCCAATCAGTTGAGTAATATGCAAACCAGGAGGCTATGTCTCATTTATAGGATGCATGAGCTATTTTTACCATTTAATCTCATGGTTGCTACCATAGTTTCAGGTTACAAATGGAAAAAAGTGCCTCACTAAATCTTCATGTTTTTCTTACCATAAAAAGGAAGATATAAATTCAGACAACTGTAAGGTTTACAGTCTTGTAGTTCCAGATGAGTGCCACTCAAAGGAATAATCTTAAAAAGAAAAGATGCTGAGGGGCAGTGACTAACCTCTTGGAGGTAGCAAGGGCACCAGCAGCTGTTACACCTTAGGGGCCTGTTCACTGTAATCACCTCTCGACCCGAGTTGTCTGTGATCCTCAGGGTGCAGGCTCGCAGCGTGGAGCACACATTACGATTAAAACAGATGCTTTCTTCCACTGCAAAGTAAATTCTTTGTCCCAAGCTGTTTTTGATCTCATATTTGTTGGAGGTCTCGGTGCCGAGTATCACTATCGTGAAACACATCACATGAAGACATGCTTTGATTGGTATCACCACTTGTCAAAAGTCAAGAAGTATTAATAGAACATAGAGTCATGGCGGAGTTACTGAGTCTCAGCTTCATACACATCTGTTTCCATGTTCTAAACTTTGATGACATAGCCTCAGGAATCAAAGCAAAGTCTGGGACCAAAACTAACAACTTAATTTATTCTAGAACTATGAACAAACATGTCCCACCACCTTTCAGCCAAAGAACAAATTGTGTAAGGATGGACTCATTACTCAGATAATAACCCTATTATTTTTCTGCAAGTTATTGAGACAATTCACAGTGGCATTTATTAGTGCATCTACAATTTCCCTTATTATGTAGTAATGCTGGCCAACCACTTTAATTCTGACATATATTAGAGTAATATAGGATCTTATAAAGAGAAAGCACTCAAGCAATTTGAAATTAATCATCCTTAAAACATTTTCTTATGGATAAATTGTATGCATATTTTGTTGAGTCAATTGGGAAGCAATAAAACAATAGCATTTGTGTTGATGAAATTTTAACATGTCCTCAACTGTGATTTCCCTTATTAGAATGTTAAGAAATTTTAGTGATTAATATCCATGGGATATTAATTATTGCTTGTAACTTTGAGATTAAATTTATTAGAATTTAAATGTCACTGTTATCAAAGACTTATTTTCTTACTTACACATTCTTTAAAATTAAAAACTTAGATTTGTTTTAAAAATAGGTCAAGCAATCATTTGATCTAATTTTATACATTGTTTATGACATTTTAAATATAAGGAATCTTCAGAACACTAAAGCCTTTTCAGAAGTTTTAATAAATGCAGAATCTGATGACTTACTCCCAAGAAGTTCCACCTGTTGATGGATGATTATCAGGTCCAGCTGCAAAGGATGATACAAAGGAAGTGAAAACCATTCTATCACCTCCCTTACTATGCAACCACAAAGTTTGTCAATTTTATTAAAACATTTTGAACACTTATCAGGTATAAGACAAAGACATTGCCACAGAAACCAAAGCAAATTCTGAGAACAAAGTGAACTTACCTTTTATTCCAGATCAATGAACAATAACACATACCATGTTTCAACTAAAGAACAAATTAAGTAAGGAAGAATTCATTGGGCATGCAGCTTCTTCTAGTCCCTGTATGTCCACTGCCTCCTTCAGGTGGCACCATGCTTTCAAGGAATAAATATCTGTTTATACTGAAAGATGATGTTCTATAAATAGCTCTAATTCTTATTTTCCTCAGATCATGGAAAACAGAAAACTTTCTGGCACCAACAGAAAGTCAGCTAAAGCAGAGAAAGTGTTCTGCTATCAATTAGCGGCCACAACCTTTGGCCTAGGTAATTAAAAATGAAGCACACAACTCAAATTGCTGCTCTGGAATTTATTGGCTATTATTGGGTGTGTTTGTGAGCATGATGTATGTTACACATACCATAGTGCCAATGTCATACTTAGAGGACACTTTATAGGGGTTGTTTCTGTTCTACTTCATGTAGACTCTGGGGGTGGAGCTCATGTTGTTAGGCTTACAGTGGATGACTGTTACCTTCAAGCCATCTTACCAGCCCATATATTATCTTTGTAAACGAAATGTAGAATATTTGCTTTAGAGCAGCCTCATTTGTTTGTGTTTGTCATTTAACCCTCCCACTCCTAGCCCCACGAAAGCCAGATCATGAACCTTTACTGAAGTGCTGATCACTGCATTTCTAACACTTCATTTTAAAGCCCATCTTGAAGTTGTTTTCACTGTATTCTCTAATCATAGATGTAAACTCGGCAGGAATCTTTAAGACAAGGCAACTTTTGGTAATGTATGGATGGTATTGATTGACAATCCGTGACTTCAGGAAATCTGAGGTTGTGCTTTGTTCTTTGATTGTCCTTGTCTATCCTGAGGTGAGGTAGAACATCTCCGCTTACTGTCTTATCACTGATGAAAGAATACAAAGTGGCCTCTTTTCAAAAGGCAAATATTTTTTTTATGGAAGCCATTTATAACTTGAGGTACTCTAAAATCATATGAACAATAAGGGCAAAGCATCTTTAAGGGGAGTAAATTTTGAGCGTATGGTAGGAGTTCTGTTTCCTTGCAGAAAAGGGAGAGATGTGAGCAAAGGAGGAGAAATGTAACTTCAGAAAGAATGTGGTTATTACCTCTGAGAAGAATCAAATAAGCAATGGATCCATGGGGTCAGGGTTACAGTGTCTGAGTTTAAGGTAAGTAAGCACCCAACATCTTGGGTGACCAAGAACTTGAGACTAGATAGCCTAGGGACTTAATACTGCTGTTCTCAAAGGAAAAAAAAAGCAGAGCAGTAAAATGATTCGTAAAGACATTCTGATTTGTTCAGATCAGTTCTCTAATCAGCCAGGATCAGAGATGTTCCTCCTGCAGCAAGCGGGAACAAATACAGAGGAGACCCATAGTCAAACCTACAGAGGGTAAGAGACCTTGGAACACTCAGCCCTAGAGGGGATATCTCCATCAGATTCCTCTGCTCAGGGCTCAGGGATCCCTACTGAGGAGGAAACAGAAAAAGTGTAAGAGCCGGAGGAGATGGACAACACCAAGAAAACCAGGCCCCTAAATCAACATGTTCAACACGCAGAGACTGAAGCAGTGTGCTCAGGTGGTACCCAAGAGCTCAAAGGAGAACTCATCCCTAACCCAGAAGCCGCGTCCAATGGCTAGCTACTTGCAAACCAAAAGCTAGTTTTCTAAAAAAAAAAAAAAAAAAAAAAAGCTAGTTTTCTCCAAGGTAGTTTCACTGAGGAAACAACTACTCTTAAGGGTAGGTGGCCTGGCCAGCAGTAGATGGCCAGCAGGAAATGGACTCAGTGACATCTTTAGAGGTTCCTTGCTTAACATGTCCTGTTAGGGATTTCCCCATTTTAAAAACATTTTCTCATATATATACATACACACGTGTGTGTGTGTGTGTGTGTGTGTGTGTGTGTGTGTGTGTGTGTAATGACATATTTATATATTTATATATGATATCATATATAAATGATATTTTATATCATATATAAAATCTCCTTTGTGTATGTGTTATGGCTTCCAGCTTAAGGTTTTTTTTTATGAGATTCCCAAGTGTGCGGATGAGTGAGTCTCTGTTTCTTGTGCCTTCTCTTAGGCTCTTTTCCTTCTGTTTGTTCTTTCAAATTCCTATGTTTTTGTTTCTTTGTTTTATCGTATCATATAACATATCATGTCATATTGAATTATAATCCCTTAGAAGACGGTTAGTAAAGGGATATAGAAGGGATGGGGAATGGAATGTACCTTGGAGGAGTAGAGAGGGTGAAAAAAGCATACTTAGGATATATTTTGTGAGGAAAAATTCTATTTTCAATCAAAAGTTAACACAAAGTAATTTAACAGAAGGTCATTTGATTTTGAAATGCTTCCTGATCTTTTTTGTACATATAGACATAAAAAGTAAGCCCATACTCTTTTAGTACAGAATGAGTAAGTTATACCTATTACAAGTAAATATTAACAATTTATGGTGTTTTTCTGAAACATGTTAAGAAAGGTATGTTTTAAGAAAAGGTATTGAGTTTAACGCAGAAGCTCAGGAAGTCTTAAGTCTGTTTATCGAACACTAGAACACGTATTCACGTCAAGCATCTGGCCACGGGGTGTCATCATTCATGGGTGGATGAAGAATATGTGGTGGCCATATGTGATCATCAAACCCCAGCCCTCTGGCGCTGGTATATCACTTTTATATTTGGCAAAATCTTGTCTGACAACAGTCCCAAACAGCTTGCAGCAGTTAATCAACTCTAGTCAGCTATTCCAGCTGATCCTTTTTGCAGATGGAAGATGGTAGGTTAGCTTTTCCAGCTCCTTTCCCGAGCTTCCTGCGCTCGCCAGTCTCTATAGAACATTTGTCTGCCAGTGGGTTTCTGGAGAAGGCATCTGCAATTATAAACATTCTCCCAGCGACATATGCTACATGCAGCTTAAAGCCTATCAGGCATAACAGAAATCTCTTGTACCTTAAGGGAGTTAACACAGAGATTTGATTTTGATAAAAGAGAGAGACTTTACGTTTGAAGGAATGCCAGACAGGCAAGTATGGTGGCATATGTGCTGACATTCCAATATTAGTGTAGGATAATTTTTAAATCTTGTGTAGGATAATCTGCTAAAACAACAATATACCCATTCATGAACAGTAATGGCTACTTATTTGCCACGTGACAGAGATATTACAAGGCTTGAAGAGCTGTCCATTCTGCTGAGACTACAACAGCAGCCATACCTTGTGGTGACATGATCACGCAAGCAAGTTGGCCTGCAGCTTCCCAAACATCAGAAGACAGTTACTCGCTTTCCCTTCCATTTTCACACTGCTTTTGGAATCTGTTGAAAAGTCTCAACTCTTGGCCAAAGCCTCCCCAATTGCCTTCTCCTTTAGAGATGTGCAATCTCCTGGCTTCTGCACACTGCTTTGCATTTTACCAATCAACATTGTTTTTGGTTTGATTCTTAACTTCCAAATGTTTGAGGGACAGGGGGTAGATGTTATGTTTCTTACGTGCCTTGAATAAATATGGTATGTTTAATTTAATAGCTGTACGTGGCCTTTTCTGATCATTCCTTGAGAATATCTATCTCCACACCTTGGCCACGAACAGAAGGCAGATAACCGTGCTATACGACAAAGTCAAGACTGTTTAGTCTTGCCACTCTGTCAAGTAAATAAGTATAGGTGGCAATGAAGTGGAATAAAGTTCTTTCTAAATAACAGAAATCAATAAAATCAGTCTTTTATAACTTCATGATTTTCATAAATTCTGTACTCCATTAAATTACTGGTTGAAAAAAACAAGAGTTTGACTCACTTCTAAAGAAAACAGTCTAGTAGAAGCGAAAGCATGCAAACCTGGCTTAAGTACTCTAGACCAGGAGGGAGAGTGGCTGTTGGCAGGAAACTGCTTGGCTGAGAGACATCCTGCTGTGGCCTTGCTTGTTTCCTGGGATTGGAAGAAGCCTCTTGAGAGTTTTGATCTGGGTTTGTAGCTCGAGGAAGGAAACCAGGCAGACCTCTTCTAGGCTTTTGGTTCTGGGAATCTGCAAGAGAAAGTAACTATCTTGATGTGCGTTTAAAGTTTAGGTTGCTTTTGCTTTTACATAATATCTCTCTCTCTCTCTCTCTCTCTCTCTCTCTCTCTCTCTCTCTCTTTTAAAACTTGATGTCAGTTTGTTCCTTGATTGATGTCTCTCATTTTGGTGCATTTTCCTCTATTTTCGCTATTCAGTGCCCTCAGTCAGGAAAGAAGGAACACAGAAGCAGTTGAATAACTTGGCTTAAATAATTGACCCGCAGATACATTGTACAAATAGCATTTTTTTTTAAAGAAGAATCATAGCTCACAGAAGCAAAATAAATGGTAACAGGCCCTTGCAAGTCTATATTCATAAAAGCATAGCCTTAGACTTGAAGTTTTCCTTGCAATGTTGACTGCCCATTAAGCCATAGTTTCCGTTTCTTGGATAGTATGGGTCTGTCTTTTATTTTATGAAGACACATTGTCTAATTTTTTTTTAAGTCTCACTTTAAATAGTACACTTAGGCTTTCATCAGAACCACCTGAGGGACCTAACAAATAGACGTTGGGCCTCTCTGCATTTAGCGATTCAGAAATTAGGGTGTAAGCATTGCAAAGTTGCATTTTGATTAGTCCCCAGGTAATGCTAATAGTTCTAATGGTCTGAGGGTGTCCTTGGCAAACTCACAAGTTTGAGTTCTCAGTTTGAAGCTCACAAATCTCTGTGAGTGACTTAGAATAATTATAGAATTATGGGAAGGTCACTTTGCTAGTTTAGAAATATCAACCGATACCAATATCACTGCCAGTAGATAGACTTCAATTTCCGTCATTTCATGTTGAAACCTGTAAGTTTCCTATTTATTGTGCATTCATCTATGTAATATTATGCATAAGCCCCAAGCAGGAGAATCTTCATCTAAAAATGATAGCTTTCTACTACCGTTTCCCTAGTCATTGTGTTATTTACCTCGTTAGATATTGTACTTTTTTCCATAGACCACCAGTGTTTCTGGTTCTCATCCTCACAGAGTGCCCAGACTTTTATAAATATATGTGGTTTGTCAACATTGTGTCACTTTAGCTTAGCTGTTGGTTGACAACAAAGTGAATGACCAAGTTATTTTTTTCCAAATATTATAGGGTTCATTATGAACGTAAGTACAGTTAAATATCACATTGCTTAACAGAATGAAAATTTCTGAGATTTAGGAGATCTCACTGCTGTGGGAACGTCATGGAGTATGTTTAAAAACTAAACAGAGTCTGGCATTATTAGGCAACAACATTTTATGAACCCTGGTCTATGTGGTTCATCACCGATACAAATATGTTAGGTAACGTGCATGAATGAAGTAAAGGAATTAGTTCTGGATATAAAGAGTAAATTAATAGCAGCTGTATAATGTGTGATTAAGTGTTCTTGTGGAACATATAGTAAAATTGGGGTACTATATAAATATTTAGTAATAAATTAAAATAGTCTTATTTCTGCAATGATACTAGATTTGTGAAATTTTCTGCGTTTGAGGTATTTTTCTGCATCTTTAAATCGCAGCTTTAAGATATGCTGGGATTCCTTCCGAGATAATAAATTCCCATCATTAAGAAAACCCAAGCATAGCCTGTCCAGGGATGAAGGAGCACAGACACCAGATGAATGGCCCTTTGGACAAAGGAATAAATTGATTCTAGTAAGGACGAGCTTGTTAAGCTTGTGCAGACAGGAAGTGTTAATGAGGGGCAATTGCCAGATGACTCATTTATTTATTTACCCCTAAGGTTGTAGGAACTGACTGGGCTTCTATTAATATTGATGTCGAGTTGCTAAGTTTGCATTTGTCTGTGGCATTTGAGATCCATACAGGACTTGCTTGAGGATTAAACAAATGAAGAAACTTGTCCTTTGTCTCCGCTGTAATAGAGCTAGTAAGTTATAAGACTGCAGCAATTGGCTTCCCACAAGGATCCCTCCAGAACTGCCCTGACCTCTGGGACAGACACAAAGGAAGGGGCATAGATAACACATCTTATTCTTAGGAAAAGACTCTGGGAGGGAATTCCAAGGGGAAACCCCAAGACTATACTATCTTAAAATCAGAGGGGAATTTGGGTCTTTGGACAGGAGTCTCACCTGTGTCCCTGGTTACTGCCAAACTTCTGAGAGGCAGAGAGGCTGTAGGGTGAGGGAGGGTATTGATCTCATGTGAAGGGGGGCACCAAGGCCTGACACTATTACTGTTACTATGATGTGATTACAGACAGGAGCCTAGCATGGCTATCTTCTGAGAGGCCCTATCAGCAGCTGACTGAGACAGAAGCAGATATTTATACCCAACCATTGATTGGACTGAAATCAGGGACCCCTATGGTTGAATTAGGGGAAGAATTGAAGAAGCTGAAAGGGAGAGAGACTCCCATTGGAAGACCAGCAATTTTATCTAACCAGGACCCCAGGGAGCTCCCAGAGACCGAGTCACTAACCAGGCAGCATACACTGGCTGGTCCAAGGCTCCCAGCACATATATAGCAGAACACAACCTGGTCTGGCCTCAGTGGGAGAAGATGCACCTAATCTTTGAAAGACTTAGGGCCCCAGTAAAGAGGGAGGCCTGCTGCTGGTGGGAGAGAGCACCCTCTCAGAGGCAAGGGATGGCATGAAGAAATGTGGGAGGAGGACCTGGAGGAGGAGCAACAGCTGGAATGTCAATAAACAAAATAATTTTTAAAAAAATCACAGGGAAGCTAATGATCACAATAGCAACAACTGGAACACACACACACACACACACACACACACACACACACACACACACTGAAAACAAACTAGTGACAAAATCCGGTTCTAGAAAAATGAGTTCACACGCACAATGCACCAGAGTAGCTCACGTGGGCATGGAGACAGATGCATGGTCATTAGCCAGAAAGGAAGGGAACACCGTCAGCTGCTGGAAGCATTCCCTCTCTTGGTCTTGATGGAGGTTACATAAGGCTCTCTTCATTTAAAAAACCGTGGGACCTATGCTTGGTACTTCTTGGGAACATGCGAAATCCCACAATCATATATGCTAAATTAATAACAAAATTTGCTGAAATATAATGTCATCTCTTACTGACACTTCCTCTTTAAAAGATCAGTAAATAACTCCATGTTTATCGTGTAAACCATGCTGCTTTAAGACAGCGCAATACATGACTTAATGTCTGGAAATGGCCTGTGTTTCCCTGACCTGAGCTACTGGGATTCTGACCTACCAGCAGAACTGGCGGACGCCTTTCAATATATGTATCTTTACTAAGTGAAGAGGTTCCAGATGATACACGTTGATTTGAGTCTGCTGGCCTCCAGGCCAGACTGTCTTGGACTTGTCTCTAAAATGCTGTTACCCTGCAGTCTCTGAGGTGATGTTACCCGATAATTCAGTTTCCAGGCTAGACATTAGGTCATATCTTTAAATGTTTTTAAACAACATATCCTCAGACATATTTTAAGTAAAAACGAGGATAACTCAGTTGTCCAAACACAATGTCTGTTTAAATGACACCTTCTTATCACTTTGAGTTTGTAATAAATGTTCTACCCAAGCTATGGGCTTAACATTGGTAGCTGGCCATACAGGTGTTCGTTTTCATCCTGAAGTTTGTCTCTGGGTTTAGCATTAAGTTTTGTCATTACAGAATATCACTTCTTTTTAGCAGATTAATCATAATTTTGCTTTCCAGTCACATTTTCTTCAAAGGCCCAGACCACCAGATGAATAAGAAACTCCTTTGAATTGCTATCTGGCTTTGAATTTCTATCTACTCTTTTAAAAATGTATAACTAACCATAAATATTTCACACACACGCTGCAACTCCTTCTCTCGCAGGCCACTCTGTTGCTGCTCTCAATTTATAAAATGGGAGGCATGTGGACCAGGCGAGTGTCAGCGTTCAAGAAATGTTTGTCAAGTTTTGTGTTTATTTGTCTTTAAATATGCACACAGACATTAAAATTCAATATTTTTCTCTCTGCTATATTTTATAATCATTTTTATAAGCTTTCCCAAGGATTCTCAGGGATTGGCCTACATTAAATAAGCATGCAAAACACAAAGATTACTTAATTTGTTTAATAGATGTCGGGAGATGTGTTTTATGAAGCAAGGAGGAGTGTCTGTCTATACATTACTTGGATAGAATCATCTCTGAATCATTTAGGACAGTGTATGCCTGTAGAGTCGTCTTTCTTGTGTGACTAGTTTTCAATGTTTCCTTCAGTTCGCAAATCAAACTTCATTCTAAAACTTTTCATTATAGTGTAGAGATTAATGATGATTCATTTTGATAATTGAATAAAAAAGATAATAAGTTCAGTTTTTAGAAATAGTTTACCATGGTTGTAACTTGTTACCCCAGACAAAAATTGTATCTCTTGTCTTTTGAAAGCTGCCTAATTAAAGCAGATATTTCAATATTTTCAGGGTTCTGAGTAAAGCCCTCCCCTTTCCCCCTGGATGTCCCTAATTGATCTGCTTACTTCAATGGTATACTGTGACCATTTTGATTGATTTTTTATATTGAATTCATTACTGAAGTAATTTTTGAGATATTTGAAAGTTTGTAAGAAAAATATTTAGTTCTAGTGTATCAAGTTGCGGCTGCTCTCAAGTTGAGGCTGCTCTGAGATGTTCTGCTCTTCGCTGGGCTGTGTGTCACATGGTTCTGAACAACAAATGAGTGATGGAAATGTTTAAATGTCGTTTTTTAAATGTTTATGTGGAATTCCATCCCACTGCTGTGCTTAAACCGAATGCCCCGCTCTAATTTTGCTTCACAACATTTTCTTGCTATTTTGCTATTTTAAGCTTACATTCACTGCGATCTTGGTGTAAAATAATTCTAGAGCAATACATAGCAGCCTTTAAAGGACCAGCCTCACCGATGGTACCCCAGTAGCCATACGCTTGCTTATAGTATAAATGAGGGCAAGTCGCTGCCTAGTCTTACGCTTACCTTTAGAGGCCATGGCAGTCTGCGTGCGTCTTCAAAGGCAGCCAGGTGAAAAGGCTTTTCCTGTTTCCACACAAAGAGACCAGAATGAATGAAACTCCCGACGCTTGCCGTCCGCCTCATGTCAGCTTGCAGACAGCAGAAACGCAGTGCCTCGCTGGTTCTAGAGTGTTTGATTTTATCTGTTTGGACAACAGGGGGAGATAAAGCCGTCATGAAGGTAAAACACCTACTTGGAAGAAGTCCCATGACTTAGTGGCCGAGAGAGCTTCTTAAGAACAACACAGAGAAAGGTAAGCACAGCACTTATGTTGTCATATTACCACTTAGGTGTGGAATGGAAGCTAGATGTTTCCATGTTCTGAAATCCGATGTGGTCTGTTAGGTGCTCAGAGGGTACATAAATCAACCTATCACCAGGGAGACTGCCATAGCTGTAAACACAATTCTTTATATGTTCAAATGTCTGAACAACAAGCTTCCTTATTTTGCCATGTGATTTCTGTCCAACCTACACACCACAAAAACAAGCAAGCGAGCAAACAAAAGAAAACAAAAGAGGGTGCCTTCCCAACAATTTATGCACACAAAATAATTCTTTATTTTCATGTGTAAATTAAATGTAATTAATCATAGAAATTGGGAAGCACAAAGTCTTGGTAGCTTCACAAAGCTAATCAAAGCCTGTAGATATTTAACTCATCGGTCACTGAAATTTCAGCCTTCAAGTGTTAGCCTGTGGTTGGGGACAAAGCTTCCTAGGAGAACTCAGGCTTTGCTCACCTAGCCAGTCTGCTCTGAGGCTATCGTACAGGACACATCACAGCACAGTCTACTCTAAAAATAGTGATGTGGCCTCAGAAGGTAAGGGGGACACAAAAAATCTAAAGTTCAACATGGCACTTATTAAAAGTATAGCTTTTCTTATTTGACAGGAAACCTTTTTGTTGTCTTATTTTGCTTGGTAAGTTTGGGCCTGAACACAGCTATTGTATTTTATCATTGTCCAGGAAAGCGATAGTTGCATTTTTATTTTTAAGTTAAATTTTATAAACTTTATTGGCATTTGCAAAAAAGAAGAAAGTTAATCTAAAGACATTAAGGCGCATGATCAAACAGAGTGTTTTAAATTGTGATTACAATTGGGCTGTAATTTTGACTATTCTATAGGGCACCAACTGGAAATAAACAAACAGGGAACCACGATTAAACACATTCGACCTGTAGAGGGCACACCATCCCTGCATTTGCATATGGACATGTGACTGAGAGCTGGCCTCCATGAGATGATCTGCAACCTGGCATTTCCACTTGCTCTAATGTGGTTAGGCTGCGTTTGAAGGACGTTACAGCCTGTTTCTTCTCTTGTGCATTCTTTGTCTGCATCACCAACCACAATGTCAACATTGTTTTTCTCTTTTCAGATACCTCTCATTTACCTGACTCGGGTCTGTCTCCCTTCTCTCTTGTTTGATTCACATTCTTTCTCAAGGAGAGCGCCAACCCCTCTGTAATGAAATTCAAATGTTTCAAGCATCCTCCTGCGTCTAAGTATCCTAATAATTGCTAACTATTGGTTTGTGCTTTGGGGCTAGTCTTTCTCTCCACCAGCTGCTGTAGGAGCTGCTGTCCAACTTCACCGTCAACGCCATCAATCCTAACAGTGCTATGTCCATAGTAGAACTAAGGGCACCATTATTGCTCAAGATGGCCACACCCTCCACCAGGGGCAATGGCTTCTCTTGCTATAGTGATGCATTTTTCTCCAACCCCAATTTTGATGCCATCAAGTAGAGCTAATACAAGGTGAGCCTGTCTAACCAAAAGAGCAACAAAAATGGAACAAACAATAACAACAAGAAACTGCAAAATTGGAAAATCAAATAGTGAACTTAAAAGAAAAAAATTAGAGAAAAGAACCTTAAGAAAGCATAGGGGTAGGGGTCTTCCCCTTCCCTATTAACTTTTTTTTTTTTGACACAGGGTTTCTCTGTGTAGCCCTGGCTGTCCTGGAACTCACTCTGTAGACCAGGCTGGCCTCTAACTCAGAAATCTGCCTGCCTCTGCCTCCCAAGTGCTGGGATTAAAGGCGTGCGCCACCACTGCCCGGCTCCCTGTTAACTCTTTACTGGCTACTTTGAGGATAGCAAATGAAAAGAATATCTTAAACCCCACTTGACTTGGACCACAGTCATAATCATCAATAATGATGATGTACTCCGATTTCCAGACTCTTATTTGAGATCACTTTGCACACAATCTCCAATCCTGCATGCCTGTCGGTAACAAGCCACACACACACCATTATTACAAACAAGTTTCTGCTTCTCTTGTTAACCATCAAACTTGGACAGTGTCTCTTCAAAGATTCTTTCCAATACTTCCTAGCAGGGCCAATCCTGCCTGAATTGGTTTTTGATGAAGACACAGAGTCAAAACTGTGTCCTCAAGTGTGACTTGGGGAGAGTTCTCTATTTACCATGTTATGCATCTGCATATTACATATGACTATGATCAAAATCACATACATGATGGGAAAGGACATTTGTACTGGACCAAAGCTTATATAACCTCGGCCTTTCAGTCAGAATAGAGATCCATACCAATTATATTGCTTAGTAACTATTTCTTTCCTTGAACTCCATATAAAGAAGTTTCAAACAGTAATGGGCCTCTTAAATACCTTCTCTCATGAGGTCTGCTGTCAAACTTTAGACTTATTCATTTTATTGACTTGTTTATTTAGTGTGTGTATGTATGTGTGCGCGCGCACGAGAGAGAGAGAGAGAGAGAGAGAGAGAGAGAGAGAGAGAGTATGCATGCATATGTGTCAACGTGCATGCCCATGTGTGCAAATATTATAGCACAAATGAGGGTCAAAAGAGGAGTTGTGGGAGTTATTTCCCAAGCAATCTTGCCAGGTCACTTACTTTGAATAGTTTTCTTGCTACTTTTGAATCTGTGTGAATGTTTATTGCAGTTCTTTAAATAAGAATCCAAAACTAGGAAACAGATTGCCCAGACTCTGAGTGCCCTTTATAGTTTCTCTCCTGAGCCTTTAGCTGGCAACTCTTCTTGTGTGGAGTTTTTCTCCATTCATGACCCTCAGTCTTAATCTGTTCCTACTATCTGTTCCATCTGAAAGAAAACAAGAAAAATTTTACAATATATTTCCTGCACTATTATTTTCTGCCTATGACCTTTTCACAGGATACATCATAGATGCTTTGTCAATCTGTGTAGTGACAATTTTGGGATTTTTGTTTCTTTAAAAGTCACAGAAATATTATGAGAATATGTTTTCATCTTAATCTCAGTGTGGGATATTTGTCTGCTTCACATGGTCCACAGCAACTGACTGTAATTTGCCATAGTGGTCTGGCAGGGGTATGTTTTTGCCAGTTGCAGGTAGTTTCTGTGATCGTGTGATACTTTGGAATTCTGGGGACTTTTTAGAGGGTAGATAAATGCTAGGTCCCTGAAAGGCATGGTGGGTTGATGGCTGCTTGCTGTTTGTTTTTAGTTGTGGTTGGTTGAAGTTGGTTGTGGTTTGTTAGGTATAAACCCAGAGAATACCCCGGCATGCAACAAGGACACATGTTCCACTATGTTCATAGCAGCCTTATTTATAATAACCAGAAACTGGAAAGAACCCAGATGTCCCTCAATGGAGGAATGGATACAGAAAATGTGATATATTTACACAATGGAATACTACTCAGCAATTAAAAACAATGAATTCATGAAATTTTTAGACAAATAGTTGGAACTGGAAAATATCATCTTAAGTGAGGTAACCCAATCACAAAAGAATACGCATGGAATGCAATCACTGATATTAATTGGCCCAGAAGCTCTAAATACTCAAGACACAATTAACATATCAAGTGATTTCCAAGAAGAAGGAAGGAGAGGGCCCTGGTCCTGGAAATGCTTGATGCAGTATTTTAGGGGATTAATGGGAGGTGGTGATTGGGGAATGAGCTGAGGGAAGAGGGCTTATGGGACATATGGGGAGGGGGGAACAAGGAAAGGGGAAGTCATTTGGAATGTAAACAAAGAATACAGAAAAAAAACAAAAAGAAGTCATGCACAAAGAAAAATAAATAACAGGAAGAAATTAGATATACTGACAGCAAAATCAAACTTGCCTAAAGGAACTTGATTTCTCCTAAGCAGCAGAAAGTGGTGTAACAATGATGTTACCTGCTTTTGACCGCTGACTTTATTCACGAATCTTTTTTCCCTTTCTATCCTTGTCTATCTGTTATCTAGTGTTGGGGAGTTGAAAGGGTGGAGAAAAATGGTGAAGAAGGGTGGAAGAAAGAGTAAAAAAAAAGGCAGCTACAATTCTGTGTATTCAATAATAAATCCTTGCATAAAACACTGCTTATTTCATGGTGAGATACTTGGAATCCATTTTCATGGTAGAGGGACTCGTCAAAATAGTCTCTTTTTATACCAGGGAAGATAATTTATTTAAATCTACTTAGTAACACAGAAAGATACCAGGCACTACAAAATAAAACAACAAGAAGATGCCACTAATGTTCTCCAATTCATATTATAGGGGAAAGATGGGAAGTAGAGCTCTACAAAAGACTACAGATTTGGGACAGAATCAAGGGCTGGGGGAGATGGCTTTTGTAATTCTTCACCAGGTTAGTTTTCTGTCTCTGGTTTTACTGTGAAATGCATGTGTTCTTAAAAATTAGGTATATGCACATAGACACAGATATTTATAAGTATATCTCTATACATATAAACACATGTACATATATATATTATATACATAAAGTTCAAAAATTTATATCAAGAGTCTCTTATTTCTCTTAATTTTAAAAATATTATTTTCTATGTAATTTTTGAACTAATTATATTTTGGCTATTGCCCCTTTCATAGATAGTAATGTCTTCATTATGCAAACAGTGGTTCTACACACATGTCATTATTTTGTGTTATCATATATAGAAATGGAATTGCTACTATAGAGTTTGAAAATCTAGATCTTTAAAATAAGTACTTTAATAGTGGCTATTTCTACATATTCTTTTTAATACATACCTGGTCAGTGTAGTGGGGGATTAGCTAGGAGATTTACAAATGTTTACCTAAGAGTAAATAGTACCCAACCATTTTAGCTATAACATCCAAGAAATGTAAACACCTTCATGTGCATCTCTTCTTTCATGTTCTCTGACCACATTGTCATGTAATAACAATTAATGACTAATTTTATGACTTTCTGACCATAAAAGTAAGAACCAGACATGAGAATCCATATGTAGAAGGACTATAAATTAGCAAAAGAAAATCTTATTTTAATTTTGCTCACAGTAAGATTTTCTGTAATATGAAACCATGTAAGCATTTCATCAGCAGGACTTGAAGCATGCTTTCTACTCATAAGTTCAGTCTTCAATTTCTTTCCATATCAACAAACACATTCTGGAACCACACAGGATATATGTTTCTGTTTTTCAGAGCTGTAAGATATATATGTATGAAATATGAAAAATAACTTTTTAATGTGAACTGATGTTTCTTATCATTAACACTACTATTCATTTAGATGATTGTGAATAAATACAACACCTAATTACTATTACAACACGCATTTACTATTTACTCAAACCCACTCTTTTGAGACAGCATTTCATGAATGTATGCATTTAAAAACACTTATTAATTTTTTACTGCGTTCATAGCATCATGGAGCATACTGACATCTGATGACATGACTCCACCTGGGGGAATGTATACCTCAGTGCAATATCACAACAGAACTCAATAATCTGCTCATTTTTGAAAATTAAACGTCAATTTCTGCCCTCTGAAAGTAATATGACAAAACGCATTCTCTTTCTGAAAACACCAATTTAATTAGTATCAACGTGTCTTCAAATGAGGTGGACAATAAATTGTCTCACACACGCATGTTAAATTTTTCCTTTTTCTGTTACTTTCCAACGGGAGAGTAATAGCTATTGCAATATTCATTTGTGAGTAATGAGAATAGTAAATTGTATCATGCTTGTTTGCTGGCAGTAAGAAATGTTTCAATCTGCTTTCTAACAGGAAAAAAAAACAAATGATAATAACTTAGAGTACTGGAAAGAAAGGAAAGAGCCCGAGACATCTAGCAGAACATGCCTGACTTGATACCTCAGCACGTTTATGTAGAGCCCTCACTGACCTGGATGAAGTAGAAAAGACTGAGTTGGAAGCTGGGTCTCAGGGAATCCTTTGTCCATGTGGATAAATCACCTCCAGTCAGTAGATTGTAAAGCCCACAGAAGAAGCAAACATTGTTTCAACCTGGCCTATTATCCTTTACATTGTTTCAGCCTTGCAAATCTGCTCCAGTAAGTACTCAGGTGGAATGGTGTTTGCACATAAATCTGTCTGCATGGCTTCATTCTGCCATTATCTGTCTGTTATGCACAATAAAGATGTAACAATCTCTGATGCTGTTTTTCTGAGAGTCTAAGAGGAAAAGAACATTTTGAGACCTTCTGGCTTACATGAATTTTCCAGAGAGAGAGAGAGAAAAAAAATGGGGTGGGGGTTAGTAGTGCTGGAGATATGAAGCAAACCAGAAGAGAGATTAGCAAGGTATTCACAATCTTCAGAGACCTCCACCTACCCCAACGAGAATTCCTTTGCCCTTTCAAAAGTTTTTCTTTTGGTTATTTTTTGAATTATATTTACCTTGTGCCTCGCTCACTGTGGCTGCATTTCCCTCTCAACGTCTGGCTGCATCTTCACAAATATCACCAAAATACTGCAATGAGCCCTTCAGTCACTGCAGCCTGCAGCCCAGCATCTCTGCAGACAACTACCTTCGCTGGCTGAAGCTGTACCACGCAGAGCCAGGGCAGCTGCAGTTCACAGGCAGCTAGCTAGACCAGTGGTTTTGTGCAGCCCACATACTCCCCTTTTCTACCATTAAAAATAGCTTTCCTGAGTTTCAGTGCCCCAGGAGCAAAGCTCCCATGAAAATGAGATAATTATTGTAATAAATATACATTAAATATATAGGCAAAACACATTAGAGTCAGTTAATGCTTAACTGTGCGTGTGTGTGTGTTTGTGTGTGTGTTTTACTTCTTGTGCTATTTATAAGTTAAATCATTGAGAAAAACACACGTGAAAGCATGCTTTGTTAAGCAATAGCTAAGAATGTGATGAATCCCTGCAAATCACAGTGCTGGGTAGTTTGTGTCAAGTTGACCCAAACCTAGACACACCTGAGCAGAGGAACCTCAGCTTGAGGAATTTCCTTCATCAACAGGTCCTATGGGCATGTCTGTGGGAGAATATCATTAAAGGATAATTGATGTAAGAGGGTTCAGCCAACAGTGGGTGGCGCCATCTCTGGACAGATGAGTGTAGGCTGTACAGCAATGGTATCTCAGCAAATCTGGAAGAGCAAACCAGTAAGCAGTGTTTTTCCCTGGTCTTTATTTTAGTTCCTGCTGGCATGTTTTTGTCTTGAATTTCTGTGTTGGGTTTCCTCAATGATGATGTAACCAGGCATTGCTTTTGGTTGCAGAGTTTATTGCAGTGATGGAGAGCAAACTGGGACAAACATGTTGACTGATACCTCACTTAAATAGACAGCAAAAGTTTTTGGAGAAACAAGATTTATGTTTGCTTTTTGTTTATTTCATTTTCTCTTTATCTCTCTCTTTTTTTTAACTCATTGAAAAAAGATGCTAATATCTTTATTGGCTCAAACTTACCTTTCATGAAGTGTGCACTAAGATCAGTGGAGAGTTTCCATAATAGCTTTATTTATGGTTTGGATCTTCCTCCCTCAATTATAAGCAAATTCATGAACTATGAAAATGGATGAAAACTGATTCTTATCCTTACTTTAATTCATAATTAGCTATGACCTAAACCAGCTATAAATAAGTGAGTTTGATTTGTTGATTGTAAGATACATTATTGAGGTATCCTTTATAAAATTAAGAAAAATCCCAGTGGCTTGTTAAAAGTTTAGGTATGGGGGCTCTCAATTAACAATTCATATTCTGATTATATTCAGTGACATACTCAATGCACATGAATTTTGTGACATGTCACATTGACCCATAGGCTCTGAAAGAGTAGTCACAAAATATCAACTCAGAATTCAGGCATACTTAGCCCTTCATGTGCACCAATACTAATCCTTGGCCTATGGCTGAAACACATAGAACCGTACTGTAGAGAAACTACATGTGCAAAGCTCTATGGTGGGATATGTGTGATAAGCAAGAAGGACATTATAACTCCTGATGATGGTGCACTTCTACAGTCATGCCCTGCTCAATCTTGTTTCTGCTCAGAGTGCTTCTGTAAGGTGAAATAAGAGAGGCAGAGTGATGTAGATGAATGAGAATATTGCTAAGAAATATGACCATGGAACTGTAGTGGGCTTGGTATATGAAGTAAATATATTTTTTATTTAAGAAATGATTTATAAATTCTTCCTTCTGTTTCTATGAAGACTTATCAAAAAGAGGGAACAATATTTTTATTCTCTATAATTTTTTTTCTTTTTCAAAATCCTTTGTTTATTCCTTTTCAAATTGTAAGCTATATAAGTATAATTAAAAGCCTTTTGAAGAGCATATTTAATATACTTCTGAAACAGATGAAATTAATTAAAATATTTTGTTTTTGATGTAGTATCATGCAGTTCCTATGACTATAGCTTTGTAATATAACCTGAGCTCAGGCATGGTGATTTATTTATCTCTCTCACTCTTTTATTATTTAGAATGATTTGGGCTTCCCTGGATTTGTGTTTCTATATGAAATTTGAGATGATTTTCCACCAATTTCTGTGAGTTGCATTAGAATTTTAATGGGGATTGCATTGGATCTTTAGATTGCCTTTGGTAGAGTAGCCATTTTCAGAATATTAGTCCTACCAATCCATGACTAATGGAAGACTTTTCATCTTCTAATACCTTTCTCAAATTTCTCAAAACTGTCATGGTAGAAATCTTCCACTTTTCTAGCTTGAATTATTCCTGTATTTTATTGAGGAAAATGTGAATTGAATGGTTTCCATGATTTTGTGCTCAGTATATAGGAGGATATCTGACCTGTGTGTATTAATTTTATATTCTGTTACTTAGCAACATGGGTTTAAGTTTAAACACTGTATATGTGTTTAAATTGAAATACCCATGGGAAGCAGGAAGTGAGTAAGGAGCTATGGGGAGTGGGGCCTCAATGGAATGGGATAGATGGTATAAAGAGGAATAGGAAAATAATGGAACGGGGGAGGGGGGGCTAAATGGAGTAGGGTATGAGAGGGTAGGATTGAGAAGTGAGTATGGGGAGGTAGAAATAACAGTAAGGACCATTTGAAAGTGTTGTATTGAAATTTATTACTGTAAAAAGCTTCATAAAATGTATACACATGTATGTATAAGAGGAGATCAAATAGGGTAACCCACTACTGGGGGACAACATTCCACTCAGAAACCATAGGCTATCAAATAAATACCTCACTGCCAATGGGTTGCATTTTTTTGAGTAGTGACCAGTGAGAGTCAATAGACCCCACTATTGCAATTGTTCTAATTTACCTTCCAGAACTTGAGACCAAGACCCTGTTCCTGAAGATATCACATGTTTGTGATATAAGAAATAGAAAAATCAAGTTGGTACATCTTGGAATCTTCATTCTTATTGGCTAGCTTTCTTGTTTCTAGAAAGTAATATTCATGATGCTGAGAATAATGAACAGTCTTACTCAGATGTCAACCCTGCATGTTACAATCACAACCAGCTTGGAAAGACCTAGTCATTGGTTCAACATTGTCACAAATATTACAAGAGTTATCAACCACTATCAGGCTGTATTTAATTGTTCCTATGCAAGGCGGAACTTATGCCTGGCATTGTTAACTAGGTTATCTCATGGTTGGTGTGAATGAGAATGAACCCCCCCTAAGCTCACGCATTTGAATGCTTGGTCCCACAGCTGTGAGATCATAAATATAAAAGTGAGGTCAGCAAGCCTCATTCTACATGCATTGTACATATTTCCATGCAGGCTTGGATGAGAAAAAAGCCAGAATTAATGGGATTTTTCTTTTCTTTTCTTTTCTTTTCTTTTCTTTTCTTTTCTTTTCTTTTCTTTTCTTTTCTTTTCTTTTCCTTTCCTTTCCTTTCTTTTCTTTTCTTTTTTCTTTTCTCTTCTCTTCTCTTCTCTTCTCTTCTCTTCTCTTCTCTTCTCTTCTCTTCTCTCCTCTTCTCTTCTCTTTTCTTTTTTTTTCTTTTTCTTTGTTACCTTTATGTTTCATCAGATGTTGAGAACTAAGAAATATGTAATAAGGGAATGGGGTTATATGCATCAATCTATAAATTGGGGTGGGTAAATAGGAGACTGATGATGTGATTGAAGGTCTTTGTAGATCAAAATGTACCATGGACCCATCAAGGAGAGGGATACAGAAATGGAGAGGGAGAAGAGGAGCATGACAAACCAACCTGAAATTACAGAAGGACTGCATCAACTAGTCACAGACACTGCTAAGATACAGGCTAACAGAGGTGGCTAAGGTATGAGTAGACAGCCTTGTTTTCTTTTAAAATCTAGGCTAAATTAGAATAGTAAACATGATCACTGGAGAAAGTAAGGGAATCTGGAATTATTTTCATCATTTTGAGAGTATTGATTTATTCAGAAGCTACAGTCCCATTAGATTTTCTTTTTATTCTTTTTTATTAGATGTATTCTTCTTTACATTTCAAATGATATCCCCTTTCCAGGTCCTACCCACCCCAGAAATCCCATAAGCCATCTCCTCTCGCCCTGTTCCCCAATCAACCCCCTCCTGTCCTGGCATTCTCCTACACTGCTACATTGAGCTTTTCCAGGACCAAGGTCCTCTCAACCCTTTGATGTCCAACAAGGCCATCCTCTGCTGCCTATGCATCTGGAGCCATAGTTAACACCATGTGTACTCTCTGGTTGATGGTTTTTTTCCCCTGGGAGCTCTGGGAGTACGGGGTGGCTTATATTGTTGTTCTTCCTATGGTACTGCAAGCCCCTTCAGCTCCTTGGGTCCTTTCTCTAGCTTCCTCATTGGGGATCCTGTGCTCAGTTCAGTGGCTGGCAGAGAGTGTCCCCCTCTGTATTTGTCATGCACAAGCAGAGCTTCCCAGGTGACAGCTATATCTGGTTCAGGTCAGCAAGTACTTGTGGGCATCCATAATAGTGTCTGGATTTTGTAACTGTATATGGAATGGATCACTAGGTGGGGTAGTCTCTGGATGGTCTTTCCCTCAGACTCTGCTCCACATTTTGTCTCTGTGTCTTCTTCTGTGGGTATTTTGTTCCCCCTTCTAGGAAAAACCAGAGTATTCACACTTTGGTCTTCCTTCATCTTGAGCTTCATGTGGTCTGTGAGTTGTATCTTGGGTATTCTGAGCTTTGGGACTAATATCCACTTATCAGGGAGTACATACCATGTGTTCTTTTGGGTTACCAAAGATTGGGTTACCTCACTCAAAATGATATTTTCTAGCTCCATTCATTTGCCTAAGAGTTTCATTAATTCATTGTTTTTAAAAGCTGAGTAGTACTCCATTTTGTAAATGTACCACATTTTCTGTATCCATTCCAATGTTGAGAGACATCTGGGTTCTTTCCAGCTTCTGGCTATTATAGATAGGGCTGCTATGAACATAGTGGAGCATGTGTCTTTATTACATGCTGGAGAATCCTCTGGGTATATGCCCAGGAGTGGTATAGTAGGGTCCTTTAATAGTACTGTGATCAGTTTTCTGAGGTACCACCAAACTGATTTCCAGAGTACCAGCATGCAATTCTACCAGCAATGGAGGAGTATTCCTCTTTCTCCACATCCTTGCCAGCACCAGCTGTCTCCTGAGTTTTTGATCTTAGTCATTCTAACTGGAGTGAGGTGGAATCTAGGGGTTGTTTACATTTGCATTTCCCTGATGACTAAGGATGTTGAACATTTCTTTAGGTGCTGCTCAGCCATTTGATATTCCTCAGGTGAAAATCCTTTGTTTAGCTCTGTACCCCATTTTTTAAATAGGGTTATTTGGTTATCTGGAGTCTAACTTTTTGAGTTCTTTGAATATATTGGATATTAACCCTCTGACGGATGTAGAGTTGATAAAGATCTTTTTCCAATTTGTTGGTTGCCGTTTTGTCCTGTTAATAGTGTCCTTTGCCTTACAGAAACTTTGTAACTTTATGAGGTCCTATTTGCCAATTCTTGATCTTAGAGCACAAGCTATTGGTGTTTTGTTCAGAAAATTTGCCCCGGTGCTCATGTGCTCAAGGGTCTTCACCAGTTTTTTTTTTTTCTAATAGTTTTAGTGTGTCTGGTTTTATGTGGAGGTCCTCAATTCACTTAGACTTGAGCTTAGTACAAGGAGATAAGAATGGATCAATTTGCATTCTTCTGCAAGCTGAACTAGCACCATCTGTTGAAAAGACTATCTGTTTTTCCACTGGATGGTTTTAGCTCCTTTGTCGAAGATCAAGTGACAATAGGGGTGTGGGTTCATTAATGGGTCTTCAATTCTATTACATTGACCTACCTGCCTGTCACTGTACCAGTACCAGTTTTTAACACTATTGCTCTGTAGTACTGCTTGAGGTCCAGGATACTAATTCCCCCAGAATTTCTTTTACTGTTGAGAACAGTTTTAGCTATCCTGGGTTTTTTGTTATTCCAGATGAATTTGAGAATTGCTCTTTCTAACTCTATGAAGAATTGAGTTGGAATTTTGATGGGGATTGCATTGAATCTGTATATTGCTTTTGGCAAGATGGCCATTTTACTATATTAATCCTACCAATCCACGAGCATGGAAGATTTTTCCATTTTCTGAGGTCTTCTTCAATTTTTTTCTTCGGTGTCCTGAAGTTCTTGTTATACAGATCTTTTACTTGTTTGGTTAGAGTCATGCCAAGATACTTTATATTGTTTGTGGCTATTGTGAAGGGTGTCATTTCCCTAATTTCTTTCTCAGCTTCTTTCTCCTTTGAACATAGGAAGGCTACTGATTTGCTTGAGTTAATTTTATATCCAGCCACTTTGCTGAAGTTGTTTATCAGCTGTAGGAGTTCTCTGGTGGAGTTTTTGGGGTTGCTTAATTATACTATCACATCATCTGAAAATAGTGATAATTTGACTTCTTCCTTTCCAATTTGTATCCCTTTCATATCCTTTTGTTGTCTAA
This sequence comes from Apodemus agrarius, assembly GCA_964023405.1. Lineage (NCBI taxonomy): Eukaryota > Metazoa > Chordata > Mammalia > Rodentia > Muridae > Apodemus > Apodemus agrarius. The sequence goes on along the minus strand of OZ030012.1, from coordinate 95,157,623 downwards.
TTGCTCTAGCTAGAACTTCAAGTAGTATATTAAATAAATATGGAGAAAGGGGGACAGCCTTTCTAGTCTCTGATTTTAGTGGGATTGATTCAAGTTTCTCTCCATTTAGTTTGATGTTGGCTACTGGTTTGCTATATATTGCTTTTACTATGTTTAGGTATATGCCTTTAATTCCTGATCTTTCCAAGACTTTTAACATGAAAGGATGGTGAATTTTGTCAAATGCTTTTGAAGCATCTAATGAAATGACCACGTGGTTTTTTTCTTTGAGCTTTTATGTAGTAGATTACATTGATAGATTTCCTTATATTGAACCATCCCTGCATCCCTGGGATGAAGCATACTTGATTGTGGTGAATGATCATTTTGATGTGATTTTGGATTTGGCTGGCAAGAATTTTATTGAGTATTTTTGCATTGATATTCATAAGAGATATTATGAAGTTCTCTTTCTTTGTTGGATCTTTGTGTGGATTTGGTATCAGTATAATTGTGGCTTCATAGAATGAGTTGGGTAGTGTTCCTTCTGTTTTTATTTTGTGGAATTGTTTGAAGAGTGTTGGTGTTAGGTCTTATTTGAAGCTCTGATAGAATTCTGCACTAAAATCATCTGGTCCTCTGTTTTTTTTTTTGTTTTTGTTTTTGTTTTTGTTTTTTTGTTGTTTGGGAGACTTTCAATGATCACTTCTATTTCTTTAGGGGTCATGGGACAGTTTAGATGGTCTATCTGATCTGATTTAACTTTCGTAATTGGTATCTATCTCAAAAACTGCCCATTTTATTCAGATCTTCCATTTGTGTTGAGTATAGGCTTTTGTAGTAGGATCTGATGATTTTTTTTGTATTTCCTCAGTTTGTGTTGTTATATTTCCCTTTTCATTTCTGATTTTGTTAATTTGGATACTGTCTCTGTGCCCTCTTGTTAGTTTGGCTAAGAGTTTATCTATCTTGTTGATTTTATTAAAGAACCAGTGCCTGGTTTTGTTGATTCTTTGTATAGTTCTTTTTGTTTCTACTTGGTTTATTTCAGCCCTGAGTTTGATGCCTTCTATTACTATTGGGTGTATTAGCTTCTTTCTGTTCTAGAGCTTCTATATATGCTGTTCAGCTGCTAGTATATGCTCTCTTCAGCTTCTTTTTGGAGCCACTCAGAGCTATAAGTTTTCCTCTTAGCACTGCTTTCATTGTGTCCCATAAATTTGGGAATGCTGTGCCTTCATTTTCATTAAATTCTAAAAAGTCTTTGATTTCTTTCCATATTTCTTCCTTGACCAAGGTATCATTGAGTAGAGCATTGTTCAGCTTCCATGTATATGTGGGATTTCTATTTTATTGTTTTTGTTTTTGCTATTGAAGATTACCCTTACTCCATAGTGATCTGACAGGAGGCATGGGATTAGTTCAATCTTCTTTTATCTGTTGAGGTCTGTTTTGTGACCAATCATATGGTCAGTTTTGGAGAAGGTACCATGAGGTGCTGAGAAGAAGGTATATTCTTTTGATTTAGGATAAAATCTTCTATAGATATCTGTTAAATCCATTTGGTCCAAAACTTCTGTTAGTTTCACTGTGTCTCTGTTTAGTTTGTGTTTCCCTGATCTGTCCATTGAGGGGAGTGGGGTGTTGAAGTCACCCATAATTATTGTGTTAGGTACAATGTGTGCTTTAAGCTTCAGTAAAGTTTCTTTTACAAACGAGTGTACCCTTACATTTGGAGCATAGGTGTTCAGAATTGAAAGTTCCTCTTGGTAGATTTTTCCTTTGATGAGTATGAAAAGTCCTTCTGTGTCTTTTTTGATGACTTTTGATTGAAAGTCAATTTTATCTGATATTAGAATGGCTACTCCATCTTGTTTCCTGGAACCTTTTGCTTGTAAAATTGTTTTCCGGCATTTTACTCTGAGGTAGCATTTGTCTTTGATACTGAAATGTGTTTCTTGTATGCAGCAAAATGCTGGGTCCTGTTTACATATCCAATCTGTTAGTTTATGTCTTTTTATTGGACAACTGAATCTATTGATGTTAAGAGATGTTAAGGAGAAGGTACCATGAGGCACTGAGAAAAAGGTACAGTCTTTTGCTTTAGGAAGAAATGTTCTATATATATCTGTTAAATCCAATTGGTCCAACGTTTCAATGAGTTTCCCTGTGTCTCTGTTTAGTTTCTGTTTTCCTGATCGGTCCATTGAGGATAGTGGAGTGTTGTGGTCCCCCACAATTATTGTGTTAGGTGAAATGTGTGCTTTGAGATTTAGTAAAGTTTCTTTTATAAATGAGGGTGCCCTTGCATTTGGAGCATAGATGTTTAGAATTGTGAGTTCTTCTTGGTGGATTCTTCCTTTGACTAGCAAGAAGTGACCTTCTGTGTCTCTTTTGATGACTTTGGGTTGAAAGTCAATTTTATCTGATATTAGAATGGCTATTCCAGCTCGCTTCCTGCGACCATTTGCTTGCAAGATTGTCCTCCAGCCTTTTACTCTAAGGTAGTGTTTGTCTTTATCTCTGAGGTGTGTTTCCTGTATGCAGCAAAATGTAGGGTTCTGTTTCGGTATCCAGTCTGCTAGTCTATGTCTTTTTATTGGGGAGTTGAGTCCATTGATGTTAAGAGATATTAAGGAAGAGTGATTATTTCTTCCTGTCATTTTTGGTGTTATTTTTGTTTTTGAGTAGTTATCTTCCTTTGAGTTTGATGGAAGTAGGTTACTATCTTACTTTTTCTTGGGTGCAGTTTCCCTCCTTGTCTTGGAGATTTCCTCCTATTAGCCTTTGTAGAGCTGGGTTAGTGGAAAGATATTGTGTAAATTTGGTCCTGTCATGGAATATTTTGATTTCTCCATCTATGTTGATTGAGAGTTTTGCTGGGTATAGTAGTCTTGGCTGGCATTTGTGTTCTCTTAGGGTCTGCATGAGATCCGCCCAGGATCTTCTAGCTTTCATGGTTTCTGGAGAGAAGTCTGGTGTGATTCTGATAGGTCTTCCTTTATATGTTACTTGGCCTTTTTCTCTTGCTGCCTTTAATATTCTTTTTTTGTTTAGTACATTTGGGGTTTTTATTATTATGTTGTTTCCCTTTGTGATTTCTTTATTGTTTCTACCTCTATTTTTAGATTCTGGATGGTTTTGTTCAACTGTTTGGTTTTGCTTTCCTATAATTCATTAAGGGCTTCTACCTATTTATCTATGTTCTCCTGTATTTCTTTAAGGAAGTTATTTATGTCCTTCTTGAAGCTCTCTATCAGCATCATGAGCTATGATTTTAAATACACGTCTTGCTTTTCCAGTGTGTTGGAATATCCAGGACTTGCTGTTATGGGAGAATTGGGTTTGGATGTTGCCATGTTGCCTTGATTTCTGTTAGTAATGTTCCTACCTTTGCCTTTTGCCATCTAGTTGTCTCTTGTGTTAGCTGGTCCTTCTGTCACTGGCTGGTGCTTGTCCCTTCTGTGTGCCTGGAAGCCTGTCTCAGCACCCCTGGATGACCGGCTCTCCCTTGGCACAGAGCGTTGTCACACTGCCCACCTCTTGGGTGCAGGTGGGGTCCTGGTGTACCCTGCCCCAACTGTTCTGATACTCAGGTATTCCCTGTGTTCCTTGCTGTACCAATCTGCTCAGTCACAGGAGCAAAGATGGTGGCCTCATCTCTAAATGTGGGACTCTCTCTAAGTGTGGGACCCCTTGCAGAGCATATGTCTCCTGGCTGGATAGGTGCAAAGATGGCTGTGGCCCTGCCCAGCTCCTGGGTGCAGGTGTGGCCCTGGCGAACTGTGTCCCAACTCTTCTGGTACTCGGGTGTTCCCTGCATTCCCTGCTGTACAGGTCTTCTCAGTCACAAGAGTAAATATGTCCCCACTAGCTTTTCTTAATCTTATTTTTATATAGCTTATTTTACTTTTTAAATTTTTAAAGAAAAAACAAACTGTACAATATTCTGATCACACTTTTTCCTTTCTCAACTCCGCCCTGATCCTTTGCATCATACAACTCCATGCCATCTCTCTCTCTCTCTTTCTCTCTCTTTCCCTTTCTCTCTCCTAAAAAATGACATACACAATCCCCCAAAGATACAAAAATTAAAACAAAAATATACAAGCTAAAGACGAATAAGACAAAAATAAATGCCCAAATAAAGCAAAAGAGTCTACAAACACAAACAACAACAACAACAATATTGAGTTTGTTTTGTGTTGGCCAACTACTCATGGGCATGGGGGCCTGAAGTATGGTTAATATGCCCTATGAGACTAGAATAAAGAAACAAATTTTTCCTTTATCCATGAGCATCAATTGAAGATAGCTACTTGGTTAGTGGTGGGGCTGAGAACTTACCTGCCTTAAACCTGTATAGGCCCTGTGCATACCTCACATTCTCTGTGAGTTAATTATGTGCAGCAGTTCCATTGTGTTGGGAAGACACTGGTTCAGTTGAGCCATCCATCTTCTCTGGCTCCTATAATTGTTCCACCTCCTCTTTCTCATAGATGCATGTTGCCTGGGGCCATCTACCCCAAAGTCTCTCACATTCCACACATTGTCCATTTGTGGATATCTGTGCTAATTCCGATCTACTGCTAAAGGACGATTCTCTGATGATGGCTAGAGAGATTCTCACTTATGACTAAGCAGAAAATCTGACATGATACCAGGTTATAAAATAACCAAGGAGTCGTAAAAAATGCCAGGAGATGTTGGCAACTAAACAGATTTGTTCTGTCTTTCTATCAAACACTTTTGGCACTACCTAGGTCTATGCATGTACATAAACTTTTAATTTGTATACTATTTCAGGCTACGGCCTACCATCTGAAGTATGAATAACTTACCAGGGGCCACAACCCTTAACGAAACTGACTCTTCCTCCTTCAACAGCCATTAAAGGATAATATATCCTGAGCTAGGAATGAAACTTTTTGAAACTCAAGTAAATGCTGGAATTAGAGATAGATCATAATCATTCAGGTCTTGTGCATATAATCACAGTTGCTGTGAGTTCATGTGTACAGTTTCTGCCATGCCTTAAAAAAATGTTTTTCTGTAGTCTTCCACTACTATGCTTCAACTATTTCTGTCCATTCTTTGGCGGATAGTGGAACTGTTTGGGAAGGATCAGGAGGTTTGGTGTCGTAGGAGCCGTGTTGCTGGAGCTGGAGATACCTTTCACATGTTCTTCATGATTGTTCCACACTTTTTTCTTTCAACAAGCACTGTGCTTCTTGCCTTATCCTTATTACCCATTATACTTTTTAATCTTGCTTTACTGAGTAACAAAATGCTGAGATAAATGACACATTTTCAGTACCATATTTACCTACCTGACATGGACGACATTTGCATATGGTCTGCCTTCCTGCCTCTTCCTTGCTCCTAGTTCTGGGTCCCTCCTTTGGGGTGAAGTAGTTATCTTACTGGCTCACTCCCCCTTAAAAACACTTGACCAACATATTTTTACTTTAGCTAACAGGGTCTACCTTGTTAGTACACACCTTGAAATTTTTCTTTTGTATACATTGATTTTTCTTTTTTTATATTTTCTTTTTCTCTTTCCTTCCTTCCTTCCTTCCTTCCTTCCTTCCTTCCTTCCTTCTTCTTTCTTTCTTTCTTTGTTTGTTTCTTTTTTTTTTTTGGTTTTTTGGATTTGGTTTTTTTCGAGGCAGGGTTTCTCTGTATAGCCCTGGCTGTCCTGGAACTCTCTCTGTAGACCAGGCTGGCCTCGAACTCTGAAATCCGCCAGCCTCTGTCTCCCAGAGTGCTGGGATTACAGGCGTGCGCCACCACTGCCTGGTGATTTTTCTTGATTCATTCCATTTTCAGCCATGTTTGTGATATTCTGTGTAGTAAATCTTTTCAAAAGAGATTTCTGCACATGCTGCCTCTGGCGTTCTTTCTAATATGTTCTCTTGAATATTCATTCAAACCTTTATTGATACTGTGCTTATAAAACCTGCATTTTATAAGGTTAGTGATAATATTCCTACTATATACTCTAGTGACACATAATGACTTTCCTCTTATCCTACTGACAATACTCCCTACTGTGGCACACATCTTTCTTGATAGGCTTTTAGCACATCATGGTTGCAGACTTCTGGTGATAATAACTTTTCTTTCTGTTTTGTACTGCTTCAAATTTTAAACCCTAGTCATTTACTCTATTCATTCACCTTCTAGATGATCTTTCTATGTTTCATCTCTTTAATTATATTATATATGTTTACTACTCCAAAAACACATCTCAAATTTAACCATTGCTTTTGAATTCTCTTTATGCTTTTTCACCAGGCTCAAAACTAACTTCACAATTTTCATCTACCATGGTAACCCATTCTCGTTGGGTAAGTTGTAAATCCATTTTTAGCTATGTATCTTACATGTGAGTCATAAATGAATCCATTGTCATTACTGTTACCTATACTAGATAGCATAAAAGCCCCATGCTTTTGTTATTATACTAGTCTCATATATGTATGAGCATATATATGTCCAGGTCCACTCTCAGAATTTGTGGTTTTCCAGTGCATTGTTGTATTGTTAACGATTTTACTTTGTAGCTAGAAGTAGTTACTTCTGGATAAACATTTCTTTCTATTAAATTATCTTCTTTCTGGAAAAGTGTAAAAAGGCATCTAAGGCTTCTCCCATTTTCCTCCACAGCTTCTGAAACTGATGTATTGACTAGGGCCTAGATAACTATATTTGATGTTCCAAATTTGGCTCTCTTGTTTAACAAATTATAGAAAGAGACCTTTAAAATCACAGGTCAAGGATAAAATGATGGCTCAGCAGTTGTCTACTGACTACTCTTCTAGAGGATGTAGGATTAATTCCCTGTACCCATATAATCCAATGCTCTCTTCTGATCTCTGCCAGAAGCAGACATAGACATGGCACACAGATATTCAGGCAGGCAAAATGCCCATACACCTAAAATAAATACATCAACAAATAAACAAAATAAAATTATATGTTATAGGTATTGCAGATGCATACAGGTTGGATCATCTTACATTTTTTTTAATTTATGTGAAAATGGTAGGATATTAATTTTTTAAAAGACAAAATTCAGCACTTCCCCTATGGGCTAGTGATACAGTGTTTTACACTTTAACATAATGATGATCTAGGGCATCTTTTAGGAGCTCCTTGCCAGCCATGAATACTCTGGAGTATGCCATGTTACTATTTTTTGGTAGCCTAGAAAATGCATTTTGAATGTAAGATATTTTCATCATCAATCAAGGATCTTCTGTGAAGTAATTTAGGTAGTTATTTGGAGTATTATTTTACAGTGAGTATCAGCAGCTAAGTCTTTAAAAAAAGGAAGTCAAGTAGCAAATAAGCAAATAAAATTATATGTCTACATATATTCAAATAGCTTAGGCAATAGCCTCTTGGCTATAGATTTCTCAATATTGTCTTTTACTGTGTTTTCAATTTGTTGATTTATTTTGCCTACCAAATTTCACAAAACAATATGAAGACATCAGAAATATTCATTTTATTTACACTAAGCCCCATCTCAAAAGATTTTAATTTTAATTTTTAGTCACACTTTTCATCCAGGAATAGATTTTAAACCAATTAAAAAAAACATATTATAGACAATCTAATATACTCTGGCGAGTTAATCAGAAGCAGGGGGTTCAGCTTGTGAATTCACGCTGCTATATCTTGAGAGATTCCACCCATTTTTTTTATGAGAGAGCAAAAGGAGGTTTCATTAAATTTCAAAGGCCTGTCTTGTGTCCAGCCATCAATGTGCTATTATTACACTTAATGTCTCATTCCTCACAAGGGAATTTTTTTCTCTTTTTAAATCCCTTGTCACTTTCCAAATCATCATTTTCAGAATCTACCAATCAAAGGAAATTGTGATTCTTTGAGCCTCTCAGCTGTACTCTTTGTAACCATGGAAACCAGCCAAACTGTTGCCAAGGTTACCTTCCTGAAGCTATCATTGCATTCTCATTATCACTTTTTCTAAGATTAATAAACCCATTGATGCTTTAAAATAAATAATACTCTAATTTTGTATAATTTATAGGCTATAAGATGATTTCTTTATTTTCTTCCATTTAAAATGGAATATAATGGCGTGTGCAGCTCAAAGTGAAGGAACAGGCACTCGTGGGGTGACATTTTGGGCAATTGATTGTCTGACAAGAGAATTAATTAGACCTTAGTGCTGAGAATGGTTTCCCCTTAGTGAACAATTTAGAGCTTAAGGTTATTTGTCCTTTATTTTCTTTTCCTTCACATGACTTTATTTTGCAGTATTATATCTCATCATACTATAAATTTTATATCGGTTTTCAATTTTTAAATTAATGTGTGGTTAGGAGACAGAGGATTTCCTTTAGATAAACAATAAAGCATGTATTTATTCAAACCATAAAGTCATAAAAGTAATTGTATATTTTTATATATTTTAAAATGTAGGCATCTAAAGTACAATATCATGAAGTATTACATGGATAATCTAATGCTACTGAGCTAATATATGCTATTTAAACAAATACATGAAGATACAAATTAGAGCCAAATTGTAATTATTTTCAGGTACTTATATTTACATATAAAAATGTCATAATATCTTTGATCTCCTAATCAGGCATATAGTTTCAAAATATCTTTAAATATACCTGTTACTACCCAAGGGATACAGAGAGCCAGTGCTGGGGTTGGAAAATGACTTAGTTTTGTAGTGTTTCTATGGTTAGACAATGATGTCTTGAGCAGTTGGAACAAACTTCCAATTACTGTTTCTGTTCTTTTGCATTTGGGAGTGATGTTTTTCACAGCAAAGAGAAGGAAGGGATAGGGTTGTTTCTCCCTCCTAATTGAAGATGAAGAGAAACAGATGACTGTTTTGTGAAGGTTTTCCTCCCCATAAGTTCCTCCCTTCAGATGTACCCATTGCTCCCTTTGTCCTAGGAAGGAGGAATACAACAGAGAAACAGAGGCTGTGAATATGAATCATAAACCCTGGAAAGGAAATCAGGTACCACCCCTGAGGGGTATACTGAGAGCTGCCTACAGGACTCAGGGAAAACTGGGGATCCTTATTACAAAGTGGTTGCTTCTAAACAGGGGAGTTCTGAAGCTAGAAAGATTAGCTTGCACCCCAGAAGTCAGCATCTTAGCAAAGAGAATGTCAATTACCATATGATGTTGAAGAAGAGGTGATTGGCTTCCTGGAGAGGATGAAGAGGACAAGGGTCACTACAAATAGTATACACATCTACTGTGTTTCACTGTCCTCTACTTCTGTCAATTGATGGAAGACATCCCAGAACATGAAGGAAAGGAGGTGTCTTGTCTGAGAACTGGGGAGGGAGAGGTAGGTTTTAGGGACAGAGAAGACATTTTTCTGTTTTTTTTTTTCATTTTTTTGTGTGTATGGTGTGTATGGTGTGTGTGTGTGTTTACGAAAATGTGGGTAAGAGCATGCCAGCACAAGCTGTAGATCAGAGAATGGCTTCAAGGACTTGGATGTTGGTCCCTTGGCATAAGTCCTCACTCTCCACCTTCCTTGAAGCAGTCTTTTGTCCTGAAGTGTCTCTGGATTCTTCTGTCTTTGAGTCCCATCTTTCAGTAGCAGCACGGCAGTTACAGGTATTTGCTCCACATACGACCACACCAGGCATCTTCATGGGCTCCGAGGGTTCAAACTGAGGTCCTCATATTGTATGGTAAGTGCTTTACACATAGACCTCCATCCTCATGCCCAGCAAAACTTTTCTGATGGGATTAGAACTAAAATATTTCAACTGTCAAAAAAGATCATCATAATTAATATACAAATCTGCCTCATCTGCAACATGACCAATATCCGGCCCCCCCCCACCCCCCAGCCCCTATTCATGACAACACTATTTAGTACACAGCCTGAAAGGCCCAGCCACAAAGGTGACCCAGATTTTGAAACCGCCTGAATACATCTGTGGTGTCTCTTAGTTAAACGCTGTGTTGAAGAGCAAAATGAAGGATCTGTGGACTTAAATGCCATTTCTTTGGCATGCCATTCTATCAAGCACATTGACAGACTTCGGAAGGTGGGCACTGACCTCAAAGTGTGCTGCAAGTCTCAAACTCCAGCTCTGAGCATTATTGGATTTTTTTTTTTAAGTTTTGCTTTGGGATTTGTAAACACTTATTTGGAAATGCATAACATAAGTAGTCTTGTGTCAAGTCTAAGACTTTTAAATAAAGCATTTTTTTTTTCTTGTGAAAGAAACCAGGAAGTAGATGTTAGGCGTTGGGATAGGAGGTAGACTCAGTAAGGAAGAACATTTACAGGCCTGACCATTTTGCATCAGATTTGGCTGTATTGAGGGATAAGCGATCCCATTTATCTTGATTTAGCTAACAATAGCAAAATAAGGCATTTTCTCTATTTTATGAATAATTATATGAAATTTGGTAACGGCCATGTCTGTTGGAGACTATTCAATAGAAAGTAGGCCATAAAATAACACATTAGGAGAGAAAGGAAATCTGGAGACTCAGCAGATATACTTCCAAATGTGTCCTATTAAGTCTCCTGCTCCAAGAGAAAATTCTGTGAGCTCTGGGGCTTAGCAGCTGAGACTGGGGACTGTGTGTTTTTCAGATCAAGAAAGTTGATTTCATCAGCTTTATGTAATTCCTAAGACAAGCATCCTGAAAGACCGAAAGGCGCACGACCCATTTCTCAGGATTCACTCGGGGGTTTCTCCTAAATTGTCAGTGGCCCAGAGCTTTCTGACCTTACAGCTAGGTAGACACGACAAAGCAACAACCGGCTTGTTCCTCAAAGAAGACCTAGAGTCATTTATTAACTTGTTCGCAGTCAGAAAATTAAGCGACTGGGTGGTGGGACGCAAGCTGTTCTTTAAGAGAGTGAAAGGGAGAAAGAGTGGCCGATGAGCTCCAAAGGCAGAGGCCATTTTCATGATACTTCTTCAGGCTCGCCGTCTCTGTCCTCTGAACACCCTTGTTGGCCTCCTCTATTCTGCTCATCAAGAGAACGGCGTGGAGGAACTTATAAGCAATTATAATCCCTCCATGTACAATATGATACTGCGTTTTGAAGCGGATGTCGTGTTTATAAACATTCGCTATTTCTACAAGACCCTGACAGTGAGAAACCTGACGATTCATTTACAGAAAAAGCCTGGGCCACTCGGTCACCCAAACACTGAAAGGAGAAGGGCAGTACATGACAAAATAGCTTCAGCTTTTGTGCAGAACTAAAGTGTGATTATGAAAGTGGGTTCCAGAGGATCTGACAGAGCCCACCGTGCCCTCCCTCAAGTCTGTTGGTTTAAGGAGAAAGAAAACAAACACACACACACACACACACACACACACACACACACGAGACTTCTCAGTTTTAAAAATTACTATATATAGCAAACACATGGATTTTTATCATTTTTTTTCCTTTGTGGCCTTAATGTAGTTATGATTGCATGAAGGAGCAGACAAGAGAACTCACAGAAGGAAACCAATTACTTAGTGGAAACAAAATAATAGGGAGGGGTAAAAAGGGTGGAAATGGAGGTAGACTTTAGCGCCAAGTATTTCTAGGTAAGAGAATTTGGAATGGGAGTTTATATATGACCTGCGTTTAATTTTCCCTTCATGTTTTATTATTATTTTATTCAAGAAGGATTTTCGAAAGAGCTCACTAGCCCTCCTGATACGCTTCTCTGAACGGCAGTTTAAGTAAAAATCAACAAACATGGCAGCTGCTGTGGGGCACTTGGATCGAAAGGGGGCACTTGGATTCATCTCCTCACCTCCAAGCTTGATGAATGTAGCCGGGAGGAGAGTCTACAAAGAACGTGTAGTAATCTATTGTAATGTTTAATTGACTTCTCCTTCTGGAGAGGAAGTTCTTTAAATCTATGTGAAATGCTTTGTGCAGGAATTTTAGTATCACTTGAAAGAAAAACCGAGAAGCACGGTCTCTCGCCTTTGTGTCCCTGTCCCTGCCCCTTTGTCTCTTTCATTTCAAAAGCAGCTTCCTAAAATATATGTCAATATTTGCCTTTTCCGCCCCCCATCCCCACCTGCCACCCATTCACTCTGTAGAGAAGTGACCTCAGGCTTCCACTCAGCGATTCAGAGGCCTACCCTTCTCACTTGGCTGTTTCCAAGGTAACAGAATCCTCTGCTTGCCAAAACCGAATATGCTTTGAAATCCTGATTCCTGTGGCCTCTCCCCACCCTCGACTGTTGACAAGTCCTTTGTTTTAAAACAGTTTCTTTCTTTGGCATATTTGACATTGTTTCCTCCCGATTTTCCTTTCCTGACTTCTAATTGTGATGTTACTTGTGTTCACTTTTGATGTCCTTTTTAATTCTGTCAATAAATATTCTTTCCCCGAAGGGTCTAATCTACATGCTGCCTTAATTTTGATCCACCTCCAAGTCATAATATGAATTCATAACCCCTCATTTTGAGATTTGTATAAAATGCTTATTAAAATGAATAAATAATTATCCATATCAATCATTAATAGTTTGTAAATTTTAGGCATACAAAACACCTCCTCAGTACACATTAGCATCTTCAACACTAACAACAATTTCATGATAAATTATATTTTCAAATAATATTAATCTCTGTTCTGTTCCTGTCTAAGGGTCAGTTATAAATCTGGTCAGAGATCTCAGGTTCTAGTGCAAAACATTCACGGGCTTCTAGGAACTGCTCTACAAGGGATTTCTCATAGAGATCCCTCTTTGTGTGGTTTGTAATGTGTGGTGTTTGAAAGTGTGTGTGAGTGTGTGCTATGTATATGTGTGTGTGGTATGTGTTGTCTATGTGGTGTGTGTGTATGTTCTGTAGTATGTGTATGTGGTATGATATGTGTGTATGTATGTTCAGTAGTGGCTTTGTGGTATGGTGTGTATGTATACATATGTGGTATGTGGTAGATATGTGTGTGGTATGTGAATGGTGTATATGTATATGTGTGTGATGTGTGGTAGGTTTATGTATGTATATGTATGTGTGATGTGTTTCTGTATATGTGTGTGTCTGTGTGTATTGCATGTGATATGGGATGTGTATGTCCTGTGTGTATGGTACCTGTGTGTGTGTGCATGTGTGTTTGTGTGTGTAGTGTTATGTGTGGCATGGGATGTGTGTGTACTATGTATGTGGTGTATGGTGTATGTGTGTGGGCATTGTGGTGTGTATGTGTGTATATGTGTGATATGTATGTATGTATGTGCATGTGATGTGGATTATATGTGTATTGTGTGTGTGGTACATGGGGTGTGTGTATGGAATGTGTAATATGCTTATATGTGGATGTGGATATTTGTGTATGTATGCATGTGGTATGTATGGTTTGTGGTTTCTGTGTGATATATGGTATGTTTTGGGGGTATAGTATGATATACTATGTGTAGTGTGGTGTGGTATACAACATTCTATTCAGGATATGAAAGAAGTAATATAGAGCTTATTGAGGGTAAGAAATTATTACCATGTATACTTTTACTAGTTTAATATTATAATAAATAAGCTAGTTATTATATTGAATATAATTTTTATTTGTGCAGAGATACAGGTATGTCTATGGTGTTTTATACAAATTAAAGACAGAAGCCTGTGGTATTTTTTCTGGCTTTTAGAAAGGCCTGTCTCATAAAAAAATGTTGAGAACTCTATGGCTAGTGTTATTAGTCTGCAATTTATTTTACAATATGAATTAAAAAGAAAATCACTGACGTACAATCAAAAAGAAAATAGTTGGTTCCGAAATTCACATTGCAATGAAATGCAAGTCTTCCTCACATTGACCCCAAAGGGCATTTCTATTTGTGTTTGAATAGACTTTTTCCAGCTTTAGAGAGTAGCTATGGCCCATGACAATGCAGTCCACCACACACTTGATATTGCTAATTAGGGTGCATTGCTAATTGTAGTGATATTTCTGGTGACCTGGACATGTGCTCAATAGAAGGAGAAATGAGCACCTCGACTCATTTCAGAGAGGGCAGGAAACATCTGCCAGATGGTTACAGCTTTCAGCCACGATTAAACTGGATCACAGATGAACAAATGACTTACATACGCAACACTGAAAACATATTCAGAAATCTCTACCATCCCCGTGGAGATTAATCTTAATAAAAAAAAAACCACATTAATCCACCTCATGCATTGTAACTGATCTAAAATGGGAGATTTCTTCTCACTTTTTAAAAATGGCTTTATCTATTTTCACTTGATGCTGACAAAACAACTGGGAAATTTATTGACATAAGACTGTCTGTTAGGACGCCAAATTAATTTCAATTCCCCGAGGTATCTTATTTTAATTAACAAATCTATGCTTCTGTTCTATTAATTAGTATGCAGAAAGAGTAAGCCTGAGATGAGTTTATTTCTAACAAAGAATTTATCTTCTACAATAATAAAAAGGGCATTAGCAGTCCCAATCAAATTTTCTTTATACATTTAATAATAGTCATGAAATCCTTCCCAGAAATGCAGTGTAAGCACTGTCATTTTAATGAAAAGCTTAATTTTGGGTGTGCTGTATTCCAAATGCTTCATTATTAAGATACTGGATGCCTAATGCTGATTTTTTAAAGATTATTAATGAGCACAAATTTTTCATTATGTTAAATTTTTAGACTTTCGGCTGGTTATAAATCCTATACTTATTCCACATCTCTACAGTTTCCTGATATACCACCTAATATAACTAGAAAGCATTGTGGTAGTACTTGCAAATATCTCTCAATTCTTATACAACCTGCAATTTTTGCATAGCTATGTATTTTGCTGGAGACTGCCATTAGTGGGGTGCTTTTGCTTAGATTTTCAATCTTAAGTACACTTCAAATATTTTGGGAGGAGCTAGCATGATCGCTCAGCATAAAGATGTTTGCCACCAGATCTGGACACTTGAGTGTCATGTCTTAGATCGACATGCAGTGGAAGGGGAGATTTGATTCCTGCAAGCTTTTCACCTGACAGCTATGGGACTTGTGTGCATGAGCATGCACATGTGCACACAATAAACATACAATAAATGGTGTTTAAAATATTTTAAGCAGCAACATAGTTAGCAAACTAGATTACCTGTGAATTTGATACATTGAAAATATTGATATAGTGGAACATATGTAGCAATTTCAAGTAATGTTGTCTTGTCTAGCCACAAAAAAAACCCACAGAGGTGGGTTGATATGAAAGGAGGAATTCTTTGATCACTTAAGGGACATCATTCCAACACTCTCAATAGATATTTTGCAATTGATCTTTGGCTGACAGCATCCTTATAATTAAAAGCACTATAGAAGTATCCTTAAACAAAACACAGCAAAACAGGTGATATCAAAGCAAAAATATTTGTATATAGCTAACATATGGAGTCTATCATATGGAGGACCTATATCATTACCTGATAATAGACAAGAGAGGTAGTTAATTAATGTTTTAGGTTTTCCCAAGGCGAGAGATAATCAAGACTATTATGGAGGTCTTAACAGGAATGACTAGAAAACAGATTTCCACAAATCTTAATGACATAATTAAAAATAATAAGAGATGAAGATATGTTGGGTAATATAGGCATACTCAATGAGAAGAATGGAATGTTTCAGAAGTAATGTTACACTAACCAAGGTTGCAAGCAACTATTCCCAGCTGTCAAAACCAATGGAAAGCAGCCATCTGTCAATGCTGATTTGTCGGGGGATAGCATATATTTCACTTTGAATATGACTTTTTCTCACAGCTAGGACCTGTCAAGAAGTGACACAACACCAGAGCATGTGGAAGGCACCTGTAGAATCATAGGCTTCTCAGCTGCCCCCCTTCCCCCATGCCATTACATTTTAGATAGTTCCCTTCCCTTGAAAAGCAGGTGCAGCTCCTCATCTACACGCACTGGTAGTGGAAATGTTGGAACTGTCTGAGCTAGAAAAGTATAGTAGCCCCTGGAAAATTGTTTGAGTATGAAAATAACACTTCATCTTAACTTCTGACAGCCCAGGAAGTTACTACAATGGATTGACACTACTTGATCTTGAACCATATTCATTTGCATCAACATGCTCTTCAATAGTGTACATTTTAGATGTAAATAGCACTTACTTTATAATGTTAGGTCAAATTAATGTGAAAGAGCATGGCCATGGTTGTAGAAAAAGATAATCTCAAAAGGAATTCAGTATTCAAAGGAGAGAATAAACATGATTCTTCTTGATCACAAAATTTCAGCCTTTGCATTGACCTCAAAACAAGTGTATTCAAGAACTGTCATTGCTAAGTTTTCAGGCTGCCATCTGCTAGAGAATAGCATAGTATTGGCTTTGAATCCTCATACAAATTGAAAGAGTTGATGATGATTTTATTCATGAAATCCAATGATGGACGAAGAATGTTCATTCAGAGACTTGAATCACAGAGCAAGCCTAGAGAAACTGGTTACTTCATAATAGGAAATAAACCTCTATCTTTTCCCCAGAAGGAAACCTGCTCTTTTCCCTGGAACACAATCCATCTATTCGATCTATTTATAATAAAATATCTAAAACAGAAAGTACTGAATACTGAGAATTTCCCTCAGTAGTAAAGCATTGAGCTATTTTAAAGAAAGCCATGGGTTCAGATGCAACAACAAATGTTAGACTCATACTTACACACACCCACATACCCACACATGTGCACATGCATACACATACAAACACACACACACACACACACACACACACCTAAACAAAAGCCCCTGCCAATAAAATGTTTGATTATGTTAAAGAAATATGGAAAGTTGTTTTTCAATAGTCAGTCAGCCATGCATCCTTAATTGTGCCTTCAATGATGAATGGAGAGATGCCAATGAAGACAGATGCTAGTTGCCCAGAACCCTTTCTAGGATGCATAGTTTCTGGTGGATATTATAATTTATTTAAAAACACACACATTGTCTACACTTCATATAACTAGAACTATGAGTTGGTTTCACATGTGTTTGTCTTTACATTCTTTCAATTCTAGTGTCCTGGCCATTACCTACCAGCAAGTCTGCACATAGTTTCCTTCTGGATTCTTCATCTACACAAGTAGGTGAACTAATTCTACAGGGAGAATTCACTTCTCAAGGCCCCTGGTGAATGAGCCTTCATTGTAGTCATTTATTCTTTACCATCAGTTTACATGGAAAGATGGAACTACTCATTTATCAGCTAAATTCTTCCTTTACCTTCTCTGCCAGAGGGTCATATAGATGGACTCTGTACAGAATTCTCAGCTTCATATGGAAAAACAAAAAATGCAGGATAGAAAAAATAATTCTCAACAAGAAAAGAACTTCTGGGGGAATCACCATCTTTGACCTCAAACTACAACAAAGCAATAGTGGTAAAAACAGCATGGTATTGCTATACAGACAGACAGGTCAATCAATGGAATAGAAATCAAGACCCAGAAATAAGCCCACATACCTATGGATACTTATTTTTTGACAAAGAAGCAAAAAGCATTCAGTGGGGGGGGGGAGAAAAGAAAGCATCTTCAACAAATGGTGCTGGTCTAACTGATACTATGCATGTAGAAGAATGGAAATTGAACCATATTTATCACCCTGCAAAAAGTTCAAGTCCAAGTTGATCAAAGACCTCAACATAAAACCAGATATACTGAATCTACTAGAAGAAAAAGTGGGAAATAGTATTCAATACATTGGCACAGAAGATTTCCTAAACAGAATACCGAAGATTCAGGCTCTAAGATCAACAATTGATAAATGGGACCTTCTGAAACTGAAAAGCTTCTGTAAGGCAAAGTACACTGGCAATAGATCAAAATGGCAGCCAACAGAATGGGAAAGATCTTTACTAATCCTACACCTGATAAAGGGCTAATATCCAAAATGTATAAAGAACTCAAAAAGATGCCAAAAACTAAATAACCCAATTAAAATGGGGTACAGAGCTAAACAGAGAATTCTCAACAGAGAAATCTCGAATGGCCAAGAAACACTTAAGCAATGTTCAATGTCTTGTAGTAATTCTTAATAAACTTGGATTCTATTTCGCTTACTCCCATGACAGCATGTGTTTTTAGTTTTCATTTGTATAAATCAATGAAATTAAACTTGGAATCAACTGTTCAGGTTGACCTTGGTGACCATGAATATCAGGCAAGCAACTGGACTGAGTAACATTCCATAGTACTCTGAATGTGTATGACATAAGTACAATAGTATCTTTAGGCTTAATGCTAATATGACATCCCTTAAGAACAAATACTATTCTTATTTGACTCATTAATGTGAAATGTCTGAATCTTGTGTTTCTGTGGAATCAAAGACAATTTTCCAAACATATTTCAGTATAAGGATTTTATTCATTATTTGAGAATTCCATCCAATATATTTTGAATGTATGCCCCCAAACCCTGCCAGATCTTTCATCCTGCTTCTTATTTACCCATCTTCTCTTTCTTTGTCTTACTTAACATTCACACACACACACACACACACACACACACACACTCTTTGACAAGAGCTGATTTTTCCCCTCCAAGTAATTATGTGTAATTTCTTGTCCAGATTTGAGACCCTACATTCTAACCTCTTTGCAGGAGATGGTACTCTGCAGCTTATGGAAAGAGGAATCTGGACACTAAATCAGCCACAAAAACCTAGACCTACACTTTGCCTTGCCTGCAAGATGTCCTGGGACAATGGACCAGAAAGCAGGGGTGTGGCCAACAAATGTTTGGTTTTAACCTGAGATCTAAGGGACAAGAGGAAACTCATGCCCTACAGTGCTTGGATGCCCAGGAACTGGAGACTGGATAGCCAGAGATCTCAGATTGGTACCCTGTCCAGTCCTCATCAGAAGAGCTTCTTCCTCAGCAGAGGGGAGTGCATGCAAAGATCCTCAACCAGATATTATGCATAATCTAAATTGGAGGTCTCCCTCGGGTTCTTTCTTTCAGAGACTGGGAAACCCTGTGGAAGAGAGGGAGGAAAGATTGCAGGAGTTACGGAGAATGGAGGCTACCAGGGAAACATGACCCACTGAGTCAACTAAGCAGGGCTCATCTGCTTATATTTTATGGCTGTTAGTTTCATGTTCTTGTACGACTCTTAACATTGGAAGAGGGGGTGTTTCTGAGTCTTTTGCCTGCTCCTGAGACTATTCCTCCCATTGGACTGCCTTGTCCAGCCTCCATTATGAGGGCTTTTACCGTGTTTTATTATATCTTGTCTTGTTCTGTTCGGCTTTCATCGCTTGGATGTCCATGTATCTGGGGGACATTGGAGGAGGGGAGCTGGAAGGAGTAGGGGGAAAGGAAATTATGATTGGGATGTGCTGTATGAGAGAAGCATCTATTTTCAATAAAAATAAAATTTAAAAAAGAAAAGAAAAGAAAAGAAAAGTGAATTGTGTTGTATATATTTGAGGTTCTCAAAAACCATTTGTGAGGTACAGTAGACAAAGAGATGGTGAGCATAATGAAGTGAACTCTAGGAAAGGTTGATTAACTGCTATGAAATTCTTGCAAAGAATAATTAAATAACCCTTGTTATAATACACTAAACCAAATTATGCTAAATTAATGAGTTATTTGTTTATATGCTTATTATCATTTTTAATATTTACACTGAATAAAACTAAGATAAATTGCTTAACTCAATGCCATACCACAGTATAAATATGTGTTCATAAATACTCATAAATTAAGAAGAGAGATTTTTTTCATAGTATAACCATGTAGTTTGCAATGGAGACAGGCATGTACTATGTTTAGCAATTTTGGAGTTTTATGGAATAATATGTAAGGTGCAAATGAGAATTACTCTGATATGTTATATTGAATATAAATAAAATTATAGTATTATATATATTGTATATGAGACATACTTTGTCCTTCTCACTATATCTGTATATAATATATTACTAAATGACATAAAAACCAAGTCCTGTGTGTATATAATTTGATGGATATAGAATAAATTTTGCTGCACAAAACTTTTATGATCCTCTACCCGCTGATTGGTGGAAAGTATATGTACTCACACACACACACACACACACACACACACACACACTGTTTTCATTTATTTTTGGTTTTTGAAACAGGGTTTCTTTTGTGTACCCCTCGCTGTCTCAGAACTTACTTTGCATACCAAGGTGGCCTTGAACTCACAAACATCTGCCTGCCTTTGGCTCCTGAGTACTGGGATCAAAGGAGTGCACCCCTTCTGCCCAGTGGAAGCGCATATATTAATTTTTAGTATTTCATGGCACAGTTGTCCAACATGAAAATTCGTTTTGCTGATATTCTTGTGGATCACTGACCTATGAAACGACACTCTAAAGTTTCCATAAAGTTCTTTAATTTCTTACATTTATTCAATTATCTCAGTGTGTGCAGATGGTGCTCTGTCTAGAGTGTGGAGGTTATAGAATGCTTGGTGGAGACAGCTCTGTCTTTACATATTATGGGTCCTTAGTATCAAACTGAGGTGATTAGACTTGGAGGCCTGAGGCATTATCTACTGAGCTATCCCACAGATATATCAGAAAATGCTTGATTAGTTCTCAGTTTAAAAAAACCACACAAACTGCACAAAACCCAAAAGACCAAAGAACAAAAAACAAACTACTGGCACAACACATTCTAATGAAGTAATTTGACTTTTAGAATTCCCCTATGACATTGATTAAAAAAAAAATCTTCATTTTTTTTTAATGTTTTATAGAGGCTGGTCACAATGTCCAAGCACTACTGTGTTATTCGTTTTGTTTTTGGTTGTTTGTTCTTTTGTTTTTTGGGCTTAGGTGTTGAGATCTGACACATAAGTTGGATGAATACCAGAGCATCTATGAATAATTGATTGTGTTTTCTTTCCTTGCCTGCACTCACATAGTGAGATTCGCTGCACTATGATGTTTATGGAAGCCACTTTGCTTGCTAGTGGCTAGTCACCAATATCCATATTTGATATCCTTCTCAATCCACACCACTAACATTGTCAGCTGTTATCTTATCGCCCAAATTGTAATTCTGTTCTGGTGGTAAGCATTTCTTTTACATTCAGTGGTTCCCAATTCTTGTTTTTAATTAAATATTTCCTTTAAGCATTCAAACATCAGTATAATATTCACACAAGTATCATTCATCCCCATGCTTCCTCCACCTCTTCCAATGTCTTCTCTCCCCTATTCTTTATGGAGTTCAAGTCCTTTTCTACACACACACACACACACACACACACACACACACACCCCTACAGAGTCCATGCAGTGTTTCCCTTATATAAAGGTGTTTAGGAATGATCACTTTTAATTGAATAGCATATGTAGGGGCTTGTCCCAGGGGAAAAATAATGATTCCTCCTCTTTTAGTCATGAATTGTCTGTAGATTTCATCTAGATGTGGGTGTGGGCCTTGTGAAATTTTTGCCATCCACGTTGACATGTCGACTGGTGTTGTTAATGCACATACCTTGTTTAGACAACCATATGATGAAGACGTCTTAGATGCAGCATTTCTGCCATGTCTTGAAGATACAATCTTGTATTGGAAGTCCATTGGAACCCTCCTTTTACAACACCTTGGAGGGAGACTGTTGCAGTAAATACTCAACCCCGATAAGCTTGTGCAAGGAACACACAACTCAGTTATAATATTTATAAATATGACTAGATTGGACAAATATGCCACTATACTACGCTATTCCCCAGCTATGAGATTCCTTACTCTTTGCGGCTTCTCCAGGTCATGTGGTTCTGCTCCATCTTCCTTCCACCTCCTCTTCCTCTGACTTCCACTGTCTCTTCCATCTCCTCCTCAGCCTCTCTCCTTTCTCTCTTCTCCCTCTCTAAAACCTCCAGTCCCACCTTTCCCTTCCACTGCCCAATCATAGGCTCTAGGCTTTATTTGACCAGTTAAAATGGAGAGAGGTTCACGTAAATTCACCTGAATTCATGGTCCACTCTTTGTTGGGGCAGCCCTTTTGAGAAAGTGAAGTTAACATCAAAATACTAACAATGCTAGGGCAATCCACAACAGTTATTTATTTATTTATTTATTTATTTATTTATTTTGCCTAACACTGGTGCTTTGTTCATTTATGGATCATGAGGAACAACTGTCAACCTGTGTGATGACATAAATTCACTTTGATTATATATATGTATATATATACTTATGTATGCATGAACACACACTTATATATTAAGTGATATATGTATTTCCAGTGAGCTTATAAAATAGTGTGTTCAAACCTCTTAGTGTTTTGTATCTCCACTCTCTCTCCCTCTCCCTCTGGATTTCCTCCCCTATCTCCTCCCAAGCTAAGTCCTCCTATCCTCTCCCTTTCATTTCACCTGTGTCCTTCCATCCTCATTCCCAGAGCTCCTTCTACATGTCACCCACCATTTTGCCTTTCCAGTTTTCTGGCTCCCGCAATTCTTCTATACTGTATACTCAGCCTTATAATTCAGAATTAGAATCTTCAAGTAAAAGAGAACATGCAGTATTTGTATTTCTGGGTTTGAGTTGCTTCATTGTGTATAATATTTTCCAGCTTCATCAATTTACCTAAAAATTTCGTGACTTCATTTTTCTTTATACCTGAATATAGTTGCATCCTACACATGATGTCATTTTTTTGAATGACCAGTTAAAATGGAGAAAATTCGCTGGTTGAAGAATAGCTAGGCTGCTTCCATTTCCTACCTATTGCTTCCAGAACAACAATCAGCAAAGCCAAGCAAGTATGTCTGTTACAGAATATCAAGGTTTTTGGGTATCAAGGAATGGTATAGCTGGCCCATATGTTAGATCGGCTATTAGGCTTGTTCTTCTCTTTGTTATTTTGAAAATTCTCCACATTAATTTATATAGTACTAAAAGCACTTTGCAATTCAAAAAAAAAAAAAAAAGGAAAGGAAAACCAGTTAAGAGTTACATTTTCTCTTCATTCTAGCTTGCATTTTCTGTCGATTCTTTTTTCTTTTTTCTTTTTTTTTTTTCATTCTGATCATTCTGACTGTGGTAAAATGAAATACCAAAATAGTTTTAATTTGTATTCCTCTGATTGCTCAGGTGTTGAAAAGACACCTAAAGATATTTCTTAGCCAGTTTTATTTCTTCTGAGAACTCTTTGTTTAGAACTATGGTCTATTTTTTTTTATTGGATCCTTTGTTTTGTTTCTTTTCCAGTTCTTTGTATATACTTCATACTAATAGAAGTATAGTCAGCAAAGATTCTTTCCAATTCTGGATTGTTTG
Source organism: Apodemus agrarius (assembly GCA_964023405.1). Lineage (NCBI taxonomy): Eukaryota > Metazoa > Chordata > Mammalia > Rodentia > Muridae > Apodemus > Apodemus agrarius. The sequence continues at coordinate 95,134,363 of OZ030012.1, read as the reverse complement.
CTTTGCTGTACCATATTTTTAAGGTTTGAGTGGTACCAATTGTTGGGCTTAATTTTTGAGTGAATGAAGTGCTGTTCAGGAAATTCTTGCCTAAACCTGTATCTTGTGGGCCACCAACTACACTTTATTCTATAAATCAATGTTTCAGACTATAGATTGATGTATTTTATCTGTTTAAATTGATTATTGATCGATCGATTGGTTGTGTAGAGTGATAGTTACAGGTGTAATTTCATTCTTCGACATTTGGATGTCTGCTTCTCAGCACCATTTACTGAAGATGCTGTCTTTTCTCCAGTGTATATTTTGACTTTTTAAAAATCAAATATCAAATATCAAAAATATTACATACACTCTTTATGGAAGGTGATTCTATTTTGTTTCTTTGATCTATGTGTATATGCTTTTTTGTCAGTACTGCGTTTATTTGCCTGATTGTTTTTTGTTGTGTTTAGTTGGTTGGTTTGTTTTCAAACTATAGCTCTGTAATATAAACATAAATTGAAATATGATAGTTATTTCCACAGCATTATTTTTTTATTTATTATTCTTTTTGTTCAGAATTGCTTTCAACCCTCAGGCTCTTTTGAACTTTCAGATAAACTTTATGATAGAGTTTTTTATTTCTACAAAGAATATCATAGAAATTTTGATTGGGATTTCTTTTGTTCTTAATCTGTGTGTTTATCTGATTGAGGATTAGAGTAGCGCTGGCTTTGTAGGAGTTTGGGAGTACTCTGTTTCTACTTTTTGGAATGACTTGATGATAATTGGTTGTAGTTCTGATTTGAGAATCTCGCAGAATTCCACTTTAAATCTGTTTGGACTGGAATTTATTTTTCCCTGCTGTAAGACTTTGTTTTTCTTCTTTTAATATACTTGTTATGAGTGTGCTTAAGCTATAGGAATATTCTGGATTCGGTTTGGTGATTTGGATGCATCAAGAAACTTGTCATCTCCTTTTAGATTTTTTCTTTTTTAAAAATATAGATTTTAAATATTCCTTGTCCCTCTGTGATTTTATCAGTTTGTGTTTTCTTGCTATTTTAAGGCTAATTTAGCTAACTTAGCTTTTATTTTATTGATTTCTGTCTTTTCTGTTCTTGTTGCTTGCTTATTTTTGTTCACAAGTACTGGATTGAGTTTGACTTGCTCTCGTTTTTTTTTTTTTTTTTTTTTTTTTTTTTTTTCCCAAATGCTTGACTAAGTCGCTTATCTGTATGTGTAGTTACCAGATTTTTCTGATATTTTGAGATTTGTTTTGTGTCACAATATATGTTCTATTTCAGAGAAATGTTCATGGGCTGCTGAGTAGAATGATTTATTTTTTTCTGGACTTTGGGTGAAATATTTTGTAGATAATTGTTAGATTCCTTTGATGTATGACTTCATTTAATAAAATGATACCCCTTTTTATTATCTATTTAGAGGACCTTTCTATTAGAGAAAGTTAAATACTGAAACCACTTACATTACAGAACTGAAGTTAATCTGTGTCTTGATTCCTTTTATATGCTTTTGATAAAACTGCTTATCTTACAGTAGTAGGGGGTCTCAACCCTCTAGAGGTTGGTTTGATGGATGTAATTTTTTAAAAAATTTGAGATTAATTTTTTTAATATTTAAGGTACAAAATTTTATTAAAAGTTAAATACCTACATGAAACTTGGACAAATAAAATGCATTTTGTCTAAGGAGAATATTCTGTAGTCTGTGAACATGTTATTTCTTTTCTAAAAGTTGTTATTGATTCTTTATGAGTTTCACATCATGCATCCCAATCCCACTCACCTCTCTGTGCCTTTGTATTCACCCTTTGACTTTGCAACCTTCCCTATCCCAAGAACCCCCCTCAACCAGATCCAGCTATACTGTGCTTCTCTGTTGAGGTGTAGGACCCACTCATCTACCAGGCTGGTCATCTTTGGTGTGCTCTGTTGCTAAGGCCATGTGGCATCTGCAGGGGCTCCTCTTGGTGGTCTTAGACTTTTTTATTCTATCTTTATCATGGAAATGTTTTCATTTTCTTTTTTTAAATTAAAGTGGATAGTTTTGCTGGGTAAAATAAACTAGATTAGCTCATGTGTTCTTTTAGATCTTGGAATACATTGCTTTAGACTCTTCTGGCATTTAAAACATCCATTGATAATTCAGTTGTTATTTTGGATTGGGTTTCCTGTATATGAGACTATGGCTTTTCTCTTGCAACTCTAAATACCCATTCTTTGTTCTTTTTATTAAGATTTAGCCATAATATTCCAAATAGTCTTGTCTATTTGGTGTTCTTTTGGTGTCTATTTGGTGTGTTTTTTCTATCCTTACGGGTATATCTTTTCTTAATTTGGGGATGTTTTCTTATCCTGCTGTAGATATGGCCTAGCCCATTAATGTAGGATTCTTCTTCAACTATGTCAGAGTTATTCTTTCATGTTCCATAGTCCTTGATATTCACAGCAAGTGATTTATGATAATCTTTAATTGAGTGGTTCAACTTCTCTGTTTTCAATTTCTGATGATATTCTATCTTTTGCTGGACCCATTCTACTATGAAGACTTCTGTGTCTTCTAAATAGGAACTTAAAATTTTCAATTCCATCTTTATTTCATTTTCATTTCATCTTCATTTGAGTTTTTGTCAGTATTTCTATCTCTTTAGTGAGTTTATTTTTTGGCATTATGAATTTGCCTTCTTGGTTTTATGTAGCCCTGTGTTTGGGTTGCTGGACTCAATTCCAAGTTTATGACTCTCTTCTTCTTGTTCACTTCAGTGTTCTGGTGTTCATCCCTCTTGTCTCTAAACTCCTTGAATTCTTTGATCTTTTTTATAATTATTGTTTTAAATTCTTTGTACTGGGGTTAACCTTGGTAATTCTCATTGGAGACTATTTTGTAGGACTATGGGGGGTGCCTTAATTGTTTAACTGTTTGTAATATCATCCACAAAGATTTCTCTTAGGAAACCTGCTCCGGTTGTCAGGAGAATGTCTTATTTGCCCATTATAGGTGTTTCTACACAAGCACAATCAGCTCCCTACCGACCCTAGAGCTATTTGAAATCTCAATGATATGAACAGCTGTGGGGTCCAGAAGGCATTCAGGAGAATTATCCCACCAGGATAGTGTTTGGAGGAGTAGTTATGTGTGATGTTAATTTAGTATTAATCTGGAGGGACTGCAGCTTGATGCATTCAGATTGTATTCAGCAATATACAACTTTACACAGCAATAGTAAATTGCACCTACTGCAGTTTTAGATTGACTTAAAAAAAAGCAAAAAGGAAAAACCACACATACATACACACACACACACACACACACACACACACAAACACACACACACCTTTCACATAAACTAAACCATTTGGTATATCTTAATTGGTATAAGTAGCCATAAAGCAAGATTGATACGTTGTAAGTTTTGCTAGTAGTCACTTTACTATTGGAAGGTAGAGAAACATTTGTTTCATATTTAAGAATTTTCTTTAAGTGGGTGGGAACACTCTCAGGTGCAGCCTTATTTGCATTTTAATGGTGAAATGTCTCCATCTTGTGGCCAGTTGAACTATCACAACTTCGTCTTATAGTGTAATTTTGACCTTTTAATTTGGTGCCTGTATAGTGGAGGTGTGGCTTCTACCCAGGTTGATAATTAATGAAATAACAAATATTTAAGCTCATTAATTTATAGTAGACCTTGAAGTAAATTTACATATTTTTGGGGCGACAAATTGATTTTGATCTTTGTCTTCTGGAGGTCTGAATTTTCCCTTTTATTGAAGAAATTATTCAAGTAATACGAACTTTTTAAAAAGTACTTAGGGTTTGAGTGTGTGTGAGCCAGTGCATGTGGGTTCTCAGAATGACTACAAGTTACAACACCCATTTATTTATATGCAATTTGGAGATTATTTCTAATGCATGACCCCGTTTTAAACAATAGATGGCATTAAGATGTCACGTTTTGTGTTTCCCCATAAAGCATGTATTTTGTTTCATAGTTTTGATACATTGGTTTTCCTTCTTGAAAAGAATACTTCCTGATATTGAAAATCATATTTGCTTTATTTTGAAACTACTGGTACTGCGTTCAATAGATATTAAGAAAACTTCTTAAAGAAACAGTACTATTTTATCACTATTTTGAATATGTGCTCATATTCCAAATGTGATAAAAATCTAAATGGAGTTACATTAATTCAAATGTTATTCCAAAAGATATGCTGCCGCTATTCTCATTAAAATAAATATTTGTTTCATTTTTCAAGTATTTTAAGCCACTTTTACATTTTATTCTTTTATGAATGCTTTTCAGAATTAAATCTCAGACTTTTAATTAAAATTTAGTTTAATGCCAAATCATGTAACCATGTGTTGCATTTAAAAATCTAAGGATTTTAAACTTTAAACAACTTTAAACAATTACGGAACTCATGTTTTTGTTTTTTTTTTTTTTTTTTTTTTTTTTTTTTTTTTTTTAGTTACCTGATATTCTGAAATTAGAATTCCTTCAATGTACAACATTTAGATACTTTCTACTTTCAAGATTTACAGGACATTTAGATTTCAGATAGCTCATAGAGTAAAACTAACTTTCACAAATTGTTATTTGTAGGTAAAATGAAAAGTGAATATTGAAGTGTTAAAATATAGTAGTAGAACTTAGGAACCTCACTAGTTAGGTCTTTATTATCCTTCTGTGCTTTTAATGCCACGTTAACAAACAGATTTGTGGTGAAAGAGATGTCAAACTCTGCAAACCTGGACATTCTTTTCTTTCTTTCTTTCTTTCTTTCTTTCTTTCTTCCTTCCTTCCTTCCTTCCTTCCTTCCTTCCTTCCTTTCTTTCTTTCTCTTTCAAGAACTTGTCACTAATGTGCTCTCCGTGTTGCTCTTGGACTAGAGAAAGACTTCTGGGATGAGGCTGTCCTACCCATTGCAAGTTGTTTCGCCTCCTTGAACACTTAGAACCAATAGCAAACCTTTCCCACAGATCCAGTAAGGACAGCCAGAAGGTTCCCAGGGCTTCTATTGCTATAGCTATAAAACCTTCATTTCTGAGAGGGATGACTAGGTGATAAACTTTCAGTTTTTGAAAAGATAATTTTGAGGCTGTGTATGGAAGTATTTATGAATTGTGAGTTGTATTTGGACAAACTAATTGAAACCAAATGATAAAGGAATTTAAGTAGTTGTCTTCTGGGCTGAACAGTATGGCTACTCTGTCCATGCACAGGAAGTTGGAAGACAGAAAACAAGGGAGCCAGTTAGGACACTGTTATTGTTTTGCTCACCAATAATAGTTGTTTTTCTTTCCGTAACATGACACTGCACTTCCAGATCTTCGATGCCTACCTTGAAATTCAGTAGCTACATAGGACAATTAGCAGCTGAAAAGAAGCAAGCATGATTGAAGAGATGGGTTTGGTTTATTGTTGCTTGTTTGTTTTTTGTTTTTGTCTTTGTCTGTTTGTTTATTTGTTTTGGTTTCGGTTGAGTCCAGGTTTCTCTGTGTAGACCTGGATGTCCTGGAGTTTGCTCTGTAAACCAGGCTGGCCTCAAACTCAGAAATCTGCCTACTTCTGCCTCCCAAGTGACTTGGGATTAAATACATGTGCCACCATGGCCAGGAAAAGAGTCGATTCTTTAAATGCGTGTAGGTCTGCTCTCTCTCTCTCTCTCTCTCTCTCTCTCTCTCTCTCTCTCTCTCTCTCTCTCTCTCTCTCTCTCTCTGCTTCTCTGTGTGTCCGTGTGTGTGTGTGTGTGTGTGTGTGTGTGTGTGTGACTGTGAGCATGCATGCATGCCTGTGTGTATGAGTGTAGATATATGAGCGTATATGTGTGTATATATGTGTGTATTTGTTTATGTATACATGTGTATGTATGTGTGTGTGTGTATGTTCATATGTGCCACAGAACACATATGAAGGTGGAAGTACAGTTTTCTCACCTTGTTTGAGAGATCATCCCTTGTTCTTGTTATTTGTTCTTATACATACCAGTCTAAATGTCCAAGAACTTCTCTGAACTTTCTATCTCTACCTGCCCTTCATCTTACCACTGGAGTGCTTGGATTTCAGACAGGTATTCCTGCGTTCAGTCTTGTGGTTTGTGGGCTCTGAACTCAGGTCCTTTTTTTGTACCATAAACCCTTTACTCACAAAGTGACGTCCACAGGCCAAAGAAGTGCATTTCTATTTAAATCATGCTACATTGTAGAGCTGCGATAGATTTTGAAAAATGGACTCCAAATTCAACTAAAACGAAAAATGTTTCCATGTAAATTATGTCAGTAACACCTTGAGACTAGTTTAAATATATAGCTACGTAAAATATAACCTATTGAATGCAATTTATTAATTTCATGTATTCGTAGAATGTTTAAAATGAAACATGCAGATTACCTGTCAGATTATGATGTCTCAGATGGGACAGCATTTGCTATTCTAAGTCATTTGCTCTTCAGACACTCTTGATGTTCTAGCCTTGGAGGAACTTAGTGATCAGTGTCCAGACTTAGTTCATCACAGAACTGTTTTAAGAATGGTTACAGTAAAGAGTCAGTTGCAGATATTTGCACCCAACCAATGGACAGAAGCTGCTGCACCCTATGGTTGAATTAGGGCAAAGCTGGAGGATGCTGAGGAGGGTGACCCTGTCGGAGGATCAGGAGTCTCAAATAACTGGAATCCCCGAGATCTCTCAGACACAGAGTCACCAACCAGGCAGCATGCACCAGCTGATATGAGGTCCCCAAAACATATACAGTAGAGGACTGCTGGGTCTGGGTTCAGTCAGAGAAGATGCACCTAACACTCAAGAGACTGGAGGCCCCAGGGAGTTTAGAGGTCAGGTGGGGCGGGGTGGGGAGGAGATGGGGACATCCTCTTGGAGACAGGGGTTGAGAAGGAGGTATGGGATGGGGAACAGTCAGAGGGTGGACCAAGCAGAGGTTAAAATCTGGAATGTAAAAAAAAAAAAAAAGATTAAATAAAATTAAAAAAAAAGAAAAGGGAAAGTTTACTTTATCTACACTTCTGAGAAATACGTGCTTTTTTTATTTTATTTGCTTTTAGGATGTAAGTTACAAGCCTAGAATTAGAAACAGCCACATTCCAGTCATGAAGACACTGCAAGGCTGAAAGTGAAGCAAATACAGAAACAGAGATCCAAGGGACAGAGAGAGATGGGCTCTTGAAAGTGCGTCTCCTTCAAACAGCCGTATTTACTTCTTTCTCCAGGACAAACCATCATCCCTCCTTACCCTGCGGGTTTAGCAGAGCGGACGACTGGTGAAAAGACCGAAGTTGGAATTTACTCTTCTGTGATATGGGTTAACAGCAACCCGATGGGCAAGCTTCTTTTTATAGAAGTTTCTCAAAAGCCCCAAAATGATGTTGAAGAAATGAGGTCCCCGCCGTCTAGACTGGTTACATTCAATCTAGGCACAAGTGCCAAGTGCTTCAAGAAGTAGAGGAAGTTATGTCCTCCTGATACCAACAACAAACATTGCCTAGTGGGAGAAAGAAAGATAGGGCCTTCTAATTGTAACACAGTGGAAAGATAGTTTGTAATTACAGGGCTATGGTGATGGCTGTGTATACTGTTTGCCCACAGGATCTGCATCCCAGCCATTTGAATGGAAAACAGTGTGGGGGGGGGCTTTTTTGAATCCTACATGAGTGCAGACATTTTAAGTAACTATCATTTCAATACTGTGTAAAGTATGGCTTATTTTATTTTCATAGTGTATTTTCCTATCCAGCAGAGCTTTGAAGGATCAGGCTTCACGTATTTGGCCCTTGTTTTGTTTAAAATTCTGCCTTTGTCATTTTCATAGTCTGCCATCCACATGAAGGTTAACAGCTACAAAGTCTTCCTCTAAGAAGAGCATTTGATTAAGATCTTGTCTTTTTTTTTTTTTTTTTTTTTTTTTTTTGGTTTTTTTCGAGACAGGGTTTCTCTGTGTAGTCCTGGCTGTCCTGGAACTCACTCTGTAGACCAGGCTGGCCTCGAACTCAGAAATCCGCCTGCCTCTGCCTCCCAAGTGCTGGGATTACAGGCGTGTGCCACCACGCCCGGCTTAAGATCTTGTCTTTTTATTAGCATCCCTAAATGCAGTTAAGTAGCTAAGAATGAAAAAGATCACCATCAAAAGAAATCTGAGCTCAACCATAGTTTTGAAAATTGGACTTGGGTCATCACTCTGTTTTAACATATTTTTGAAATGCATTCATGCCCATCCTCTGGGATTCAAAATTATAGCTGTTGAGTTGGTTTTGTTACTTAACACAAACCTAGATATATCTGAAAATTAAAAAAAAAAAAGGAATATCAGTTTGAGGCATTTCTTCCATCAGATAGGCCTAGGTGTAATGTTGTGGCACATCTTCTTGGTAAGTGATTCATGTGGAAATGCCCAGCCCACTGTGTGTGTGCCACATCTGGGCAGATGGGCTCTGGTTTGTGTAAGGCTGAGCAAGCCATAGGGAGCAGGCTGATAAGCAGCATTCCTCCTTGTTTTCTGTCCCGACTTTCACCAATGGGCAACTGAGATCTTGCTGTGAAGCTAAAGCCTTTCTTCCCCAAGCTGGTCGTGGTGTTTATCCGAGCAACAGAGAGCGAACTAAGATGATGGCTCTCTGGTTTCAAGACGAGAAGAGACTCAAGGGCCAGGAGTCAGATGAAATTGTTCATGTGGAGATGAAGCTCTTGGTTGGAGATAAAGGCCATGGCCTCTAGTTTCTGATCAGAGACTTTTGTCTTATGTCACCTTATGTCTTTTTGTGAAGACACACAGTAATAGCTTTCTTTCATAGTATTGGGGCAATTCAAAACAAGGAGACAATATTAGAAGAGTGGGTCTCGCCTAGTTGCCTCCAGACTGGGAGCTATCCGCCATATCTTCCGATCTCGTAGGGTACTTAGAAATAAACTCACACCACAGTCAGGGTCAGTGTTATAAACATTTAGTAACAGTTGAGGAGGCTGGTGAAGTGTGGAGCAGGGACTTGGAGTTGCTCATGCTGTTCCCCACCGACACATACATTGCTAGATTCTTGAGGATTTCCAAGGGTTAAAGTGTCCTGGTTGCCGGAGTGACTGGAAACCCGTTCAGCCCAGGTTGTGGCCATTTGCCAAATATACCATCTCATACTTCAACCACCAGCAATGATACAGATGTGCCGGGACGATTCCCTTCACTGGCCGAGGACCACACAAGGGGTTGGAAACACTTGAGATCTCTAAATTTCCTAGTACACTGTACTAGGAAAACATGAACAATGGTATAAAACAGAGTATGAAAACAAAGAGGAGAACATTGTAGCTAGAGGCTTCGTGTGGCCAAGTACACTTGGATTACAAATTCTGTTAACTAGGCATCTGTTCTTGTAGCTAAATAGAGACACCAAAGAGACAGAAGTGAGCTCATAAAAGCAATATCCGTTATTTTCACAGATGAGAATGCCCTGTTAAGTACAGCAAAGGCTCTGGGATGTTTGGGGGTTCTGATTCTTTGCCCTTTGAATAATTCTCATGTTTTCTTTTAGTCAAAATCAGTTTTTGTTTCATTTTTCTCTTGTCTCCTCCTTGCCTGTTGGTGTCCTACTTAGTGAAAGAGGTGGATAGAAGTCTGTGGAAGAAATTAAGCTTCCAGAGAAGAAAATATTCCAATTATGATAAAATCTACAGAAGCCCAGAGAGTGCCTGCTTATTTTTTTTATCTCTACATTATAACCACTAAAGTTTCTATCACAGAATGAGGACTACTTTGCATAGTTTTCCAAGCTAAATTATATCATAATGCATGATACAGGTTTCAGAGGTTTAGACAGATGGCCAGAACATTTCCATTTTAACTGTAATTGTGGCTGGCAATATTTTCACTGTATATTACATTAAGATAATGAAGTTGGTGAGCAAGCTTACACAAATCACAAGATACACCCCAATTCATCACGACCCGGCTCATTAATGTGGATTTCCATTCTATTTAATTTGGAGGAAGGCCAAAGACATCTTACTTCTTTGAGCCCAATTCCTTTCTTTTTTTCTTGTAAATTTTCATCATCTCTGTATTTCAGAGCAGAGTGAACCATATATTCAGGCATTTACTGGTTCTGTTCCTCACTCATCTAATTCATATCTGTTTTCTCTTTAGAAAACAGTGAAGTATCCACTCTTCTCCATGTCTCTGCCTTTCCTTTTCTTCTTTTCAGCTTCCTGATTCATTCTTTCTTTTCATGGCCCTATGATAGCATATCTGACATGCTCTAGGTTACATAGATATGTATATAAACTGTGGATTTGATATTTGGTATATATTCATTGAACATATCTATTATTCCAATAGTTTCCTGTTTTGTTTTGTTTTTGTAATCTCTCCTTCCTTTATCAAGTCCTAGCCTACCTCCCCCCCAGCCCGCCCCCCAGGAAACTTTGGTTTCCTACATGTTTTCTTTCTTTTTTTTATTCGATATATTCTTTATTTACATTTAGTTTCCCTTTTCCTGGTTCCCTGCCCCCCCAAAGGTCCCATATGCCCTTTTCCCTACCCCTGTTCCCCCATCCATCCCTTCCTACTTCCCTGTTCTCGTATTCCCCTACACTGATGCATTGAGCCTTTCCAGAACCAGGGTCCACTCCTTCCATCTTCTTGGACATCATTTAGTATGTGGATTGTGTCTTTGGTGTCTCAAGATTCTAGGCTAATATCCATTTACCAGTGAGTGCATACACCCCTCCCCCCAACTATCCCCAGGAAACTTTGGTTTCCTACAAGTTTTCTTACAGTGGTATTTCCTTTCTTACTGTGATAAGTCTGGTTTTAAGGAGTCACTTTGAATTAGGTGCTTAGTTCTCTTACCGTTAGTCTGTAGATGGCTTCTCCTCTATAGGAAACAGAGCAGTGTGAGTGAAGTCGAACTAAGCACACGGAAGCTGAAAAGAAGGAGAGAGCAAAATAAAACCCTATAACGGTAGCTGTCACAGGAAGCAAATCTGAATATCATGAACAGCTTTAAGTAGCCATGCACAAACATTGACTGTAGCATATTATATTTTTCAAAGAGATATGGACTACAGATAACCCCAAAATGGCTAGCCTCATTGAAGTCCACTTATTTGTGGACAATGGTATAATGCATGGGAATGTTAAAAGGAAATATTGTCATCTCAAGTTCTGGAATGACATTTTGTTGTTACTAAACAATTAATAATTCTGATAGATAATTTAGACTACTTTTCAATTTTTAACAATTTTTTTTCTGTCTATTTTCCTACTTTGTTATTTGGGCCTAAAGTTGAAAAAAAAATTCTACAGAGTGGCAGTTCTCAACCTGCGTGTTGTGAACCCCTTTGGTAAGCCTCTATCTCTAAAAATACTTTGCAATTCCTAATAGTAGCAAAATTACAGTTAGGAAGTATCTATGAAAAGAAATTTATGGTGGGGGGGTCACTGCAACATGAGGAAATGTATTAAAGTATCACAGCATTAGGAAGGTTGAGAACCACGGTTATGTCTGGTAGCATGTGTGGTTTTCATTTGGCTGAGGCAAAAGGCAGAGAAGTTTATGCCCAGCCTTGGGCTTGTTGAAATGAGAGTATGTGTGTACATGTGGGTGTGTTTGTGAATAGATATAACAAGTAGAAATAGAGTTTTATCCCAAGATTTCTTCCCTCAATTTGCAAATTAAAAGAACTTAAAATAATTTGTGTTAAACAAGAAAACACATTTTAAAGGCCTGGCATATAACTCATAGTCTTTAAACTGTTGGTTATTATTCTTAGTTTGAAAATTTGGTATTTTAGTGGTGTTTGAATCAAACTCCTCACATATCTCTCGCCCAAGCCTACTTGCCCTTTAGAAAATGGGTATTGATTTTTTCAAACTCTGGGAAGCTATAGCTGTAGCGGGTCAAGGAAATCTCCCAGATCAGCAGCTATTGAGTTAGCTGCCTGCAAGCAGCCATGAGAGGGTCACTTCTGATTAGAACTGACATCTAGGACTTTTTAAAATGAGTCCTTTCCTAGCCTCCTCATGGATCCCTCTTTATTGCACACGGAATTGCAAGACTTGTTACTTAAAATAGCACAGGCACTACACTTGCTATCTGCTCACAATCAATATGATTCAGAATAATTAAAAGTTCGGCACTACTAATTCCTTCATAAGGTGTCTTAGAAGTCCTTGATAAGTCTACAAAGATTTTAAATAATGTCAACTTTTCATCACTTAAGATGCTAATTAGGAATCAAGTATAGACATTGATAGTATCATAGCAAGGTATGTGTGTGGTGTAGGATTTGACAAGTTATTGTTCTGGTTAAGACTGGAAGTCAGGATTCTTGGTCATTCATGCCATTGTTTCCAGAAGCACTGATTTTAGCAGGATTTATTACCTACAAGAAGGTATATAGTCTGACGCTGAAGACTGGGTCTCTCTAAAACTGGTTCCCAAGTGCTTGGTATAAAAATCTTATTAGAGTGAGAATTTTATTTGTTAATCTTCACTTTTAAAAATAAATAAAATAAAATAAAATTCTTTTATTGTTTCACACCATTTTCTGGTAAGAGCAGAGTGGACTGAATGAATAATAACTGTGGTAGGTCACTAGACTTCTTTATTTATTGTTCTAATTGATGTGTTTACTTTTATTGTTATAATTTTACAGCAAGGTGCTATATATTAATAGTTTCTGGTAAAGCCAGTTAGAGATGTTGTGGGCTGATATTAACAAAGAACAAAGAAGTCTTCAGAGTGTGAGCAAGTGTCTTTACATGCATACATTGGTGAGTGTGGAGGCTCAGTCTGTGGGCAGTGGATAACTGCAAATCCAACTGAAGAGATTTCCCTTTATGTAACTCTTCAGTAGTTTTTAGATTGCTTTTGACCACTCTGAGAACTTTGACCACTGAGGATAGATACTTTACACATACTCTTACAGATGCTGTGAGGTTTGACAGCCTTACGGGAAAGGGTAGCCATTGCAGACGCAGAGGGACCTGGCTGCTCCCCAACCTGTTCTCATCAGTGGTTTCTTATGTAAACTTGGCATGTTATTTCTATGAAGATCCTCTCATTTTCTGGGTGAGTTAGGCAGTGACTTCATGAAAATGTACTGAACTATCAGAACAGCAAAGGAAGTCGTGTATTCTGGGCACACTATTTTAGTTCAAATAGTACATATTTCCTACTCTCTCTTGAGAATGTTTTCTTGATATTTCAGACAGAATTTTGAGACAAGTAGAGAAAACAAACAAAGGCACCGGAATCCATAAATGACATTGCTTTCCAGTGGAACTTTGAAATATGTTCTATATTCTTTTTATCTACTTGAAGAATTTAAACTGTCTAGCTGGGCCTGGACATTCTTATGTTTATTTTCCATTGACTTTTAACTATAACATTATTGCTGGGAACTTTGGTAGGATGGATTTAGTGTTAAGTGTGGACTGTTGATGGAAAAGTTTGTGCATAGTCAGGACACTAGGCTCTAAGTGTAAGTTGAAGGCGACTTGATTCTAAGTGTGCCAAGTAGGTTATACACGAGTGCCAAGGAACTTTTTTCCACACCATTGGGCAGTGCTGTCTAATCAATAAAGAACTGTAATGAAATTTTGTGCATCTATTGGCAAAAATACTCTTTTGAAATGTTTTTCTTTTATGTTTTTGGTTGGAAGAAAACTAAATTGCTCAGTGAATAAGTAACTAGATTTCCTAAAACATATTTTCTTTAGAAAACAGCATTATTTTCAGTTAGAGACGTGGCTTAGCTGGTAATGTGCAGCATCACGCACAAAGCTCCTTATTCTGTCACTGGCACTGCGTGAGCCAGGGATGGTGATGTGCATCTCTCATATATGCGCTTGAGATGTTACAGCAGAAAAGCCAGAAGTTCAAAGCCATCCTTATTTACACATCAGGTTTTAGGCTAGCCTGGGATTCATGATGATATCAATAGGTATAAAATTGGCTAGAAGGTTTAGGGTAAAAAAAAAGACTCCAAAGAAAAGGAACCAGTTTCTTTCTTGATGAAAAGTCAGAGATGACTTTGAGACAGTCTTGTTCTTGGGAGAGGTTAGGGGTGTCAGAAGTGTGTAAGCCAAAAGTGTCTGTGGTACAGTCATGGTCAGAGGCTGGGGATACTAGAAAAGGGGGCTGCTTTTCTTTTCTTCTTTCTCCCTAAATCAATATCCACTTTCTGGAAACCATTCTGAGGACATGATTGAAACATGGAGAATCTCCACACCTGTGTTGAAAACTGGTCTGACCAGTCTATCCCCACCCTGCTCCCTTCATCCATCCACTAACTTATAAACATCAACGTAGCGAATGAAGTTCAATAGTTTCCCTCTCTCTGTGATCCCCCTCCTGCTATCCAAGACTTCTACTTTCTTCCTCTCCTGTAAACTCCTATAAAGAAAATTCTTTTACGAAAAGCCGCTCTCCATGTTCTATGCGAATTTCATCCTTGAATTTGTGGGATAAGAATCCAAGAGCCTCTGGCATGGGTTGATTCTGGTGGACACTGAGTCCCCTGGACTTTAGCCTCTCAGGTTAAGCTCAATGGAACTAAGAAAGGTTCAGTCTTTCTCAAAGACACCCTAAAATTTCAGGATGAATGAGCACCTGTTTCAAATAATAAAATAAACTATAAATTCACAGAGCAGCCTTCTCATGAAGGTAACTGTGGTCTAGCAGTAGTAATCAAACAGGGTGCATTTTGAACATATTTTGAGTTAGAAAAATTAAGTATCTTTGGGACATCAGCTCCCAGACTCTGAAGCTGTATACAACATAAGCTAAAAGATGCGAATGGTATGCACTGAGTTGAACTTGAGCAGGTAAATGCTACTGTTAACAACTTAGACTACCTTGTGAAAAAACTTAAGAGAATTAATAATCAAAGTGTTCTTTTAAAATTCTGATAAATATTCTGATATAAATATTAAAAATTTCCAATGATTTTTTCTTCAAGCTCCCAAACTCAAGCAGCATTTCCTAGGTTTTGAATCCCTTTTCCTGTCTTCAGTGCTTTGCTTTCTTTTTGAGATGCATGTGCAGATAATTGCACTCCCTTTTGTATATAGCAAATTCTAGGCTAACCTACTGTATATTTTCTTTTCATGATACTCTTTTAGGCAAGAGACCTCTTTTCATTTTACTAGTTTAGGGATTTAGACAGGATATTGTTTTTTTACCACCATGACTGAAGGAAAACCTCTCACCTTCCTGCCTAAATTTGTTGTTTGTTTATTTCTGACATATCATTATGTTTAGCATCAAATAAATGAATGTGTTATGTCAGCTGTGAACACACAGCTGACTCGTATGCCTCTGCTTCTCAAGGGCTGGAAGTCACCAGATGTTGGAGTTCTGGGTAGGAGACAATGTGAGGATGAATTATGTGCGTCTTCTGCTTTCAGAGTGTGTGCTGGCACCCTTTGCCACCAGGGTCAAGGTTATAGTAAGGCTTCTGAGCAACTGCAAACACGAGAAGAAATAGTTGCTGGCAGCAAGGCTCAGCAGGAAAGAGCCCTTGATACCAATTCTGACAGCCTGAGTTCAATCCCTGGGACAAACATGGAGCCAGATCTCTAAGTTATCCTCTGAAAACCATGGCATGCATGTGTCTTCCCTGCTTCTAACACCCTTTAAATAAAGAGTATTAGAAAGAAGGAGGAGGAGGAGAAAGAGGAAAAAGAAGGGGAGGAGGACGAAGAGGAGGAGGAAGAGAAGAAAGACTAGAAACACAGTTCTAATTTTTTTGTTTTTGAGAATGTTATACATATACCTAAAGTAAGATTAACATAATAACCACTGCCCATGTCTTCTCTCCTACTCTCTGCATATCATAAATTCTCAATTTCATGTCTTTAAAATAATAATGTACTAAATATGTTAGGCATGTCCACGTGTGTATTGATATAGTTCTGTGTGCTAGAGCATAGAAAACCTGCCAGTGACCACATCCTAAATAAACAAATGGCTCTTTCTTCCCCTCTCTTTTTAAAATATATTTTGCTTTATTTTTTAATGTTTTCTAATTGAAATAGAATTACATCACTCCCCCTTTTCCTTTCAACAGCCCTTCAAGTTAACCTCTCTTAACCTCAAGTCCACAGCATTCTTTTTCTTTGACTGTATTTGTTACACGAACACACACACACACACACACACACACACATGTACCCACACACGTACCCACACATACATATATGTATGTGTATGCACAAATGTATAGAAATAGAATCTGCTGAAGGAAATAAAAACTAGCAACAACTGGACAAACAGAAAAGAATGTCTCCCTCTCCAGCAACTGTCCATTGCTTCAGTACAGGGTGGGGCCTGGAAATATTTAAAAGGCATTTTGACAAATCATTCACTTAGCAAAAGCAATACCCATGAGATCTAAACTGGGCTACCATCTCCCTGGCCATGAGCTTGGTACAGTTGTAAAATAACATATTATTTGAAAGCCTCAGCTGGAACCAGAAACAATCCAGTCATGACAGTCTTGCCTGCCAGGTAGGTATTGCAGGATACAGCATCTATCGGTGAGACCGACCACTGAAGTCTTTTCTCCACAATCATAGTCAATAGCACTTTTCAGAACTAAGGAAACCAGCAAGCAGGAAGGAAGCTCCTTGGTTAAGTTGAGAATGATTTATGTCCTGTAACCAGTCTGTGGTGTCTTCAGCAATAGGATCTGACTGTGTAGGTATGATATGATGACAGTAGCCTATATTATCTTTGAGGTCACTGGGGCCTTTTGGACCAATAACTCAAAGAATAATACCCTATTTCTTGTATTTTCAGTTAATTACCTACCCATATCTTCTGGGAGCCATATTGTCTACCTTTGCAGACTAATTCTGTTCCAAATATTTTACTATTGAAGTTTCGCTTTGAAACTAGCTTCCTGACTGGTGGACTTACATAAGCCATTTCCACAGACACGTATAGTTTGGGTTACGTTACTCGCTGCTCTCTCCTCTCCACAATCCCTCTCATGGCCATTCCCATTCATTCTTTAATTCTCGGTGTATCATCCCCTCTCTATTTCCACGCGTTTTTCCTTTAAGTTGGCTTGAGAGACGTTAGGCTTCCATATGGCTTTCCATATCCTCTCACTCTGGATCAGCCCTTCTTTAAGCCCTGGCCCCCATTTCCCCTGCATTCATCTGCCCCTCCCTGCTCCAAGCTTCTTGCCGCCATAGTCTATCTCTTTACCTTTATTTTACCTATAATCTGTTATCCCCCTCCTTTAACGTGTCTCTATGAACATTCCCCTCGCTGTGTTCCTGGATTCCAAATTAAATACACAAAGGATCAGACGCCGATGGATGGCGTCTGCAGATGGGAGACAGCACTGCGTTCTGCAGTGGAGCTTCAGCTGTTAGCAGAGGATGTCTGGCCTCTGAGCAATGCTTAACCAGGGTTTGCAGTTTGAAATTCAAGGAAATACTCTACTGTCCATTTCCCCTGTGACTTTGATCACCTAATCTGAAAGAGACTTGATGTTACAGGGTGGGGGTTTACCCCAGAGGGCACCCTGTCAGAGGAAAAATAGGGAAGGACAGTGAGAGGGGCTCTATGAGGGAAGGACTGGGAAGGGGAACAGCATTTGGGATGTAAATAAATAAATAAATAAATAAATAAAATGTTAATTTTAAATGTTAATTTTAAAATGTGTGCATTCAAATTACCCCTCATATAGTAAAAACTAGGTAGCTTCAGTTCTGTCAAAATGAATTTTTTCTGTTGCTCGAGGTTGGGTTCCTTGTCCACTGTAAATGACTAAGTGAAAGAACTTACTTCAATTTGAGTCAAATGATATAGTAATTATGTCCTGAATACCTTTTTACCTGGCTGGCTGTCATCTTTGTAATCATGCCAACATGATTACAGTTTATGTTTCTCATTGAGAACTCTTAGATTCCCAGCTTGTGTCCTAACTTACGCGGTCAGATTCTAACACTTTCCCATATTATTTGCTATTTTAGTTTCCTCGGCAAAATCAAATCCTCCTTTTCCTCCCAATACCTTCTGCACGGCTGTCTCTCTAGTACCTAGATATTGTGTTTAAATTTTCTACCAATTAGTTATTAAACATATAACCTATTCTGCAAAGTTTAAAAGGGGATAATGTAGACATATAAGCAATCAGGAAAGAATAAAAATATGAAAATAGAAATTAAAGAGAAAGCCATAGAAAATAGGAAGGATACTGCAATGCGACCTGATGGGTTTAAAAGATCTTTCTGAGTTATTTATATGCATGCACGTGCATCCGTGGGAATTTGGAGCTAGTGCTCTTGCACAGTGCGCTTCATTGAATTCATGGCTGTCCTGCAAACGAGTGGACATCTCAGATTAAGATCCCTTTTCGTATCTCACGCCCCTATTTCAGTTTATTTCAAAGCGATATTCTTTGATCCACACAGCTTCAGAATATACATAAAGGAATTGCCCTGGAAAAGGAAAAGACACTGGTTTGACTGATGCAGAGGTCTCATCTGAGGACACAGGAGGAATGTCTTTCTCAGAACTCTTTCCCTTCATAGCATCTGGGGGTTGAGCAGGGACTGAGATCCTGAAAAATCAAGAGGACGTGAGTCACAATGGCCAAGTTGGAAAACGAATTAAAAAGTAAAACACATGAAGGGAACATGCCCTAATTAAAACCACTTTCCTGCCTTTACAAAGCCCCCAGCGGCTCACAGATGAAAGCAAGGCAGCTTGTTTTATTAGTTGCCTCTCCAATCAATACCATCCTGAAGCAACAACTGTGTAAACACAAAGCCTCAAGCGGATGCTTTGTAGAGCCACCTGCACTCGGATCTAAGAGGAGCCCGAGTGACATTTCGGCGTTCTCATGAGAAGTCTTCTGCTTTCTCAGGACACAGCATTCCACACTGTGACTGGGGCATGCTCAGTGGTGTTTGTTATTCTAGGACATGCAGTTCGGGATTTCCAAATCATTTGGAGACATATGAATCCATGGCTGAGTTTGAACAAATGAACTTCAGACTTAATCCTCACAGCATTTGAAATGGAATATTTAGGGAATTATAATCAAATTTCAATACTTACTAATGCATGCAACTTCAATCTTCCAATAGGATTTTGCCAATGGAATTAAACAATGGTATTACCTATTAATCACTACCAAATGGGTTATCCCAAATGGGATTTTCAGTTGGCATCAACTCAGAGTTTTAAAAGAAAAATAGGCAAATAACAACTTTTTTTAACTAGTTTGACATAGCTTTTTCTTTTTTTAATGCATGGCTTTGCTCGTCAAAGCAATATATGTAAGAGCTATCAAGATAGCATAAAGTCATGAGAAGAAAGGGGTCTTAAGCAATTGTCCAGTAACCAAAGGTATCTGAGTGTGAACTTGAAGCCAGTTCTGACTCCAGAGATAGAATCCGAGAATATTTTACTTCCCTATTAATATTCTTACTTAGTATCTTCAAAGTAACATTTTGAGTTGATGCTTGGTTTTCTAACATTAGGTGAATTATTTAGTACGAAACCCCCAAAACAGTCAATACTTAAAATCTACAAGGGAATTATATAAAATTACACTTCCTTAATTGTTTTTACTGTACATAATTTTTCACATTGGGCCTTTAATATTTTGTCAAATATAAAATGAAATTTCTCAGTGGACAAATGCACTGAAGGAGCCGTAGAGATGGCTTAATGGATGAGAGCGTTTGCTGCTTTGGCTGGTTACCTGGTTCAGTTCCCAGATATCCCCAGAGTGGATGCCATACAACCTTCTGTAACTCCAGTTCCAGGCCATCTGTGTTCCTCTTTTGGTCTCCATGGACACTGCATGCATATGCTGTACATATATACATAGAGACAAAACACTCATAACACAGAAAATACAAATGAGAAAATATTTTAAAAGTTGCAGTGATATAATTTTAGGGCTATTTATTAAAGCTTATCATCTATGAACAATTATAATTTTGAAAATATCAGGACATAGATACACATAATATTTGAAAGCATCAGATCTCAACATCTGATCTGGGATAGAGTGAATCCTTGACTTATTTTTTTATTTGATAGTGATATGTAAAAATAAAAAAAACATAAAATTTTAATAAAGGGATTAGAAGAGAAAATAGGGAAGATTTTATACTGTTTAACTTGCTCCACAAATATTTATTATTAGCACCACAGATGGACTGAGTCATGCAGGTTCCAAAGTTTATGAAGTTTAGCATAGCAGAGCTTAAAGCAGTGGTTTTCAAACTAGGTGTCATGACCCCATTGGGCGGTCACATACCAAGTATCCTGCATATCAGATATTTACATTAAAAATCATAACACTAACAAAATTGCAGTTACTAAGTAGCAATGAAAATAATTTTATCAGAGCTCACCACAGCATGAGGAACTGTATTAAAGGGTCACAACATTAGGATGGTTTAGAACCACTGGCATTAAGGTAAAGAGCAGAGTATCCGATTTTTATAAAGTTTACAGAAACAGAGTGCTTTCTGAACATGTTGCAAATCTTACTTTTATTTTCTTTATAACACTTGCCCGGGAGCAATTTTCCTCATTCTATAGATGAGGAGACTTAAGGAGTGGAAATCAGTTTAGAAGTATATGGCTTCCTGTTCCCAAACTCTATATGTTTTTAATGGCTCAGCACAGCTCATTATCAAACTGAAATCGAAATGAAGAAGCTAAGGGGTTGTTCTGCCCATCTTTTGCTTCCTTTCTGTTCCCCTCAGCACAGCACAAGTTGTTAACATCCTTGCACTTGATTCATTACTTTATACACAAGTGCATCACAAAATCTGAGTGTATAAATGTTAGGACAGAGCAGAAATGGCGTAGCAAGGTCCAAGGAGGTTCTGGAGGAAGGAATTCTGCCTTATGAACATGTCCTGGGGAAACACTTGCTCTCCATGCTCAGAAAAGTTTTCATCTATAACAATACTTTAATATTCTGGATTTGGAAAAATTTAATATTCCTACAGTCATCAATTTGGGGATGAGGGAGTAGGGAATAACAGGACAGACTATGGCCATGTGCTATCAGAGTTTTCTATTAATATATTAATGACTTCACAGATACGCATGTATATGGAAAAATATAACTCATCTCCAAAGAAGATTTCAGAAAATCCCCTTGGAAATGTAGTTTTCAAAGTTTCTGCCTAATCCCAAGATTCTCTGCTCATTTGCTCATAGCTGGGATTTAGTTAGCCCAGAGAAAGGCTTAAAGAATAAATGCTAGAATGATAGCTTATGAATCAGTTTAATTGAAACTAATCTTTTTTCAAAAATAGTGAAGTAGAATATGTGAACAAAAATGTTAATGAAGCACTTGTTTGGTTCAATTATAATATGCTAATAAGATAGAGTATACTCATTAAAATTTAATGTGTTCTAAGTATTCATAAGTTTATGCTGTTTTAGAAGTACCTCCTGTGATATGTAGCATTATCTTTAAACTTTTAAAATGATTTCTACTTTTTTGTGGTGTGTGTGTGCGTGCATGTGCGCGCGCGTGTATGTGTGTGTGTGTATGTGTGTGTCTGTCTGTCTGTGTGTCTGTCTGTCTGTGTGTCTGTCTGTCTGTGTGTATAGGAACATGTGCATCCAGTGCCCATTTAGGCGAGAAGAGGGCACTGGACCTAGAGTTACAGGTTGTGATCCAGCTGGGTAATGGGAACCAGATGCTGGGCCTCTGAAAAAGCAGTATTTGTTTTTCACTGCTAAGCTAGCTTCAAAGTCCCTACAACATCATTCTTAAATATTAAAGTATTTACTTAAAATGAGCTTAAAGTACAACTCAAGGCTGGTAAGGTAGTGCAGTCAATGCAATGTTTGCCTTGAAAACGTGAGGACTTGAGCTTGATTCCCAGAACCAAATTTTACAAAGTACTATGTGGTGTTGTGAATAATTTTAGCACCAGGAGATGGAGGCAGAGGAAACTTTGGGCTTACCAGTCAGCATAAACTACTTGATGAGCTCCAAAAGTGAGAGCTTACTGAATAAGTAAATCACTAAATGAATAAAGAAATAAAGGCAGATGATGACTGAAGAATACCTGAATTATCATCTGATCTCCACAAAGAATTACACACACACACATATGACACACACACACACACATACATGCATGCACAAAGACATTTAGAAGTAACTTTTCTGTGGTTTTTTTTTTTTTGGTGTTGTTGTTTTTAAAGCAGTGGTTTTAATAGTAACCATTTGGAGATAACCAACAGCCCTCTACTAGGACTTAAGACTTGAAGACTTGCTTGGCAAGAAAGTATGGCTGGTCCTGGCTAAGGTTAACCACTCAGGGATAGTCAACTCAAGGATCCTGGAGGAGAGACTGCAACAACTACATTAGTAAACCAATCAGAATCTTTACTCTATATATTTGTGCTTACACTCACAGATAAGTCTAGACCTTACTCCTTATCAAGGACAGAGATCATTATAGAAAGCAACAGTCAATCAAAATGCAGATGTATGGAGCCCATCGCAACTGATACATCAACAACACAACTCCTGGTTCTAAGGCTCTGGAACCATTGTGAAAGATTGGGCAGATAGACTGTACAAGCCAGAGGGATGGGGACTTTGCTGTGAGTGTGTCTCCAAGTAATATCAGAAGCTAGGTGCTTAAAGTATCACTAGCACGACTGCCTGCCTAAAAATGAACTAAAGGAGGACAGTAGACATGCAAACATTGTTAAGGAGAAGCTCATGGGGCCTCAACCCTATAAAAAGAACGACAACTAAGGATTGCTGAGAGTGGGAGAAAGAATCTTCTCTAGGAAGGAGTACACAATTGATTATCAAATACCGAATTGTCAGCCCAGGATGTGTATACACAATTAATATTTTGCAGACTGAGCAGGATGTATTTATGTATTTAAGAATGTATATATGTATATACACATATACATGTAACAACAATAACTGATAAGAAAAGTTGGCATGAATTTGAAAGAGAGCAAGGGCTATGTGTTAGTTTGCATGAAAATGGCCCCACAGGTTCATAGGGAACTGCTCTATTAGTAGGTTTGATGTTGCTGGAGTAGGTGAGACCTTGTTGGAGGAAGCGTGTCACCAGGGGTGGGTTTTGCAGTTTCAGTCAGCTCAGTGGCTCACTCATTCTTCCTTCCGCCTAAGGATCCAGATGTAGAACTCTCAGCCCCTCTCTAGCACCATGTCTGACTGCATTCTACCATTCTTCCCACTGGAATTGATTTAGAGAAATGCTACAGGTAAAGGAACAAATTGACTAGTTGCCAAGTTGAGATTTACTAGATGCTCAGAAAGATGAATATGATCCACAGATTCATCTTGTAGTTTTTGTTATAAGTGTGTATATAGTACTGTATACATGTATAGAGTATTTTGGCAAGTGTGACAGTAGATATACATTAGACTGGAACACTTTAGAGTCCTCTTGACTATAGTCAGATGGTTTTCATTTTCTTATGTATTTGTTCCCTGATGCCTGCATGAATTTCAAAATGAGTTCATCCTGCTTAGAGCATAATTTATCTCCAAAGACTATTCCTGTGAAACAATAATCTTTAGATTCAGTTAAACAAACAAATCTAACGTAGAATAAATAAAAATGAGCCCATACCCAGACACTTGCGAGCTACTTCATAGTACACAAAGGAGAGATCGAATATTATAAAAACATTTCTTTAGAGAACAGAACTTGTCCACAAAGTCATCACAACTAGGGTGGAGAGTGTTCTATCAATCACGAGTCTGGAAACTTGAGGACAGGATAATATCTTCAAAGATCTGAGGGAAAAGAACCGCCACCTAGGATTCCTTCAAAAACATTTTTTTCAAGAATAAAAATAAAACCACAATACTTTTTAGAAAAACGATAATGGAAAGATTGGATCCAGTTTTGTAGAGAAACCGTGGGGGGAGGGGGAATGATTGGGGAATAGTTGGGGGGGGGAGAGGAACTATGGGACATAGGGAAGGGGGAACTGAGAAAGGGGAAAGCCTTTGGAATGTAAACATAGAATATAGAAAAAAAATTAAAAAAAAACAAAAAAAAAAGAAAAACGATAATGGAAAGTTTCTTATCATCGGGCAAATTACCTTAATATTTCTCAGATACTTTTAACAAAAAGAGATTGAATTTATAATGCAGAAATACTAAAGAGCAAGAGCGGCCTAAGAGAATGTGATGAAAGACTGATAATGGATTGTCTATTTAGTGCATATTTATTGTAGCTAATTCAAAATCTGACTATGCATATTTTCAGTCCTTCTATCCATCCATCCCAAATTATCCTCTTCTAATAATTTCTCCAGCTTAAGTATCATTTAGAAAACCCTCTCGTGCAGATGTTATTCTTTCTCTTGCTTTTGTTGGCTTCCTCCCTTTCTTGGCTATACAGTTATATTCAACACTGGTAGTCAAAGCTTATTTCTATTTCCTGTTTCTTTTTCTGTTTTCCTAGCTGATATTTATCTTTCTGTTTGTAGACCTTCACTAGTTCTTGTTTATATTCTCTCCTATTGATATTCTTGTCATTTCTCTGGGAAAATCAAAGCACTTTTGAAGAAAATACTCACACATCTCTCTTAACAACAACCTCTCTTCTCCTGGCCATCAATGGACAGTTTGCTTTGACTTAAGACACCCTCTCCTTTCTTGGAACAGGGTTTATTAATTTTTACTGTCATAAGATACTACACCAAACAAATTCTTTTCTGTTTAATATAATAATCTGTGCTTTGCTAACTTCATTAGTTGTTTTTAACCTTCTTATCTCTGCTACCAAAGCACAAAGAATGAAATAATAGCTAACACTGTGTGTGGCTCCATTTTTCCCAACATTGGCTTCCATGTCAAATGAGCTTTCTATTTCACTGCCTCCAGGACTTCTACTCACATTTTTGTGCTCTTAAGACAGAAAAATGCCCTTATTGTAAGTTTATACATTGGTGATTTTTCACAAATTGAATATGCTTATGAAAACAGTATCCAGAGCATACTTTGCTGCAGGCCAAAGTACCTCCTGCATGTCTCTTTTGAGAAGAGCTCTCCCAAACTGTCAATTCTCTTGACTTCTAACAAAATAAATTGTGTTTGTTCTGACTTTTTATATAAATGGAGTCGAAGGATATGTGCTCCTTTGTGGCAGAATTCTTTTGCATTTGTGCATCAGTGAGAGTCACATTTTATTCCTTTAAAGTAGCATATCCATTGCTTTGAGACACACTCTAACTAGCCTCTCCTGGCTCTTCTTAAGTTTTTTTTTTAAATCATTGTCCCAGGTAGCACTGCATTGTTTGATTCACTAGTCTGATACCACCTCAGATAGGCTTCTTGGTATCCTGTTAACTTGTTCATTTACTTATTATATATGCTCAGAGGTTTGTGCATGATTATGGGCTCAAGAGCTACAGCCATGTTCTAGTGCTTCTCATTTAGCTCATCAAAATGAGATCCATGCACGGGTCTTCCATAACTCTTAATAGCAACTTCATTCCTGCCAGGCTTACAGGTTTTTTCCTCATAGCTTACTTGGGTTGTCATCTAATCTGGTTGAAAAAGATCACACACACACAGAGACATACACACAGACACATGCACATGCACACAGACACACACAAACATAAACACCCAAACAAAACACTTAACACACACACAAATACACACACACACACACACACTCAAAGCATCTACTTACAGTTGCTACTTAGGTGAAACCTGGAACTCTTAAATGAAGAGATATCCAACACTCTAGTCCCCAAGCATCTATAATATCACCAACACTAACTCTACAGGACTGATGAAAACTCAGTTCCAATCTTCTCTTAATATCTTTTAAGACATTCAATTCAACAAGTTTTGCTAGTTGTTAAAATCATATGACTAACATAAAAGTTGAGAGTTAATGAGGAGGCTAACATGTGCTTGTGAAGCCTCTCTCAGTGTGGAGCAGTGTAGTGATTGGTTTGCTTGTTTTGTTATGCCATGTATTAGTTGTTCAAACTATCAGGCCAACTTTCATTGTGCCATTTTCATACATGCATATAATGTCCTAATCATCCCCTCTCAGGTCTTCCCTTTCCCCTCCACATGTTTTTAAGAACTTGCACAGACACTTACGGAAGTCCCAACAACCACCTTGTTAAGTCCTAACAGATGCTTAGGAGCTGTGATGGTGACTTCCCAGAAGTTCACTAGGAAACTACTTAGAAAGTGACATTGATAACAAAATGCAGGAGAGCTGTGGGAAAAGGAGAACACTTGCACACTACAGGCAGGAATATAAATTATGGTAGCTACTGTAAAAAGCATTGGAGCTTTTCAAATAATAAAAACAAAAACAACAACAACAAAATCCAAGCCCAAAGCAAACCAAAGCAACAACAACAAAAAACTAAAACTACGTCTACCATATGCCCTAGCGTTTGCACTTCTCACTACTTATCCAAATGATTGCTAAGTCCATCACAAAGAAACCTGCCCATCCACGTTTATTGTGCACTGTTTGCAATTTCTGATAAATGGAGCTATGCTAGTTACCCACAACAAGATAGTGGATGTGGAAAATATGCTACCACACAGGAAGGGATTTTATTCAACTGAAAGGAAGAGTAAAATTAGAAAATTTCAGAAAACTACAGATTGTGATGTCTAAACAATAAGACAACATCAAACAAATATCATGCTTTCTCTCATGTGGAATGACTTCAAATTTATAAATATAACTTATATTTCTGAATATAAATTAGTATATATATATATATATATATGTACTATGTAGGGCAAGAAATGAAAAAGGGACTCTGAAACTCTGAGAGAGTGATGTATAATTGCAGGGTAGATGTTATAAATCCATTACGATATATACATATATATCATATATATATATGATATATATATATATATGTATATATATATATATATAGTGTGTGTGTGTGTGTGTGTGTGTGTGTATAAAAATGTCACCATCTTAGTCACTGTTCTATGACTATGAAGAGACACCATGAATATGACAACTCTTACAAAAGGAACCATTGAATTGGGGCTGGCTTACACTTTCAGAGGTTGTGTCCATTATCAGCATGGTGGGAAGCATGGCAGCCTGCAGGCAGATATGGTGCTGGAGAGGTAGCTGAGAGTTCTACATCTGGATCCACAGGCAGCAGGAAGAGAGAAAAACTGGGCTTGGCTTGAGCATTTGAAGCCTCAAAGCCCATCTCCAGTGACACACTTCTTCCACAAGGCCACACTTCCTAGTCCCTGTCAAGCAGTACCTCTCTCAAGCATTCAAATTTATGAATCTATCGGGAACCATTCTTATTCTAACCACCACAGTCACAAGGAAATATATTTCTTTATATGTTAAGCAAAAAAAAATAATAATAGAATAAAATAAACGCAGTTTGCCTCATTACCTACAAATGCAACCAAAGAATAGTGACTTCTTTCCTTCCAAATATGATGTGAATGCTTTTCCTTAGAACCTTGAATACAGAACCATCAGAGGAATGAGGTGCTATAAATGTAGATTCTATAGTAGTAAGCCTTAACATCAGAAGCTGGCAGCACTGAGTTGACACAGAATGCCTGCTTTTATGTGTCTTATGTTTGTATCGGATGTATTGAAGTCAAGGCATATTAAAGAGAACCACATTGTAATAGTCACATCATAGTGGTTCATTTCAGATGGAATGCATGTATTCAAATGGATCACAAATGAAGACATACCTAAAAGAGTTTTGCAAGAATAAAAATTGCTTTCTGTTAATAGACTGTGTCTTGGTACAAATCTTAAGTCTGGAAAACCCATTCAAAGTGACAGATGAAGATAGAGAAGTAGCTCAAGCTCTCTTCCTGAGAAGCCATTGGTGGCTAAGACATTTTCTTCAGTAGTTTGCTGTTGGTAACTTACCCATACACCTATGAGCACCTATAGTTAAACTCAATGGGTCATACACAAGAAGAACACGGAAGTAGAAGGGGAGCTGAGAGGAAAGCCAGTGAATGTATAAAAGGATCTTGAGAAAAGGGAAGAGGGCACAATCAAAATAAGTTACATACACAAACAAAAAGTAAAGTAAACACACATTAAATTGAAAATAAAGAAAAGATTTTTTTTTTGTTTTTTGTTTTTGAAGACAGGGTTTCTCTGTATAGCCCTGGTTGTCCTGGAACTCACTCTGGCCTCAAACTCAGAAATCCGCCTGCCTCTGCCTCCCAAGTGCTGGGATTAAAGGTGTGTGCCACCATTGCCTGTCAAAAAATTTGTTGAAAACACTAGTTATGAATAGTAAGAAATGACCAGTAATGAATAATAGTAACTTACTCAAGAGCTTAAATGAATTTATTGCTTTTTAAGATGTAGAATAGTATTTATGTTTCATTTAAACTGTTTATTCTAATTTATGTGTATGAGTATTTTGCCTGCAAGCATGCATGTATATACTTATGCATGTATGTATGTATGTATGTATGTATGTATGCATGTGTGTGCACCATGTGCATGCTCACTGCTAGTAGAGGCCAGAAGAGGGCATTGGACCCCCTGCAACTAGAGTTACTGACAGCTGTGAGCTACCATGTGAGTGAGGGAAACAAACCAGGCTTGTCAGCAAGAGCAGCAACTGCTCTCCATGGCACGCCCATCTCTCTAGGCCCAGAAGAGAAGGCTGAGAAACTAAGTTAACATAGAACTTTAAGGAGCAAGCTTTAAATAGATGCTCATTGCGGTGGGTTTGCAAAATGGTAAAACCGCTCTGGAAATCAGTTTGGTGGTTCCTCAGAAAATTGGGCATGCCACTTCCAGAGGACCCTGGCATACCACTCCTGGGCATATACCCAGAGGATTCCCCTGCATACAATAAAGACACATGTTCCACTATGTTTATAGCAGCCTTGTTTATAATAGCCAGAAATTGGAAGGAGCCCAAATATCCCTCAAAAGAGGAATGGATACAGAAAATGTGGTATATTTATACAATGGAATACTACTCAGCAATTAAAAATAATGAATTCATGCAATTTGTAGGTAAATGGTTAGATCTGGAAAATATCATCCTAAGTGAGTTAACCCAATCACAAAAGAATACACATGAAATGCAATCACTGATAAGTGGATATTAATGAACCCAGAAACCCTAAATACTCAAGGCACAATTAGCAAGTCAAATGATTCCCAAGAAGAAAGGAGAGGACCCTGGGCCTGAAAAGATTGGATCCAGTTTTGTAGACCCAGAACAGAGAAACTGTGGGGGGAGGGGGAATGATTGGAGAATAGGTCGGGGGGAGAGGAATTATGGGACGTATGGTGGGGGGAAACTGGGAAAGGGGAAAGCCTTTGGAATGTAAACATAGAATATAGAAAACAAAAATTAAAAAAAAAAAACAATCCGCAACAATAAAAGAATTTCTGAAAGAAAAAAAAAAAAAGTACTGGGTTGACTCAAATTTATAGTCATAGTAGAACAAAACCTCTTTCCGGTTTCAAAAAAGACACACACTTAGAGTTGGTCACCCCTGAAGTCATGCAAACATGCACACATGAACAACACTAAAGAGACTTGGCAGACTGTATTTATAGATTTATGTTAAAAATAATAAGAAAACAAATTATGAATTTCAGAGAAATGCTGGGATAGAGAAGTTGGAGGGAGAGGATATGGGAGCAAAAAAAAAAGGGAAGGAAGGGGGAACTGGTGTGGTTAAACTTTAATTATAATTTTAAAACTTTATAATTAATTTCTTGGTTTCCCATTCTTTTTTCCTTAGATATTTTCTTTATTTAAATTTCAAATGTTATCCTCTTTTCTCATTTTCCCTCAGAAGACCCGCTAGCTATCCCATTCTTATTGTGTTAAAATCAGTCCATTTTAACAGAAGCTACATTCTTTGGATAATTTAGTTGAATAGCCCATGAAGACAAGAAGTATCTCTCCTGTAAATAACTGTGTACCTCTAGCAGCAAAATTGATTGTAATCCATTTTTATCAAATATTTCTTTACTATTCACCTCATCCAACTGAATATTTGTCTAGGAAATTTCTCTGCATCTATTTCATTGATTTTTTTTTAAACAGAACTTGTTATAAAACACAGGTTGGCTAAGATTCCCTATGTAATGTAGCCCTTTCCAATCTGGCTTCTAACTCATGAGCCTCCTGTCTCAGCCTCCTAATTGCTGAGACTGCAAGCACATGCAACCGTCTCTGGCTATATCTACATAACTCAATTATTATTTCTTTGTGTATTATCTCAGTGCTTTTCTTTCTATCTTCCCAATAGCTAAGATATTTATTTACATTCCATTGAATCAATTAAACATCAGTAAGTTCTAAATGAATTCAACTTTATGTTTCAGCAACAACTAAAATTCAATGACACTTAAGTGCTACTCTGTCTTTCCTACCGTAACCCTTTTCTTGACTGCCGTTAGGCTGGAGATAATGTTGTCCGATCTGAGAAATGATGTTATCCATTTCTATGTTTATAGAATATAATCCATTCACTTTTGAAAGTTGTGAGTTTCAAAGGAAGCAGAGGCAACAGATGCACTTTAATACATGCAGGGGAGAAGACACCCGGTGGGGGGGGGCAGCTGCAGGGAGGCAGATCACCTTTATGATTCAAGGCTTTTATCATGTTGGAGATGGGGTTGGGGAGGTGAGAGGACACATCCAGGATGGACGAAGCTTATTGGCTGAAGATTTAGAGTAGCAGAATGCCTCATTAGTATGTGGAAGGATTTCAGGAATCTCAGGTGCTAGATGAATAGGTTCTTATCAAGTGTAAAGAAGGTGAACCCATATTCTAAGGCTGTGTGACATTCTTCAGGTAAAGGTGTGTGTATGTGTGTGTGGGGGTGGTAGGGGGGGGTTGAATGCCTCAGGCAAATTCAGAGAAGGGGAATTCTTGTTTTGGTTTTTTTCCTTTTATTTTCTTTATTTTCTATATTCTTTGTTTACATTCCAAAGGCTTTCCCCTTTCCCAGTCCCCCCCCCCCCCAGGAAGGAATGGACCTTGGTCCTGAAAAGACTGGATACAGATTTGTAGGAGAGTATCAGAACAGAGAAATGGGGGGGGGGTTGATTGGGGAATAGTTAGGGGGAAGAGGACTTATGGGAATTCTTGTTAATGAAGGGAGTCCTCTATGTAGGCTAAGCCACAGACAGCTATCTGGACTATGGTAGACTTCGACTTTAACAGGACAACGGAAAGTACCTCCTACTGCTTCTTGTTGCCGTATAAAGTGGTATGTGGATTCATCCACACACTCAAAAGGTCAGAGGCTTAGAAGTGAGAAGAGGAGGGACCAAGGAAGGGTTTAGGCTTGTCTAACAGAGATGGCATTTTGTCTTTTCCAATTGAAAATGAACATTAACTGACTTATTTCCATATTAATTTTGCTAAATGTTCTGTGAGGGAGACCTAGAAACAGCAGCGAGTATTTTGAATCCGTGCTTTGTCTTTCTACATACCACACTGGGAACAGGATCATTGCAGGCAATTAAAAACATGCTTCCCTCTGATTCTAAACATATCAATGCCTTTTCTGCTACTCTGTTCAGTTACATGACCCCACCTTAGAACATCCTAGTGATCTTATAACATGGCTAAGATGGGAAAAAAATTAAGTAAGGCTTACTATGGTATAATTTTCATACAACATAATTTACCCAATTTAATACAGTTATGTTAGTTTTGACAAGTGACACTTCTTTAAGTATCACTAAAAGCAAAGAATAACCTATTTACCTAAAAATTTCTCCTATCCTTTGTAATTAGTGCTATACCACATTCTCAGCTTCAAGCAAACATTAATTTCAATTTTCAACCTTTCTAATCTTAACATGATGTCATATGAACAGAATCTCTTAATATGATGTCATATGCATGTAAACTCTTGGTATATAGGATGGTTATTTCCTTCACTCTCTCTGCTGCACACTTGAAACTCACCCATGGTGTTATGGGAACTGCGGTTCATTTTGCTTGGCCTAGCAATTGTTACATATATAGATACAGGAGTGTCTACCATAGTATTCTGTGATATTCTTTGAGGGAATACAAATTGAGGGAAAGTAAAATTAACTTAATTAAACAAACTAGATTTGAAGGTTATAAATATTTGGATTGAAAACATAAAATAACACATTGTGAGTGTGGACTAGTGAAAAAAAAAGACTTTATAAATGCGCATGAGGCTGCCAGGCACACCTCTATTCATTGTCTGTCTTCAGGAAAAATGGGTCAGGCAATTGCACATTAAATATTAGAATAATTATTCTTTTAGAAAACAGGAAAAATTGTGGTCACTTGTTATCCTTTTTCAAAATGTTCACCTAATTGAACTCATGTTTCATCAAAGACTCTAATATCAGTCACATAATAGTTATGAAAGCTTAAGTTTTATGCTACTTGTTTGACAATAGAACTTCAATTTTAATGCCATACTTAAATTATTTTTCAGCTGGGTCTTGTGTTGACTAATTTCATTTAGTATGCAATTTGAAGTATATTTCACTCCTACATATTGCAATGAAGATTATAATTTATTGTCATATAAAACAATGAGATGAGATATTTTTTTATACTTGAACTCAAACAATGTAGTCTATGTTAACAAAATTATGAAGTTTTCCATGCTTTCCGAGTTCTAGGATTAATTTTAGGATCACAAAGGGCTTTAATCTTTTCCTCGTCAGTGGCAAAAATTTCTATTTAAGGGAAGGTTCAAAGAACTCAAATAGAGAATTTCAGGCGATTTTCGAAGGAAATCTAGACAAAAGAATTTGCCCATTACGAAGAGATAGACTCAAAAAAACAAAACACTTTATATGTCTTATCCCTCTGTAGCATCAAACCATTTTGAAGAAACATCATTCCTTCTGTGCCTCTTGGCTGACAACCTTGTGTATTTTATTTCTATGCAACTGGATGACAGTTTATTGTGTCCTAGAGGATAGGGTATTAATGATGACTTGCTTCCTGCTGTGGAGCCTGTCATAATTTTGTAGTCAGAAGAGTGACAGAAGTAACAGCCAATCAGTATGCTAATACTGCTGGAGAGTGGGTAGTTAGTCCACTTTAACTAAGGGTTTTCTGCTAAATCCTTAGGTAATTTTCATTAAAAATGATGCAGTTTTTGATGCTCATACAAATTGCTTGACAGAAGCAGTTGAAGAAACCATACATTTCTTTTATGTAGCAGTCAGAATTCTGCCTCAGCAGGCGTTTCCAGTGGAAAAAGAGAAAAGCTTCTAATTGGAAAGGCCCATTTTGGTCAACAAGAACCAATCACTAAAACATTCAGTGATTTCCTATATCAATGTCTTAGCATGGAGAATTCCATAGAGTATGCAAAATTAAATCTACACTCTGACATGCAAACACAAGGCATGGTCTTTGAAAACAATATTTGAAAGCCAAATGTAAAGATTCCTGCAAAATTTCACAATATGATGTCACTCATTTTTTCATTACTCTCCTGTTTCTTTACTTTTTATGTCATTATAATGGGAGAAGACACTCTTAAAACAATGGCATTCAGTGGTAGCACTATATATTCTAATATTTTATTAGCCATTTTATTGCACACAGCCTATAGGAAATATACTTTTCACTAGGAAAAGGGAATTTCTTAAAATGACTTCTGAGTGTTCGCACAGCACGTGAACACATGATTACAGGGGGGATTACTGGATTAAGGTATTGACAGTTGGCAGCCTTAAGGCTACAGATAAAACGAGCTCCATTTTCTATCCATAAAATCACATTTTATTCTTACCCACACACAAACAACACCAGTATGTAAACTATAAAAGGAATTATTTTAGGAACACTGTTGTCACTTAAATATGTTCATCATAGAGAATAAAACAATAACAAACAACAACAACAATTTCACATATGTATGAAATGCAAGGTAATATAATTTAATATCGAAACATGTTGGTGGCATTCTGATTAATCCCTGAGGCTGGAGGAGAAATTCTTTGAAATACACTGAGACTTGTTCTTGGTAATTACAAAATGAAAACTTAGATAGTATGCATTCAGTGCTGTCCACAAATAGATTGGGTATATTTTGACAAAACTTAGGAATTATGCCAAAAGAAATTATATATATATTTTGAAAACTGTAAGAGACCTTGTTTGCTGCCTGCTGTTTTTTATATATGCAAATCTTAATACATTATAGAACAACCTAGCTGCCTTCCACAATCCCATAAACGTTTTACTGTTTTATGAGATGTTAGTAATAAATGTGATTGATGATATATTTTTACAATTGCCTATTAGAAATACACTATTTTTGTGATTAAACACTTAGGGATAACTCAGTTCTAAGCCTAGATGTTGCAAGCTAGGAACTGACTTGAATGCCAAAGTACTTGTTTAATCTAGTACTTAAATTTACATGCATATTTATTTTAGATAGTATTTTCCTTCCAGTTTACAGAGATTTTGCATTTCAATCGATTGCAAACATTTAAAAATTGCTGCCAGTGTGGCTTGGGACATGGAGTAGCTTACACACACACACACACACACACACACACACACACACACGCACAGTCACAAGGATGAATAGCTATAATTATATTGGAGCTCATCCAAGAAATCAGCTGTTCTTCTTACACTCACCACCTCTTCAAATTCATGAGCACCTCAAGCAAGCATAGTGTAAATTAGTTTTAATACTAAAAGCTGGTGACCTCGGTAGTGTAGTTTATTGACAAATTTTATGTTGCTATTATCTTTGAAACGTAATAAAAATGAGGTGAACATTGATAATAGAAAATTGAGTATAATTTTCAGCCACAGCTTTACTCCTTAATATCGAAACCTCTATTGGATGGATGTAGTAAAAGCAATTTTCTTGTATAAAATATAGAATATAAAACAATGAAGTCTTAAGCGATTCATCAAATATTTTAAAATTTATTTTTTCCATACAAAATAATAATAAAAAAATAGAGCATGGCCGCACTACAGAAGACCCAACAAGCTGCTGAAAGAATCAGATGCAGGTATTTGCACCCAGCCAATGGACAGAAGCAGCTGACCCCTGTGGTTGAATTAGGGAAGGCTGAAAGAAGCTGATGAGAAGGACAGTCTTGTAGGGGGACCAGCAGTCTCATTTAATCAGGACCCCCCCCCCGAGATCTCTCAAACACTAGGCCACCAAACAGGCAGCTTACACGAGCTGATATGAGGCCCCCAACACACATACAGTAGAAGACTGCCAGGCCTGTGTTCATTCAGTGATGATGTACCTAGCTCTCAAGAGACTGGAGTCCCCAGGGAGTTTAGAGGTCAGGGGCGTGGGAGGTAGGGACATCCCCGTGCAGACAGGTGAGCGCAGGGGGAAGTACAGGATGTGGAACAGTCAGGGGTGGACAGGGGTAGAAGGGAATAAAATACGGAGTGCAAAATTAATTAATTTATTAATAAAAAATAAAATTTATTTTTGTCATACACTTTTAAAACATGTTTAGCTCTTTTTTGAAATTCATAACATATTAAGTATAGTCAACATAGTATAAAAATTACCAAAATCGTCTTTCTGTTTACTTAAAATTTGCAGCTTTAACGGAGATTATTGCCTTTCTGACCTACTCATTATTCCAAGTCTTTTGAAAAACTGACAAAATACCATAATATTGCTGTACAAAGTGTTGGGTTTGATTGTGATATTTCAAACAAGTATATTTCATACTTTGACTTTATTCATTGACTATCACTCCCTTCTATTCTCTCCTCCTTTATCATGCTGGTATCCTATTTATTCCCAATCCTATCTACTTCTACACTCTTGATATGCATAGGTGTGTATATATATATATATATATATATATATATATATATATAGTATATGCATAGGTGTATATATATATATATGTATGCACAGATACATGCACACATACACATAAATTTTAGATTCCATTTATGAGAAAAACTGTGTGACATTTGTATTTGTGAGTCTGAGTTTTTTTTAACATGTGATTCATCCATTTTTCTGAAAATGATATAATTACATTCTTATGGCTGAATAAAAGTCTCTGACCTGTATATGACTGTATATGACACAGTGTTTCTAAATTCATCTGTTGATAGACAGCTAGGCTGATATTTAACTTGACTTTCCCCGATAGTAAACAACAATAGCAAGCTAACTTACATTTCCTTGGCTATTTTCCTAGGCCATTCACAGCCTTTTGTAGTGACTATTGGGTTCTCTGCTTTTATGAGCTCAACTTCTTTTCATTTTATTTGTGTTCTAACATAGAGATGTTTGGTGTCTAGAGAGATGGCTTATCAGTTAAGAGGACTGGTAACTGATCCATAGGATTCTGGTTTGATTTTCAATACTTACATGATGTATTATAACTTATTTTTAACTTCAGGTCCAGGGAACCTAATGTATTTTTTTCTGGCCTTCAGGGGAACTATACAGGTGTGGCACAAATATCCATACACATACACACACACACACACACACACACACACACACACACACGAATGAGAGAGAGAGAGACAGAGAGAGAGAGAGACAGAGAGAGACAGAGAGACAGAGAGACAGAGAGAGACAGAGACAGAGACAGAGAGAGAGAGAGAGACAGAGAGAGAGAGAGACAGAGAGAGACAGAGACAGTATATTTGGCTATTATTATTGTCTCACCCAAATATTTATTGTCAAGAAGCACATTATGAAGATTTCCCTGTGTTTTTTGTTGTACTTTTAAAGTCTCAGTCTTCAGTTCACTTTGAGATAACTTTGTTTACAGTTTGAGATAATGGTCTAATTTTATTCTCCATGTGTGGCTATCCACAAAAAAATCACTTTGCTAGCAAACAGCACAATTTCACTTCTTCCTTCTTGATTTACATTCCCCTTCTTTCACACTTTCCTTTTTTTCTTTCACATTTTCCCTCCTCCTCCTCCTCCTCCTCCTCCTCCTCCTCCTCTTCTTCCTCCTCCTCCTCCTCCTCCTCCTCCTCCTCTTCCTCCTCCTCCTCCTCCTCCACCTTATTTTCTTTATTCCTGATTTCTTTGGGTAAGTCCTCAAGTGCAATATTAAGCAGTATCAATAAGAGTGAATAGCCTTATCTCATTCATGATCTTAGTGTAATGTAATAACTTTTCAACTTTCTCCTGTTGAGTTCAATCTTACCTGTGGACTTTAGGAACACTTCTTATATATGTAATTTATTCCAAGTTTTTTATTTTCTGTATCAGTTTATACGATCATTTTTAACTCTTTATATTAATGTAGTAAGTTACATGTACTCATTTGTATATGCTGAACCATTTTTCATATTAATGGATCAATCCTAGTTTATTATGAAAAATAATCATTTTATTGCCTAATTGAATATGTTCTTCTAGAACTTTCAGAAGATAAATGAGTTCTGTTAGTGAAATTGGGTTACAATTGTATAAATTGAAGGCTGGCTATTCACTAGGAATTATAAAACAAAAAAGGAAAGAAGAAAATATGAATATGTATACAAATATAAATATAAATATAAATATGAGTGTTTGTTATTCTCAAATAATGTTTTCTGAATTGGAAAATATATGTACATTGCAATGTGCATGAAAACAATAACTCAAAAGATAAACAGTCAAGAAGTTGTGTTTAAAAATACACCTGGGGAAACAGGCCTGAAGCTATGAAGACCAGAAGAAAGAATGGAAACAGGTAACCTTGGGAGGTAGGAGGTGGGGGGGACCCTGTACAATGTACCAGAGACCCAAAAGGTGAGAGACTCTCAGGACTCAAAGGGAGAGACCTTGTATGAGGTGCTCCACAATGGGGAAGGGGAATTTGTGGAGTCCATCTGCAGTGGAGGGACAGGGCATCAAGTGGAGGGATGGGGTTGCCATTCCACAGTCAATAGCTCTAACCAGGATTGTTCCTGTCTGAAGTAACTGCAGGGACAAAAATGAAGAAGTGTATGAGAAAAAGGAGGTCCGTTGGCAGGTCCAAAATTGGGATACAGCTCAAGGGGGAGACTTGAGGCCCCAAGAAGTGGGGAGGCTTGGTGAGGTTGCTGTGGGGGTTGGGGTGGAGACATCATCTTGGAGCTGGGGAGCTAGGCATGGAGGAGATATGAAGTGGGGAGTGGTCGGTGGAAGATGTGGGGAGAAGGTGGGAGTCTGGGCAGGGAGGAGGTATGAGATGGGGAGTGGGTCAGGGGGCAGGCATTGTGGAGTGATGAAGTCTGGACTATAAAAAAGGATTAAAGAATAAAAAATATATACACTTTAAAAATGTGCCTGAACTGCAGTAACACATGAATATTAAAAGTAATAATTTTGTTTACTTGTTCTGAGTGAATACATATGTTTAATACAGGGCTGCATACTAAGAATAGAAAGGTAATGTGCACCTAATATTCTAGTTTAAGGACAAATTTAAATGATTTTAAAAATAAACTATAGTTCAAATAGAAAGTGTTCAAACAGGAATAAGATGGTAGAGTTAAATAAACCCATCTAAGTCATAGTGACATTAACATCTCTACGTAAAGTAAAATTCTCAGGTTAGTTGAATTGTGTAGTTATAGCTTTATGTTAAAAAGTGGTATACTAAATATAATGGAACAGTATAACAAATAAAAATACAGACTCCTAAGAATGTAGAAACATGTTCTCATGGTCTTGTTAAGCTGTGTGAAGTGGTAATGCTAAATGGCAAATCCTAAAACAACAAGCAAAGGGGAAAGAGCACGACAGACACATTTTAAAACATAAAATAAGGAAAATCTTTACAATTAAGAAAAGTACTGGGAAAGTTGATACATTACTAATCAATAGGTTTTGCATGAAAGTTAGGTGGAGATATGGTACAAATACATGATTAAAATCATTTTCCTCATCAAGTAACGTATAAAAAGAATTATACACTATTCAAAACCAATTTGACAAGAAATACTCTTAGTGAACTAGGAAAGTCAACGTAGCTACACAATATTGTTGAGTTAACCCTGTACATTACTGAAGAAGTTGGCAGTACCCGTATCAACAGTGAACTAGAAGTTACAGATAGATAAGAAAAAAGAAAAAAGAAAACAGGAAAAAGGAAATGAAGAGAAGAGAAAAGATAATTATAAGAGATACTGGGGAAATGTAAAGCCACAAAAGGATTAGGATGCATAAATAAGCATTTATACTGCATGTATGTAAATCTAAATTCTCTTTTATTTCCTCAGATGAAGTTATGAGATGAGAAGTGTACCCATAATCTGTGAATACATGGCTAGGTCTGAGTCCAGAGTGTTTCTAACTAACCCTAGGCCTAGGCCTAGAAGTTTTGAGTGTCCATACAACCTAATCTGTAAGCCTAGACTTTGACAGCTTCAACTTCCAGCCTCTGTCTATTAAACTGGGTCTAGAAGTCAGCCTCTGAGACTTACTGCTGAACAAATTCACCCTTTCTGGCTCCTTCTGAACTCTGGATGGCTGGTTCACCTTATCTGTTGTGTCTTAAATTCCCCTTCAAGCTGCCTGATTCAAATTGGCTTATCCCAGCTTCTGACTGAATTGCTTTGCTTGGAAAACTGCCCCTGAAGTCCATGACCTGACCTGACCTGACCTGACCTGACCTGATCTGACCTGACCTGAACTGAACTGAACTGAGTTGAATTCACTTTCTCTTCAGTGCTCTTCAATAACTTCTCTTTCCTCATGAGAGTTGGATGCTCCTATCTCTGACTAATTTTGTTAAATCTTTCTCTGATTTCCTTACTCACTCTGTCTGTCCTTCTACTCTGTCTATCCTTCAAGTAGATGCTGCTGTTTCAAATTAAAGCTGTGTTCTAAAGGCATATCTATATTCCAGCCTGAAGGATCAAAGGTGTGTACTAAGGGCATGTCTATATTCTAGCCAGAGTTATTAAAGATGTCCATCTCAGCCAGGGGAATTAAAGGTGTATGACCTGTCTGAACTCCAACTGAATCATATCTTTGGATGTGATTTCTTACCAGAACATCCATGTTTCTGGATTAAATTCTTTTACACATATAAAGCCAAAATATCATAAATATGTATCTTTTGCATATACATATTCCATAAAATATAATAACTACAAATTCCTACACAAGCAACAAATAAGTAAAATAGATTTAAGGGACTGGATAGATGGCTTAATATTTAAGAATGCTGCTGTTCTTGGAGAGGACCTAGATTCAATTATTAGAACCCTTATCAGATAGACCAAAATTGCACATAAATCCAGGTGTAGTGGATCTGAAACCCTACTCTGCCACCTGAAGGTATCCACACTCACATGTGTATACATATACATATGCACAAATTAAATAAATTCTTTAAAACATCATACTATATAGTCACATAAAACATGAAATATGCCTGAATGTATCTGATAGAAGATGTGTCGGATTTCTGCTCTGAACTCATTAAACATTTCTAAGAGATCAGATGACTAATTAATAAAATAACATATATAACCTTATATTTAAAAATATTATATTGATGCCATTCCTCACTGCCAGATAATTCGATAATTCATTATAAGGGCAGTAAAATTCTATTGAGTTTAGGATTGTTATTATACATGTTTTCAAACACAATTTAAATTGTATGGAAAAAATAATGCAAACTCATATTGTTGCTATGGAATGATAAAAGGAAAAGAGGCTGAAGAAAAATATTCCAGACATGTAGACACACAGTAAACCCCTTTAAATTCATGCCTCATATGTGTCATTCTTAAGAATTAACAAACTGATCAACTGAAGACAGAGAAATCCATGAGTACACAAATATTAACTAATTTTTCATAAGAGCTTTAAGTTAAGTGGCATAAAAATAATCTTTTTAAGTATATCAGAAATATCAGGAAAATTAGTATCTTGATTTTTACTTAACACCATAATACTCATTAATTTCATAGCAATTGATGACCTCAATGTGATGATTAACAAAGACTATTTTAGGAAAGTACCCTTAACACAAGTATGACACCAGAGAAGATAAAGAGGTCTTTCATTAAAACCCTAATATTTGAATTATAAGTTAAAAAATGAAAACATTATTAATATAGTCTGCTTATGAACCTAAACTGTGGAGGTTGGAGAGATGACCGTGGTTAAGAGCACCAACTGCTCTTCCAGAAGTCCTGAGTTCAATTCCCAGCAACCACATGATGGCTCACAACCATCTGTAGTGGGCATCTGATGCGGTCTTCTGCTAAATCTAAAGACAGTGACAATGTACTTACATATATGAAATAAATATGGCCAGAGCCAGGGAGGCCTGGGAAAAAAAAGAGGGCCTCGGACCAGTATGACGATGGCTCAACAGGTAAAGGAGCCTACCACCGATGTTCAGTCAGCAGAACCCTGATGGTGAAAAGAATGCCCAAAAGTTGTAAAAAAGAAAAAAGAAAAGAGAAAAAAAGAAACTAAACTATGACATTATAATAAGCCAACTTCCACAGATAAACACTGTTCCCAAGACACTTTTTAAACAAAGGATTCACTTTTAAGGATTCATACAAATAAATGAGGAAAAGATAATCATATTATTAAAAACACCCTTTATTTGATTCCTTGCAAATGAATTGTATAATTCTATATTTCTATAATTGTGGAAGGTTAATGAGATATTAACATCCCTCCACAATCTTAAATTTCAAAGCTAGGAAACAGTTCATTCTGAGAATGTAGATTGACAGTCATACTGTGGATGTGGATTGACAGTCATACTGAGGATGTGGCTTGACAGTCATACTGAGGATATGGATTGACAGTCATACTGAAGATATGGATTGACAGTCATACTTAGGATGTAGATTGGCAGTCATACTTAGGATATGGATTGACAGTCATACTGAAGATATGGATTGACAGTCATACTGAGGATGTAAATTG
Organism: Apodemus agrarius; assembly: GCA_964023405.1. Lineage (NCBI taxonomy): Eukaryota > Metazoa > Chordata > Mammalia > Rodentia > Muridae > Apodemus > Apodemus agrarius. Next base: position 95,092,431 of record OZ030012.1, on the reverse strand, counting down.
ACAGTCATACTGAGGATGTAGATTGACAGTCATACTGAGGGTGTAGATTGACAGTCATACTGAGGGTGTAGATTGACAGTCATATTGAGGATGTAGATTGACAGTCATATTGAGGATGTAGATTAACAGTCATACTGAGGATGTGGATTGACAGTCATACTGAGGATATGGATTGACAGTCATACTTAGGATATGGATTGACAGTCATACTGAGGATATGGATTGACAGTCATACTGAAGATATGGATTGACAGTCATACTGAAGATATGGATTGACAGTCATACCGAGGATGTAAATTGACAGTCATACTGAGGATGTAGATTGACAGTCATACTGAGGGTGTAGATTGACAGTCATACTGAGGGTGTAGATTGACAGTCATATTGAGGATGTAGATTGACAGTCATATTGAGGATGTAGATTAACAGTCATATTGAGGATGTAGATTAACAGTCATTCTGAGGATGTGGATTGACAGTCATACTGAGGATATGGATTGACAGTCATACTTAGGATATGGATTGACAGTCATACTGAGGATGTAGATTGACAGTCATACTGAGGGTGTAGATTGACAGTCATACTGAGGGTGTAGATTGAGAGTCATATTGAGGATGTAGATTGACAGTCATATTGAGGATGTAGATTAACAGTCATATTGAGGATGTAGATTAACAGTCATACTGAGGATGTGGATTGACAGTCATACTTAGGATATGGATTGACAGTCATACTGAGGATGTAGATTGACAGTCATACTGAGGGTGTAGATTGACAGTCATACTGAGGGTGTAGATTGACAGTCATATTGAGGATGTAGATTGACAGTCATACTGAGGATGTAGATTGACAGTCATATTGAGGATATGGATTGACAGTCATACTGAAGATATGGATTGACAGTCATACTGAAGATATGGATTGACTGTCATACTGAGGATGTAAATTGACAGTCATACTGAGGATGTAGATTGACAGTCATACTGAGGGTGTAGATTGACAGTCATACTGAGGATATAGATTGACAGTCATATTGAGGATATAGATTGACAGTCATACTGAGGATGTAGATTGACAGTCATACTGAGGATGTAGATTGACAGTCATACTGAGGATGTAGATTGACAGTCATATTGAGGATGTAGATTGACAGTCATACTGAGGATGTAGGTTGACAGTCATATTGAGGATGTAGATTGACAGTCATATTGAGGATGTAGATTGACAGTCATACTGAGGATGTAGATTGACAGTCATATTGAGGATGTAGATTGACAGTCATACTGAGGATGTAGATTGACAGTCATTCTGAGGATGTAGATTGACAGTCATATTGAGGATGTAGATTGACAGTCATACTGAGGATGTAGATTGGCAGTCATACTGAGGGTGTAGATTGACAATCATATTGAGGATGTAGATTGACAGTCATATTGAGGATGTAGATTGGCAGTCATACTGAGGGTGTAGATTGACAATCATATTGAGGATGTAGATTAACAGTCATATTGAGGATGTAGATTGACAGTCATACTGAGGATGTAGATTGACAGTCATACTGAGGATGTAGATTGACAGTCATACTGAGGATGTAGATTGACAGTCATATTGAGGATGTAGATTGACAGTCATATTGAGGATGTAGATTGACAGTCATATTGAGGATGTAGATTGACAGTCATATTGAGGATGTAGATTGACAGTCATATTGAGGATGTAGATTGACAGTCATACTGAGGATGTAGATTGGCAGTCATACTGAGGGTGTAGATTGACAATCATATTGAGGATGTAGATTGACAGTCATATTGAGGATATAGATTGACAGTCATACTGAGGATGTAGATTGAATGAGATTTCTACCTTTAGTTTGTGTCAGTGTAACCGAGTTCACTTACTTTTGTAAGCTAAACATAAATATTCCTTATGACCTACAAAGTCCAATATAGGTATGTCAACAAATAATATTTTAATAGTGCTCTCTAGTGAGTTATAAGTTAACTAAATATAGGGCATACTAGTTTTGAACAATTATTAACAATAAAGAAATTAATTTTCTTTATACAAAAAGGTAACAAAGCTCTTTATTGTTATTACTTAATTAAGATATAGACAATAAAAAAGTCCCATAGATGGGAATACAAAAGCCTGAGAGTCCTGAGTGTTGTTTTTGTATAAGACTTCTACTACCCTGGAGACTGATGGAGAAGTAAATGAAGTTAGAACGGTGCCCAAACATAATTAGTAGAGTTGCTGCTATAAAAGTGTACCATTCAGATATCCTGATGCAGACAGTATGTTGACTCCAATACTTTCGAATCCCCTTGGAATTTGTTGCAGTCTTTTCAGGAGGCGTGCTTCCCACAGGCAGCTTCCAGCCCATGTGAGCACAGCAGGACTCTCAGTGTTGGCTCATTACTGCCAGATGGAGGCTCTCCTAGTGCATGACTTTGGTCATCAGCATGAGTCAAATTTCCTTTGAATTTCAGTGCACTCTGAAGTTCTTCTCTTAGTCAAACATCAGTTTATTCCTTTATTTTCAAACGTATCTGTGAAAAGTAAATACATAATATACTCAAAACAAAAAAAAATATTTAGGGAGCAAATTCTCTGTGTCCCTACAGAAATAGAAAACAAACACAAACAAACAAACAAAAACAAAAAAAAGCTATCCTAAAATTCACAGGGAACCATAAAACATCCCAAACAACCAAAACACTACTGAGCAAAAATACCAATGCTGAAGATATTACCATTCCAGATCTTAAGATATATTATAGAGCCAGGTAATAAAGACAAACAAACAAACACATGATCAAACAAATAATATGGTATTGGCAAAACAGAGGTATTTAGAATAATGGACATAAAAGTAACTTATTTGCCTGATGTAATTGTTGTCTCAGAGGCTTACTGCTGAATAAGCTCACCCTTTCTAGTTCTTTCTGTACACTGGCTGTCTGGTTCAACTCAGCTGTTCTAGTCCAAAATCCTCTCCAATCTGACTGATCCAATCTGACTTCTCTCATCTTCACAGAATTGCTCTGCTTGGCCTCAAACTGGCTTTGGAAATTCATTCTAATCTTCTGGCACCTTCTCATTCTCTGGCTTGTCTGGCTTAGTTTGTTGTCTCTGCAACTTGTCTCTATAAAACAGTTCCTGTACAAACTGCCTCTGGACTCCACACACTGAACTGCTACCAACTTTACTCCACTGCATTGCCTTTCAACTCATTGACTCAACTGAACTTAGCAGATCTCGTACCTGCATGCCTCAGCCTCCAGAGTGCTGGGATTAAAGTGTATACTACCACACTTAATTTTTTCTTTGCCTGAAACTTGCTCTATGTCAGACTGGCCTTGAACTCAGAGATCTGTTTGCCTCTGTCTCATAGGACTAAAGATATGTCTATATTTAAGCCAGATCACACATATTTAGAAGGTCTTTGGATCTGATCACTTGCTAGAGCAGCCATGTTGCTGGATTAAAATTCCTCTACCAATGTAATAAAATTAAAGATTTAAACATGATCACATGTAAATCCAGCCATTTAATATATGATAAAATGCAAAAAATACTGTCTTAGGATTTTATTGTTGTAAAGAGACACCATGATCAAGGTGACTCTTATAAATGGAAACAATTAGTTCAAACTGACTTACAGTTTCATAGGTTCAGTCTATTATCTGTCAGGATGCCTGGCAATCTGTACACAGAAATGATGCACAAGAAGGAGCTGAGAAATCTATATCTTAATTTGAAGGCAGTCAGGAGGAAGCTCTCTTCTGTGTTGGGTGGAGTCTGAGTATAGGAGGCCTCAAAGCCCATCTACTCAGTGACACACTTCTTCCTACAAGGTCACGCCTCCTCCAATAAGGCCACACAGTCTAATCGAGTCATTCCCTATGGCCAAGCATTCAAACACATGAATCTATAGAGGTCGAACCTGTTCAAACTACCACAGTCCACTCCCTGGTTCCCATAGACTTGTAGCCATAACATAATGCAAAATACATTTAGTCCACCTTCAAAAGTCTCCATAGTCTAACACAGTCTTGACTTGTCTGGGAACCACATATGATCTTCTGGGCTTAAAAAAAAAATAAAACAAAAAAAACCTCTCCAGCTCTGACCTCTGTGGCATTCTAGGCTCTGGCTGAGTTTACTCCACTCCTGCTATTTTTGTTTATCATCTCATGGTACTGGTATCTCAAAAACACTGGGATCTTTTGCTACAATAAGGTTGCACATTCACCAATAGCTTCTCATAGTCTCTCGTTGTGGTGCCAAATCTCAACTTCTTTGCTCCTTTAGAATTTAGCCTTCAGCAGTCACTGAGGCTACCCTGTCACCAATGGCCTTTCTTGATTTATCACAGTGTCAATCCTCAGCTGTATTCCGTGACTCCTTCATGCCTTCAAAACCTGAACCATCTGGGTAACTCTTAAACTACCAAGTTTGGCTCCCAGCACGAGATACAAATTTGACCACCTCTGAAAGATAGCTTCTTTGTTCTGCCACTGAGGCAGAATACTTCTCAGAAGATTTCATCTCACCAATGCTAAGCTCTTCCAAATCACCCCAACTTTCTTAGCCTCAGCTGACCAGCACTGAGTATCCCAGAAAAGCAAAGGTTGTTTTGTGTTCTTTTGTTTGTTTAGTTTTTGTGGCTCTGGCATTTTGTTAATCACAGCTGATTATTCAGCTCCAGCTAACCAGAACAACAGATTATTAATTCAAAATAGCAAATGGCCCTGCTTGCCAGGTCCATTTGGGGCACAGCTAGCAAAGGCTAGCCTCACACTGTCCCCTTACTTCCATTGTCTGGCACACAGTTCTGCCTGCCTTTCTGAGGAGGCCTGCCTATAGGTCACAGTGGCGTCTCAGAACCATTCAGTTCCAATGAAGCACAGCCAGCAGAGGTGAACAGTGCGCTGTTCCTTGAGCTCCACTCTCAGGTCCAAAGCTCTGCCTTCCTTCCCGAGGAGTCCTGTCACCATCAGGTGTGTCCAGCTAATACCAGTAACAACCAGATAGCTAAAGGTCAGCTTAAGAACACAACTAACAAGAGCCAGGGCAATATGGTACCATCAGAGCCGAGATATTTTGCTACAGCAAGTTTTGGATATTTTGTCATAGTCGAAGCACAGGAAGATGATAGAGGTGTTTACAGAGGAAATCAATAAATCTTATAAATAAATACAGAAAAATACTCTCAAATAGGTAAAGGAAGTGAATAAATGTGTTTGAGACCTAACAATGGAAAAAGAAGCAATGAAAAAAAAAAAAAGCCCAAAACTGAGGGAATCTTGGAGACGAAAAAACCTAGGAAGGGAACAGGAACTACACATGCAAGCATCACCAACATAATGCAAGAGATGGAAGAGAGAATCTCAGGTGTAGTTGCTACAATTGAAGAAGTCAATATATCAATGAAAAAAAATGTTAAACCAAAAAAAATTCTGATGAAAACCATGCAAGAACTATTGTACAGTATGAGAAGACTAAAACTAAGAATAATAGGAATAGAGAAGATTCCCAGCTACAAGACCCAGAGAATATTTTCAACAAAATCATAGAAGAAAATTTCACCAACTTATAATAGGATAATCCTATAAATATACAAAAAGCTTAAAGAACACCAAATAGATTGGACCAGAAAAGAAAGTCCTGTCACCACAAAATAATTAAAACACTGAATCTACTGAACAACAAAGCATATTAAAATCTTCAAGGAAAAAAGACCAAGTAACATATAAAGGCAGACCTTTCAGAATTACACTAGAAATTTTGACAGACACTCTAAAATCCAGAAGGGCCTGGACAGATATTTTGCAGATTCTAAGAGGCCACAGATCTTACCCCAGATTACTATCCCCAGAAAAATGTTCAATCACCATAGACAGAGAAAGCAAGATATTCCAGGAGAAAACAAAATTTAAACAATATCTACCCCAAAGTACAGCTCTACCGAAGAGACTAGGAAAAACCTTCCACACCAGGAGGCTAACAGCATCTAAGAAAACACGGGAAATAAATAACTTCACACCAGGAAAAACAAAGGAAGAGAAGCACGCGCACACACACACACACACACACACACACACACACACACTACCATTACCAACATGAAAATATTAGGGACTAACAATCGGTGGTCATTAATGTTTTTCATCAATAAAAGGATACAGGCTAACAAAATGGATGTGAAAACAGGATTCATCATTCTGCTGCATACAAGAAACACAAATCAGGAACAAAGATAGTCATTTTCTCAAAATAAAGGGCTGGAAAAGGTTTTCTAAGCAAATGATCCAAGAAATAAGCCGACTATCCATTCTATTATCTAATAAAACAAGCTTTCAAACAAAATTAATCGAGAGGAAGAACACTTCATAGTCATCAAAAAAAAAAAATCAACCAAGGTAACATCTCAATTCTGAACATCTATGCCCTAAACACAACTGCACCCACATTCATAAAGAAACATTACTATAGCTTAAATCACACATCAAAACTGACACATTAATAGTAGGATGCTTCAAAACCCACTCTCAACAGTGCATAAGTCATCCAGACAGAAACTAAACAGAGATAATGAAACTAAACAATAGATGTTAAAAATCAAATGGACCTAACAGAGATCTACAGGACACTTCTCCCAAACACAAAAGAATATATATTCTTCTCAGCACTTAACAAATCCTTCTCCAAAACTGACCACATAGTTGGTCACAAAGAAAGCCTCAAAGATACAAGAAAATGGAAATAATACTTTGTATCTTCAGACCACCTTAGGTTAAAGCTGGACTTTAATAACAAAAGAAACAACAGAAAGCCTATAATCTCAGAAACTAAACAACTCTTTACTCAATGACCACTGTGCCAGTGAAAAAAAGAAATAAAAAATTAAGGACTTTCTAGAACTAAATGAAAATTCAAGAAAAATATACCCAAACTTATGGGACACAATGAAAACAGTGCTAAGAGGAAAGTTCATAGCATTAAGTGCCTTCATGAAGAAATTGGAGAGATCTCATACTAGCAACTTAAAAGTACACCTTCAAGCTCTTGACTTTTATCTAAATAGTAAAGGATAAAAAAATGATTAAGAGTCTCCCTGAAATCATACATTCCTGGCTCTTTGATGTAGGAGAATTTTTAGGAACAAGAATGCCTGAGTATTCCGTTCAATACTTTGAGATAAAGTTGCATTTACTAGTCTCACATTACAATGTATGATTAGCTAGATATTTAGAACTTTAAAATATACATTGTCTTCAGAGTACTTTTTGTTTAAAATATATCGAAGAAGTCATTATTAATGAAAATCAAGACTAAGTTGGACAAACAGACGAGCTATTTTACCAAGCAGCAATGACTAACCAAGGAAAGAGAAGGTCAACACAATGTTAACATCAGGACAAAATGAGATCGGCTTCTTCTTACAACCATTCAGGCCCCACTCTGGACTGCACTTTTCAGCCCAGCCAACAACTTCCTCTGAGGAAATAAGAACTGAGGTATGCTACTGTTAACACTGGTGCTCTCCAGGTATTATAATAATCTTGGGCCCTTACCACTCCATTACCACACATTTTCACGTCTTAACTATAGTTTGACTTGTCTATCACTTTATCATATTTTAGAATTATTTTACTGGATATCAAGAAAATATACTACTGAATCATTTCCTGGGAACTTATTGCCTCTGTCACAAGTTAGGCACCTAAAAGCAAATACTGAATGATTTCTTGTAGGATAAACTAACAGTATATAAATATTTATACCTTTGTGATAAGTAATGCAATTCAGCAGCAAGCCAATGACCCAGATGCTGCACTTGAATCAAGAATAGTAATAGTATACATTGGAGATTAGCCCTCTGTTGGATGTGGGGTTGGTGAAGATTTTTTCCCAATTTGTTGGTTGCCGATTTATCCTTTTGACAGTGTCTTTTGCCTTACAGAAACTTTGTAGTTTTATGAGGTCCCATTTGTCTATTCTTGTTCTTAGAGTATAAGCAATTGGTGTTCTGTTCAGGAATTTTTCCCCTGAGCCGATTTCTTCAAGGGTCTTCCCTATTTTCTTTTCTATTAGTTTTAGTGTGTCTGGTTTTATGTGGAGGTCCTTGATCCAATTGGAGTTGAGTTTAGTGCAAGGAGATAAGAGTGGATCAATTCTCATTCTTCTGCATGTTGACCTCCAGTTGAGCCAGCACCATCTGTTGAAAAGGCTATCTTTTTTCCACGGGATGAAAACCAAATAACCCTATCCAAAAATGGGGTACAGAGCTAAACAGAGACTTTTCACCTGAAGAAATTCGGATGGCAGAGAAACACCTTAAAAAATGTTCAACATCATTAGTCATTAGGGAAATGCAAATCAAAACAACTCTGAGATTTCACCTCACACCAGTCAGAATGGCTAAGATTAAAAACTCAGAAGACATCAGGTGTTGTCGAGGATGTGGAGAAAGAGGAACACTCCTCTACTGCTGGTGGGAATGCAAGCTGGTACAACCACTCTGGAAATCAGTATGGCGGTTCCTCAGAAAACTGGACGTGATACTTCCGGAGGACCCAGCCATACCACTCCAGGGAATATACCCAGAAGATTCACCAGCATGCAATAAGGATACATGCTCCACTATGTTCATAGCAGCCTTATATATAATAGCCAGAAGCTGGAAAGAACCCAGATGTCCCTCAACAGAGGAATGGATAAAAAAAATGTGGTATATATACACAATGGAGTACTATTCAGCCATTAGAAACAATGAATTCATGAAATTCTTAGAGAAATGGATGGAGCTGGAGAACGTCATACTAAGTGAGGTGACCCAGTCTCAAAAGAATACCCATGGTATACAGTCACTGATAAGTGGATATTAGCCTAGAAGCTTGGAATACCAAAGACACAAATCACATATCAAGTGATGTCTCACAAGAAGAAAGGAGTGGACACTGGTGCTAGAATGGACCAAAACATCATTGTGGGAGAGTACAAGAACAGTAAAGTGGGAGGGGGTTGATGAGGGAGCAGGGGGAGGGAAAAGGACATGTGGGACCTTTGGGGGTGGGGAACCAGAAAAAGGGAAATGAATTGTAAATATAGAATATATATAATAAAAAAAAGAATAGTAATAGTATAACTGGATAAGTGTTTGAATCTCCAAGACTGAAGGTACATAGTGCTCATGGGCAGTAGGGCACTACTTTTGTTGAAATAGATTGGTGGGTCTGAAAAAAAAACCACCCATATTATTTGCTTACTCTGATCACTAATGTCAATTTGCTTGATAAGAAGCACACATTAGATAGGCTGCTAAATATTACTCCTGGAATCTATTACTAGGAAATACAGATTTCTGAAATTTAATTCCCTAAGTTAATGAACCTAGTAAATTTGGTCTGATGTCTTCCAAGTTAAATCTGTTAAATCTAAGTCAATTTATTTGTATATATGTGCAAATTTGTTGACATTTAAATTAATCTGGAAGAAAATATGTATCATCATAGAAATGTGTTATTTATAGTCCTTATACGTGAGAATCCTTATTAAGCTTCATTCATTTGCTGACTCAAAGTGGAAAGAAAAAAAAACAATTAGCTCAATGTGCTTTGCTTTATATAAATGCTAATTTTGTGCAAGATGGGTTTTTTCTTTTGTTTTTGTTTTTAAACTAAGGCCCTTCACATCACTGTGATTGACTGACTAACCCCTAAATGAAGCCTCTCATTTTAGACACTAGTCATAACATCAAGGTTAATGTCTTGGTCCATTTCAGATGCTTTACTTTGTGTTCAGTGCGAGTTCTGAAGAGACAGAATATCATGGTCAAAGACTTAGTGCAGGAAATATCCCCTCCCAGGAAGCTGAGAGTTACAAGAAGATACCTAGGAACACAAGATCCCTGACACATATACAGCACAGGAGTGCCTGGTCTGGCCTCATTGAGAGAAGAGACACCTAACTGCACCTAACTCTCAAGGGACCTGAGGCCTGGGGAGTAGGGAGGCCTGGGAAGGTGGGGTGGGGACATGCTCTTGGACAAGGAGGAGGAGGAGGAGGAGGAGGAGGAGGAGGAGGAGGAGGAGGAGGAGGAGGAATGGAATGAGGAAGTGATGGAAGGAGGAGAGGGAGGGGAGTAACAACTGGACTATAATCAAAGATTAAAGATAATTAAAAAAAAGAGTACATTCCTAGTAACTAACTTCTTCCAACTTAGCTACACCTATTAATGTTTCCCATGCCTTACTAAACTACCAACTAAAGAGTCCACGTGGAGGGAGTGTCCCATGACTCCAGCTACATATGTAGCAGAGGATGGCCTTTTCAGACATTGATGAGAGGAGAGGCCATTGGCCCTGTGAAGGCTCGATGCCCCATTGTAGGGGAATGCCAGGAGAGGAAAGTGCGAGTGTGTGGGTTGGTGAGTAGGGGGAGAGGGGATGGGATAAGGGGAAATGAGGAAAAGGGATAACGTCTGAAATGTAAATAAAGCAAATATCTAATAAAAATGGCATCATCAACACATTGTTGCTTTGCAACAAAACCATCAGCATATGAGTTTATAAGAGAAAGTTAATACCCTAATCATAATGTTCTGTCCTGCCTCCATGGTTCATGTCCATCCAACATATATGATCCAAATGTATTTTATTTCCAAGTATCTAAAAGTCTTTACAGTGAAGCATTAGGATTGTTTAAAAAGTCTCTTTTCAGAAGAAAGATAGACTCACTAGTAGAGTCTCTTATAAAAAGAATCAAGTTAAAATTTCAAAACTAAAGGAAATAAAGTGAGCATTCCTGTTCCAAAGGGAAACAGAATGGAGGATGAGACAAAACTAAGTCAAACATCAATTTCTATAGCTTCATGGCATATCTATGGCACATGTTGACATGATGTGTTTCCATAGGTCCAGATATTCACTCTAATGCCTTGCTGTCTAGAAGTCACATACCTTTACTTTTACATCTTGCACTTCTCCTTTAAAGTTCTTCCACATTCTTAAAATTTCCAGCATCCTGGGGGGTCTCCACTACAACTCATTCTTCACTTCCATAGTTTTAGACATGTGCCTATAGTGGAGCCTTTATTATAATTTCTGCTCTTCTTGGATTTTCATTGAAAACACTGTGTAGAAGCAGCCATAAATGTATTAACTGCACATTCTTTATACCTGCAAAACTAGTATTGTGGGCATGGTGCCAAGTTCTGCTACCAGCTTGAGCAGTAGCCATACTTTCTTGGTTCACAGATACATTGGCCTAAGTATAACTTAGTGATCATGGACATCACTGAGCCATGTATCTCTGTAGTATAATATTGAATCCTTAGAGTGTATACTGAGGAGTTGTATATCTGGGTCTTATGGTAGATCTGCTTTTAGCTTTTTGAGAACTCTCCATGTTGATTTCCATAAAGGCTGTATTAGATTGTGAACCCACCAACAGAGAACAAGGGCTCCCATTTCCCTATGACGTCACCAGCGTGTTTTTGTCAATTGATTTCTTGTACTCAGGCTTTTGACTGGGGCAAGATAAAAATCTTAAAATAGTTTAAATTTGCATTTGTCTTATTGGTAAGGACATTAAACCCATTTTATATATTTCTAGCCACTTTTATTTCTTTTAAGATCTCTCAGTTCCAATCCATAACCCATTTTTTTTCATTGAGCCATTTGTTTTGTTGTTCTTATAATTTTTAGTTTCTCATATACATTTATATATATATATGTATATATATACATATATATACATATATGTATGTATGTATGTATGTATGTATTAATCCACATGGGTGAAAAGTCTCTGCCTCAAAAGATCTGCTATTTTGATTTTTAATTTATTTTTGTGGAATTCACAATGTAGAATAGAGGGGCCTTGAACTCACAGAGATCCTCCTGCTGCTGAATCTCATATATTACTTTCAAAAGTGTTCATGAAACATATGAGTTAAAAGGGACAGAGGATATCACAGCAACCCCTCCAAACCAACTGATCAAGAATCATGTGAATTCACAGAGATTGAAGAAGCAGGTATAGGGCCAGTGGAGGTCTACATCAAGTCCTCTGCATATGTATTATAGATTTTGGCTTAATGTTTTTATGGAACTTCTGAGTATGTGAATGAATGGGTCCCTGATTCTTTAGTCTTCTCTTGGGGAAGTTTCCTTATTTCTCTTTTTTTTCCTGTTGGTTTGCATTGTCAAACTCTGATGTGATAATTTTTTGTTTTATCTTATTATATTTTATTTTGTTATATTTGGTTGTTATATCTTAGAAACCTGTTCTCTTCTAATGAGATATAGAATAGGATTGAATCTGGAAGGGAGGAGAGGGGGGTATAATTTAGTAAGACTAGAGAAAGGGGGAAACTATAATCAGGCTATATACTGAGGAAGAGAGAGAGCTGCGGGCAAGGGAGAGGGAGGGAGAAGGAAAGAAGGAGAGAGAGGAGAGGGAAAGGAAGAGAGGGAGGGGGAGATGGAGAAGGGGTAAGAGAGAGGAAGAGAGGGAGGGGGAGTGAGAGGGAGAGGGAGAGGGGGAGGGAGATATCACCATAAGAACCATAGACCTTGTAAAAATCCCCTCAGTGTCAAGCAGGGTAACCTAACCTTCAGGTTGATCAGAAGTGTCCAAGAGACCCTCAGAGTAATACAGGCCATTGTCATTCCTCACCGTTTCCCCTGAGAATTTGAAGTAAAAACTACATTGCTAAAGACACCACATAATTTGGACGCAGAATCTGGAGAATCAAGCTGTATCTAGCCCTAAAATCCTCTCTCTGAGGTCTAACTCTCATAGCATTGTAAGTCTTTATACAGGCTATCGAAGGATAAAAGGAATCAACAGCTGTCTACCAAGGTGTGAAGCTCATAGGAAACAATGATCAGCTCTGCAAGTTGGCTCAAATAGTGGAACAGTGGCACATTAATCTTAGGAGTAACCTACAAATATATAAAGGAGTTATCGCCCATTTATTAGAAGAAAATGCACAGTGTTGTAAATCTACTCATGGCTGGAGAGGAAATGGACCCTTAGTGGGGAACTTACTACTTTCATTTTTCTCAATCAATAATGATTCTAATTGTATTCAAAATCCCTATCCTTACAACTACAGGTTAGTATGGCTCTCACTTCTCACTGAAGAGACGTCTTTCTTCAGCATGTGGAGGCTCCTATGGAGATCCTTAACTGATCAAAATATAGAGAATTAGTGAGTGTGGCGCTCCTAGTCTGTACTGTTATATGTACCATGTAAGCCTACACTCATGTTTAGCAAACACCAGTTGCTGAAGAGGGGACAGAAAACATGGAAGATCCAGAAGACCAGGATACTTACTCCAAGACAGTGTTCTCTAGATATATCTATATGCTGCACCTATGCACTCTTAACAATGGCTGTTTATGGTTGCTTATAGTAGCCTTGTCTGATAACCAGTAGACAATGCTAATGGGTAGAGGAGGAAGCCCACAAGCTCCAGTCCTAGATGGATAATAAAGACAGTCAGTGGCTGCTGAGGGAGGAAGAATCAGTTTTTGTCAGGAGGTAGCCACTGATTGTAGTTTTTTTAATGAGATGAGAATCCTAGAGGATAAATTTGGAAGTGGATAATAGGGTAGAATATAGTCTAGATTTTAGGCTTCACCCAAATCTAAAGCATCCAAGTACAGGGATCAGGGAAAGTATTAGTAAAAAGTTACAGAGCTCAGAAAAGGGGGTTTATATTCACATCTCAAGTTTAATAGAGATATTTCAAAAAAGGAGATGGAAAAATGGGCATGATACAGTGTGGAAAGAAGTATGCTTAAAGGCTATATTAATTAGAAATCTAAATAACTAATAACCCTGAGTTCCACTATCAATCATTATAATGTTCTCAAGTGAGCATATGTATTTCTGCTCCATATGCTAAGAAATAGTGTGTATGTATGCAAGTGTGGGTCTATGTACATGTGTTTCAGTCTACTGACATATCGAGACATGTATTTGCTAGTATATTATGAGAGAGTAATGCAGAAAAAAAGCCATATCAGTGAATTGCAGGCTTTTGTAAATTTAAGCAACTTATCTTTCTCTGCAGAATGATGCACACAAGTTCAGCTACAAATGACGCTTAATGATAATGAGTTCTTCTTTATGTGATGTTTAAGGTTCAGTGGCATTAAGACTTCTCATCAGTGTTGTTTGCTGAGGCTCCTTGTTCTCCCCCTCTCCACATAAACAGCTGTGGGTTCTCCTGTTTATGCCTAAAATATATGTGCATATACATAATGTATAGATGCAAACCCACACTGTTAAAAAAACTGTTTAATGACACAAAGAAAAAGTAGAAATCAAATTCCTACTCAGAAAACAATCAACATTTGTAATGGTCCATGTATCCATGTATCTTTTTCCAGCACCATATATATATATATATATATATATATATATATATATATATATATGGATCTTTTATTACTTTTTTATCTCACATCTCTCATCTTGTCTTATTAATTTTATTTTTTCAACTGAGATATACTAAGTAATTCCTTTATAGATAATAAATATTACTTCTGAATGTGTCTACGAGAAAGATAAGTCTTGTGGAAGAGGTTATTATTTAAACTGGAAGACTGAGTGAAAACTCAGACTCAAAAATGTAAGTAGTCAGCTTCCAATCTGTGAGGAACCTGACTAAAACACAAAAGGCAATGGTGATCTCTCCCTCACTTGTCCTCTCTTTCACTCTCCTTCTGTCTCTCATCTCTGTCTCAGAGGGAGAGAAAAACAGAGATAGAGACAGAGAGAGACAGAGAAAGAGTCAGAGACAGAGAGGAGAGACAGAGAGACAGAGAAACAGAGACAGAGAGACTGTCAGACAGAGCATATTCATTTTCCTCTGCTCTTAGTCATCAGAGACACTGGTCCATAAGTTTTTTAGAGTATCCAGTCTCCTGCTCTCAGACATCAGACAATTCTTTTGTCTTCAGAATTTCCACTGAAGTATATCAACTGCGTTCCCTATTTCTCTAGTTTGCTACAAACCTGGAATAACTCATTCTTCACAATAATGACTTACTTCTCATAAAAAATATCCTTTCAGATAACCATGCATTGTGGAAATTCACAGAGTTCTACCTTATCCTGGATCTTAATAACTTGAGTCTAGAAGTCCGGCCTAGACAATCAGTTCTCATCACTAAAATTTAAACAAAGTGAACAAACATTCTTTGAAGGGCTTGCAATCTTGCTCTGTGGTGCAGCACAAGCAAGGCTGGGCATTTCATTCCTAACTGTTAGGCAAGAAAAAGAAATTTATTCTAGGTACTACCAATTCATTTTCAGACACCATTTAATCATCAAAAGAAACTGAATTCAAGGTCCCTAGGGGAACTGGGGACGTCCCAATAACTGAACAGCTTCTATTAATGAGTGATAGTTGTCTGAATCTGGGCGTCTCAGGGACAACACCTCCATCTTGTTGTCAAAGTCAAACTAACTTCAGAGTCCTAGGCCCAGGAATCTACTCCTAACATGACTGGTTAAAAACTACACTTTTCAACCACCTATGTCAAAATATGATTGGAGAATGCTAAAGCCTATTCCAGGTACCCCTTGCTTTATTTATAGTCTCATCCATTAAATATGCTGTACAAATTTCTCTTCAGTGCCTGAGTCCATTGTGCAGCGCTGATCAATCTATAGCTGTTCGATTAAAACAAATATTTGTCATCTACATTGACCTGATCTATCTTGGATTTAAACAGATGTCAGAACCCTAACACCACAGAAGTTGGAACTGATGCTGCAATAGTGGTGTAATTATGATGAGGAAAACTAACTTCTCTCTGGTAGGATTTCAGGCTTGCTCCACAGGGGTGAACTCACATCTGCTCTTGTAAACCTCCTCTCAAGCCAGTGTCTGGGGATACCATGGGATGTACAGAGGAACCCGCTAACATTATTTTGCTAAATGGATGTGCTAAACTACCTTCTAATATCTGTTCTGTATTCATCACTAGCGCTTCTCCCAGCCTTTGATGGAAAAGCTTCTTACAGTTAAGAGCAGAAGTTCATAGCTGACCAAGGTGCCACAGCGAGTAAGAGCAGAGCGCATGATCCCAAGTGTGACATTATATACCTGCTTCCGAGGCTATGGGCTTGCAGCTGAGGGTGCTGCAAAAATGTAAGAACTGGAGGAGAAGGTGATGTGTCACAATTAATGTCTCATAGATATTACATGTACATGACCTCACTGCGGGAGTGGTAAATCACACAACTATGAAATTGGTCTGTCAACATTTCATCATGGGTTGTGGGGAGGAGGTGGCATGCGAGCTATTTTCGTGAGGTACTGTTGGCAGTTAATGATGGCTGGTACAAGGGAATGTCATTTTCTTTAGTGACATGCTCGCCAAAATACAGCCAGTTCTTTAGTAATTAACCTCCAACCCAGGAGCATGCAAGAAGCCATAATCAAATTCAGTGAGTCATATACAGAAAAAAAAAAAAGAGATGGAAGTTGAAAGAAGAGGTTTTGGGAGAAAGGTTTTTCAGTGGAAGAGGAAGGGAAATGAAAAAATGTGTGTGAATATTGTGAAAATACATTAACTAGAGTAAAAACTGTCAAAAGTTAAAAAATAAATTAACATCTATCATTTTATTTACCTACCTGCCTGCCACATATTTGTATTAATTGCTTTTCTTTTTCTGAAGAACTTTAATATACTCTTTAATACCTTATCCCCCAAACCTATCAGGATCTTTACAAGTGGCTTTTAAAATCTGTTAACTTTCTGTTAATGTCTATGTGGTTTATATACCACAAATGAATAGATTAATGTACTTATATGTGCATTTTCCATTTATTTGTATGAAATACAGTTATATTTGGAGAAGTGACTAGCTTCCATTTTTTCATTAAATAAAAAGTGTATCCTTCATTTTAAACACTGTGATCATATAGATAACAGATATAGCAAAGCATAAACACAAGGCATGTATGTATATACCCACGCTTACAGAATAGTCTCTTTTTAAAAATAAATAAATAAATATAAATAAATAAATAAATAAATAAATAAATAATCTCATGTGTCTTAATATTTTATATGTATCCCCAGGTGTTGTATGGCTTAAATGAAGATTGGTTAATGTTTCAAAGCATTTTAAACAACTTATTCTTCCACCAGAAATGTATGAGAATCATGGCAGTCGACAGACACTGTCACTGACTTCATTTCCCTACTATGAATGAGGTGATTGCCACTCTCAGTTAGAATTTATTACCACTAGTGTGTCTTACTACTTGAGATACTTCTGAAGCATTTTCTAAGTTATTTTAGAATGCATGTATTTTTTATATATTTAAATGTATTGAACAAATTTTGATTTTGTTTTTTTTCCTTTTTTTTTTAAGAATTCTTATTCTCTAATCTTTTCTTTACAGTTCAGGCATTATCCCTCTCTTGGTCTGCCCTCTGACTATTTCTCATCCAACACCTCCTTCCCCTCACCTGCCATCTCCAAGAGAATGTACCCACTTTTACCCCCACCCCACAAGACCTCCCTACTCTCTGGGGCCTCAAGTCTCTCAAGGGTTAGGTGCATCTTCTCTCAATGAGGCCAGATCAGGCAGTCCTCTGCTGTATATGTGTCAGGGGCCTCAAGTCAGCTGGTGTATACTGCCTGGTTGGTGGCTCAGTATCTGAGAGATCTAGGGGTCCAGGTTAGTTGATACTGCTGGTTTTCTTATGGGTAGCACTCCATCTCAGCTTCTTTCAGCTTTTGCCTAATTCTACCACAGGGGTCCCCAGCTTCTGGCCATTGGTTGGGTGTAAGTATTTGTATCTGACTCTTTCAGCTGCTTATTGGGCCTCTCAGAGGGCAGTCATGATAGATCTATATGAAAGCACACAATATTATCAGTAATAGTGTGAGGCCTTGGAGCCTCCCCTTGAGCTGTATCCAAATTTGGGACTGTCACTGGAACTCCTTTCCCCCAGGCTCTTTTCCATATTTGTCCCTGTAGTTCTTTTAGACAGGAACAATTCTGGGAGGCCAGAGTTTTTGACTGTGGGATGTCAACCCATTTCTCCATTTAATGCCCTGTCTTTCTACTTGAGGTAGACTGTTACCTCCATTATTGTTATTTAGTAAATAAATCTTCTGTAACCTACCCATTAAGCCATGTACATGTATGTATTTTTAGATTAATTGTAAGCATGTTTATTTTATTATCTTGTTTTGTTATATTTTCCAAAGCATCTCAAGAATATAGAATAATCAGGAAAAAGCAAGCTTTCCCCCCATTCCTATCTTTAATATAAACAGTTTTGTTTGTCATGATGGGAAATTGAACTTGTTAAGTGAATTTTGACAATCTCTCTGACACGTAAGTACTTATCTTCTATTCCCATATTATGGGCAATTTTATTTGAAATGGCCTCAAATCACTTTTTTGTGCACATTTACAATGGCCACATTGCTTTTCTATTGATTGGTGACCCCACAGTTTAGGTTCTTAGAATTCTAATAGAGTGCTCTGTTACTCTAAAGAAACACAACTGCAGTGCCCACCTACTGCTTCATCACCCTTATCTTTTTCTAAGAGTTTACTTAGAATTTTCACTTATGTATGAGTGAGATTATTTCTCCTTGTGCTCAGTTAGCTTTATCAGGGGAAAGATAGCAATAACTTCATTTGTTTGTTTGTTTGTTTGTTTGTTTATAAAATGAGGCAATCTAACCTAGCACTTTGCACATGCAAATTCTGGGCTTCCAAGGTACTTCCACAACCAGTATTTGATTGACTAGTTGAATGAATGAGATTGCCATCCTTGTGAGACCATGTAATCTTGGCCACTTTATTATGTTATTGTGCAATTTTAATTTTGAAACCATATGCATGTATGTGTATATGATATACATATGTATGTACATATATATGATGTACATACATATGTATATCATACACACACACAAACACACACATACATGCATATATATGGGAAGCTACTTGTCTCCTATATAATGTCATTGTATTTATCATGATATTTGAGTGCAAGTGGACCATTATCTCATACCTTAAAAAAAGCTCAATTCTAAGTGCACCAAGAACCTCGATGTAAAATATGATACCTTGATTATGATAGAAAATACAGCATGGAATATGCTTGAATTTATTGGCACAGGAAAAGATTTAGATGAAAAAGTAATAGTAGTTGCAGCCTCTTGAAACTAATAGGCTTCTACACAGCAAAATGAAGAGACTTAAAAGAAAACTTCACAATATATATATCTGATAGGTCAGTATTTATGCTATATAATGAACTAAAACACTAAAAATAATAAAAAAAATTTAGCAAGGCAGTGGTGGCGCATGCCTTTGATCCCAGCACTTAGGAGGCAGAGGCAGGTGGATCTCTGAGTTTGAGGCCAACCTGGTCTACAGAGTGAGTTCCAGGATAGCCAGGGCTACACAGAGAAACCGTGTCTTGAAAAACCAAAATAAATAAATAAATAAATAAATAAATAAATAAATAAAAATTAAATGGAGCATGGTACTATATAGAGAGTTCTTAAAAGATGAAATGAGAGGACGTGCACCGAGGCAGCCGGATCCACCCAGCTCCCAAGGACCCCGGAACAGCGATAGCGGCAGGCCTCCATATTGCAACCAGGACACAGCTGGAAAGGCACAGGTAGGGACTCCGTCTGGGGCTAGAGCAGGGAGCGCTGCTAAGCTCTCGCCCAGAGGCGGGCCCAGGTGCCTAGGCTCTGCAGCACATCCCTGCAAGCTTAGGACGTGCACCGAGGCAGCCAGAACTACCCAGCTCCCCAGGACTCCGGACCAGCGATAGCGGCAGGCCTCCATATTGCAACCAGGACACAGCTCACAGCTGGAAAGGCACAGGTAGACAGATTCCATCAGGGGCTACCACGTGAGGGGATCTGCTAGGCTCTCCCTACTAGGCAGGCCCAGCAGCGCCTGCCGAGGCTCTGCTGCACTCCCCCACACTTCCCGGAGACCTCAGGCCGTGCACAAAGTCAGCGGGTGGCAGCCAGCTCGTGATCCCATTGAGCAGCAATCACGCATAACCACCAGTAGAGAAACAACAGGTAAGCCCACCCTCACAGGAGATTCAAACACCAGCCAGTGACAACAAGATCAACTAACACCAGAAATAACCAGATGGCAAAAGGTAAACGAAGGAATGTCACTAACAGAAATCAAGGCAACATGACAGCATCTGAACCCAGTTCGCCAACAACAGGAAGCCCTGGATACCCCAAAACACCAGAAAAACAAGACTTGGATATAAAATCACTGGTCAGGATGCTGGTAGCTGAACACATAGAAAAATCTCGTAAAGAAATAGAGGAGAAAATGGATCAAAAGTTAGAAGACTTTACAAGGCAAATACAAAAATCACTTCAAGAAATGCAGGAGAAGATGGATCAAAAAGAAGAAGACAATAAGGAAGAAAGACAAAAATCACTTAAAGAAATACAGAAGAATGTGGGCCAACAAGTAGAAGCTATGAAAGAGGAAACACAAAAATCTATTAAAGAAATACATGAAAACACAATCAAGCAAGCGAAAGATCTGAGCACATCCATCCAGGTACTAAAAACAGAAGTAGAAACAACAAAGAAATCACAGAGGGAGACAATATTGGAGATAGAAAACCTTGGGAAGAAATCAGGGGCCATAGATGCAAATATCAACAATAGAATACAAGAGATAGAAGACAGAATAACAGAAGCCGAAGATACCATAGGAACCATTGATTCAACAGTCAAAGAAAATACTAAATGCAAAAAGGCTGTAACCCAAAACATCCAGGAAATCCAGGACACAATGAGAAGACCAAACCTAAGGATTATAGGTATAGACGAGAATGAAGATGTACAAGTTAAAGGGCCAGCAAATATCTTCTACAAAATTATGGAAGAAAACTTCCCCAACCTAAAGAGAGAGATGCCCATGAATATACAAGAAGCATACAGAACCCCAAACAGACTGGATCAGAACAGAAATACATCCCGTCACATAATAATCAAAACTCCAAATGTACTAAACAAAGAAAGAATATTAAAGGCAGCAAGAGAAAAAGGCCAAGTAACTTATAAAGGAAGACCTATTAGAATAACACCAGACTTCTCACCTGAGACCATGAAAGCTAGAAGATCCTGGGCAGATATAATGCAAACTCTAAGAGAACACAAACTTCAGGCAAAACTACTTTACCCAGCAAAGCTCTCAATCGCCATAGATGGAGACATCAAGGTATTCCATGACAAAACCAAATTTGCACGATATCTTTCCACAAATCCAGCCCTACAAAGGATAATAGGGGGAAAACACCAAGACAAGGACGGGAACTACACCCGGGAAGAAACAAGATAGAAACCTCCTTTCATCAAACCTAAAAGAAGGTAACCTCTCGAATATAAAAAAATAAATAAAATAAATAAATATAATTTCAAAAATGTCTGGAGGAAATAATTACTATTCCTTAATACCTCTTAACATCAATGGACTCAATTCCCCAATAAAAAGACATAGATTAACAGACTGGATACGGAAACAGGACCCTACATTTTGCTGCATACAGGAAACCCATCTCAGTGTTAAAGACAAACACTGCCTTAGAGTAAAAGGCTGGAAGACAGTTTTACAAGCAAATGGTCTCAGGAAACAAGCTGGAGTAGCCATTCTAGTATCAGATAAAATTGACTTCCAACCTAAAATCATCAAAAGAGACTCAGAAGGTCACTTCTTGCTGGCCAAAGGGAAAATCCACCAAGAAGAGCTCTCAATACTGAACATCTATGCTCCAAATGCAAGGGCACCCTCATTCGTAAAAGAAACCTTACTAAAGCTTAAAGCACACATTACACCTAACACAATAATTGTGGGTGACCTCAACACTCCACTCTCCTCAATGGACAGATCAGGAAAGCAGAAACTAAACAGGGACACAGTCAAACTAATTGAAACTCTGGACCAACTGGATTTAACAGATATATATAGAACATTTCATCCTAAAGCTAAAGAATATACCTTTTTCTCAGCTCCACATGGTACCTTCTCCAAAATAGACCATATAATTGGTCACAAGACAGATGTCAACAAATACAAGAAGATCGAGCTAATCCCATGCCTCCTATCAGATCACCATGGAGTAAGAGTGGTCTTCAATAACAACAAAAACAGCAGAAAGCCCACATACACATGGAAAATGAACAATACTCTACTCAATGACACCTTGGTCAAGGAAGAAATAAAAAAAGAAATCAAAGACTTTTTAGAATTCAATGAAAATGAAGGTACAACCTACCCAAATCTATGGGCCACAATGAAATCAGTGCTAAGAGGAAAACTCATAGCTCTAAGTGCATCCAAAAAGAAACTGGAGAGAGCATACACTAGCAACTTAATGGCACACCTTAAAGCCCTGGAAGAAAAACAAGTTAATTCACCCAGGAGGAGTAGAAGACAAGAAATCATCAAACTCAGGGCTGAAATCAATCAAATAGAAACAAAGAGAACCATACAAAGAATCAACAAGACCAGGAGCTGGTTCTTTGAGAAAATCAACAAGATAGATAAACCCTTAGCCAGACTAACCAAAGGACACAGAGACAGTATACAAATTAACAAAATTAGAAAAGAAAAGGGAGACATAACAACAGAAACTGAGGAAATTCAAAAGATCATCAGATCCTACTACAAAGGTCTATACTCAAAACAACTGGAGAATCTGGAGGAAATGGACAATTTCCTAGACAGATATCAAATACCAAAATTAAATCAGCATCAAGTAGATCAGCTAAATAGTCCCATAACCCCTAAAGAAATAGAAGGGGTTATAGAAAGCCTCCCAACCAAAAAAAAGTACGGGACCAGATGGTTTTAGTGCAGAATTCTACCAGACCTTCAAAGAAGACTTAACACCAATACTTTTCAAACTATTCCACAAAATAGAGACAGAAGGGACACTGCCCAACTCATTCTTCGAAGCCACAATTACGCTAATACCTAAACCACAAAAAGATCCAACAAAGAAAGAGAAATACAGGCCAATTTCTCTTATGAATATCGATGCAAAAATACTAAATAAAATTCTTGCTAACCGAATCCAAGAGCACATTAAAACGATCATCCACCATGATCAAGTAGGCTTCATCCCAGGGATGCAGGGATGGTTCAATATACGGAAATCCATCAATGTAATCCACTACATAAACATACTGAAAGAAAAAAACCACATAGTCATCTCATTAGATGCTGAAAAAGCATTCGACAAAATTCAGCATCCTTTCATGCTAAAAGTCTTGGAAAGAGCAGGAATTCAAGGCCCATACCTAAACATAGTAAAAGCAATCTACAGCAAACCAGTAGCCAACATCAAAATAAATGGAGAGAAACTTGAAGCATTCCCACTAAAATCAGGGACTAGACAAGGCTGCCCTCTCTCTCCATATCTTTTCAATATAGTACTTGAAGTTCTAGTGAGAGCAATTAGACAACATGAGGAAGTCAAAGGGATACAAATTGGAAAGGAAGAAGTGAAACTATCATTATTTGCAGACGATATGATAGTTTACCTAAGTGACCCAAAAAACTCCACCAGAGAACTTCTACAGCTGATAAACAACTTCAGCAAAGTGACAGGTTATAAAATTAACTCAAGCAAGTCAGTGGCCTTCTTGTACTCAAAGGACAAGCAGGCTGAGAAAGAAATTAGGGAAATAACACCCTTCACAATAGCCACAAACAACATAAAGTATCTTGGCGTAACTCTAACCAAACAAGCGAAAGATCTGTACAACAGGAACTTCAAGTCCTTGAAGAAAGAAATCGAAGAAGACCTCAGAAGATGGAAAAATATTTCTTGCTCCTGGATTGGCAGGATCAATATAGTAAAAATGGCCATCTTGCCAAAAGCAATCTACAGATTCAATGCAATCCCCATCAAAATCCTAAATCATAGATCTAGAAAGAGCAATTCTCAAATTCATCTGGAGCAACAAAAAACCTAGGATAGCTAAAACTATTCTCAACAATAAAAGGACTTCTGGGGGAATCAATATCCCTGACCTCAAGCAGTACTACAGAGCAATTGTGTTAAAAACTGCATGGTATTGGTATAGCAACAGGCAAGCAGATCAATGGAACAGGATTGAAGACCCAGAAATTAACCCACAGACTTATGGTCACTTGATCTTTGATAAAGGAGCCACAACCATCCGG
The DNA here is from genome assembly GCA_964023405.1 of Apodemus agrarius. Classification (NCBI taxonomy): domain Eukaryota; kingdom Metazoa; phylum Chordata; class Mammalia; order Rodentia; family Muridae; genus Apodemus; species Apodemus agrarius. Next base: position 95,068,173 of record OZ030012.1, on the reverse strand, counting down.
TGGAATAAAGATAGCCTTTTCAACAAATGGTGCTGGTTCAACTGGAGGTCAACATGCAGAAGAATGCGAATTGACCCACTCTTATCTCTTTGCACTAAGATCAACTCCAAGTGGATCAAGGACCTCCACATAAAACCAGACACACTGAAACTATTAGAAAATAAACTTGGGAAGACCCTGGAGGACTTGGGCACAGGGGAAAAGTTCCTGAACAGAACACCAATAGCTTATGCTCTAAGATCAAGAATCGACAAATGGGACCTCATAAAACTACAAAGTTTCTGCAAAGCAAAGGACACTGTCAGAAGGACAAAACGGAAACCAACAAAGTGGGAAAAGATCTTCACCAACTCCACATCCGACAGAGGGCTAATATCCAATATATACAAAGAACTCAAGAAGTTAGACCGCAAAGAAACAAATAACCCTATCAAAAAATGGGGCACAGAGCTAAACAAAGAATTTTCACAAGAAGAAATTAGGATGGCCAAAAAACACCTTAAAAGATGTTCAACATCATTAGTCATCAGGGAAATGCAAATCAAAACAACCCTGAGATTCCACCTCACACCAGTCAGAATGGCTAAGATTAAAAACTCAAGAGACAACAAGTGCTGGCGAGGATGTGGAGAAAGAGGAACACTCCTCCACTGTTGGTGGGATTGCAAAATGGTAAAACCGCTCTGGAAATCAGTTTGGTGGTTCCTCAGAAAATTGGGCATATCACTTCCAGAGGACCCTGGCATACCACTCCTGGGCATATACCCAGAGGATTCCCCTGCATGCAATAAGAACACATGCTCCACAATGTTTATAGCAGCCTTGTTTATAATAGCCAGAAATTGGAAGGAGCCCAAATATCCCTCAAAGGAGGAATGGATACAGAAAATGTGGTATATTTATACAATGGAATACTACTCAGCAATTAAAAATAATGAATTCATGCAATTTGTAGGTAAATGGTTAGACCTGGAAAATATCATCCTGAGTGAATTAACCCAATCACAAAAGAATGCACATGAAATGCAATCACTGATAAGTGGATATTAATGAGCCCAGAAGCCCTAAATACTCAAGACACAAATAGCAAGTCAAATGATTCCCAAGAAGAAGAAAGGAGAGGACCCTGGGCCGGTAAAGATTGCATCCAGTTTAGTAAAGAAACCAAGGGGGGGAGGGGGAATGATTGGGGAACAGTTGGGGGGGAGAGGAACTATGGGCACTATGGTGGGTGGGAACTGGGAAAGGGGAAAGCCTTTGGAATGTAAACATAGAACATAGAAAATAAAAATTAAAAAAAAAGATGAAATGAAAATATCTGAGAAACACTGGCGTTGTTGAGGGGAAACCAGGAAAGGGATAACATTTGAAATGTAAATAAAGAAAATAGAAAAACATGTTCAGTATCCTTAGCTTTCTGGAAAATACCAATTAAAACTGCTTTGAGAATTTTTCTTATCCTAGTCAGAGTGGTGGTTTAGATAAAAAGTCAAATACCAGCAAACACTGACATGGATGTGTAGAAAGAGAAATAGCTGTTCATTGCTGGTAGGACTGCAAATTGGTGCAGCTACTATGGAAATCAATGTGGTGCCCTTCAAAACACTAGAAATGCACCTATTACATGATCCATCTAGGCCACTTCTGGGCACACACACAGAACTCCTCACATCAAACTCTAGAATATACTCTCATCTATGTTCATTGTTGCTGTATTCAACTCACAGTATCCTGGAAATGGAAACAGCTTATATATCCACTGCTGAAGAATGGATAATCAAAATGCATGATACTTACATAATAAACTACTACTCAGCTTTTAAGATGAACATTTGTGAAATTCACAGGTAAAACAAAGCAGCTCAAAGTAATTGTATGAATCCAGACCCAGAAAGGCAAAGATAAATAGTACATGTTTCTCTCTCTCTCTCTCTCTCTCTCTCTCTCTCTCTCTCTCTCTCTCTCTCTCTCTCTCTTTCTCTCCTCTCTCTTTATCTCCCTCCCCTCTCTCTCTAGCTTGTGTTAATAATAAATGGTGATTAACAGAGATTTAAAATTTTCATATTGAAGAGAATAAAAAATTTGCAGACATCTCAGCCCTAAATGGAATATCTATACCAAATACCCTCTACCTCAGGGTTATGGATCTTTGAAAAATAAAGAATAGGAAGAGTGTTAGAGTCAGAGGTGGTGGGTGACTACAAGAAAACAATCAACATCTTCCAGAGAAACAGAGCAGCTGCACATGTGAACACAGAGCAGTTCTGACTGCGCAAACTTAAGGCAGACAAATTCAGCATGGAGAGAGTAGGCATTGATGAAGTCGAACATGCATTCTTAGGTGAGAAGCCAGTTAGAATCAATAGCTTCTGGAAGAGGGATAATCAGTTTCCTTAAGACTCTGTCCTTTGGTGAGGTTGGCCAGCCACCAGCCAAGGCCACTCATTCAAGAACACATGAGCAGTACACAATGGACTTCATGGGCTTTTGAAAAAGAGAAGTCTTTTTCCAACTTGGCAGGGTTGGGAAGGAAGATTGTCCTGGGAGCAGTTGTGAATGTGATGAATGATATTGCATGGAACTCTCAAAGAAATAATAGAAATGTAAAAATATACTTGAGGTTCTGAAGAACATATATAGCATTTATATATGAATATGTATTATTTTTAGAAGGACTACAGTAGAGTACAAAGTGACAGGCACTGCTATATTTAACACCAGTCTTCTGTTCATTAATATTAGTACTGCTTCTCATTCTAGAGGCCTGTTATGACATTGTTACACAGTCATAGAGGTCTATTACTACCTGTACAAGAGACATTTTTAGCTTCCAAAATGTGTCTGAATCCACACCAATATGGAAATCTATGTGTATATAATACAGGTCTAATTTGTGCTTATGAGATGCCAAAGGCTACAAAAAACAATCTCCTCTTAAAAAGCTGTGTTTATTTCATTCTGTAAGTCAGCACTCTGAAACTTCAGAACAGGTTTCTACAGAAATCCCTTTACCTTCACAACTTGAGAAAATATATCTATAAACACTCACAAAGCTTGCCTATCAGGTGTTCCCCTTTGTTCTATGCTAAATGTGCTTTTAACAAGCCACTTCTTTCTTTTCTTTTTTTATTAGAAATGTTCTTTATTTACATTTCAAATGTTGTCCCCTATCCTTATTCCCCCCTCCTCCAAAAATCCCATAAGCCATTTCCCCTTCCCCAATCAACCCTCCCCCACTTCCCTGTCCTGGTATTCCTCTACACTTCTACATCAAGTCTTTCCAGGACCAAGAGCCTCTCCTCCCTTTGGTGTCTAACATGACCATCCTCTGCTGCCTGAGTCTGGAGCCATGGTAACTCCATGTGCACTCTTTGGTTGATGACTTTTGTCCATAGGAGCTCTGGGAGTATCGGGTGACTCATATTATTGTTCCTCCTGTGGCACTGTAAACCCCTTCAGCTCCTTGGGTCCTTTCTCTAGCTTCTCCATTGGGGACCCTGTGCTCAGTTCAATCACTGACTAAGAGTGTCCCCCTCAGTATTTGTCATGCACTAGCAGAGCCTACCAAATGATAGCTATATCTGGCTCCAGTCAGCCAGCACTTGTGGGCATCCACCATAGTGTCTGGGTTTTATAACTGTATATGGGATGGATCCCTGGGTGGGGAAGTCTCTGGATGGTCTTTCCTTCAGACTCTGCTCCACCTTTTGTCTCTATATCCCCTTCAGTGGGTATTTTGTTCCCCCTTCTAAGAAGGACCAGAGTATCCATATTTTGTTCTTCTTCTTGAGCATCATTTGATATTTAATTTGTGTCTTGTGTATTCCAAACTTCTGGGCTAATATCCACTTATAAGTGAGTGCATACCATGTGTGTTCTTTTGTGATTGGGTTACCTCACTTAGGATGATATTTTCCAGTTTCACCCATTTGCCTAAGAGTTTCATGAATTCATTGTTTTTAATAGCTGAGTAGTATTCCATTGTGTAAATATACCACATTTTCTGTATCCATTCCTCCGTTGAGGGACATCTAGGTTCTTTCCAGCTTCTGGCTATTATAAATATGGCTGTTATGAACATAGGGGAGCTTGTGTCCTTATTACATGCTGGAGAATCCTCTGGGTATATGCCCAGGCATGGTATAACAGGATCCTCTGGTGGTATCATGCCCACTTTTCTGTGGAACCACCAGACTGATTTCCAGAGTGGTTGTACCAGCGTGCAACCCCATCACCAGTGGAGGAGAGTTCCTCTTTCACCACATCCTCATCAGCACCTGTTTTCTCCTGATCTTAGCCATTCTGACTGGTGTGAGGTGAAATCTCAGTGTTGTTTTGATTTTCATTTCCCTGATGACTAACCACCCAGTGGAAAAAAGATAGCTTTTTCAACAAATGGTGCTGGCTCAACTGGTGTCTAGCATAAAGAAGAATGCAAATTGATCCTTTTTTTTTTTTGGTTTTTTGGATTTGGTTTTTCGAGACAGGGTTTCTCTGTATAGCCCTGGCTGTCCTGGAACTCACTCTGTAGACCAGGCTGGACTCGAACTCAGAAATCCACCTACCTCTGCCTCTGCCTCCCAAGTGCTGGGATTACAGGCGTGTGCCACCACCACCCGGCTCAAATTGGTCCATTCTTATCTCTTTGTACTAAGCTCTAGTTCAAGTGGATCAAGGACCTCTACATAAAATAAGACACAGAGAAACTAATAGAAAAAAAATGGGGAAGACCCTTGAGGACATGGGCACAGGAGAAAGTTCCCTGAACAAAACACTAATAGTCTATGCCCTAAGATCAAGAATTGACAAATGGAACCTCACAAAATTACAAAATTTCTGTAAGGCAAAGGACACTGTCAACAGGACAAAATGGCAACCAACAAATTGGGAAGAGATCTTTACCAACCCAACATCCGAGAGAGGGCTAATATCCAATATATACAAAGAACTCAAGAAGTTAGACTCCAGATAGCCAAATAACCCTATTAAAAATGGGATACAGAGCTAAACAAAGATTGAAATATGTGTATATTAAATATTGTTGCTGAATATTTAAGGATTTATGAAGTAGCAGAGATAGAAATGAAGAGAATATTCATGCCACAAATGCAAAAACATTCACCTGAGGAATATCGAATGGCTGAGAAGCACCTAAAGAAATGTTCACTTCTCTCTTTTCTATACCAGGACTCTTTACTGTCATTTTTACAGACCCTATCCTAATATTGGAAAAAATATTCACAGGTTTTTCCCCTTTGCTGGATTTAACTGAGACTTTTCTGAGGTCATTTGACTGTCTTGCCTAAGTTCCTCATACACACAGCCTGATATATAGTAGTACATCAAGAAAAGTCTGTTACAATAATAATGAAATTAACACATCAGTAAAATAAGCAGTGTTTGAGAAGTGTCTCTATATACTGTCTCTAGTTTTTATTCTTCATTCTTCTGATTCTTAGTCTTTGGATAATATCTTCACTGTCAGAAGAAAATGGAACCATTCAAAACAATGGGTCTTATTCTTTGTTAAAGGAATTGGCTCAGGCTCTTTGAAAATTTCATTGCCCTATATAAATGTTTTAGGGATTCAGAAACAAAAAGATCCAGGACTATGAAAAGTGTAATGAGTCCCAGTGTAGTCATTTGTGATGGGGATTTAACTGCTTTGTTTGTGAGTCTCAGAAAAAGAAAGAGATTACCTCCATCATGTGTAAATACCCCAGAGTCAGTCTAACCTCTGCCTCACCATGGAAAGGCGTCATGGGGACATCAACAAACCTGTCAGCGGGTAAACAAAATAGATGTTATTACTGCCAAATGTCCAGCTGAACAAATTGATTGGTTGCATAGGATTTAGAACTAATAAAAATGATCACAGATGCATTTCAAATTAAAAAATTCCCCCATAATGATTGAAATATGTGCATATATTAAATATTGTTGCTGAATATTTAAGGGTTTATGAAATAGCAGAGATAGGAATGAAGAGAATATTCATGCCACAAATGCAAAAACATTGTTAGTTCATATTTTCAGCATGAAACTTCTCAGCTTTACTTTCCTATTTCTCATCAGTTTCCTCTGCTTAATTTCAGAGTTTTCATTGTTATGATGTATTATTTTCCCACTGCTAGCTCTGACAAATTTTGAAGCTCTAGTTAAGTGTTTAGGAAATATAATTCTTCCCTCTCATACACCACAATACTCAGAAGTGATATGATCTAAAGACTGTAGTTAAGTGTCTTAAAAATTAAAGTAAATTCATATAGTTGTTACTGGTGAAAATACTAGTCAAATATCAACTGCGTAAAAAAAATATTCTTAAATGCGTTTGTGTTTACTCAACAAATGTTTCCTAAAAGATTTTCCTTGAAGCAAAGCAATTTAATTTTCCTATTCATTTTATTCTCAGCGGTTATAAACTTAATTAGCTTTGTGTGCTTCACATTTATTTGCATTCATAATAAATTTAATCTTTTCTTCACACAACTTTTTGAAATCAAAATATGAACGAGAAAGATATAAGTCTGATGAGCACAACAGGATCAGTGAGCAGCCACAGCAATGAGATGGTAATTGGTGTCTGGGTGTTTCTATTCATAGCAACAATGGAACATCATAGCTCTGTGTCCTGTAATGTTCAACAACACTCTGCTAGATCATTTGTTATAATGCCAATTATATTGCACTTGAAATTCACAGGTATTTTAACAGCATAAAGGTACAGGGACTGATTAAAAAGCCTGCGTATTGTGACAGAGGCAGCATGCAAAATAGAGGTGATATCTTTCCAGACTCTATAATCTTAAAAAGTTGAAGTTCATAATGAGAAAGTTCTGAAGATTTTGTGATCTTAAAATACAAGTACACATGAAGAAGGAAATTCTGTCAGCTTTAGGAAAAGAAATACTATTAGAACCATTAATATTAAGAGGACTGAGGAAGTCTGAAAGACAAATGTGTTTCATTTGTGTTTCCTAGATTTTATAAAGACAAATAAAAGATGTATGTATGTCTGACATGGACCTAGAAGTAGCACTGTGTAGGGGAACTGTCTAGGATACTAACAAAAACAGAACAGGAAGGGGTGAGGTAGTGCATGGTGCTATGTACTTGTATAGAGTATAGATAATGTATGTAAAACATTACTTTGTAAAAATAATATAAAGACTTTAAAAACACAAGAAAACAATTACTATTTCTGCTGTGTTTGCATTTTGAAATTAAGCAATTTTGGATCATATTTTTTCCTTACAATGTTTGTACCAATGTAGAGAAAGGAATTTTGATGCAGTGCTTTGTGTATTAATATATTACCTCCTGGTAGAAATAGGATTTTAATAATGATAAGCATGTTGCAAAAATACTCCTTACAAACTTAAGTTTAAGACTTTTAAAATTCAAAGCTGTATGACATTAATGAACAAAAACTAAAACGTCTGAAAAATAATGGGTGTGAATGCAATGAAAACAATGGAATCACCTATATTTAACCAAAGTTAACAACATAGTGTTTTGTTTTGATTTTTTATCCAATATAACTACTAAAAATAAAATTCTACTAAAATAGATCATATTATCCGAATCATTTTTCTGATTTTATTTCTTTTCTTTTTTTTAATTTTTATTTTCTATATTCTATGTTTACATTCCAAAGGCTTTGCCCTTTCCCAGTTTCCCCCCCCTCCCTACGTCCCATAATTCCTCTCCCCCCAACTATTCCCCAGTCATTCCCCCTACCCCCATGGTTTCTCTACAAAACTGGATCCAATCTTCACAGGCCCAGGGTCCTCTCCTTTCTTCTTGGGAATCATTTGACTTGCTAATTGTGCCTTGAGTATTTAGGGCTTCTGGGCACATTAATATCCACTTATCAGTGATTGCATTTCATGTGTATTCTTTTGTGATTGGGTTAACTCACTCAGGATGATATTTTCCAGATCTAACCATTTACCTACAAATTGCATGAATTCATTATTTTTAATTGCTGAGTAGTTTTCCATTGTATAAATATACCACATTTTCTGTATCCATTCCTCCTTTGAGGGATATTTGGGCTCCTTCCAATTTCTGGCTATTATAAACAAGGCTGCTATAAACATAGTGGAGCATGTGTCTTTATTGTATGCAGGGGAATCCTCTGGGTATATGCCCAGGAGTGGTATGCCAGGGTCCTCTGGAAGTGACATGCCCAATTTTCTGAGGAACCACCAAACTGATTTCCAGAGTGGTTTTACCATTTTGCAATCCCACCAACAGTGGAGGAGTGTTCCTCTTTCTCCACATCCTCGCCAGCACTTGTTGTCTCTTGAGTTTTTAATCCTAGCCATTCTGACTGGTGTGAGGTGGAATCTCAGGGTTGTTTTGATTTGCATTTCCCTGATGACTAATGATGTTGAACATCTCTTAAGGCATGCAGAAGAATGCGAATTGACCCACTCTTATCTCTTTGCACTAAGATCAACTCCAAGTGGATCAAGGACCTCCACATAAAACCAGACACACTGAAACTATTAGAAAAGAAACTTGGGAAGACCCTGGAGGACATAGGCACAGGGGGAAAGTTCCTGAACAGAACACAATAGCTTATGCACTAAGATCAAGAATTGACAAATGGGACCTCATAAAATTACAAAGTTTCTGCAAGGCAAAGGACACTGTCAGAAGGACAAAACGACAACCAACAAAGTGGGAAAAGATCTTCACCAACCCCACATCTGACAGAGGGCTAATATCCAATATATACAAAGAACTCAAGAAGTTAGACCCCAAAGAACCAAATAACCCTATCAAAAATGGGGTACAGAGCTAAACAAAGAATTTTCACCAGAAGAAATTCGGATGGCTGATTTTATTTCTAATTCTAAATTTTGAACAGGAAACTTCACTCTATAGCCAAAGCTGGACCATAACTTGTTCTGTAGCTCAGGCTGGCCTAGAAATTCCTGCAAACCTTCTGCCTTAGTTTCACAAATGTTGAGAATGCAAATATGGATTGCCAATTTTGGGTCTTACTTTTACTTAAGGATACATTTGATTATTTTTTGAAGGTTCACAGACACCTACCTCCCTTATTCTTTTAATTTTCAGCCAAACAAAACATAACATACTTGCTCTGTTTATTTGGATGCCCAAAGGTAGAAAAGGGGGTTGAGGTGTCTGCTTCTCATCTTGCACAAGTGCGTATTCAAAGTAGATCAATGATGTTTATGTAAGACCCATAGCTATTAGAATGTTCTATAGAAACACTTCATGATGTGTCTAGTAACAGATGAGAACCTTCTGAAAAGGAGGATAAGGATAGCACAGAATGAATAAAGGAGACGTCGTGAAATTAAAAGGCTCTATACAGCTGAGAAAAACTAATCACTACAGTGAAGAAACAATGTACAAAACCCAATAAAAAATTTCCTACTATATGTGAATATTTAGAATATATAAAACCCTAAAAATTACCAAAACATAAGCCTTTCAGTCCATAAATGAACTAATAAACTGAATACACAGTTTCAAAAAATGAAACAAAACCATTTTTTATATTTTTTATTTTTAATTGGATATATTCTATATTTACATTTTATTTCCCTTTTCCTGGTTCCCTGCCCACCAAAGGTCCCACATGCCCTTTTCCCTCCCCCTGTTTCCCCATCCACCCCTTCCCACTTCCCTGTTCCGGTATTCCCCTAACAAAAACATTTTTAATTTTAACTTTCTCAAAGTGTTTTTCTTTTGAAACAGGGTTTTTCTGTATATCCCTGGATGTCCTCAGACTTGCTTTGTAGACTGCACTGGTGTGGAATTCAGATATCAACCTGTCTCTGCCTCCCAAGTCTGATACTAAAGGCATATGCCACCAGTTTATGGAAAACATTTGAAAAAGTGCTTAATAACTACCTCCATTAGAGAAATGCAATTTAAAACTGCTTTGAAAATCTTTCTCACAAAAACTAGTATGACTGTTATAAATAGAAAAACTTAAAGTGCTGATATGGATATAGAAAAAGCAACTCTATACACTGCTACTGAGAGGGTAAGCCTATATAATTTGTGAAAATCATCATAAGATGTTCTCAATCACTCAAAAGAGAATTTATATTTGATACAGGTGAGCCATTCCAGGGTATATATTCAAAAGACTCTAGGTTCTTACACAGTGATAGTTGTACAAACAAATTCCTTTCTTTAATATTCAAAATAGCTGTGGAATATAACCAGCCTATTTTTCTGTCCATCAATAAATGAATGAATAAAAAAGTGAACAGCTTGCCTAAAATGATTTTTTGTGTAGGTGCAAAGAAAATGAAACCACAATACTTAAGGAAAAATAGATTGGGACTGAAAATTATTATACAATAAACCAGACTCAGACCAAAAAGACAAATACCATATTTTCTCTCCCATATGAAGATATTATATCTTAATTTGTATGTGCATTATTGCTCATATGTACATGGTTGTGTGTGTGTGTGCATGTGTATGTGTGTGTGTATGTTTTTAGAATTAAACAAAAATAGCTCAGGAGAGAGAAAGTAGCCCATGTGAGGGAAAATAAATATGCCCAAAGATCAGGGGAAAGGGTTGAGTCCTGTGATGCAGACTCGCCTGGTGTTTGGATGAGGCAAATCCATGGGAGGACACCTGATGTTTGGAAAGAGTATAAATATGACTCAGTGGACAGTGACAGTGCACTTGCATAGCAAACTCTATAATGCTGCATTGGTTTCTTGTCTTCACTAATCTTGTGCTGAGTTGGGGGATGCTTGGCTGTTTCTGCTGGATTTTGACACTGTCGCTGATTTGTGTTGGGTACCCTGACACTACTGAACTGTATGTTGGTATTGCTGGTATTATGACAATGAAGACTGGAATCACCCCCAAAGAACTACTTCTAAACAGCTCCACATCTCCTTGTCCTACTTACTGTCTTTTCTCTCTTACCTTTGGATGGTGGGTTAGAAGGTGGGGGGTGGTGGTCAAAGTGTTTGAGAATCCTCATTAAAAGTAGATTTTAAAAAAAATCTAAGCCTATCAGGAAAGATAAAAGAGGAGAGGACATTGGAATATGTTTGATAGAATTCAAAAGTGGGGCAAGGAAAAGGGGCTAGCATTGAAAGAGTGAATCAGAACTAATTACACAATAAAATGTTATCTTATATACTTCATTAGTCATTGTTCTATTGTTTTGAAGAGACTTCATGACTGAAGAAACTCATTGCGTATTTAATTGTGAGAGTGCTCATACTTTCAGTCCTTGTTCATTATCATAAGGTGGGGAAGCACGGAGGCTCAGAAGCAGTCATGGTGCTGAAGAAAGAACTAAGAGTTGTATCCTGATCTTTAGGTAGCAGGCAGATAGGCACAGAAAGAGAAAGACAGCAAGCCTGGCATAGGATTTTGAAACTTCATACGTCCTCCCACAAGGACACACCTACTCCAGCAAGGATAAACCATATAATCTTCCAAAACAGTTAGCCATTTAGTGAGACTAAGCATGCAAATATATGTGTATGGGGGCAATTATTCAAATCACTATGTATTCTAACTTTAAGAACAAGAATATTGGAACAGGAAAGTCTACACAGGGTGATGGAAGAGAGGACAAGGTAAAAGAAGAAATATGGAGACTATTAACTAGCATTAAAAACTTTAGAAATTTTAGAAAACCTAAACTAGGAGCCTACTTTTATATAAGCTTCTTAAAATATATACACAAACATATATATATATAATAAAAACAATTTAAATGGAATTAACCTAAAATGAGCTGACAATGTTCCTACTAGAAAACACAGGCAAACAAATAAACATCCCAATTCCAGAATTAGGTTACCTCTTTTGGAATTTATTTTCCAGTGAGGTCCTACAGACTCCCAAACATTGCAGACATTACAATATTCTTGGCTACCCTCAAGAATCAAGAATCTGACAGTAATTAATAGACATAATTAATAGAACATGGAGAAATCAAACTAGTACTGACTTGGGAGCTTTGTTTTTACTGTCTAACTTTTATTATGCTGGAAGCTAATATACATAGTACTAGAGGGGAAACATTGTATTCAATCTTATTAAGTTACTGAAGAAGATAATTAATCATCATTTTCTACAATAATGACTTGGTCTGGCAAGGTAAACTTACATGTACAATAGTGACATGAGCATCATGTAGTAACCAATTACTTTCTTATTGGTTTTTACATACCAATCCTCCATCAATGGGTCAAGAACATGTGGATAAACAGGTCATAGGCACTAGACGAAAACCTACCATTATACTGCTAAGTATACATAATTTAGTTTAAAACTGATTCCTAATGATTAGTATGTTTCTTAATCTCATGAGACAAACATCTGTGTGTAGTAGATGTTGATGAGCACAGATACTCATAAGAGGTCAATGTGCACAGAATAAAACTGAAAAATTTTAGCCATTAATGGGACATTTATTTCCAATCTCTGTCTTTCAAGCCTCAGAGATCACTGTAGACGAATAAGAGCCAGCGTTGGTGACTAAAAGAATCTAACTAGTGTTTTCTGGACATAATAGGGTAGTCTCACATAATAACTAACAGCAATTATGACAGTGTGGTGGTGTAAATACAAATGGCCATTGTATATGTTCTAAATACTTGGAGCCTACCTTGTGGCTGTGTGAGGAGTATTAGGAAATTTGTGTACACTGTAGGAAATATGCCACCAAGGAAAAATTTTAAGGTTTCAAAGGATTTATTTAATTCTTAGTTATCTCTCTTTGCTTCCTATTTATGGATCAAGATGTGAACTCTCAGCTGTTTCTGCCACTGTGCCATTCCTTCGTCATCATAGACTCTAACCCAATGAAATGGGGATGGCTGTAAACCTAGGTCTGACCATGACTATATTTTTTCATCATCCACTGTATTTGGAATTTGGAAGACAGCAGTCCTGAGACCAATGTTGATAGTGGCAGCCCAGGTCAAGACTTTTCAGAGGAAAACAATAATGACAAGAGGACTGGAGGCCATTCTTTTGATATTTTGGCAAAGAATGTGATTGTTTTCTGTCCTTGTCCTAAGAATTTGCCTAATGCTAACCTATAAAGTTTTTTGCCGAATACAATTTCAAGGCAGTCCAATCTCAACAGTGTGTTGTGGCTACTAATAAGTACGCTTACCCAGAAATATCATAAAAATAGGAACTTGGGCAAAAAGAAATATAAAATGTACAGTCTGAAGACTAAAAGAGCCAGGAAAGTTGACACTTGAGTCATAGCTTGTGCTGAAAGTTATAAGGATATTGACAAAAGGCCTTATTTACACTGAAATAAAGAAGAAGTGCCCTCAGCACAAAATCTCATCCATTGAAGTTTTCAATTTGTGAAAAGAGCTGAGAATTTCTCTGCTTCTGAAAGACAACAGTAAATGAAAGCCACTGCTTGCTAGTGTGATTTAACAGGCAGTGGGGTGTGGGGGTGGTGAAGGGTGGGTGTGGCCAGTGATGTCTGCACGGTTCTGACTGTAGAGTCATGAAGGATGCATGAGTAAAGGAGTTGTGAGTTCTTCCTCCTCCACAGTTAAATAGAACCTATGAGGCCAAGTGTGTGGCAGGGGAATACTGGCATAGAGGCCCCGAGAGGATTGCATGAAGTTACGGAAGTAAATTCTGGATTGTATTGGAGACACCAAGATGTTAGAGATGCCAGAGTAATGCAATACCTGCTAAGGAGAACTGCACACATAATGTGAAAACAGCTCAAGACATAGATGTATCTTATGGGGGGAAAAGCCAGAAGGGTAGAGCCATCTAAGTCTTTTGACACAAGGCATGAATCTCCAGTATTGGAGATCTGCCTGGTTTGTTTCAATTTTGCTCTGGTCCAGCATATCCTCATCTTACCATGATTCTTCTCCCTTTGAAATGGTAATTTATATTCTGTGCCGTTCTATGTTGAAAGTGTGTAATTTGCTTTTGATTCTGCAGAAGATTACAATTAAGAGACCGTGAGAAGTCTCAGAAGAGACACTTGGAGTTTTTAAAGTAGTATTGAAACAGAATATATGGAGTTTTGAGGTTAAATTAAATTAATTTTTCACTATGATATGTCACTAGCTTAAGGGGACAAGTGGGTAGAGTGTGTTTGGAGTGAGAATGTCCTCATCCTCCCCATAGGCTTCTATGCTTGAGTCCTTGATCTCCAGTCGGTGGCTATTTAGGAAGTATTAGAAAGTGTGGCTTTGATGGAGAAGATGTATAACATTGGGAACAAGATTTTAAATTACAAAAGACTCATTCCATTTTGAGTTAGATATCTCTGTTTACTACTCATAGATCAAGCTGTGAGCCACCATCTCTTTGCTCTTCTATTATGTACTCTAAGCCTCTGGAAATATAAACCCAACTTAAATGCTTTCTTTGACAGGTTGCCTTGGTCATAGTGTTTTTTTTTTCCCGTAGTCATACTAAGATAATGTTCCAGTTTTCCTTTTCTTTTGTTGTGATAAAATGTTTTAGCAAAAACAATGTAAGGAGGAAGAATGTATTTATCCCCAAATTCCAGGTGTTATCCCCTTATTGTAGGTAGAAAAAACTTTAATCAGTTAATTGTATTTACAGTCAAGGTCCTAGTCCTTTTCCTATCAGCAGTATATGAGAGTTCCAGGTGTTGAATATCTGCACCAGTCCTACATAATTCCAGCTGTCTGCCTAGAAGGGTAATGCTATATGATGGGAGTTTATTTTGTACTTTCAAAAATATTAATGATGCTAAGTGTATTGATGTTGTTATTATCCATCAGTATTGTGATGGTTTGAATGAGAATGGCCCCAACAGGCTCATTTTGTGAATGCTTAATTGCCAGTTGGTAGACTTTTTTTTTTCTTAAGGATTAGGAGATACAGCCTTGTTGGAGGAAATGTTTCACTGGGCCAGAGTTTGAAAAGCCCATACCAGGCCCGTTCTTGCTTTCTCTCTGTCTCAGTCTTGAAGAGAAGATGTAAGCTAGTAGTTTCTGCTCCATCACCATGCCTGACTGTCTGCCACCATGCATTCTCTCATGCTGGTCATCTACTCACCCTCTAAAATTGAAAGCAAGTCCTTAATTAAATGCTTTCTTTTATAAGGTGTCTTAGTGATTGTATTTAATCATAGTGACAGAACAGTAACTAGGACAAATATATTCTTTCTCTCAGTGTGTGTGCGTGTGCGTGTGCGTGTGCGTGTGCGTGTGTGTGTGTGTGTGTGTGTGTGTGTGTATTTGTTTGTCTATCTGGGTCTGTGTATATTGTATATCTATGTATGTACATGGATGTATATGATAACTTTTTTCCATGTCAAAATCTTTCAATAGAGACAGACAAAACAAACTTACTTAACATGATGCCTTCTCAAAAGCCAAGGTAGTATCCTGGTGAATTTAGTCATCCCCAAAGACTTCTCACTAATATTAAAAACCAGTGGGCAACTCAGTTGTCTAGAGTTAAGTTTATACAGATATGCCTGAACATGCAATTATGTTCAGTATATATTAGTATGTCTTACTATTGACAGAAATAGGCAGATTCATAATATAGAAATAATTTATAGCTGTCTCCCTTAGAAAATTTATATTTTAATGCTGAATTTGGAGAGCTTATTAAAAGGGGCTTATTATTAAAATTTTTAAGAAATTTAATGCACATCAAAGCTGGCTACTCTGAGTAATAGGAAGTTAATTGAAAAGTGAAACAGAGAAGAATGTCTGATTCAAGGTTCAGAGGCTTATGATGATGAGGAAAAAGGCAGATTGTAAGCACCAGGGGTGGTAGATGACTCTAAGGACACAGCATCTTTCAGACACAGCAGGACTGAGGCTATATGAACTCTCATGGACTCTGACATCATGCACCAGACATGTGCGGGTTTAAATCAGAGAAAAATCCAAGCCTTAAGATACAGAGACAAAGTCTCATGCTTAACCAAGAAGCTATTTGCAATTGATACTTGCTGGAAAAGGGAATATCAGCTTTCTCCAATGGAGTGTCACAGGCTATATCAGCCACACTGCAAGGCGGGTCACTCACTCAAGATTAGTCGATCAACAAAAAACAGTGTGTGTGTGTGTGTGTGTGTGTGTGTGTGTGTGTGTGTGCTCCTTCATTACTATTGTTTGTTTTGATCTCTCTCTTGTTTGTTTTTGCACTTTTTGAAGGAAAGAGAGAGAGACAGAGAGAGAGAGAGACAGACAGACAGACAGAAAACAAAACTGATTGGGTAAGAAGATTAAGAGTTTTGGAAGAAGAAAAACATGATCAAAATATAATGTTTAAAAATATTTTAAATAAAAATTGAACAACCCTGAGATTCCACCTCACACCAGTCAGAATGGCTAAGATTAAAAACTCAAGAGACAACAGGTGCTGGCGAGTATGTGGAGAAAGAGGAACACTCCTCCACTGTTGGTGGGATTGCAAAATGGTAAAACCGCTCTGGAGATCAGTGTGGCGGTTCCTCAGAAAATTGGGCATGTCACTTCCAGAGGACCCTGGCATACCACTCCTGGGCATATACCCAGAGGATTCCCCTGCATACAATAAAGACACATGCTCCACTATGTTTATAGCAGCCTTGTTTATAATAGCCAGAAATTGGAAGGAGCCCAGATATCCCTCAAAAGAGGAATGGATACAGAAAATGTGGTATATTTATACAATGGAGTACTACTCAGCAATTAAAAATAATGAACTCATGCAATTTGTAGGTTAATGGTTAGATCTGGAAAATATCATCCTAAGTGAGCTAACCCAATCACAAAAGAATACACATGAAATGCAATCACTGATAAGTGGATATTAATGAACCCAGAAGCCCTAAATACTCAAGACACAATTAGCAAGTCAAATGACTTCCAAGAAGAAGAATGGAGAGGACCCTGGGCCTGTAAAGATTGGATCTAGTATTGTAGACCCAGAACAGAGAAATCGTGTGTGTGTGTGGGGGAATGAGTGGGGAATAGCAGGGGGGGAGAGGAATTATGGGACATATGGTGGGGGGGTAATTGGGAAAGGGGAAATCCTTTGGAATGTAAAGATAGAATATAGAAAATAAAAAAAAATTGAAAAACAAAAAGAATGTCTGGTATTTAAGCATGTGTTCATGTAATAAATATTCATTAACTAGCTACTGTAAGGGATGCCAATACAAACACACACACACACACACACACACACACACACACACACACACGGCATCTATATTTATAAATATAATAATATACCATATACAAATATTGGACATGTCCTTTCTATGGAACTCATACAACATGACATGTAACTATTCAGTTATGATTCCCCACTTGATATTTTTATATTAAATTTATTAATTTTAAATCAGCAAACAATTGTATTTTGTAGAATATAATGTGAGGTTTACATCAATGCACACTGTACAGAATGATAAATGGCCTGATTAAGGAGGTGGACACAATTCAGGAAGAGCTGCAGTGGGCGAGTAAGTTTCCTAGAGACAATCAATCCATTGTTTTGTACAGCTACACTGGATGTGCCTTGTAGAGCATTGTCAAAGGGCTTTGTCTACAGATTGCTTCTTGCTGCTGTTGTACATCCCATGTTTGTCATTGCCTTATTCCTCATATATCTAGCATGGTGTGATTGCGAGAAGTTCTTCACTGTCTATAGTCTGGTGGGATTGTGTCTTGGGAGACAACCCACTTTACTGGACAATTTTCTTGTAGATCAATATGAAGAGGAACTTTCATAAAATATTGTTTAGATGAATTAATGATTTTAAATGATTCATAATTTTATTTAAATACTTTTAGGAAGTTAAAGTAGTTGATAGAAAGTTTAAGGAAATAGTTTAAGTCATTTTGCCAGGAAGATATAATAAAGTTTGAATTGAGTAGAATATACTCCTTTCACTGTACTACTTTTCTAACCCATTCAGCCCTCAGTTTTCAACAAGGGCTACACAGGTTAGAAAAGGAGTACAGTGAGGTGTCATGTGTCTCAAGCTGTAATTGTATGTGAAAGAGAAAAAAGTAGGTTTGGGACAGGTTAATGATCAAAGAAAACATTCATTCTAGGTTGGTTCTCAGTTGCTTGATCTTGTGGTCTTGGGATATAGCCTCAAATTTCTTCATGCACCATGGAAAGACATAGTTATGAATAAAAAGTAAATAATTCTATTATGAGTATAAGAAGAGAAAATATGTCCTTAGCCAGTTTAGTTCAAGATTTTAAAAAATAATGTATAAGATAGATGATGATCTATTTCTTGGTACATACAAATTGTTGTCAGCTAAGCATAGGTAACAACTTGCTATTACAGACTTGCATTGCTTAAAGAGTGTTAATAAATGACAAAATAATTATTGATTTGGGGTTAAAATGAACTTGTGGAGAGAAAGATAGATGAAAAATGTTTAGTTTGGAATGAGTTTCAAAAGAAGAATACAGAATCAATAATCTTGTTGTAATTTCCTTTTGTGTAATGATTTTAATGTGTTCTTGAAGAATTTGTCATGGTGATGATTGTGGAGAATATGTAACATTGCTATGAGATAATTTTTTGCTTACATTGAGAAATTTGGCCTTTGGTGGTCTAAAAAGTCTAGGGAAAAAAATAAAATTGTTGGTGCTTGGGGAACCTGGCTTCATCTACCGTGTGTGTGTGTGTGTGTGTGTGTGTGTGTCTGTGTGTGTGTGTCTGTGTCTGTGTGCATGTGAATGTGCGAATTCTCTCTTGTATTTCACTAACCCCACAGAATCAAGCTTTGTTCCCTCAGTGAAAAGTCTACTGAGTGATCAATCACAGCCAAATCTACGACCCACCTCAGTTTACCTCTCGTGTTAAATATGGCTAACATTAAGGTGTGGTAAGGGAAATATAATATCAATATCTTTTCAAGCATTTTATATTCTCCTAAAGAAAAGCTGGTCTTGGGGGTCACTTTACTGTGGAAGGTTGAGTACCTAGACACCTTTAGGTTTTTCTTTTTCAGTTAGAGTGGGTTATGACAGTGCATTGGTAGACATCATTCTCAGTTTGGGTTTATAATTCTAAATTACCACATCAACAGGACACTCTTATGCTCACCAGTCTCAATACAAACATTTAAAATCAATCTTGATTTACTAGTTTTGAAAGATACTATTCTTGGGAATTCAAATACTATTAATAAGATTATAGTACAGTTTTCCCTCATGTCATAATGTTTTGGAAAGTCAAAACAATTGACCGCACTGTTTAATTATCAAATCAGGGAAGGCAGAACTAGACTGTTAGATTGCCCAGTGGTAATCAAAATTGAATGATGCCTGAAGGACAAAGAAGTTGGGCCATGACTAAGATGCTTAAAAATCTTCAGTGCTAGTCAGAAAGAGCTTTCTTTATTCATACCATCTAAGGGACACCTTAACTAGTCAGTATGAAAATCAAAATTTAGCCCTCCAAGGAAAGGACCTGCAGTGAAGACACAAAGGAACAGAAGCATCAAGTCTTAAATATAAATTCACAATCTATTTGGTGGTCAATTTATTACAGAAAATCAGTGTTTTGATCCATGTGTGTGTGTGTGTGTGGGGGGAGATAAACAGCTAGAAAAATCAATCTCCCAATCTAGAGTGTTAGGTACCTGTGTACCCTACATCCACACACTACAGACTCATTGTACCCATTTTATTACTCATTCTCTGAAAGAAATCGCCATACTTACTGATGACTTCAGTAGCACAGGAGTGTTTGCATGAACACCTAAAAAGTGCATCCTACAGCTGAGGTGTAACTCAGAAACAGAACGATTGTCTGGGGGTGTTTGAGATACTAGTTTCGGCACAGAGAACTGGAAAAGAAAATCTCAGAGAAAACATTTGTTTTTGGTAATTGCTGTGTTTAATTTTCAAAGCAATAACGAAACCAGAGAGCATTTATTCTGAACCTCACTACAAAATGAATTATTTAAAACAGATACACAGAAATGTTCCATACATTATTGCTTTATAGGCGGAAGACTGAATAAGAACAGCCAATTGTCAGGCAGAGCATCTCATGTCCAGTCATAAAATGGAGGACACAGCAATCAGTAAGAAAATACAACGTTAATTCCAGGTGTAGCAAGAACATGCTCATCTGCACAGTTCAACTAGGAGGATAATCATAATAAGGTGATTTGTGTGTGCAGGTCTGGGTGCGTTTTGGGTCTGCAGAAAAGTTTCTGCACAGTTCAGAGATTCTGGCAGATGTACAGCCTGCAAAGTATGTGCCTTTTCAGGTTTAAGAATTTGCACTAAAATTCTCTAAAAGTGTGTAATTTACACTCTCAGCTACAATTAAGGATCTGGCATTTCCTTGCAATGATGCAAATGTTTGTTGTCTAACTTGTCAGTTGCTGTCCCTCTGAAAGACATGAAGTAATACTTCTGCATTAGAATTGATGTTTCTTTACTATCGACTGGGTTGAGCATTTATTTCTGTTTTGTACTGGCTTTTTAGGGAATGTCTGTATTCATTGTTCATTTTTCCCTTACGATATATATATATATATATATATATATATATATATATATATATATATATATATATATATATATAATATTTGTAGATAAATTCTTTGTGAGCTAAAGTTCTATAGAATGTTGACATTGAGTTGAAATATAATTGAAGATTTATGAAAATCATCATTGAGAAAAAGGTCTTTTGCATAATAATAGGCCTTTAGTTGACACTGATCTCTACTACTCACCTAGCAATGGTAACAGATTATATGACAATTGCCTCCTCATTATTTCTTTTATAAGCAAATTTATTAGGATTTACTTACTTACTTACTTACTTACTTACTTTATTTATTTATTTATTTATTTATTATTTATATGTATGAATGTCATGTGTGCACGTATATAGGTGGACTATGTACATACTTTGTGCCTGTTGAAGATGTTGAATCCCCTGGAACTGGAGTTATGCTTGATTGTGAGCCACCATTTCGGTGTGGGGGAACTAAACCTGGATCCACAAGAGCAACAGGATCTCTTAACTGCTAATCCACCTCTCTGGCCCCAATCCTGATTTCAATGGAAGTGAAAAGGAATCCTTTGTCTTGTCTTTTTTTGCATAATGGGAGCTATTGGAACACAAGTCTATTTTGAAATTCTGAAAAGTTACTGATATAGTGTTGACCTTGACTGAAATATGTCTTTGACACTCATTTATCTCCCCTTACTTCCTGGAACATGTAACAGAAGATGGCAGAGAAGGCAATGCTGTGAACCTGAGGGAGAAAAATTACATACCAAGAGAGGCTGTGAGGACAGATAAGAGAAGTCTGGTGTGCTGATGGCATCTGTGGACAACTGTGTCAGTTTTGGGGTATCAAAATCAGAGCTAAATCTTAAAACGCATAGCAAGCTTGTTCTACAGTTTGCTACATGTGGCCTAACACATTTCTCAGCTAGGAGCCATATGAACCTTGACTTTGTAGGAGAGGGTAATAAAATTTTATGACACACAAACTTATTTACCAATTTTTATATTTTATGAAATATGTCTGCATTATTTTGAACTTATTTTGACCAAAATACTTGAAAGATGAGTTGTAATTAATTGCCTCAGAGAGTTAAGCTCTTGGTTGCTTAGATCTATGAGCAGGAATAGAACAACCTGGTAGGAAAGTTAGTCTTCACCTCATAGTGGGGAGAAGAAAATGAGTGTAGACTAGGCATAATCTTCCTGCCAGTTCCCACCTCCTAATATCTCCAATACATTGACTTTTAAAGTATGCCATTGGCTGGAGACTAAGAGGTTAACATTTAAGACAATTTGGGAGATTTCAGGTTCAAACTCTGACAATATCCAAATAATTCTTGCAGAATGCAATATATTCTTTAAAAATGTTTTAATATGGAGTGAGATGAATTTAAATAAAAAATAGTTATAAGTACAAGACTAGGAGTACAAAGTATTTAAGAGTTGTCAGAAGTACCTTCTTCCTAGTTAGACTTGTAAGGCTTTTATGATAAAGGGATGATTAAAACACCCCAAGAGAGAGAGAAAACATCCCTACACATCCATGCAAGTTTTGAACAAACCACTGACAACAGTACTGAGCCCCATTCATGACAATTTCTTCTGAGAGCTAAGTAATACTCATGTGATAAAAAGAAGCCTGGAACTAGTTGTCTTTATGAACTAGAAATGGTCAAGAAGCTTCCCTCAATCCTTTTAGCAAGCCCAGTATTCAAACAGTTGTAGTATGGGAGTGTAAATTTCTGCGTGTAAATTACACAAATAGTCTCTCTGCATCTCATCTCTACCATGAACTCTGCATTGTGAATCCACTCAGTGGTGAGCAGGTCATATCAGTGTCATGTCCTGCCTTAACTTTTGCTTGGAGATCTCTGAGTGCCCACAACCAGCACAGTTGTGCTTCTAGCCATTGATAGAAGCCTCAGTTCTCAAACAATGGATATGTATTTAGAGATGCCTTAGTGTATTATGTGTATCTAGTCATTAGAAAATTTCATCACTTATGTCACTTTTTTTCCTCTGACTTTCTGGGAGGAGTAAGCTATGGAGGGAGGAGAGGAAACAGGGAAGAGATGTAATTATATTTTATTTTAAAAAGTAGACAAAATCAAAAGAATTAAAAAATAGATATGTGAGCATTATTTCATTTCGTTGTTTGTCATTAAAGTGGCCTTGTTTTCTTGGGGAATGGAGAGTGAGCTCTCACACATCTTGATTTTGTCAGTGTCAAGTGTTAGGCAATGAGCAGATGACAAAACATCCTTCTTCCCTCTACTTATTTCCTCTTGGCCACAGGATGCCTTCCTTTCCCCTCTCCTTTCTCACATGAGGTAGCTATTATGGGACACTGGTCATCGCTACTCTAACCCCTTCTAGAAACATCACTGATGTTTTAGTGCCATTTGTGATTTATATAAATATTTCAAACCCAATGACAAAGCTGTGGTTGTAAATTCCCAGGCTGTGAGAGTCTTCTTTGTACTATGGTTGATGCTGTGGCAGGAAAGATAGAATAAAGAATTTTATAGTCACTTGGTGTATCCTAGGGGTGAGAGCTGGGAGGAAGCTCATATTCCTGTGCTTTATATATACACATACATCTATTAAAGGAGCTAGCAGGCGGGCAAGTTCAAGAGGTCCTGGATGGAGATTACTGAGTTCCTGCAGGTGCTGACCTGCTGAGACGGGGTAGTAGGTCATAGAGTTATCCTCACCATGCTCCAAGGAGGAAGCCTGCTGTGGTTAAACTCTGTGTTCTTATTAAATATATACTGTATGGGGGTATCTGTTGTTCCTGTTAAGCCCATGCCTGGAAACGTTGCCCGTAAACCAGAGTTACATTAATGTCTCCATAGACACCTTCCAGGTAAAACTATATGATACTAACCAAAATGGGAATTTTTGTTTTTTTTTTTCCTTTGGCACAGATGTAAACACTCACTTTTACACAAATATGCACTGTTAGGCATTTACAAAGCTTTAATGAACTACTTTGAGTATATGTCCTTGTATACTTAGGTCCGTCTTGATCAAATCTTGCCTTTTCTATTAAGAATAATAGGACTGGGATCCTCCAGTTTTTAGGAAGGTAGTAGTTCTTTATGCAGAAACTGAATTTTCATTGAGAGGGAAGCAAGAAGAGCCGGGTTCTCTCTTAGCACATGTAACAGGCTAAAATGGTGCAAGATAAACTGTTGACTAAATCTGACCTAAGGGAGATGCTTTATTTAAAGTGACTTTAATTGCATGTTTTTCCTACCACAGGAAAATGAAAACTGCAGTGATAAATATAAAATGCTTCTACATGGAATCACTATGTAAGCCAGAGCATGACACTGACTTACTGTAGCAGATGTTTCTGATTTCGAATTCAAGAATCAATATATTTTAACATCACTGCAAACCTCTAAGGAACTGTCTGCCAATAACTGATCTAAAGATGCCCCCGTTCATCTTTGCATATTTTGCTACTTAAAATTATTATAAACATAAATATTGTCATAATAAAGCAAATAAATTAATATTGATATTAATATTTGTGATTTATTTACAATTCATATCTTTAAAAGACTCATAATTACTATACAGTTGCGATAAGATCTTGCTAAGGTGGTGGCGTTTTTTCTTTATCCTTGGCATATGAACCATTTGCTTCTAAAATGAAGCTATTTTATTCCTTGTCATCACACAGCCATAAAAATTGCAAGCAGTCAGAGGTTAGCAATGGCTGCTCTGCAGACCCAAAGCAAAGCTTAGTAACAGATTTTCAAAGCAGTTCAAAGAGTCCAGCTTCCATCTGTGTTTGGTGAAGGATGCACAGACCTTGGGGCATCTGAGACTCAGCTTCATCTCTAACACTTGGAATAACAAAGGTGTTAGCTTTCAAAGCTGCCGTCTCCCCTCCTGGGGTGGCTCTGCAGACCCAGTTCATGGAAAGTGGGAGACTTCAGAGCAGACATTCTCCTCCTAGACTTTGCCTCCTTCTGGGGGATCTTTGGAGGGTGTCACAATGGTGGCCTCCTGAACATGGGTTATTGCCAGTAGAGGCCATGAGCTAATGAACCTTATAAACAAATCCCCCTTTCTGATGTCTTGAGCAAATTGTCCACATAGACACAGCCATTTCTTTTCCTCCAGATGAGTGGTGCTATTTAATCAGAAGAAAGTAGAGGGTGCTCTCTACCCACGATAAAGTGATGAATGCAGAATGAATATCAATTTTTCCTTTGATTCAATTGCTTTTCAAAAACCAAAGCAAGGAATTGTTTGCTGGGAAAGAGGTCAAAATCTGTGTCTTCGGTATGTTTCAAATGAGTCTAAGATTCCAATGAAAATAGATCTACAGCATATGCATTCATACAGACATAATCTTTCTTGACTTTTTAAAATATCCCTTGTGTTGGTTGTCTAGCATCTTGACATGGTGTCTTCATGAAGATAAGGTAATGTAAATGTGACACACAGTTAGCAGGCTACCATAAAATGAATGCATTTGTGATTTTTTTTATGATAATCTGTCTACAAAACAAGGTGGAAAAGTCAAAAAGTTGTGTTAATTTTCACATGGTAATTGTTGGACTGAGTTATTCTGAGATATCAAAAGGCCTCCAAAATTATATTCTCAGTTCATTTTAGAAAATTTAAAACAAGCTCAGATTATCCTTTAATGAACTCCCAATTCTAGTAGCAATACCTTAAGTAATTTTGAGAATGTATCTAAGCATATACATATGAAGTATATTGTCTGATATTTTACATAATAACCATCTGTTTTTTCTTTTGAAATATTAATAAAATGTAATTTAATATAAGAAAATGGATTCAATGACATATGTAATAATATTCGTATATAAGGATTCTGTCCTTATGCAAGGAAGTTTGTTTTTAGAAAGATCTTGTAAAGAAAAAGTAACAGATATATATAAACAAGTAAAATGTACATTTACTTAATTAAAATAACAGAAATCTTAAGTAAAAAAGTAAATCGTACTTTCAAGATCAAAATCTAAAATATTATTTCCATATGACAAACCATTTTGTCTGCAGTAAAAATAAATCTTAGGAAACAGTTAAAAATATAAGTATAATTATAAGTATAAATTAAAGCAACCTATGCATTTGCATGAAGACATTAAGATATGGTCAGCTTCTGTGTGTGAACAAGGCAGAGCGGAGTGCGGAAGGCTTTCCAGGTCTCCAGTTGGAAATCATATCGCTTCACTTTCCAGCAGCAATGGTTTTCGATGGGTGCCAGCAAGAAGCTGCGCATAGAGAGGCAGCCAAAAGGCAGTGCTCAGTTCTTTTCTTTTTAATTTTTCCTTAATTTATTTATTTTCTTTTTTATTAGCTATTTGCTTTACTTATATTTCAAATGTTATCCCCTTTCCACATTACCCTACCGAAAACCCCCATCCCCTCCCCCCCTGCTCACACCGCTGCCCTCCCCCCAATTTCCTGACTTGTACTCCCCTATTCTGGGGAATCAAGCCTTCACAAGACCAATGGCCTCTCCTCTCTTGTTGTCTGAAATGGTCATTTTCTGCTACATATGTAGCTGGAACTGTGGGACCCTCAATGTTTGGTTGGTGGTTTAGTCCCTGGCAGTTCTGGGGGTACTGGTTGGTACATATTGTTCCTCCTGCAGGGCTGCAAACCTCTTCAGCTCCTTGGGTCCTCTCTCTAGCTGCTGCACTGGGGACCCCATTCTCATTCTATTGGTTGGCTGTGAGCCATGGGTGTTTTGATCCACTTTCCAATAAAGATCAAAGTATCCACACTTTGGTCTTCCTTCATCTTGAGCTTTATGATGTCTGTGAGTTGTATCTTGGTTATTCTGAGCTTTTGGGCTAATATCCACTTACAAGCAATTGCATACTATGTGTGTGCTGCTGTGAATAAGTTATCTCACTCAGGATATTTCCTAGCTCCATCCATTTGCATAAGAATTTCATGAATTCATTGTTTTTAATAGCTGAGTAGTACTCCATTGTGTAAATGTACCACATTTTCTGTATCCATTCCTCTGTTGAGGGACGTCTGGGTTCTTTCTAGCTTCTGGCTTTATAAATAAGGCTGCTATGAGCATAGTGGAGTATGTGTTCTTGTTACATGTAGGAGCATCTTCTGGGTATATGCTCAGGAGTGGTATAGCTGGTTCCTTAGGTAGTGGTATGTTCAGCTTTCTGAGGAACCTCCAAACTGATTTCCAGAGTGGTTTTTACTAGTTTGCAATCCCACTAGCAATTGAGGAGTATTCCTCTTTCTCCACATCCTCTCTGGCTTTTGCTATCCCCTGAGTTTTTGATCTTGGCCATTCTGACTGGTGTAAGGTGGAATCTCAGGATTGTTTTGATTTGCTTTCCCTGATGATTAAGGATGTCGAACATTTCTTTAGGTGTTTCTTGACCATCTGGTATTCCTCAGTTGAGAATTCTCTGTTAAGCTTGGTACCCCATTTTTTTTATTGGATATATTCTATATTTACAATTCATTTCCTTTTTTCTGGTTCCCTGCTCCCAAAGGTCCCACATGCCCTTCTCCCTCCCCATGTTCCCCCATCCTCCCCTTCCCACGTCCGTGTTCTGGTATTCCCTTACACTGATGCTTTGAGTCTTTCCAGAACCAGGGTCCACTCCTTCCTTCTTGTCGGACATCATTTGGTATGTGCATTGTGTCTTTGGTGTCCCAAGATTCTAGGCTAATATCCAATTATCAGTGAGTGCATACCATGGGTATTTTTTTTTGAGACGGGGTTACCTCACTTAGTATGATGTTCTCCAGCTCCATCCATTTCTCTAAGAATTTCATGAATTCATTGTTTCTAATGGCTGAATAGTACTCCACTGTGTGTATATGCCACATTTTTTGTATCCATTCCTCCGTTGAGGGACATCTGGGTTCTTTCCAGCTTTTGGCTATTATAAATAAGGCTGCTATGAACATAGTGGAGCATGTATCCGTACTGCATGCTAGGGAATCTTCTGGGTATATTCCCAGGAGTGGTATGGCTGGGTCCTCCAGAAGTATCGTGTCTAGTTTTCTGAGTTACTGCCAGACTGATTTCCAGAGTGGTTATAACAGCTTGCAGTCCCACCAGCAGTAGAGGGGTGTTCTTCTTTCTCCACATCTTTGCCAACACCTGCTGTTTCCTGAGTTTTTAATCTTAGCCATTCTGACTGGTGTGAGGTGAAATTTCAGGGTTGTGTTGATTTGCATTTCTCTAATGACTAATGATGTTGAACATTTTTTAAGGTGTTTCTCAGCCATCCAAATTTCTTCTGGTGAAAAGTCTTTGTTTAGCTCTGTACCCCATTTTTGATAAGGTTATTTGGTTTTCTGGGGTCTAACTTCTTGAGTTCTTTGTATACATTGGATATTCATTTGTCCTTCTGACAGTGTCTTTTATCTTGCAGAAACTTTGTAATTTTGTGAGGTCCCATTTGTCTATTCTTGATCTTATAGCATAAGCTATTGGTGTTCTGTTCAGGAACTTTCCCCCTGACCCAATGTCCTCAAGGGTCTTCCCCAGTTTCTTTTCTATTAATTTTAGTGTGTTTGGTTTAATGTGGAGGTCCTTGATCCACTTGGAGTTGAGCTTAGTACAAGGAGATAAGAGTGGATCAATTCTCATTCTTTTGCATGTTGACCTCCAGTTGAGCCAGCACCATTTGTTGAAAAGGCTATCATTTTTCCACTGGATGTTTTCAACTCCTTTGTCAAAAATCAATTGGCCATAGATGCGTGGGTTCAATTCTGAGTCTTCAATCCTATTCCATTGATCCTCCATTGGTACAGATGTCACTGTACCAATACCATGCAGTTTTTAACACTACTGCTCTGTAGTATTGCTTAAGGTCCAGGATATTGGTTCCCCCAGAAGTTCTTTTACTGTTGATGATAGTTTTAGCTATCCTGGGTTTTTTGTTATTCCAGATGAATTTGAGAATTGCTCTTTCTAACTCTATAAAGAACTGAGTTGGGATTTTGATGGGGATTGTGTTGAATCTGTATATTGCTTTTGGCAAGATTGCCATTTTAACTATATTAATCTTGCCAACCCCACGAACATGGAAAAAATTTCCATTTTCTGAGGTCTTCTTCTATTTCCTTCTTCAGAGACCTGAAGTTTTTGTCATACAAATCTTTTGCTTGTTTGGTTAGAGTCACACCAAGATACTTTATATTGTTTGTGGCTATTCTGAAGGATGGCATTTCCCTAATTTCTTTCTCAGCCTGCTTTCCTTTGAGTATAGGAATGCTACTGATATGCTTGAGTTGATTTTATAACCAGCCACTTTGCTGAAGTTGTTTATCAGCTGTAGGAGTTCTCTGGTG
Organism: Apodemus agrarius; assembly: GCA_964023405.1. Lineage (NCBI taxonomy): Eukaryota > Metazoa > Chordata > Mammalia > Rodentia > Muridae > Apodemus > Apodemus agrarius. The sequence continues at coordinate 95,039,339 of OZ030012.1, read as the reverse complement.
GAGTTTTTTGGACCACTTAAATATACTATCATATCATCTGCGAATAGTGATAGTTTGAGTTCTTCCTTTCCAATTTGTATCCCTTTGACTTCCTTATGTTGTTGAATTGCTCTAGCTAGTACCTCAAGTACTATATTGAAAAGATATGGTGAGGGGGGTAGCCTTGTCTAGTCCCTGATTTTAGTGGGATTGCTTCAAGTTTCTCTCCATTTACTTTGATGTTGGCTATCGGTCTGCTGTAAATTGCTTTTATTATGTTTAGGTATGGGCCTTGAATTCCTGTTCTTTTCAAGACTTTTAGCATGAAAGGATGCTGAATTTTGTCAAATGCTTTTTCAGCATCCAATGAGATGACCATGTGGATTTTTTTTCTTTGAGTTTGTTTATGTAGTGGATTATGTTGATGGATTTCCGTATATTGAACCATCCCTGCATCCCTGGGATGAAGCCAACTTGATCATGGTGAATGATCGTTTTGATGTGTTCTTAGATTCGGTTGGCAAGAATTTTATTGAGTATTTTTGCATCGATGTTCATAAGGGAGATTGGTCTGAAGTTCTCTTTCTTAGTTGGATCTTTGTGTGGTTTTCGTATCAGGGTAATTGTGGCTTCTTAGAATGAGTTGGGTAGTGTTCCTTCTGTTTCTATTTTGTGGAATAATTTGAAGAGTATCGGTATCAGGACTTCTTTGAAGGTCTGATAGAATTCTGCACTAAAACCTCTGGTCCTGTGCTCTTTTTGGTTGGAAGACTGTCTATGACCCCTTCTGTTTCTTTGGGGGTTATGGAACTATTTAAACAATCTATTTGATCCTGATTTAATTTTGGTATTTGGTATCTGTCTAGGATATTGTCCATTTCCTCCACATTCTCCAGTTGTGTTGAGTATAGGTTTTTGTAGTAGGATCTGATGATTTTTGAATTTCCTCAGTTTATATTGTTATATCTCCCTTTTCATTTCTAATTTTGTTAATTTGAATACTGTCTCTGTGCTAAGGATTTATCTATCTTGTTTATTTTCTCAAAGAACCAGGTCCTGGTTTTGTTGATTCTTTGTATGGTTCTTTTTGTTTCAACTTGATTGATTTCAGCCCTGAGTTTGATGATTTCCTGTCTTCTACTCCTCCTGGGTGAAATAGCTTCTTTTTCTTTCAGAGCTTTCAGGTGTGCCGTTAAGTTGCTAGTATATGCTCTCTCCTCTTTCTTTTTGGAGGCACTTAGGGTTATGAGTATTCCTCTTAGCCCTGCTTTCATTGTGTCCCATAGATTTGGGTATGTTGTGCCTTCATTTTCATTAAATTCTAGAAAGCCTTTGATTTCTTTCTTTATTTCTTCCTTGACTAAGTTATCATTGAGTAGAATATTGTTCAGCCTTCATGTGTATGAGGATTTTCTCTTGTTTTTGTTGTTATTGAAGACCACTCTTAGTCCATGATGATCAGATAGGAGGCATGGGATTAGTTCGATCGTCTTATATTTGTTGAGGTCTGACTTGTGACCAATTATATGGTCGATTTTGGAGAAGGTATGATGAGGTGCTGAGAAAAAGGTATAGTCTTTTGCTTTACCATGAAATGTTCTATATATATTATTTAAATCCAATTGGTCCAAAGTTTCAATGAGTTTCCCTGTGTCCCTGTTTATTTTCTGTTATCCTGATCAGTCCATTGAGGATAGTGGAGTGTTGAGGTCCCCCACAATTATTGTTTTAGGTGCAGTGTGTGCTTTGAGCTTTAGTAAAGTTTCTTTTACGAATGGCGCCCTTGCATTTGGAACATAGATGTTTAGAATTGTGAGTTCTTCTTGGTGGGTTTTTCCTTTGACCAGCAAGAAGTGACCTTCCGTGTTTCTTTTGATGACTTTAGGTTGAAAGTCAATTTTATCTGATATTAGAATGGCTAATGGTGCACAGACCTCCAGCCGCCGAGCTGCTCTGCCTCTGGGTGCTGGCAAGAGCCTGACAGGGTAGTCGATGTTAGGCTAAGACTCTGTCCATGCACCTGGCCACAGCTCTGTAACCCATTTTTAATAGGGTTATTTGAGTCTCTGGAGTTGAGCTTCTTGAGTTCTTTGTATATATTGGATATTAGCCATCTCACTGATGTAGGATTGGTAAAGATCTTTTCCCAATCTGTTGGTTGCCATTTTATCCTATTGACAGTGCCTTTGCCTTACAGAATCTTTGCAATATTATGAGGTCCCATTTGTCAATTCTTGGTCTTAGAGCATAGGCTATTGGTGTTCTATTTAGGAAATCTTCCCCTGTGCCCATGTGCTCCAGGTCCTTCCCCTGGAGCTTTCTCTTCTATTAGATTCAGTGTATCTGGTGTTATAAAGAGGTCCTTGATCCTATTGACAGTGCCTTTGCCTTACAGAATCTTTGCAATATTATGAGGTCCCATTTGTCAATTCTTGGTCTTAGAGCATAGGCTATTGGTGTTCTATTTAGGAAATCTTCCCCTGTGCCCATGTGCTCCAGGTCCTTCCCCTGGAGCTTTCTCTTCTATTAGATTCAGTGTATCTGGTGTTATAAGGAGGTCCTTGATCCACTTGTACTTGAGCTTTGTACAGGGTAATAATAATGGATCAATTTACATCCTTCTACATGTTGACTGCAAGTTTACCCAGCATCATATGTTTAAAATGCTGTCTTTTTTTTCCACAGAAAGTTTTTAGCTCTTTTGTCAAAGATCAAGTGATCATAGGTATGAGGGTTCATTTCTGGATCTTCAATTCTATTCCATTGATCTACCTGTTTGTCCCTGTACCAATAACATGCAGTTTTTATCACTATTACTCTGTAGTATAGCTTGAGATCAGGGATGGTGATTCTGTCAGAAGTTCTTTTTATTGTTGAGAATAGTTTTAGCTATCTTGGGCTTTTTTATTATTCCAGATAAATTTGAAAATTGCTCTTTCTAACTCTATGAAGAATTGAGTAGGAATTTTTATGGGGATTTCATTGAGTCTGTAGATTGCTTTAGGCAAAATGGCCATTTTGAGTATATTAATCCTGTCAATCCATGAGTATGGGAGATCTATCAATCTTCTGAGATCTTCAATTTCTTTCTTCAGAGACTTGAAGTTATTGTCATACAGATCTTTCGTTTGCTTGGTTATAGTCACACCAAAGTATTTTATATTATTCGTGGCTATGGTAAAGGGTCTTATTTCCCTAATTTATTTATCAGTCTTTTTATCCTTTGAATATAGGAAGGCTACTGATTTGTTTGAGTTAATTTTATATCCAGCCACTTTGCTGGAGTTGTTTATCAGGTTTAGAAGTTCTCTGGTGGAATTTTCATGGACACTTAAGTATACTATCATATCATCTGCAAATAGTGACACTTTGACTTCTTCCACTCCAATTTGAATTCCTTTGACCTCCTTTTATTGTCTAACTGCTCTGGCTAGGACTTCCAGTACTATATTGAACAGGTAGGAAGAGATTGGACAGCCTTGACTATTCCCTAATTTTAGTGTGATTACTTCAAATTTCTCTCCATTTAGTCTGATGTTGGTCACTGGTTTGAGAAATTTATTGAGTATTTTTGATATTCATAAGGGAAACTGGTCTGAAGCTCTCTTTCTCTGTTGGGTCTTTGTGTAGTTTAGGTAACAGAGTAATTGTAGCTTCATAAAAAAGAATTGTGTAATGTTCCATCGGTTCTATTTTGTGGAATAGTTTGAAGAGTATTTGTATTAGGTCTTTGTAGAACTCCTATATTGAACCCATCTGGTCCATTTTTTTTTTTTGAAGACTATTAATGACTGCTTCTATTTCTATAGGCATTATGGGATTGTTTAGATCATTTATCTGATCCTGATTTAACTTTGGTATCTGTCTAGAAAATTGCCCATTTCCTCTAGATTTTCCACTTTTGTTGAGCATAGGCTTTTGTAGTAGAATCTGATGAATTTTTGGATTTCCTCAGTATCTGTTGTTTCATTTCTGATTTTGCTAATTTTGGGTACTGTCTCTGTGCCCTCTGGTTAGTTTGGCTAAGGGTTTATCTATCTTGTTGGTTTTGTCAAAGAACCAGCTCCTGGTTTGGTTGATTCTTTGTATAGTTCTTTTTGAGTCTACTTTGTTGATTTCAGTCCTGAGTTTGATTATTTCCTGCTGTCTACTCTTCTTGGGTGAATTTGCTTATTTTTGTTCTAGACCCTTCAGCTGTGTTGTTAAGCTGTTCATGTATGCTCTTTCCAGTTTCTTTCTGGAGGGACTCAGAGCTATGAGTTTCCCTCTTAGCACTGTTTTCTTTGTGTCGCATAAGTTTGGGTATGTTGTGCCTTCGTTTTCATTAAACACTAAAAAGGCCTCCCTTCCTTCCTTCCTTCCTTCCTTCCTTCCTTCCTTCCTTCCTTCCTTCCTTCCTTTCTTTCTTCCTTTCTTCCTTGACCAAGTTATCTTTGAGCAGAATGTTTTTTCAGTTTTCATGTGTTTGTGGGCTTTCTGTTGCTTTTGTTGTTATTGAAGACCAGCCTTAGTCCATGGTGATCTGATAGGGTACATGGAATTATTTCAATCTTCTTATATCTGCTGAGGTCTGTTTTGTGACTGAGTATTTGGTCAATTTTGGAGAAGGTATTGTGAGGTGCTGAAAATAGGGTATCTTCATTTGTTTTAAGATAAAATGTTCTATAGACATCTGTCAAATCCATTTGGTTCAGAACTTCCATTAGTTTCCCTGTTTCTCTGTTCAGTTTGTGTTTCCCTGATCTGTTCATTGATGAGATTGGGGTGTTGATTTCTCCCACTATTATTGTGTGGTGTGCAATATGTGCTGTGAGCTTTAGTAAAGTTTGTTTTATGATTATGAGTGTCCTTGTATTTGGAGCATATATGTTCAGAATTGAGAGTTCATCTTGGTAGATTTATCCTTTGATGAGTATGAAGTGTCCTTCCTTACCTTTTTGGATTACTTTAGGTTGAAAGTTAATTTTATTTGATATTAGAATGGCTACGCCAGCTTGTTTCTTGTGGCCATTTCCTTGGAAAATTGTTTTCCAGCCTTTTACTCTGAGGTAGTGTCTGTCTTTGTGTCTATGGTGAGTTTCCTGTATGCAGCAAAATGTTGGGTCCTGCTTATTTATTCAGTCTGTTAGTCTATGTCTTTTATTGGAGAATTGAGTCCACTGATATTAAGAAATATTAAGGAGAAGTGATTGTTGCTTCCTGTTACTTTTGTTATTAGAGGAGGAGTCATGTTTGTATCTCTCTTTTTGTTTTGTTAAAAGACAATTAATTTCTTGCTTTTTCTGGTGTGTAGTTTCCCTCCTTTCGTTGGTGTTTTCCATTCATTATCCTTTGGAGGGCTGGATTTGTGAAAAGATTTTGTGCAAATTATTTTTGTCGTAGAATACATTGGTTTCTCCATGTATGGTAATTGAGCACTTTGCAGGGTATAGTAGCCTGGGTTTGCATTTGTGGTCCCTTAGTGTCTGTATGACATCTGCCCATGATCTTCTGGCTTTCATAGTCTCTGGTGAGAAGTCTGGTATAATTTTTATAGGTCTTCCTTTATATGTTACTTGACCATTTTTCCTTGGCTGCCTTTAATAATCTTTCATTGTTTAGTACATTTAGTGTTTTATTATTATGTGACGGGAGGAATTTCTTTTCTGGTCTGAACTATTTGGAGTTCTGTAGGCTTCTTGTATGTTCATGGGCATCTCTTTCTTCAGGTTAGAGAAATTTTCTTCTATAATTTTGTTGAAGACATTACTGGCCCTTTAAGTTGAAAATTGTGATCTCCCCCAGCCTTTGAGGGTCTGACCCATTGTTCTCAAAAATAGCAGCCCAGCCACCTGATGCCAGCCTCCTGCAGAATAAGCAGAACCAGTTTCCAGTCTTTGGGGGAGGGGTCTTGCCCTGCCTATATATATATTTGGAAAGATTCATTAAAGTTTGAGCCTTGAGCAAGAAATCATGCCTTGACTCCATGTGTTTTCTTTTTTCTTTTTTTTGTTATCCTGTTTCTATCCCCAGATCTTCTTCCAGAGAACCCAAGCCATTGGTATGTAGCTGGTGGGCGGTTATAGGAAGTCTTCACTCTCTTCTATACCTATAATTCTTAGGTTTGGTCTTCTCATTTTGTCCTGGATTTCCTGGACGTTCTGGGTTAGGTGCTTTTTGCATTTTTTCATTTTCTTTGACAGTTTTTTTCAATGCTTTCTATGGTATCTTCTGCATCTGAGATCCTCTCTTCTCTCTCTTGTATTCTGTTGTTGATACTTCTATCCATGACTCCTGTCTTCTTTCCTAGGTTTTCTATGTCCAGAGTTGTTTTCCTTTTGTGATTTATTTATTGTTTCTACCTCCATTTTTAGATCCTGGATGGTTTTGCTGAATTTCTTCAACTATTTTGTTGTGCTTTCCTGTAGTTCTTTAAGGGCTTCTCCCTGCTTACTTGTGTTCTCCTGTATTTCTTTATGTGAGTTATTTATGTCCTTCTTGAAGCTCTCTATCGGTATCATGAGCTGTGATTTTAAATCCAAATCTTGCTTTTCCCACGTATTGGGGTATCCACTACTTGTTCTTGCAGGAAAATTGGGTTCAGATGATGCTACATTGACTTGATTTCTGTTGGTAACATCCCCACGTTTGCTTTTTGCCATCTGTTTATCTCTGGTGTTAGTTGGTCCTGCTATCTCTGGCTGGTGCTTGTCCCTCCTTTGGACCTGCAAGCCTGTCTCTGCACCTCTGGGTGATCAGCTCTCCTCTGGCACAGAGTGCTGTGGCACTGCCCAGGTCCTGGGTGCAGGTGGAGCCCAGACTGACTCTGTTTCACTTGTTCTGCTGCTCCTGGACCCCATCTCCTGTCTATACCTGCCTGCTCTGTCACTGGAGAGGAGATGGTGGTGGCCTGACCTCCACAGCCGCGGTCAACTCACTCCCTGCAGAGTAGTACTCTAAGGTATCTTGGGACATTATCGTGAAGTTATTGGAAATATGAGTGAATAATCACAATCATTGGGTTGCTATGTGTCCTTCTCAGACTTACAGTTTAATGAGGAAGGAGAATATGTTAAAATAACAATGCCATTGATAATTGTAGAAATACAGCTAGTGCATATGACAAGGATACCTGATCTAAATATAAGGAAAATGAGTTGTCAATTTAGATGACATTTTTATGTTTAGTACATGCTAAGCTAGTTAATTTGAAAGCATGATTACTTTTACAACTTTAGAATCTTTTTTTCTCTCCCTAATCTTTGTGAATTATTTCCCAAAGTATTGATTCTTGCTCATAACCATTTTTTTAGTGTTCATCTTGACATTAAAGGCATTTAGATGGTTAAGAGGTTACTTTCTTAACCTTAAACAATATATTCACAAGACTTTTTCAGAGTTCAGATCTTGCAAAAGGGATGCCTGTTATGATATTCATGTACATTTACTTGATTGTCAAAGATCTAAAGACATTTATTAAAATGTTTGGAAAGCCAAATTCTTTGCAACTATATAATTAAAATTGTTGCAAAAGCAGATTCTGACAGTGAAGCAACTTTAGGAAAGTAAAGTAGGCTGATCATCATAGAGAGTTTGAGTAGAACTGATTCAATACACATCTCTGGCTCAGGACTAGCAGATTTGAAAGGTGCTCATGAGGAAGGATGCTTTAATTCAAGGACATCACAAGAAAGTTGGACAGCAGTTGTTTCTATCTTTTACATCTTTACTGTGTTGGTCAGATGCCACTTGTGAGCCTGTCTGGTCAATTGATTGCCATTTATACAGTCATTTTCTAGCTATGACTATCATCTCTAGGGCATGTTGGATGAGTGTGAGGACAGTATTTATCTTAATGACAGAATGAGAGAAGCATGTCACTAACATTTGGTAGGCTGAATAGGGAAGTGGGTGTTACATGTGCTACATGTTTGGCATAGTCCAGGCAAAAAAGTCATTAAGAAAATTAAAGTCTTCCTGTGTATCCCAGGTAACTCTCAAACTTTCTAACTTCCTGCCTCTACTGAATCCTGAAATGAAAAAGAGAGTTATGCTACATCTACCAAGACAATTTTTAAAAAAATATTTATTTATTTATTTTAGGTATTTAAGTAGTTGTCTTCAGACACACATAACTAGCTATCTGCAGACACACCAGAAAGAGGCATTGGATCCCATTACAGATGGTTATGAGTCACCATGTGGTTGCTGGGAATTGAACTCAGGACTTTTGGAAGAGAAGTCAGTGCTTTTAACCACTGAGCCATCTTTCCAGTCCCTGACAATTTTTTAATAAATAGAATTTAAATGTCTAGAAGAGTTCAAGAAATTTATATTGTAGTTATTATAGTTTACAACTTAATCTACAGTTTATGTACATTCTAAAACACATTACTCAAAGAAAATATTATTGAGGTAATTTTAGTTATAATTGTAAATATAGTATATATTCATAATAGTATAGTAAAAAATTAAAGCCATGTTTAATTTCACCACTTGGATATTCAGAACATTTTGGTGTCTTTTTTTCAGGCATGTATTTTTACATTCATGTTTTCAAATGTCATCAAGTTTTACATATATATGGTTTGTAAGAGCATTTTTGTTAACTAAATAATAAATGAAAGTTAGTGAACTTAAAAGGCTACAAATAGAAGTGGGAGAGGATGTCTTTTCCTTCAAACATTGTCTTCTGGACACAGTAGTATAGCTATATATAGGAACTCCCTGCAGTTCTTGTCACAGGCACATAACTTGTGTAAGGTCATCCCAACCCAAATTCTAGTTACTCTTTAAAACACCTGAATTTACAAGTTACAGATTCATTTTTCTAACTTTGATCTCCGTGAAATTTTCTTCAGTTAATATCTTGTCTTTAGTTTGTGATTGATTATCTTCGAAAGCCTTTTGGATTATCTTGATAGGTGAGCAGGAAAGGTAATCAAGTGAAATTACTGTAATAAACATTACCAAAAGATGCATGAGAAAGTTAATTACCAACACTTACTAGCAAAAATCAGACTGTGAAACCTAAAGACTAGGCAAACATTTGAAGTTTTTAAAGACAATTTTAGTAAAATTGGTATGAACAAAACTGATTCAGAAGACACTGCTCATTTGTAGTCCTTCAAAACCTCTGGGCGTTACTATCATTCCATACATTTTTTTTCTGCAAAGATCTTTACGATTTTGCAGGAAAGCATGTAATGTAGATGTCAGTATAGTATTGAGAATTTGACAGTGTTGCTTTTGTTAACTAAATAATAATCAAAGTTAAGGAACTTAAAATGCTACAAACAGAAGTGGGATTGGCACCTTGGGCAACCATGAGTTTCTGTGTTAATAATCATCTACTGCAAATAAACTTTTCCACAAAGCCCTACCTCTAACCAAGGAGTTTTTTTTTTTTACAATTTGTAGCTGCCAGGAGATGAAGATTATGTTTCCTTCCAGTACATTCCCTATTAAGTCAACTGCAGTACATACATTATTTAGCCACATGCCCAAGAAAATATAAAAATCAAAAATTGGATTTTATACCTTTATAAAGAAATGGAAAATAAGGTTGGGTGGGTGGGAAAGGGGAATAGGGTCTGGGAAGAAATAAAAGAAAGTGAATATGATTAAAATACATTGTATAAAAGTCTCAAAATCTAATAAAAAGTAAATAGAACTATATTACATCCTATTGACTGTGAAGCAAGAAATGTAAACATGCCACATTTGATGTTAATATGTTGCATGCAACTAAAATAATTTCCAAGCTTACCAGGACAGTACTGAATAAAATTCATAACTGATATTCAATTTTTAAGATTCAAACATTGAATCAACTAGAGCAACCTGGAAAGAGAATTTTAGTAAGGAATTACCTGTACTAGGTTGACATGTGGACAAGACTCTGAGGGATTTTTATAATTGAGTTACTTGAGGGCAAAACCCCATCTCAGATTACTCGACATTTGTAAAAATCTCATAAAATGATTATCTTAAAGTACAGTAAATATTTTGTTAATTCGGAGTAATTCAAATTATTGTTGGAAGATATACCTAATATGCAGCAGCAGCAGCAGCAGCAGCAATCACATATGTATGATATTCCTTTTGCCTCAGAAGAAGTAAATCTCTTAATAAATTGTAACCACTGGGAATTGAACAGAGCAGCCAGAGTTCTTAATTCTTGAGCCATTTCTTCTAATATATACATATCTGAAGGTTATCTAACTGAACTCACCAAAAAATGAGAGGTGACTAAACCCAAACCAAACACCTCTTGTCATTCAAAGAAGCTTCCACTATTGGAAATGTGTTACATGTAATTGAATTGTTGGCCCAATGGGTTTCACAGAAACCCGAAATACTTTCATCTATTGCCAAGGCTATTTGCTGGTCTCCACACATTGATAGAGCCCATTACTGAAGTCAACAGCACACAACTCTTTGAACAAAAAGAATTTGAGGTAGCTGGTGCCTACCTTGAGCCTTCACCCCTATGGTTTTATGCTTACTGTACTTGCACACTACCAAAGGGAAAGGGTAAATACAAAACCAGTGGCAAAACCTGTGATCTCTAACCTTTAATATTGTTATAATTTATAAAATTATTATAGATATTATAACCTATAATATAAGTGGAGGCTAAAAGATTGTATAAGCCAGAAGATGGCCAGGGGTCAAGAAAAGGCATTCTAAAAACCTGCTTGCAAAATACATTGGTGCAATAGTGGTACAAAACTTGTGATTGTTACCATCTAATACCTGATTATATTTAAGGCTCTGTCCATAAGATGGAACTCATCCCTGAGATGGCTTAGGTGACCAAGAATCTGAGACCTGAGAGGCCACTAACCTAAGAGAAAATAAAATTCTACTGTTCTACTAAAGTACTATAGCTACAAATGACTCTTAACAATATTCTGCTATATTTATAGATCAGTTCCTTGCTCGGATATCATGAGAGAAGCTTCCCCTGCAGCAGATGGAAACAAATACAGAGACCAACAGCTAGACAGTTTGCAGAGAGTGAGAGATCTTGGAATATTCAGCTTTTAATGGGATAAAATCTCTCCCCTCAGGAATCCTGGAATCATGAAGAAGAGAAGGCTGAAAGGCTGTATAAATGTGAGGCTGGATGGGGACAGGAAACAAGGCTTTCTAAACACAGCTAGACCAATGTTCGTGCTGGTATGAACACACAGGGCCTGTGGTAGAATGCAGAGGGAATGCACAGGTCTGGGCCAGATGGGGTACCAATGTTGAGAGGGGAAGTGGACTCATACTCCCATCCATACCATGAAAGCTATCTCCAATTGATATACACTTTAAAATGAAAATGTTTTTCTTCTAGTGGAGTCTCACTGGGGATTAAAAACACTCTAATGGAAGAATCCATGCCCAACAATACAAACTCAACAGCATTTTTGGAGGATCTTTGTCTCATGTTTTGTCATGACATTTTGTTTGTTTTGTTTTGTGTATATATATATGTATATATGTATATGTGTATACGTGTATACATGCATATTTGTATATATGTATATATGTATATGTGTATATGTGTATATGTGTATATCTGTATATATGTATATATGTATTGGCTTCCAGCTTTGTGTTTGTATTGAATTTCTGTATGTATGAAAACTTGTCTTTGTATCTATTTCTTCTGCTTTTCCTTTTTTTCTTTTTCTTCTGTTTGTTTGCTTGGTTTGTCCTATCCTAGTTTTTGTTTTTATTTTATCTAATTTTATTTTATCTTATTATGATTCTTTAGATACCTGTTTATTTTCTTTTTTCTTTATTTATTCACTTTACATTTGCATCACTGTCCCCCCTTTCTGGTCACTCGCACAATCCCTACACCACCCCATCCTATTTTCCTCTGAGAGTGTGGAGGCCCCCCTGGGTATTCCCTTACCCTGACACTTGAAGTCTCTGAGGGGTTAAGTGTACTCTTTTCCACTGAGGTCAGACAAAGCAGCCTAGCTATAGGAGCATATCCCACAGAAAGGCAACAGCTTTTTGGATAACCCCACTCCTGTTGTTCAGGACCAATATGAAGACTGAGCTGTGCCTCTGCAATATATGTTCAGGGAGCCTAGGTCCAGCTGGTACATGCTCTTTGGTTGGCATATCAATCTCTAAGAGCCTCAACCGTCCAGGTTCTGTTGGTCACATCTAAACAATAACCAACACAAATTAATTGGAGAGAAACTTGAAGCAATCTCACTAAAATGAGTGTCAAGACAAAGTTGCGCATTCTCTCCCTATCTATTTAATATAGTACTTGAAGCTCAAGTTAGAGCAATAAGACAATTAAAGAAGATCAGGTGGATACAAATTGGAAAAGAAAAAGTCAAGGTATCACTATTCACAGATGATCTGATAGTATACATTAGTGACCTTCAAAATTTGATCAGAGTACTGCTACAGCTGAAAAACACTTCAGCTAAGTGGCTGTAGTTAATAAATTTAACTCAAGGAAATCAGTAGCCCTCTTTATACAAATGATGAACAGGCTTAGAAAGAAAGTAGGAAAATAACACCCTTCACAATAGCCACAAATAATATAACATATTTTGGTGTAACTCTAATGAAGCAAAAGAAAGATCTATATGACAAGACCTTCAAGTCTCCAAAGAAAGAAATTGAAGGTGTCCACCAGAAGATGGAAAGATCTCTGATGCTCATGAATCAATAGAGTTAACCTAGTAAAATGGCCATCTTACCAAAAGCAATCAACATATTCAATGCCACCCCCATCAAAATTTCAATACAACTTTTTTACAGGCATTGAAAGAGCAATTCTCAACTTCATATGGAAAAACAAACAACCAAGTATACCCAAAACAGTTCTGAACAATAAAAGAACTTCCTGAGGAATCACCATCCATGACCTCAAGCTGCACTACAGAGAAGTTGTGGTTAAAAACTCCATGATATTGACATAGAGACAGACAGGTTGATCAATAAATAGAATCGAAAACCCAGAAATAAACCCACATGCCTATGGATACTTGTTTTTGACAAAGAAGTAAAAACCATATAGTGGTTAAAAGAAGGCATCTTCAACAAATGGTGCTAGTCTAACTGGCAGATTCCATGTAGAAGAATACAAATCAATCCACATTTATCACCCTGTAGAAAACTCAAGTTCAAGTTGATCAAGGACCTCAAAATAAAACCAGATATACTGAATCTAATGGAAGAGAAAGTGGGAAATAGCCTTGAATCCATTAACACAGGGGAAAATTTCCTGAACAGAACACCAATGGCTCAGGCTCTAAGATCAACAATTGATAAACTGAACCTCTTGAAACTGAAAAAGCTTCTACAAGGCAAAGGACACAGTCAATAGGACAAAATGGCAACTTAGAGATTGGAAAAGATCTTCACTAACTCTACATCTTATAGAGGGCTAATATCCAAAATATATAAAGAACTCAAGAAGTTAGACTCCAAAATACCAAATAACCCAAGACCTTAGTAATCAGGCAAATGCTAATCAAAATGACGCTGAGATTCCACCTTATACCAATTAGAGTGGATAAGATAAAAAAAACTCAAGTGACAGCATATGTTAGAGAGGATGTAGAGAAAGGAGGATACTCCTCCATTGCTGGTAGGATTGCCAACTTGTACAACCACTATGGAAACCAATCTGGCAGTTTCTCATAAAACCAGAAATAGTTCTATCTGAAGATCCAGCTCTACCTCTCCTGTGAGTATGCAAAAGATGCTCCACCATACCATAAGGACACATGCTACACTATGTTCATAGCAACCTTTTTTGTAATAGCCAGAAGCTAAAAACAACCCAAATGTTTCTCAACCGAAGAATGGATTCGGAAAATGTGGTCCATTTACACAATAGAATACTATTCTGCTATTAAAAACAAGAACATCATGAATTTTGCAAGCCAATAGATGGGGCTAGAAAATTATCATCATGAGTGTGGTAACCCAGGCCCAAAAGGACATGTATGGTATGTTCTGGCTGATAAGTAGATATTAACATAAAAGTACCTAATGCCCACAATATACCCAACAGAATCTAAGAAGTTAATCAATAAGGAAGTCCCAAGTGAGGATTCTTCAATCCCACTTAGAAGGGGCGACAAAATAATCATGGGAGGCAGAGCAAGTAGAAGACCTGAGCGGAAGTGGAGAAGGGGAGGGTAAAATGGTGACAGGATCAGTTATGGGATGAGACAGAAGGACCGGGAAAGTGAATTGAAAAACGCAGCTATGGTAGTCAAGGGAGGAGCGGACCTCTAGATAGTCCCAGAGACCTGAGATAGGGGAGACTCCCAGGTCTCAGTGTGAGTGACGTTAACTAAAATGCCCAACAGTTGGGATATGGAACCTGAAGAGACCACCTCCAGTAATCAGATAGATCCCCAAGCAGAGGGATGAGTTCACCAACCTACCTACGCTACTTTGACTTAAAATTGCTCCTGTCTAAAAGAAATACAGGGATAAAAATGGAGTAGAGACTAAGGAATGGATGACCCTTCCTTCGTATATTTTAATACTCTAGACAAAACTCCCAAGAATGGAAAACATAGACAACTTATCCTATTTTTATTTGAAAGAAAACTCTCTATTTAACTCACTCTCACATGGTATAATATTGTCTACAGGTTTTGTATGTAGTCGTAAAGACTATGTTATTTTTCTTCCTAGTTTCATTGGTGCCTTTATTATGAAATGGTATTGAAATCTGTTTAAAGTTCTTTTATGCATGAATTGAAATGAGCTTAAGACTTAAGTTTCTTATTTTAGCCATCCTGACTGGAGTACGGTAAAATCTCAGTTGTTTGGATTTGCATTTCCCTGATGACTAAAGATGTTAAACATTTCTTTAAGAGATTTGTGATGGCTACCCGATTTTTGACAAAGTTGTCAAAATATATGCTGGAGAAAGGACAAACAAATGTGACTGATCGACTAGAATTCTACATGTACAAGAATAAAAGATCAAGTTTTTTGGATTATCTAGAACAAACATTGGAATGACATTTTAAGATACAGATATAAATGGACTAAAATAAAGTAGAAAGTAATCCCAAGGACAGACAAATCAGATATTATGAAATTAAATGTTTTGATAAGAAAATTGTATAATCACCCAAGTGAAGACACAGTCTACAGACTGGCAAAAACTGTTTTTCACAAGTGTATATCAGAGAATAGAATATGTCTAGAATATATGAAGTGCCAAACCCAAACAGTCCCAAATTCAATTATGAAATGACCTAATAAGTTGAATAAACAGCTCTCAGAAGATTCATAAAAATGAGAATATTTGAGAAACTAGTCAACATTTTTTAGTCATTGTGGAAATGCAACCAGCGTCGCTTATTGCCTGTGCCTTGGACTACGTGGCAGACCCTACCTGCCCTTGGGGGATGGAGAGGTGGCACAGAATCAACAACACAGACTCCCAGAGTGGGTGAGAAAGGCCACAGTAGACACTCTGAACACTGTTGTAAGATCCTTGAATACCCTCCACTTATGCCCCCATCGGTCCTAAGAAAGTATTTCCTCAAAACATCAGTTTCCAATTGGTTAACATAGTCTGCACCAGCAATCCTTGGTCTCTAAGACAGTTGTCAATTAGGTCCTCCTACAGGAGATGCTTTTGTGGCTGTGCTGGCCCAGTATTTACATAGAGGCGACCTCCACTGTTACTGCTACAGTCACCTAAAGTCCTAAGGTAAACCCAAATACTACTGTTCTGCTAAAAGAAAGTAGCAATTCAATGACTCCAAGTTTAGAGTTTTTATAGGATTTCTGAGTGTGTGTGTAGGTTTCTGCATCTATATCTGTTTCTTAGGTTCTTTTCCTTCTGTTTATTTGTTTTGATTTTTATTATGCTTATAAATCAGTGCCTTATTTTGCCATCATTAGAGAAGCTTCTCCCTGCAGAAGATGGATAGAAATACAGGGACCTACAACCAGACAGCATGCAGAAAATGAGAGACCTTAGAACACTTAGCTCCAAAGGGGATGTTTGCACCAAATCCCTCTTGTGCCCATGGCTCAAGGAATCCTTTAAAAGAGGATGTGGAAAGTTTGTAAGCATCAGAAGAGATGGAGGACTCCAAGAAAATAAGGCGTTCCAAATCTAGAGAATCAATCCACATATGAAACCACAAAAATTGTGGCTCCATACCTAGAGCTTTCATGAGACTGAACCAGATGAAGTTCTAGAGCTGAAAGAAGTGAAAACATACTCTCATTTTTAATCCAAAAGCTCTCTCCAATTGATATTCACTTGCAAATGAAAATTTAGTTTACTTCAAGGAATTCTCATGGAGGAAACAAACTACTCTTAAGAGTAGGCTGCATGCCCAGCAGTAGATGGCCAACAGGAAATGATCTCAATGGTTCTTTGGGGGCTCCTTGTCTCATAATGTCTTATCAGGCTTTTTAAAAACATATATTATTTTAAATTTTTATATATTTCAATATATATTATTTTAATATATTAAATTTTCTTTCTATCTATCTATCTATCTATCTATCTATCTATCTATCTATCTATCTATCTTAGAGCTTCCAGTTTAGAGTTTTTATAGGATTTCTGAGTGTGCTAACAAGTGTGTGTGTGGATTTCTGCATCTATATCTGTTTCTTAGGTTCTTTTCCTTCTGTTTATTTGTTTTGATCTATTTTAATGTATTAGTTTTTTATCTTTTTTACTATGTATTATGTAGCACTTTTATATTGTATTTATTACTATCCCTCAGAAGCCTGTTTGTTTTCTAATGAGAGACAGAAAGTGATTAGATCTGGATTGGAGGCATAGTGAGGAGGAGCTAGGAGAGTAGGAGAGGAAACTATAATCAAGTTATATTATGTGAGGGGAAAAATCCATTTTCAATAAAAAGACTAAAAGAAATTAACGGAAAAAAACCCTGCTTTCAGAGTCTAACTCACCCCCATCAAAATGCTCATCATGAAGAAAGGAAGTAAGTGAGAGGGTAATGGAAAGCACAAATGCCTGTTCAGTGCTGGGAGTCCTGCTTATGTGTCTACTCTTAAAATCACTGTACTGGCTGGTTTTGGGTGTCAACTTAACACATGCTAGAGTCACCAGAGAGGAAGGAGTCTAAGCTGAAGAAATGCCTCCATAAGATCCAGCTATAAGGCATTTTTTCAATTAGTGATCAATGGGGGAGGGCCAGCCAGTTGTGGGTGGTTCCATCCCTGGATTGGTGGTCTTGGGCTGAGAAAGCCAAGGGAAGCAAGCTAGTAAGCATCACTCCTCCATGGCCTCTTCGTCAGCTTCTCCCTCCAGGATCCTGCCCTGCTCATGTTCTTGTCCTGACTTCCTTTGGTGAGGAGCAGCCATGTGGAAGTATAAGCTGAATAAAACCCTTTCCTTCCCAATTTGCTTTTTGGTCACAGGATTTTGTTCCAGCAATAGACACTCTAACTAAGACATTAATATAGAAAAACTAAACTACCATATAAGATTCCCTTATCACTTCTAGATATATGCCCAAAGACTCAAAATACTCCAGACTCACTTGCACGCTAAAGTTTACTGCTGCACTGTCACAACAGTCAGAAAATGGAAGCATGAGATTCCCATTGACAGAATGGGAGTGACACGTGGACACTGTGGAATTCCACGCACTCATAAGTAAATGAGTCATGACATTCGAAGGAAAATGGGTGTAAATGCAAATCATTATGTTAAGCAAAATAAGCCATGTTTAGTAAGGGTAGGTGGAATCCTCATTTTAAAATTTACAAGGAACCAAGATTTAAAATGTTTATATTACATGTGCATGTAGGTGTTCACATTTAATTCTATGTATATATATGGGGCAGGCCTAAAACTAGAAAGAAGAAAGAGTTACTAAAAAAGGAGATTGGAATTAAGTAACAGAACACATGTATTAGGAATGCAGAAAGTAGACCCCCTGGAGGGAGAAAGAAAACCTTATCAACTTTGATAGGGAGTATGGTCAGTGGTAGCAAGGGAGAAGAATGAAGGTGCACAAGCAAATAAAATGTATGAAGATACTATGATGAAACTCATTACTTTGTAAGTTAGCCCAAGATATTAATTAGAAATTAATTAAAAAGCATTACCTACTCATGTGTGAGTGATATACATGTATACGCTCTTGTGTGTGAGGGTGAATAGATATTCATTTGCATGGGCATGTGGAGTCCTTAAGTTGGTACTGGGTGTCTTGTTCAATTGCTTCATATATTTTGAGGCAGGGTACCTTTCTGTACCCAGAGTTCACCGATTTGGCTAGACTTTCTAGCAAGTGAACTCCAGGGCTCCTTGTCTCTGATCGTTTGGCACTGGCTCATTATAGGATCCTGTAGTTGCTTCTTTTCATGGATGTTAGGAATCATGTCCTCATGTTTGTATAATAAATACCTTATAGAGAGCCACCTCTTCATCATCCAAAAGATCAATTTTTAATAATACATTAGAAATATTAGCAATGCATTTCTTTATGGTATGGATGGAACCTATAGTCATTTTGATTTACAGTTGAACTTGTGACATTGATTGCCATTTTCCCAGACATAAACATTAATGTATTTTATTGTATACATGTATTAACTGCTTTTCAATGGTACAATCCATGAAGATCTGGAAATATTGTGTCATCAATATCTTGGAAATAACATGGTAGTATGACAGAATGATATCTTAAATTAAATTCTGGGTCAGTAATATTTTATGCATTGAGCAAATACATATATTTGTATACTATATGTTTGTAAATGTGCATAATTATTAATGCATCTATTTTATCATGTAACATACATTTTGCATTTGTGCAATATAATGAAAGCATACCTTGTCAGTACTCAGTGTGATGCATAGCCAACCAAATCTCTGTTAATAATATTTTGATTAATTCAATGATATTAACTGTTGGCAGCATTATTCTTCCATTCTCTATGGGTTGGCTGAAAGGTAACTCTCACTCTAATTCTGCTCCTGGGTTGCCATCCACAAGATGGCTAACCCTGCTATGGATTGTGACCTCTGACCCTGTCACTAGTTTCTTATGAAAGTACTCCCCTTATACTTTTAATGAACTGTATATAAGGATACAGAGATACCATCTCAGGGAAAGAATAGGGCTGTGCACTGTGCCATTATTTCTAGATGTTTCATTAACTTTTTTACATGACAGAAGACAAGAAAAACTGAAGATTGCTTAGTAGCCAGTCCAATGTAATATTTATTATTAAAATTCTAAACACATTGCTTCCAAGGCATTGACACCTAAACACTGCCAGAAGTATCAAATGACTTCTCATTAATAACCATTATATTAATCACTGTTGCCCAGAAAGAGAATCTGACTGCGAAATCCCCTGGTAGAAATTGCTATAATCGTTCAAACTACAGGAATGAATATTTTTCCACATAATTATTGCTGTCATCTTATTGAAAAATATCCCATTAGAAGGCAGCTTTTAGTTACGTAAATCGTGTTGATTAATTTTTAATTTCCCGCATTTATATGACATTGCACAAGTAAAGATCTTTGATAATTTAAATGGTTAGCTGAGCAATTATTAAAATAACTCACAGCAATTCAAACATTCATTTACTTACTAGAAGTGCCATACATCATTAGCTCCTGATTAAAACAAAGTTTGGGGATTTGCAAAAGCTAAATTGATCACTAAAATATGTGTTTCAGGGTTTCTCTTTGCATGTCACGCAGTGTGTCTCAGCTGCAGGGACAAAATGGACAGAGCTCTGGTGGGAATGTTTCAAAACAAGGGGAATCTAAATTACAATGTCATCCTAATATCCTAGCCTTGTTTTTGAGTATGTATTTGCTCCTCTAAACATATGATATAAGCTGTCTCCAGAAAAGAAATATTTAGCTATCTCAGTTTTGTTATTATTTAAAACAAACACAAAATTGGGGACATATGACTGGAAAATGAGTTCTCAGCTTTAGATGTTTCTTATACACTTTATTGTTGTGTTTGAGTCTTCACAATAAGCATGAATTCTTGTTTGTACTTTGGTAGAGTAGCATACTGAAATGTTAATGTTATGTCATAATGTTATACCGAATGCTAACATTCCTCAGTATACATAATTGCTTAGTGCTTAGGGTAAACTAAGTAACAAGTGATGGACTCATGATACCTCCATCATCATTCTTTAAATACATGACAAACCACTTAATGATAGAGATACATGCTGTAGAGCAGGAACTGTTATCATGGGACACAGAACATGGCTTCTTGATGTAAGCCAGAGATGTAGGAAATATGAGGCCTATGAATTTGTTGCCATTATAACATGAAAGACTGTTGATGATAAACTGGCTTTTATAAGTAGAAGAAACATTCCATAAAATAATGATTAAATATTAAATATAGGCCTGTGCCTTTGTCATTTATTGTCACCATTAATGTTTACACAATACATAACTAAATATATGAAGTGTACCTTTGTATTATTCTCATGAAGAAGGTTAATTAAGCATGGCTGTAAACATTGAATAATGCATTGTGCTATGAAATTAGGATTACTACAATGCCACCAGCATCCACCTTTGATCAAAACGTCTTCATTTAAGCATCTTTCAAGGGACAGTGAACTGGAACATTAAGGTGTGTGTAAATATTTCAAAGAATGTTTGCAAGAAAAACATTTGTGGGAGAAAAGATATGTAAATGTATTCAGTAATATTGTAATGGCTATTCCTGGGTGTCAACTTGACTATATCTGGAAGGAACTACAATCCAGAATTGGAGGCCTCACCTGTGACCAGATCTTGAGGCTGGAAGACACAAGTTTCTGACCTGTGTCCATGAAAAGCATAGGTCCAGGCAAGGTAGTACATGTCTTTAATCCCAGGAGACTGAGGCAAGAACATCTGAGTTCAAGGATGGCCTGGAACAAAGCAAATCCCCGATCCAGGTGTAGTGGTACATACCTTTAATCTGAGTCACATCTTCTGCTGGAGGACTACATAAGGACATTGGAAGAAGGAAAATTCACTCTTCTTCACTTACTTCTTCTTGGCACTTGCCAGCTCATCTATTGGAACCTACTTATTTCTACAGAAGACCAGCTGAAAAAACCAGCCTAGTGGAATTGAGCAACTACTAGATTATTAGACTTCCCATTCACAGCTGACCATTGTTGGGTTAGTTGAACTACAGACTGAAAGTCATCACCATATATTCCCTCAACATAGAGAGACATTTAAAAAGTTCTGAGAGTACCCTAACTAATACAAATATGAATGGTGATCACAGATCCCACAAGATAGACACATTGTATGATTTCCCTAACTCAGAATTCTAATAGGACCATTTCATTGAATTGTCTCCTCTAGAGTATTTAGATGTTAATTTTGTAGGCTTAAATATTAAATGCTTCTCTGGAGACTAAGACAGGAAAATTCAAAGTCCAATGCTGATTTGAACAAATTAGAAGAAGAAGAAGAAAAAAAGAAAGAATGGGTCTATAAACTCAGTGATGAAGTACTTGCACATACAAGGGCCTGGATTTAATCTGTAGCACTGTATACAAACAAGCTAAAATATGTTTTGATTCTGCTGCAGTCGCTCTCTCCAACAATGCTGTCTCATTAATATGTATGACAAAGAACTTATAAACTGTAACCCATGAGAAGACAAAAATATGGAAGAGGGAACAAAACCAACAGCAATAAAACATCATTGTACCACTAAGAGTTTTTTGAGTTAACACAGCAAAGACATGATCTTGGACTAAATGAAAGGGGATTTCTTCTCAGTCTTTGGTAGGCAGACCCTGTCTTTGGCTCAGTTGTTCCCCTACTACATGACATCATTTTAGTCATTTGTGTTGTTTCTCTGCGAATTGTATAATCACCAGTATTGTGTTCATGATTAATCAGTGAAAAGGACAAAGACTGTAGCATCAAAATGTACCTCTTTCCTCTGTATTCTTATTATTTCCTTTGATGATGAGATGTGATGAAAGTTGTACCTTAGCTGTACAAATACATGGCTTGTCCAAATACTATCTCTTTACTAATTATCATAGACCTAGGACTGGAAGCTTCTATCCTCTGTACAGTCTAATGTAGGCCTAAAATATTTCAGCCTCTGAGACTTACTACTAAGTAAGCTCATCCTTTCTAGTTCTTACTGACCTCTGGCTGGCTGGTCCAACTCAGCTATTCTGGTGTATTCCAACCAGATCATACTGTAATCCAGGGTGTGTCTGCATTCCAGGGCCACATATGCCTAGGAGGTCTTTGGATGTGATCCCTTGCCAGAAGAGCAATTTTGTTGGAAAAAAATTTTCTTCTATATTCTTTCTTGAAGTAAAAGCCTTTTCAGAGTTCTTAAAATACCTTAAAATGTTAACTATTACAATTCTATTTGAATGATTTCTGTAAGCAAGAGCTCAGTGATGCCTTTTAACTAGACCACTTCTTGGGTAGAAAAAAAGCTTTATGGGGGATTAAATTGCCAAGACTATCTCTTTGGGGATATAGAGAAGGAAAATGGTGAAAAAGCAAACAGATCTTATATCACAGTCAACAGGGTGGTGGGCTTCGAGTTGAGACAAGTTTTTCAGATTGACCATTAACTGGATATCCTTGTCCAAGGTGGGATATCTGACCTTTGGGAGCAGATTAAGGGAGGTTCCAGTAAACGAAAACCTGTTTTATGAAATTACTAAGGAATGCTGAATTTAGACTTCTGTTCACCCAATAACAATCCTTCAGTTTACTCAGTCATAGTCCTTCAGCTTAGGACATTTCACCAGCACTGCAAATTTGAGTGCACACTCTGAACCTAACAGTTGTTTCATAGATGAAATTAAAATTTTTAAAACTATATATTTTTTAAAAACAAATAGTAACATTTAAAACGTAGGGAGTTTGTGGAGGGGGAACTGAAAAGGGGGATAACATTTGAAATGTAAATAAATAAAATAACCAATAAAAATAAAAACTAAAATCACTTTTAGTCATAAAAGAAAACTTTCATGTATAACTTTTATTTCAATAGATTATAGTTATATACTGAGACTATGTTAACATAATCTTCTATTTGACATATTTGTACCATTTAATATGGTTTTTACTATGCATCCGAATTTTAGCATCCTGATATTTTATCATATTTCCAGAATTAAGTGAGACAAAGAAACGTCCTTCTTTTGTGTTTAAAGGTAAGTATTGATTTAGTTAGCTTGCTGGGCTTAGAACTAGTCACAGTACCAATAGGAGAAAGAGAGATATTTATACAGTTAATTTTCTTGAAAACTTGTACATATTGTATCAGTCACCTGATTTATGTTTGCAGTATGCAAGATAATAAAGCACAAGATATTTCTCTAGAAGATAGAAAGCCAAGGTTGAGTCACCATTTTGTTAAAATAATGTTACTTCTTAAATAATTTGTTCTTTGTTTAAAATTAGCTTATCATTGAGCTAATTATAATCAGCATTACAAGGTTTTTTATCTCACAGTGTGACAGAGTGTAGAGGAGGGGTCCCAAGGTCACTTTCTTTAACACAATTTTTTTTTCTGAAGTGATAACCTCATTAAACCCACCATCTCCTTCCTACATAATCTTTTTGCTCTTTGTGGCTCTGACTTTATAAACAAGAAGCAGCACAAATGTGAGAATTTATATGAAATACCTTGTGATATTTGATTAATGTGACAGTGACTCCATCTTCCAAATTTGCCTCTTAAAAAAACCATATTTGGGCAGATATGTGAGGATCCCAGAAGACAGGGAAAAAGTTTTTGTGACCCTCTGAAAAAACCAAAACCAACCAACCAACCAAACAAACAAAAAGTGTGGTAGAAATCTCTAGAAGAGAAGATGGACTACAGGCAATCTTTCTGAACTCATCCCCATACACTCACTCTGGCATGGATATCTTTGGGTTACCACCAGGGCCTTTTATGGAAGAGGGATTTAAATATGTGTTGATGGATGAAATGTTATTCCTAGTCTACCAAATCCTCTGGTTTAGCAGAATTTTCAAAGGTACCATGACTTGCCAGTGCACTTGAATCATAGAGAACTAAATAGTTGATGCTGGTTATTTTTTTGCCTGTAGGAAGCGAGATTCAAACTGGTGGGATCAATATAAACTTCTGTCTCTGGCCATAATTCCATACTATAGGTTGCTGATATTCTGAGGCAAAATTGCCTTATACACTAAGCATCTAAATGTCTAAGAGAAAATTTCTTTCAAAGCAAAGGCAATGAACAGAACAATCTGCATTATCTACCATAAAGGGAGATATAAGGAAAAATCACAAATGTCCAATAAGTGGGTAATACATCCTTAGGCATTAACTGATGATAAGAAAAACATAAAGCAGGGCTGGACAGATGGCTCAGGATATTAGCCCAAAAGCTTGTAATACCCAAGATACAAGTCACAGACCACATGAAGCTCAAGAAGAAGGAAGAACAAAGTGCAGATACTTTGGTCCTTTTTAGAAGAGGGATCAAAATACCCATGGCTCACAGCCAACCAATGGACTGAGCATAGGCTTCACAATGAAGGAGCTAGAGAAAGGACTCAAGGAGCTGAAGAAGTTTGCAGCCCCATAGAAGAAACAACAATATGTTGCCATGGACCGACACAGTCGGGACACACGTGGGGGAATCAGGGTCTTTGGTATGCAGGAAGGCACTGGTCGCGGCGTGAAATGACAGACAGACACACACAAGATCTGAATGCGTCTGAATGCACTTTACTGTTCTGAGGCAGGAATTTTTATACCCACTCAAGTTGGTATTACATTACTAAAGAAAAATGTATCCAGTGAAATGTTTACAAAGAATGGTTACCATGAGTATGAACGTTAGAGATTACACACAAGGTCATCACGTCCCTCTGTAGTCAATAATAAATTAGTAATTCAAGAGTCAGAGATTACACTAATGTTTACTATCTTCTTGTGAGACTCTCTCAGGCTTATTTTGAAACTTTACTTAACTGAAGGTTTCCATGTCAGAGTGCCAAAGCCAGCTAACCATACAAATAATATAAATTGTTGGGAGGTTAATTCTTTAATGTATCTAGGTAATAACTGTACAGCTGATTAAAAGCAAAGCAATGGATCTCTAGAAGATAAATCATGGCCAGTGCTGTAGCTCAAAGAATAAACTCCCAGTGAATCATCACGCCTGGATGCTCGCACCTCCGGCTGGCAGGGACATCTTGTAAGTAAAAGAACAGGTCAGATAAAGGGTCACACAGCTTGCCATGAGAAATTTCAGCTCATCCCTATCTGCAGCCAAGGAGGCCCACAAAGGCATTCACCTTGAACAGCCCTGCCAAACAAGGCTTTTCCCAGTAAATATCACACAGCTTCCGCCTGGTGCAGCTTGGCTGCGTGAAATTACGGTGTTCAAGATATGCGTGTGATAATATGTACCAACCAGTACCCACAAAGCTCCCAGGGACTAAACTATCAACCAAAGAGTACACATGGAGGGACCCATGGCTCCAGCTACATATATAGCAGAAGATGGCCTTTCCAGATATCAATGAGAGGAGAGGACTTTGGTCCTGTGAAGGTTTGATGCTCCAGTGTTGGGAATGCCAGGTCAGGAAAGTGGAGTGGGTGGGTTGGTGAACAAGGCGAAGGGGGATGGGATATGGGCCTCTGAGGGGAAATAAGGAAAGGGGATAACATTTGAAATGTAAATAAAGCAAATATCTAATAAACAATTTTAAAAGAAAGAAAGAAGAAGAAAACAAAAAAGAATACTTTCTGTTCTAGCAGTGGACCTGAGTTTGGTTCCTAGCTTCCATATTGGATGGCTCAAAGCTTCCTGTAACCACAACACCAAGTTATCTCATATCCACTTCTGGATTCTGTAGACATTACATTCATCTACATATACCCTCACACAGACACATTCACACACACACACACACACACACACACACACAGGAATGCACACACACAACTAAATAATAACGGTTAAAAATAATAAAAAAGGTTAAAATAATAAAGCAAGATTGCTATTGCCATGTCTACACGGGAAACTGATTTCTCTAGCTTTGAGTTGAATAACATTCAGAAAATTAGTACCAAGAGATTTGTTACTAGAACCTGAAAACAAAACAAGGTTTTCTTACCTCTTCATTTGGGTTTTTAGGTCTTTGATTTGAGCTTGTTTTAAAGGCACTAAAGTGACTAGTGCTATCTCATCTAGAGTATTCATCACAAATTTGTAAACCAGCTGGTAGTGAGGCTCTGTAATAAGGTATGAGTGTGCATAGTGTGTGTGTTTGTGTGTGTGTGTGTGTGTTTGTGTGAAAGAGAGAGAGAGAGAGAGAGAGAGAGAGAGAGAGAGAGTTTACATAGTGTTCAAATTATATATAAAGTGAAAGCTCAAATCTGCAGCAGGATTATAGTTTAATGCAGTAGTATTTTGTACCAGTCCCTCCTCTCAATTATCTTCTAAGCAATTACTTAAAAAAACTTATCAGTTACTTTAGATTCTTCCTAAATACTGACTCCAAGGAAAAAGAGATTTCCTGTGTATAGGTTATGGTTTTATAAAGCCAGGTTGAAAGAATTTAGATGTCTAGTTCTCTTGTTTACACAGATGTTTAGTTTACTTGTTGCCATATAAGAATCATGCAGGAAAATGCTGGCTGAAATCTGGTAATATAATATGACACTCTATTATCTTTCTTGGGTAGGAAGGGGGAAAGCCCCTCACGAGACTGCAAATATTTTTAGATTAGTGGATAAGTTAAGAGTTCAGCTTTCCAGTGACAAGACAATTACACAGTCGTTGGCTTTATTTCTGTTCCTAGACCAGGTTGATAACCCCAGCCTAGGTGTCCCTTGGATTATGCAGGTTTCTCCTTATCTAGATCCTCACAGTCTTCTCAGATCCCAGGTGTAGCCTTCACTAGGCCCCATCCCCAGGTAGCTTTCTCCAACTGTTTTATACACATAGGTGCTTTGTTAGTGTCTTATTTAAAAACAAACAAACAAAAAAATAAAACAAAACAAATACTAACAAGCCAAAAATCTAGGTTCTAAACCTTATTATTTTGACATGGATTTCAGAATGGAGAAAAAGCATGTGATTTATATTGTCAATTTTCATGATCAATTTTGAATGTGACAATATAGCAGTTTAAGATTTTTGTATTACTGTGAACCACTTATTCCCAAGAATATACCACAGAGCCAAGAGAGCTAGGTTCTGTCCAAGGAAATGGAAAATCAACCACAGAGCAATCAGCATGAGCATTTGCTTGTGTCTAAAGAGGATAGAAAAAGTACAATTGAAACTAAATGGGAATGTGAAAATATTTATAGGTGTTGCCCTTCTTTCCTATAAAATACTGAAATAAAATGAGTTTTTAGCTGCTTGAAAGGGAAAGGGAGGAGTGGCGAGATGGCTCAACAGTTAAGAGCACACACTGTTCTTTGTGAGGGTCTGAATGTGGTTCCTCTTAAATGGAGCAGAGATTGAAATAGAAAGGCTATCCAGTGACCAACCCAACGTGGGATTTATCGCACGGGTGAACACCAAATCCTGACACTATAACTGATGCCATGTTGTACTTGCAGACACAGGCTTTCCTCTGAGAAACTACCAGCAGCTGTCTGAGACAGATGCAGATACTTACAGCCAGCCATTGGACTGAGGTCAGGGACCCCTATGAAAGAGAGTTAGGTGAAGGACGGAAGGCACTGAAGGGATGGATGGCAACCCCATAGGAAGACTAACAGTATCAACCAACCCAGACATCTGGGAACTCCCAGAGACTAAGTCACCAACCAAAGAGCACACATGGCCTGCTCCATGGCCCCCAGCACATGTGCCTTGTCTTACTTCAGTTGGAGAAGATGTGCCTAATCCTGTAGAGACTTGATGCCCCAGGGAAGAGGAATGTGTGTGTGTGTGTGTGTGTGTGTGTGTGTGTGTGTAAGATGGTGGGAGTGACAGGGTGGGCGCATGGTGGGTAGGGGTGGGGAGCACATTGTCAGAGCCAAAGGAATGGGGGAGAGGTGAAGATTTCTTGGGTGCAGAACCTGGGATGGGGACAAAATTTGAAATGTAAAACATGAAACAATAAAAATAAAAATAAGAGAGAAACATGATAAAGATACAAAAAAGTAATTGACCATGGATTGGAGGAAATAGATTATCATTATTTGTAGTATATACACACCAGTGGAGAATAAATAAGTTAGTAAACAAAAAAGATATAGTAAACTTCAGATTTCTAGTCAATAAGTGATAAGATATTCAGACAGGTATATGAAAATACAGCTGTTTCCAAACTTTAATTATAAATCATTTGCATGTCAAAATCCTTAACTGTGAATCATTAATCTTGAAATATAACAAGGTCTGTAGGACATAAAACTCTTCCTGTAAATTATTTATCATGCCACTACATGTTCTCAGGGAAATCCTTCTTTCCCCATTTTTTACTGAAGGAGTTAAATTCTCTTCTATGTATCCAACAAACAGTTCAATGGAAGATAAGTTTCTAGGAGTTGAAAAACCACCATTATTTTTGTACCTCTTTTTACACATACAGAGCCTATGTTAGTGTGATGGTTTGTATATGATTGGCCCAGGAAGTGAACCTATTAGGAGGTGTAACTTTGTTGGAGTAGGTGTGTCACTGTGGGTGTGGGCTTAAGACCCTCCCCCTGGCTGCCTGGAAGTCAGTCTCACTAGCAGCCTTCAGATCAAGATGTAGACTTCTCAGCTCCTCCTGCACCATGCCTGCCTGGATGCTGCCATGTTTCTGCCTTGATGACAATGGACTGAACCCCTGAGCCTGTAAGCCAACCCCAATTAAATGTTGTCTTTTATAAAACTTGCATTGGTCATGGTGTCTGTTCACAGCAGTAAAACCCTAACTAAGACAGTTAGTTTGTGTCTAAATGGCCCACACAGGCTCATAAAGAGTAAGGAGCATTATTTGAAGAGTTAGGACTTGTGGCTTTGTTGAAGTAGGTGTGGTCTTACTGGAGGAAGTATGTCAAGATGGACTTGCAATTTCAAATATTCATGTTAGGCTTAGTGTCACTTTCTTCCTGTTGCCCATGGACCCAGATATTGATCCCTTAGCTACTCTCCATCATCACCTGCATCACTACAGGTCTTCATGCTACCATGCTTCCAGCCATGTTGATAACCAACTAAGCATCTCTATTGTAAGACAGCCCCTAGCTAAATATTTTGCTTTATAAGATCTTCTGTGATCATGATGTCTCTTCACAGCAATAGAAACCCTTACTAAGACACAGCCTATTTTCATCAAAACCTTAATTCCTTCCTTCCTTCCTTCCTTCCTTCCTTCCTTCCTTCCTTCCTTCCTTCCTTTCTTCCATCCTTCCTTTTTTCCTTCCTTCTTTCTGTGTACCTTTCTTTCTATCTCTCTTTTGATTTTTCCTTCATCTCATCCTTTCAATAAAGATTCAATTCAGAGCTCCTAGCACCATAGGCAAACACTCAATCACTGTCTTCATATTTTTTCTTATATTGGGCTATTGAAGATCTATTTAAGATTGATAAGTGAAAAACTAGAAAGGGTTCTTAGTGACAATTTGCTGAAAAAATACATTTTTTGTGTGTGTGTAGTGGTCACAAAAAGCAACACTTTGTAACTGTGTTTAATGTTTCTTACTACAAATTGAGACACTGGAAAAATAATAAAAAATAAATACCATCCACACTATAAATGACATTATTTCATGAGCTAGTGTGATCTGAATTCATAAACTAGATTTAAGTCCATGGATGCTATTTCTGTCTAGAAAAGAGACTTTTTAGAAAAACTTTTGAAAATAATTATCTCCATGGCCTCCCCCTGCCCTCTTTCTCTTTGGTGGTCGCTCATTCTTTTTGTTTAAGAGCCCCAGAAGTAGTAGGGGGTAGGGAGAAGAGTTAAAGCTATTTTGTGTACAGTTATAGGTATAGCCTTTTGTAGTTTCAGTTTTGAAGCTGTAGCCTATGGTTCTTTGAATCTATTTACACAGATGTTGAGGAAGACGGATTGTAACCATCTACCACTGGCCTCATGGTCACCTTTGCCTTTAAGCAATCTCTGGGAGGTACATTAATAATGACTGTGTTAGACACTCATTTCTAAGATACCATGTTTTTATTCCACACTGTTCGTTTGGAATGTAACCTAACCCATATTCTTTAGACTCAGGCATGTTTATTTAGTATTATATGATTAGTTCACTTGGAGACCTGTAGCTTTCTCATTAGTATTAGGATCCTGTGCAATATTAATAAGCTAATGCACACTGATTAGGCTATTCAAATGAATATTTTGAAAAGCTTATGATTGAATTTTGACGTTGAATGACAACATTTAACTGTAGAGAGAAAATAAATGTTATCTGGTTGAAAGGTTTGCGATTTTGATATTGAAAGTATTCTAAGAAGGTAACATTGAGTAAATTGCTAACTGAAAGCTAAGCTACATTGCAGTCAATAGTTGAAATGGCCACTGAGAGGGTATTTAGTTCCACCATTCCAGCATCCTATTATATTGGTTACTCTATGACACCTTCACGGGAGTTCAAAAAGATAGACTCTTATGTTTAACTATTCCCCCCTCCTTCCCTTCTTCCCTCCCTCCTTCCAACACTCTCCTTCTTCTTCTCCATTCAAATATGGAACAAAATGGCTAGCTTTTCTATGACTTACTCTTTCTTTCTTTCTTTCTTTCTTCTCTCTCTCTCTCTCTCTCTCTCTCTCTCTCTCTCTCTCTTCCTTTTTTAAATATAAGGATGTTTTCTCTACTTTTCGAATTACAGGTTTCCAAATCCTGCTGCGATGCCAAATGCTCTGTCCTGCAGGGAGTTTTCACACTGCCAGCATTGTGGTGCTTAGCACAGGACGGACACTAAACAGAGCTGCCAGGGTAATGTTCTCAGAGCCATCTCCCCACCATCCAAATCAGAAACATGCCATTCGTGACGACACTGAGGAGCCTGAGAAGGTGCTGGGCATAGCTCTATGTCAGGACTCTCATCTTGCTCACAAACTGGTCATATGGACCTCCTGCTGCCATGCCTAATAACTCAAGAACACATGCCCACCTCTTTTCTCACCTTTTACCAGGAAGGAAGCATTGTCTCTGATTGTCCATCAGGACTAATCCTCTCTCAGCACGATACTTGTTCACATAATTACAGAGAATGAGCCAAAAATCTACATTAGGAGCTGCTGATTTTCAAAAAAATAGTATATATATATATATTCAT
Organism: Apodemus agrarius; assembly: GCA_964023405.1. NCBI lineage: Eukaryota > Metazoa > Chordata > Mammalia > Rodentia > Muridae > Apodemus > Apodemus agrarius. Next base: position 95,008,115 of record OZ030012.1, on the reverse strand, counting down.
TTCACATCTCTCTTAGTTAAAATTTCTTCCATTATTATGTTTTTAACCTTTATGCTTTTATTATTTGTGTATAATTAAAACCATATTCACTCCAATAAGCTTTCATAACACCTTTTATGAATGTTATTATAGCCTGAGATATTTAGAGACTCACTCTGTCTCTGGAAAAATATCAGGCATTTGTTCTGGGAATTTTTTGTGTCAGTTTTAGTTATAAAAATGAGCTGTTCATGATACACCTGAAAATAGAGCAGAATGACTCAGTCAAAGGGCCTCTTTCCAAAAAGCTATACAGTCACTCGAATGCCTTTTAATTGGCCTCCAGAGAATAAAAGGGTAGGAAGTGCACATCTCTATAGGAAGAATGTGGTGCAAGCACAGAAAACAAAACAAAATGAGGAAGCAGAAGTAAAGGTTCAAATAAATATAATGTCTACTTACAAGAAAAGTTAGAGTTGACTTCAGAAAATGTCTCAAATTTTGTAACGAATAAAAAGAGAAGGCATTACAATTATTACTCCTATTTAGAGAAGTGTAATGTTCAATGCAAAAATATTGGTGACAAAGATGAGATATGTCAAACCATACTTGTGGTAGTTCATTCATGGCATGTTTCTTGGCCATCCCATGATGTGTTTTTTTTTTCTTAATTTCTACATAAGATTCAGAAACAGCTCAGGGTCAGGAAAATAATTGAAGGCATCTGGAGCTTCATTTTGTCCAGTTTGTAAGTAAAGAAAAATAATGCAGTTGGACAGCTTGTTGAAAGGTCAGGCGGGGCTTTAATACAGATTGACTAACGTCAAAAATATTAAGCTTCCCAGAGTCATCACTAGAGTCAGTAGTTCTGTTTCTCCCACTTTCCATCATGTCTGCGAATGTGGAGTATCTTTTGACAGCACTGTTCCTGCAGAGCTTCAATTATAATTTTTGGAATGGTATCTTAGCCCTTCATGTTTGAAGACATGATTTTTAAGCTCTCGGTTTAACCCAAAAAGGAGAAACATTAGTTCAGCTAATGTATCTAAAGATTACAGCATGCAAACACTCACTTATGCCTTCAGGTTTATTATTTAATTGAGTCATCACGATAGCATGGAGGCTAAAAATCATGAGGAAATACTCATCTAATCCTGTAATGCTAATACAAAGAAATAAAAAAAGAATACTTATTAGATGTGAATTTTATGGATGTTAAAATTATATGACTTAAAGTTGATTTATCAAGAGTGCTTCATTTTAATTAATAGGAAACAATTTTAAATTGTGCATTTTAGCTTACTGATTTTGAGCTTGTCTTGGAGTATATCTTTAATTTATGGTGTGAAGGAGACTTGATTTCCTATGCACATTCTCCATGCCCTGGCTCGGGATCCTACTGCTCTGATACCCATTTGCTCAGTTTTCTCAACTAACATTGGCTGACCAGTTTTATTTCCTCCGATGTTTTCCATACTTCCCAGAATCCCTAAAGGGATGTCTGTGTCTCAGCCTGGAAGTCTGGACCTGCCAGCCAGACACATGACATTGGTTGTTACCTTCAGGCCAGATGCTTCAGGCAGCTGCTACATGAGTCCTTCTGCTTAATCCATCAAAGCAGAATGTAAAGTTTAATACATGCGAAAGAAACTGTATCAATAGTATAAATGATTTTCATGGTATAAAACAAAAATCAAACTCAGCTCTTCTTTGCAATCATTTTGTGCTTTTCCTTATCACAAATAAGAGAACCCAAAGGAAGAAGCAGTTGCGTCTTTTCCATCAAGACTAAGATGTATCAGAGCATACACCTCTGCCTCATGATTTCTATAGGTTCCCTCCTTTTATCTTCCATCAGAACATGCTGCATGATTCATATATGTTCACAGCCCAAGAACCAATAATCATTTGTAGTGGTAAATCCACAATAAAAATTAAGCATAGTCACCATGGGAAATGTCAGAATGCTGTCGAACTTTCATAGACATATGAGTTGGTTTGTTTTTTTTTTCAGGATCCTGTAGTATTGGCTGTGTCCATTCCAACTTTAAAAATTGTCTCATTGCCACATGATCCATCCTATTTTACAACACAGAATTAGAGTCAATGACACTTGTAACAGGAAATGATCTTTAAGTCTTGACATTAGCTTGGCTAACATATCAAAGATTCCAGGGAGAGTCATTAGGTACAATCTCAACTCAAAATAGAATCTTTCCCCAAAGTGGCTATAACTAGGCTAATTCTTTTGACTCTGATCTATCACTGTAAAATTAGGTCTCAAGCACCAAAACTAGGGGCATATTTTTACCCCCGTGACAAGTTTGGGACTGGTAAAACAATAGCAACCTATGCTCTGTTCCAAGCATGTGACTTTCTCTATTCTTGGTTCATCGATGCCCAGCATCAGTAAAATGTATTTCAATTCATTTTAACAAACAGTAATAAAGAATATGTTTAGATGGAAAGCTTTTATTAGCCTTTTATACCAGTGTTAACCACTTTATAACATTTCATTTACAAAGAAAGGATATGTATAAAGAAACATATTTCGTATCTTTTTCATACCTGTTTTGCTTATGCCCAGTATTTGAACATTGTGATAATATGTCTACAAAATTCACTCTTGAGAACCACACAGTTAAGTTACAATAAAGAAAATCCTTCTTAACTTCTTATGTTTATGATCTTGCATTAAGCACACACACTCATTGCTATCCTTTGCTGTGTGATGCCTGTGAGTTAAGGATGGACTTCCCTGTTGAGCACCTTAATAAAATAGGTTTCCTATTGAACGGTAATTATCAGCTCGATGAAAATAGCATATGAAAAAACAGAGTATATATACACTCTGGATGCTTTTTCCTTTGTATCATGCTTATTTTATTTCTTATGTATGGCTGGTGACTATATGTATGTATGTGCAACATTCTAGTGCTTATTGCCTTCAGAGGACAGAGGAGAGCATCAGATTCCCTGGAACTGTAGTCACCAAATCCATGTTCTTCTGAGTTAGCTATGCATAAATCTTTCTTTGTTGTAACACTGTGGTTATAAGCCACCCTATGGGTGCTTGAAATTGAGCCCAGGTCCTACGGAAGAGCAGCCAGTGCTCTTTTCCCTCTCTTACTGAAAATTGATTCTTTTCTCATAAAATATATCCCAGTTGCAATTTCCCCTTCCTCCACTACTCCCAATTCCTTAGTGCTATCAAGGGCTGATCCATCTCTCTAGCCCCAGGATGCTTTTTCAAATGCATTGTTGCTTCAGTTGGTTCACCTGAGCACACGTGTGTGCTTATGTTTGTGACTGTTCATATGTTCATGTATTGTGTATGCATGGGTATATCTGTGCATATGTAAACATGAATGTGTGATCATATTTAAATACATGTGCCTGGTTCCCTGTGTGGTCTCCTGTGTGCACATGTGCACATGACTATGTGTGTTTGAATATGTCTGTGATAAGTAATTTTGTATTTCTTAGAGATTAGATATAGACAAGTAACTAGCATGAAACCACAAGTTCCCTATAATTAAAACAGGAAATGATTACTTTTCAAATAAGAATTCAGTTTCAAAATGAAACTGAATAAGGACACCCCCTGTTTCAGGAAAAAGATGTGTAATTTGTTTCCAGACTGTTCCCCCTCAGTGACCTAATGTTGACCTTTACTGCAGGAATAGATTTGTTTTGGCAGACCCCTGTAGCCAGCTACCTGCAGAGACATGGCAATACCAGCTCAGGGAATGCTTAATAAAATACTCAAATATTCTTTTCATTTGGGTGTAGTTTTCACATATGGTCTTCTCTTCTGGTCAGTATGATTTACACATGTGATTTTTTTTAAACACGGTATTTCAGGATCTACAATTATAAAGTGACCAATAACACACTCATATATGCTGCATTGTAACATTCCAGTCTAATAATTCCATTCAAGAATAATTGCAAGAAGTTGTACAATGAATGAGAGAAAACACAACAAAAATGTATCAGCTACACTCATATCTTTTGTTAGCTTTTCCTTAAAGATTGAGTGTAGTATATATCACTTTTTCCAGAGTAGATGGCCATGCATCATATTTTCCCTTGTGAATATCATCCGCAGAAGATTTATTGGAATGAGAAGATAGGAAAGGACAGCACAGCATATATGTTAAATTCTGCAGAGGCAAGTGTTAATATGTAGTTAGTTGCTCTCTTCAAGGGGGTTCTTATCACTGTCTCCCTGGGTAGTGTAAAGATTAATTAGTCAAAGTTTGGAGGCTCTTTGAAGCTAGAAAACACTGAGGAAGTGCTAAGCATTATCGTGGGAACTGGTGAGGGAGTCAGAAGTGATTTGCAATCTCGACAGTTCTTTGGAATGTGTGTCTATCCTGATTCACAGGTTTTTTTTTTCTTACAGTGTTTTATGGATTGAAAAGTTCTTATCAGATTTTGAAGATGAAACATGTTTTACTGAAAGCATATTAATCTGCAGAACTCATTTTTCTATATATCTCATAAGGTGACATTACTCAAAATAAAATAAAAATTGAGATACAACCCCCATAGCTAATTTAATAAAATATGAATTTGACTCATTATGATTTATATATTCTTATCAGATTGACTGCCATGGTTCTCTTAATTAGTGCAACTAGAATTTTATTTAATTTGTATGAAAGAACCCATCTCATTTTAGACTTCTGAATACAGGGAAATGACCATATGGCTTAGCAGGTAAATTATATGTTGTAGAAATACAAGGACCTTAGTCTTTATCCCTGGCACCTGGGTCAAAACCAGGTATAGTGGTATATGTCTATAAGACTAGAAGTGGGTAGATAGAGGTAGATCCTGTGAGTCATTTGCCAGCCTTTGGCTTCTACAAATAAATAGATGGGTAACTACACACACACACACACACACACACACACACACACACACACACCACAGATACCAAAGGCAAATATTCATGAATTCTGTGAAGTTTATAGAGATTTTGTTAGTATGGTTCAATCATTTATGATTCCAGTTCTGTCAAATATGAAATGCAATTGTTTTTTTTTTCAGAAATTTTAAGCAATTAAACAAATACTATTTCTTTTATTCATAAATCAAATTCTATACATATTCTTTTCTCCCAATGATTTTACAGAATGCAATAACAAGCTAAATAATGAGCTACTTATATATCTTATTTTATATTTATACAGTAATTTTTAAAATTACTGTAATTTTCATGATTTGAAGCCCTAAGAGGTAGAGATGGTCATGGGAATTTAATTTAATTTAATAAGAAAATAATTATTCTATAAGGCCATTTTTAGTTATACTGAATATTTTAATGGCTATTATTCATTATGAACTTATCTTTGCTTCTGAGTAAAATTTAAAAGTATGAATATATAGAATCAAGTAGTTCTAGCAATAAGCAACTATTGATATATACTTTTTCTGATTATATTATATACCACTAAAATCAGAAAATACCCCCAATTCACTCTCTTTTCATCCCTCTCTGTAAGGGTCATCATGATAAAACTAGGATTTATCTTTTCATTATTACATTCACTGGAATAATTCAGTTTACTAATTCTCTCTATGAGCTCGAAATGTGTTCACCTTCACATTTTTTTTCTGTCAGTAACTGTGGCTGTTACTAACAGAAGAGGCTGCTGTGTTTTCTTGTGCTTCACAATGTGCTTTGCACACAATGAGAGCCCTTCCTGCCTGTAGGCACTCATTTGTAAGAGCATCTAATGAATATACTAGAACAACAGCTGGGTACAGACTCATCTGTAAAAAGACCACACATACAACGTTTCTTCCAGGACTGTCACTGTGACACTGTAATCCACACACTCTGAATGGCTTAACATGTGCCCCACATTTCTACATTTTTATTGATGTAACAAAAATAACTTGCATGATTAAAACCGACGTTGATTCGTTTCATGTTCTTGTCTCAAGAACATCCTTCCTCTGATATCATAGCTCTACCAACATATGACACAGATGAAGTAATAACAAATCTGGCTGCAGCAGGGGATGAACACGGAACCTGCCTTTACTGGCTTGTCCCATTTCACATAAGGCATAGCTGTTGCCTCTTGTGCACAGTGTGCAGAGCTCATCAGGATAAAGCACTTTGTACTAGATCAGTCACACTAAGCAAGAGCTGAGTTTTGACAAGTGTACATTGCATTGTGGGAAGGGACATTTTTACTAGAGGATTTTCTCAAGCTTTCACCTACACCATAATTTTCCCACCAAACACAAAAACAAACAAACAAACGAACGAACAAACAATAAGAACAAGAAAGCAGGAAGACCACTATGCCACCATACTGTAGGTTTGGTGTTAGATACATGTGAGATAGTAGCTAGGACACAGGGTGACCACAGGACCTTGCTGTATTTCAAGGTTTTACAACCTTGCATATTGAGTTGTTTGGCAATGATGACTTATTTTTTAAAATTATCTTTAATCTTTTTTTTTAACAATCCAGTCATTATCCCCTTCCAAGTCTGCCTTCTGACTGTTCCTTATACCATTCCTCCTCCCCTGTCTCCAAGAGGATGTTCCAACCTCACCCTACCAGCAGTCCTCCCTACTCCTGGGGCCTCAAGTCTCTCAAGGGTTAGGTGCTTCTTCTCTCACTGAGGCTAGATCAGGCAGTTCTCTACTGTATATGTGTTGGGGGTCTTGTACCAGCTAGTGTATGCTGCCTGTTTGGTGGCTCAGTGTTTAAGAGATCTCAGGGCCCAGGACAGTTGAGACTGCTAGTTTTCCTATGAGGTCGCCCTCCTCAACTTCTTCCGGCCTTTCCCTATTTCAACCACAGGGGTCCATGACTTCAGACCATTAACTGGGTGTAAGTATCTGCACCTGTCTCAGTCAACTGCTTGTAAGGCCTCTTGGAGGGCATGCATGAGGCAGTTGTCTGTAAGTACACCGTAGCATAAGTAATAGTGTCAGGCTTTAGAGCCTCCCCTTGATGGATCACAATTTGGGCCTTTGGGAAAGGATATCTTTCTCTCACGCTCCTCTCCATTTTTGTCCCTGCAGGTTTATAGACAGGAACAATTTTACTCTGAGTAAAAAAATAAATCTGTTACTATATTGGTTCTATTATTAACAACAAAAGAAATCTAATCTTTCATTCATGACAAAATATCCAGCTCAGTAGAAAGGAAAGAAAGGGAAGGAAGAAGCTAGGAAGGTGGGCAGAGAAAGGAAGAAAAGAGGAAGGAAGAAATGAAGGAAAGAGGGAAGGAACCAAAGAACATCTAAATAAATCCATTTAAATATTTCACATGGACAACTTATCCTTAGGAATGAAGAGATAACTTCTTGCAATGGAAGAGTGAATAGCTGTGTTGGAATTCTCAGCACATAAAATGCCAACCCTTTCAAGAAGCATCTGTAACTCCAGTCTATGATGGGATAGAATGGAGTGGTCAAGAGACAGAGATCAGAAATATCTAGAGTGAGCTTGTTCAGCAGCAGTAAGCCTCTAAGGCTACAATTACATCTGGTGAATAAAAGTTACCTTTTCAAATCTTCCAAACTGTTATATGTTAATTAATTAGAAAGACATACATAAAAAAAACTGCACATGCCATTAGCATAGACATGGTTAGTGTTGAGTGATACTATTTCTGGGGAGAGGTAAACAAACAACTACTAATCCCAGATAGAAAAGTAACAGCAATCTAAGATATCAATAGTGCCTATAGAAGACCCGAAATGTGAATACTAACTAGATAAGACCTGTGCAAGCTCAAGCCAGTCAAAATTTTAGCATGGTTCACAGAGGGGTTCATGAGTTCTCACCCCTATCTGAATAGCTATGAAAAGTCTGTGTGTGTGTGTGTGTGTGTGTGTGTGTGTGTGTGTGTGTATAAAGTACACAAACACAGTACATTTTAGTAAATCATGACAATAAGTCCTTAACTGACTTAACAGTAATGTTTGGAAACAGCGAGCTCTTCTCTTGCTGTACAATACAATAACTGATTCCTTCTGTCTGTCTTACTTGGTTTTGTATTAATCATTTCATTCGTGTACATCTCAAATGATATCCCACTTCCAACCCCCCATCCTACATTTGCCCTCCCCTCACTCCTTTGCCTGTATGACGGTTCTCCCCGCACACCCTCTTCCACCTCATCATTCCAGCACCTCCCTAGACTGGGGCAACAAACCTCCTAGGTGCCAAGGATCTCCCCTCCAATCACTGTCAGGCAAGGCCATCCAAGGCTATATAAGTATCTGGAACAATGGATCCAGTCCAGGTACAATCCATGGTTGGTGGTCTAGTCTCTCAGAGAATTGGGTGGTCAGGCCAGCCTATGTTGTTCACAATGGGGTTGTGATCCCCCTCTGCTCCTCCAGTCCTTCTGCCAACTCCCCCACCAGATTCCCTAAGCTCAGTCTGATAGTTGGCTCCAAGTATCCACATCTGCATTGGTCAGTTGCAGGTTCTTGTCCCTAAGGGCTTGTTGACCACGGCAACAGTGTTGGGTTTAGTGTCCACAGACATGATGCATCCCTAGGTGGGGCAGTCCCTGGTTGACCCTTCCTTCATCTCTGTCCCATTTTTTGTCTCTGTTCTTCCTTTGGACAGGAACATTTCTGGGTTAAAAACTTTGAGATGGCTGGGTGGCCCCATCCATCTACCAGGGGCCATGCCAATAAACTCAAGGTGGTCGCAACAGGTTCTATCTCTCCCCTTCTCTGAGCATTTCAGCTAAAATCATCCCTCTTAGGTCCTGAAAGTCTCTCATTTCCCTGGTGTCTGGGACCCTCCAGTGGCTATCCCCAGTTCCTCCTCTCCTCTGCTACATATTTTTGTTCAATTTCCTGACCCTTTGTACCTCTCTCACATCTCCCTCAGTTCCTGATACTGCCCTCCTTAATTCCTAACCCTCCTCTCTTCCTCCCAGGTGCTCCTCTCCATCCCCCCATAATCATCCTGTTTCCCCCTTAATGCAAGACTGAAGAATCCACACCCTGGTCTTCCTTCCTTCTATGCTCCATATGATCTGTGGGTTGTATCATGGGCATTGTGAGATTTTGGATTAATATCCACTTATCAGTGAGTACATACATACCATGTGTGTTCTTTTGTGTCTGGGTTACCTCACTCAGGGTGATATTTTCTTTCTTTCTTTTTTATTAGATATATTCCTTATTTACATTTCAATTGTTGTCCCTTTTCTTGCTTCCCCCCACACCCTCCGCCGATATTTTCTAGTTCCATTGACTTGCCTGAGAATTTCATGAAGTCATTGTTTTTAATCGCTGCATAGTACTTCATTGTGTAAATGTACCACGTTTTCTGTAGCCATTCTTCTGTTGAGGGACATCTGGGTTGTTTCTAGCTTCTGGCTTATAAACAAGACTGCTATGAACACAGTTGAGAATGTTTCCTAGTTATATGTTGGAGCAATTTTGGGGTATATGCTCATTAGTGATATAGCTGGATCTTTAGGCAGAATTATTTCCAATTATCTGAGGAACTGCCAAGCTGATTCCCAGAGTGGTTTTACCAGCTTGTTGTTCCACCAGCAATGGAGGAGTGGTCCTCTTTCTCCATATGTCACCAACATCTGCTGTCACTAGAGTTTTTGATCTTAGTCATTCTGATTGGTGTGAGGTCTCAGGGTCATTTTTAGAATTCAATGAAAATGAAGGCATAACAATGTGTATCCAATCTTATGAGACATAATGAAAGCAGTGCTAAGAGGAAATCTCACAGCCCTGAGTGCTTACATAAAGTAATTGGAAAGACCATACACTAGCAGCTTAACAGAACATCTGAAAGCTCTAGAACAAAAAGAAAAAAATACACCCAAGAGGAGTAGATGGCAGGAAATAATCAAACTCAGGGCCAAAATCAACCAAGTAGAAACAAAGAGAACTATACATAAACAAAAGTCTATACTCAACAAAATTGGAAACCTGGATGAAATGGATGATTTTTTAGACAGATACCAGGTGCCAAAGTTAAATCAGGATAAAATAAAACATCTAACCAGCCCCATAATCCCCACCAAATAGAAACAGTTATATATTATATTATGATATATATAATATAAGTCTAATATATAACATTATATATATTAGAAGTCTCCCAACCAAAAAAAGCGCAGGGCCAGATGGTTTCAGTGCAGATTTCTTTTTTTTTTTTGAGACAGGGTTTCTCTGTGTAGTCCTGGCTGTCCTGGAACTCACTCTGTAGACCAGGCTGGCCTTGAACTCAGAAATCCGCCTGCCTCTGCCTCTCAAGTGCTGGGATTAAAGGCGTGCGCCACCAACGCCCGGCTCAGTGCAGATTTCTATCAGACATTTGTGAAGATCTAATTCCAATACTTCTCAAACTACCCCATAAACTAGAAATAGAAGGAACACTACCCAATTCTTTCTATGAAGCCACAGTTACACTGATACCTAAACCACAAAAAGACCCAACAAAGAAAGAGAACTACAGACCAATTTCCCTTATGAATATTGATGCAAAAACACTCAAAAGTCTCACAAACCAAATCCAGGAACACATCAAAAATGATCATCCACCATGATCAATTAGGCTTCATTCCAGGAATGCAGGGATAATTGGATGTATGGAAATCCATCAATGTAATCCACTATGTAAGCAAACTTAAAGGCTAAAACCACATGACCTTCTCATTGGATGCTGAAAAAGCCTTTGACAAAATATAACACTGTTTCATGTTAAAGGTATTAGAGAGATCAGGAATTCAAGGCTCATACCTAAATAAAATAAAAGCAATATACAGCAAACTAATAGCCAAACTAATAGCCAACATCAAACTAAATGGAAACTCATTACCTTGTGCCATTAAAATCAGGGACAAGGCAATGCTGCCCACTCTGTATTATAAGCCCTGGTAGTAAGCATCCTCTTTACCCTGTACCTATATTTTCCAATTTTTAGCTAAAGAAACTAGATATTCCATCCTGTAGGGTGACCCCTTTTACCGCCACATATGAGATAGAGCATGTATTGCTTTTCTTATATTCCATTTAACAATGAGGATTTCTTTGTTGTGTCTTAAAAAATGTAGATTGCACTATGCATCTACATTATATTTTAATTATCAAGTTATCCATTGATGTCCATTTAAATGGACCCCACATGTTGAGAGCTATGAATCATGCTAAGATGGGCATGACAATGAATGCATCTCATATATTAATTACATTTTTTATCTATCCTAGGTATACTGTATATGTTTTTTTCTTTGCTTTCTTAAAGAAGTTTCATAATATCCGGGCTTCTATTTAGATTGTTGATCTGTTTTGAGACTTAGTTCGTGTACCAGTCAAGGCAGAAACAGGTTCAGATTCCTGTTTGTGAATATCTAATTTCTCCAGCACACCGAAGTTTCTTTTCTTTCTCTAATGAGGACTTTGGCAAGACTTTCATCAGTTGGACATAGGTTTGTTGGCTTTTTTCTATAATTTCTCCTCTGGCTCATTGTACCATGTGCCTTTAGGCCAGTTTCATGACAGTTTACTTTCTATGGCTCTATAATAAGACTGAAGTCAGTATTATTATGTCTCAAACTTTGTTCGTTTTCTTTGAAATTAGTTTAGTTGTTCAGAGACTTTTGTGCTTTTGAACAAATTTTAGCCAATAGTATTTTAATGAGGATTTAATTGAATCTTTTGATTGCTTTTGGGTTTGTAAGTATTAAAATTTAAAACAATATTTATTTTTCTAATATGTGAATATGGAAATAATTCCACTTGTTTTTTTTTTCTTTTAGTTTTTTAACTTCTTTTTTTATTAGATATATTCTTTATTTACATTTCAAATGTAATCCCATTTCCTGGTTCCCCCCCTCCAGAAAATCCCATAAGCCATCTCCCCAATCAACCCTCTCCTGCTTCCCTGTCCTGTTACTCCTCTACACTGCAGGTCTTTCCAGGACTAAGGGCCTCTCCTTCCTTTGATTTCTAACAAGACCATCCTCTGCTGCCTATGAGTCTGGAGCCATGGATAACTCCATGTGTACTCTTTTGTTGATGGTTTTGTCCCTGGGAGCTCTGGGAGTACTGGGAGGCTCATATTGTTGTTCCTCCTATGGTGCTGCAAAATCCTTCAGCTCCTTTTAGATTTTTTAAATATTAATTCTTTTTTTAAAGATTTATTCATTTATTATATGTGAGTACACTGTAGCTTTTTTCAGACACTCCAGAAGAGGGTGTCAGATCTCATTATGGATGGTTGTGAGCCACCATGTAGTTTCTGGGATTTGAACTCAGGACCTTTGGAAGAGCAGTCAGTGCTCTTAACCACTGAGCCATCTTTCCAGCCCTCCTTTTAGTTTTTAATTGGTATTTTATAACATTTAATATAGAGGTACTTGACTTCCTAACTAAAACTATTTACCCCAATGAATTTGTGTGTGTGTGTGTGTGTGTGTGTGTGTGTGTGCATGTACATGTGTTTGGTGATAATGAAGCAAATGGCCATGTACTCTGAGACCCTTTCTTTCTCTAGGACCCCAGGAAAATGAAGTGGGTTCTAGTGACCAAAACAGATATGCTACATGGAGAAGTCAATACAGAGTTGCCACAGGGTCCATTGGAGACACCATGGGTATAGGGTATTCTCAACAACAACAGCAGAGAGGAACTGTGAAAACCAGAATACATGCTCTAAGGCCAAACAAAGTTTTTTTCCAGGTATAGCACTGGTATTGGGCTGGCATGCAAAACAGGACCTAGTACTTATTTGATGGTGGGTTAGTATTATAGCCAGTATTATATGCTGGTTCTATATGCAACCTAAGCTTGTTACTGAAGCAAAGTAGTGATGCACACTCCAGGTAGCTCTCTTAGATGGCTTCCACGTCTATAACAGTATACAATTACCTGGTTTCTAAGTTCACTGATGTCTGCAGTGATATAGCCACCCCTAGGACTCTTTATGTGTGCCTTGTCGCCTTGTGAGGTATACCCTTCTACAGCAGAGAGATCAGGGTCACAGTCACTGGGGCACGTTGCTCTCCTGAGTATGACAATGCTGTTAGTTTTTTTTTTCCTTTTCAGGTTTCTCCTTTTCTTTGCTCACTCCTAGTGACACTCATACCTAGATGGAGTCATTTGTTTTGTAGCTGGTTCTTTGTATTAGATGAAGAAGCAATGGATGCTTTTTTAAAAACTCTCAAGGTTCTAGCACAGACATTGTCTTTAAATGGTCATTTCAGTAAGATAGGCCTTATTACAGAAAAACAAAAACCTGAATGTATTATCCAATATGTCAATGATCTACAACATGCTTCAAGTTATCTTTCTGATAACAATCCTCTGATGATTTCTTAAACATGCAAAATTTTCTAAATCATATTTCAGATTACTTAATGAGAAAAGGTAAACAATGAAAAATGATAAATTTGAATTTTATGTATTGTTTTTATTTATATATTTTATTACTTTTACTATAATGTGCTTTTCTATCATGTATTATAGTTTTACTTATTTTGTTATTTATGAGTTTATTTAATCAGTGTGCATTTGTGAGTGCACATTCATTTACACATATGCCATGCGTAAGGAAGCCAGATGTCAACCTTGGTGCCTTCTGCAGCCTTTCTGTTTTGTTTCATTTTGATTTGAATAGGTTTCTTTTTCTAGTAGGGGGTTGGTCAAGTAGGCTTGTCTAGTTAGGCAATGAGGATGTTTTTTCCAAACGACAATTATAAAACATGTAATTAATATTATAATATTATACAACATAATATGATATGATAAATAAAAATTAATATAGTAGATTTGGACAGGAGCAACAAACAGAAGGAAAAATCCAAGAGCAGGAACAACAGAGACCCACTCATTAACACACTCAGAAATCCCATAGAAACACTAAATTGGAAGCCATGCCAATGGACCTGGTACAGACTTATATAGACCCTGTACATGATGCATCAGCCTTTGAAGTTAATATGTGCTTTGATTATGTGGATTTATAGGAATTTTCCTTTTTAGTGTCCTCTATCCTCTCTGGGTCTTATATTCAATCTGCTTCCTCTTCTGTGGGGTTCCCTGGCCCTAAAGGGAGGGATTTGATGGAGATATCCTATTTAGAACTGAGTGTCCTAAGGTCTCCCATTCTCTATATGTTTTCTGTGAGTCACAGCATTTGTTCCTATGTGCTATGGGGTGAAACTTCACTGATGATGGCTAGGCAAGGCACTGTTCTTTAAGTATAAGAGAATGTCAGTAGGAGCCATTTCATTGCCCTTTTGTAAAGCACAGTGGTCTTTTGTTTGCCCCCTAGATCCTCTGAGTAGCTAGTCTCAGGGTCTTGGCCACTCAAGCAGAGTAATGTATGGTTTCTACATCCTGAATGGGCCTAAAGTCAAATCACTGGCTGGTTACTACCATAAACTTTGTGCTACCATTGTCCTAGCTTATCTTTCAGGCAGCACAACTTTGTCAATCCAAGAGTTTGTAGGTTGTGTCTGAGTTGTCAGTCTTTTCTCTTTTGATAAAATGGGTAGAGTACCTTCCTGTACCAGCTCAACCTCTCCATCTTTTTTTAATGTCAAGAATAATAGTTTATACTATTGAATGCTTAGTTTCCAAATACAAATAATATCACACATAATTCTCATATAGATTATAATAGTTTCACATATTAAGAAGTAGGTAGTCAAAGTTTTGATCAAATCACACAGCTTTGATTCAGTACCAAGAAAGCCAATGTTGACTTTCTCTAAGAACCAGCTCCGTGTTTTGTTGATTCTATGTATAGTTCTTCTTGTTTCTACTTAGTTAATTTTAGCCCTGAGTTTGATTATTTCCTGCTGTCTACTCCTCTTGGGTGTATTTGCTTCTTTTTGTTCTAGAGCCTTCAGATGTGTTGTCAAGCTGCTAGTGTATGCTCTCTCCAGTTTCTTTTTAGAAGCACTCAGAGCTATGACTTTTCCTCTTAGCACTGTGTTCATTGTGTCCCATAAGTTGGGTATGTTAAACCTTCATTTTTATTAAATTCTAAAAAGTCTTTACTTTCTTTTTTGCTCTTTTTTTCTTTTTTCTTTTCTTTTCTTTTCCTTTTCTTTTCTTTTCTTTTCTTTTCTTTTCTTTTCTTTTCTTCTCTTCTCTTCTCCTCTCTCTCTCTCTCTCTCTCTCTCTCTCTCTCTCTTTCTTCACTAAGTTATCATTGAGTAGAGTGTTGTTCAGCTTCTATGTGTATGTGGGCTTTCTGGGGTTTTTGATGCTATTGAAGACTAGCCTTAATCTGTAGTGATCTGATAGGATGTATGGGATTATTTCAATCTT
Source organism: Apodemus agrarius (assembly GCA_964023405.1). Lineage (NCBI taxonomy): Eukaryota > Metazoa > Chordata > Mammalia > Rodentia > Muridae > Apodemus > Apodemus agrarius. The sequence goes on along the minus strand of OZ030012.1, from coordinate 94,992,829 downwards.
CTTATATCTGTTGAGGTCTCTTTTGTAACCAATTATATGGTCAATTTTGGAGACGGTACAATGAGGTGCTGAGAAGAAGGAATATTCTTTTGATTTAGGACGAAATGTTCTATCGATATCTGTTAAATTCATTTGGTCCATAACTTCTGTTAGTTTCACTGTGTCTCTGTTTATTTTGTCTTTCCTTGATAGCTCCATTGATGAGAGTGGGGTGTTGAAGTTTCCCACTATTATTGTGTGAGGTGCAATGTGTGCTTTGAGCTTTTAGTAAAGTTTCTATTATGAATGTGTGTGCCCTTGAATTTGGAGTATAGATGTTCAGAATTGAGAGTTCTTGGTAAATTATTCCTTTGATGAGTATAAAGTGTCCTTCTGTATTCTTTTTGATAACTTTTGGTTGAAAGTCGATTTTATCCAATATTAGAATGGCTACTCCAGCTTGTTTCTTGGGACCATTTGCTTGGAAAATTTATTTTTACTTTTACATCCCTTTACTCTGAGGTAGTGTTTGTCTTTGAGACTGAGGTGCATTTTCAGTATGCAGCAAAATCCTATTTATGTATCCAGTCCGTTAGTCTATGTCTTTTTATTGGGGAATGAGTCCATTGGTGCTAAGAAATATTAAGGAATCATGATTGTTGCTTCTTGTTATTTTTATGTTTGTGTGGCTATCTTCTTTTGGGTTTGTTGAAAGATTACTTTCTTGCTTTTTTCTCCTTGTGTTTACATTTTCCATCTATTATTCTTTGTAGGACTGGATTTGTGCAAAGATATGTACATTTAATTTGTCATAGAATATCTTGGTTTCTCCATCTATGGTAATTGAGAGTTTTGCTGGGTATAGTAGCCTGGGCTAGCATTTCTGTTCTCTTATGGTCTCTATGGCATCTGCCTAGGATCTTCTAGCTTTCATAGTCTCTGTTGAGAAAGTCTGGTGTAATTCTGATAGGTCTGCCTTTATGTTACTTGACATTTTTCCCTTATTGCACTTAATATTCTTTTTTTAAAATTTGTGCATTTGGTGTTTTGACTATTATGGCATGGGAGGAATTTCTTTTCTGGTCCAATCTTTTTGGAGTTCTGTAGGCTTCTTGTATGTTCATGGGCATCTCTTTCTTTAGGTTAGGGAAGTTTTCTTCTATAATTTTGTTGAAGATATTTACTGGCCCTTTAAGTTTGGTCTCTTCGCACTCTGTACATATTATCCTTAGATTTGGTCTTCCCATTGTGTCCTGCATTTCCTGGACATTTTGGGTTAGGGACTTTTTGCATTTTGCATTTTCTTTGATTTTTGTGTCAATGCTTTCTATAGTATATTCTGCATCTGAGATTCTTTCTTCTATCTCTTGCATTCTGTTGATGATGCTTGCATCTATGACTCCTGATCTCTTTCCTAGGTCTTAAATCCCCAGAGTTCTCTCCCTTTATCATTTCTTTATTGTTTCTGTTTTCATTTTTAGATACTGGATGGTTTTGTTCAATTCCTTCACCTGTTTGGTCATGCTTTCCTGTAATTCTTTAAGGGATTTTTATGTTTCCCTTTTAAGGGCTTCTAGCTGTTTACCTGTGTTCTCCTGTATTTCTTCAAGGGAGTTATTTATGTCCTTCTTAAAGTCCTCTATCACCATCATGAGATGTGATTTTAAATCAAAGTCTTGATTTTCAGGGCTTACTGTGGTGGGAGAACTGAATTCTGATGATGCCGAGTAGCCTTGGTTTCTGTTGTTTATATTCTTGCCCTTGCCTCTCATCATCTGGTTATCTCTGGTGTTAGCTGATCTTTCTCTCTCCTGTGGCTTGTTCATCCTGCAAGCCGGTGTGTCAGTATTCCTGGTAGACCAGTTCTCTCTAAGAGGAATTTGGTTATGGAGAATTGTGGCACAGGGTCAGCTCTGGGATGCAGACAGACTCCAGAAGAATCCTGTCCCTTGCTGTTCCTTGCTTCCTGTGTCCTAATGGCTCTTGGAGGGTCCCTCTTGAGCCAGGAATTTGATCAGTAGTTGTGGTCTTACCTGTGCTCACAGATGTGTCAGCACTCCTGGGAGACCAGCTCCTCCTGGTGGAATTGGGTATGAAACACTGTGGCACAGGATCAGCTCCAGGCAATGGAGGGAAACTGGAAGGCTCTTGTCCCAGGCTGTTCCTTGGTTCCTCTGCTCTGAGGGTTCTGGGTGGGTCCCTCTGAGCTGAAGTGGTGGTCTTACTTGTGCTCACAGGCTTGTCTTCACTCATGGGAGGCTAGCTCTCTCCTGGTGGTATTTGCATACAGAGCTCTGTGGCACAGGATCTGGGAGTTGTGCCATAAGATCTGCTCTGGGCACATAGGGAAAATGGAAGGCCAGGTAATGAGGATTAAGCATTTGTCTATCTCCATCTCCTCATGTTCAGACCATAAGCCATGTGCTACTGTGCCCAGTGTTTTATGTGAATTCTGGGAATGTATCTCTGTTCTTCATGCTTGTAACACAAGGACTAAGATATTTCCTGGTCTCTAAATTTGGATTTTTTACAGTAACAAAACAATGTCACCAATACCACTTTAGTACACAAGAGAAAACAGAAAAGTCAGGAAGTCAATTTTAGAAGGAACTACCTTATTCTCTTTTCAGTTTTGCAAATCACGTGCCTTCATTTTCTATGGTAGTTTACAGGAATATAACATCAACTATTCAGAATTTTATAGAAGTAAGGCATATGCAGGTGTGGAGTTTAACAAAAAGTAAAAAATTACTTTGGGACATTTTCTTTAGGGTCATAAAATCTGTGACTATCCATCTGCATGTTCCACAATCCAGTAAATATTCATTTCTTGCCATGAAATAGTAACAAAAGCATTTCAGCTCTGTGACAAATTTTCCTTCTGTAAATGTTCTATGGAAAGTGATAAAGTGTTGAAAATCTTGAAATGGACACTGTCCTGTAACTGCCTGCAGTTACATCAAATGGGTTACCTGGAAGGGAAGCTGGAGATGTATGGGAAGGTGCCAAAAAGGAGACAAAGACCAAGACAACATTGCTGTTCAAGGTCTCAAAGTTTAATGAAGAACTCCCAATATATATATATATATATATATATATATATATATATATATATATACATACATGCAGGGGAAAAGTCTGGAAGCTTCTCAGCAGAATCAGTTCAGTTGCTCCGCAGGTGGCTAGTGTTTTTCAGGAAACCGCAGGTTCTTGAAGAACAATAGGCTTCACCTTTGAGCACTCCACCCTAGGTGGAGGGGATTATGGCTGATATAGGAGTTCCTACTCAAAGGCTGGGAGAGGAACTTCACATTGGTGGATATCAAGTTCCTGCCAGGTCGCATGGCACCTCAATAAGGCTCTCTACACCATCCCTTCCACAAGTTCTTGGAAGATGGGATAGCAGCCTGAATTTTAACATGAGTAAGGGGGAAAGTACTGATCCTTAGTAGCTTCTAAATGGCTTTGTAGTCAACTATTGGGTATTGAATAAACAACAGAGCAAGGAAGCAGGACTGTTTGTGGTTGTGATGGTTTGTATAACCTTGGCCCTATTTGACATTATTAGAAGGAGTGGCCCTGTTGAAGTAGGTATGGCCTTGTTGGAATAGGTGTGCCACTGTTTGTGTGTGTGCTTTAAGACCCTCATCCTAGCTGCCTGGAAGCCAGTATTCTTCTATCAGCCTTCAGATGAAGATGTAGAACTCTTAGCTCCTCCTATACCATGCCTGCCTGGTTATTGCCGTGTTCCAGCCTTAATGATAATGGACTAAACCTCTAAGCCAACCCTAATTAAATGTTGTCCCATATAAGACTTGGTCATAGTGTCTGTTCACAACAGTAAAAATCTAAGGTTTTTAGAAGGTCTGTGAATTGTAGATGGCCATATCTCTATAGGATCATTAAATGCAGACTCACCCAGGAGCTGTTGAAGAATATTGGTATGTAATTGGTCATTGATTCTTGGGTAGAAGCTTTGAGAAACAGGCAACTCTGTAGCCAGACAATATACATTAGAGAGATGAACTAAGTTGTTGAATCTCAAATATAAGATATAGACAGGAAGGTTAAACGTAGTGCCCGAGAGTGGTTATAAAAATTATATATTAAAATAATGATTGATTGATTGATATATTTTCCCTGGTATTTATTCATGTGGGTGATTTTAAGGAATATCTTATTGACAGAGGAAAGAGTAGTTATTCTATAAGACTATGGCATTTAGTCTAATATTACCTCTACAAAGCTCTACTATTCTGAACTGATTCTATGATTTTTAAAGAATAAGTGAGTTGGGATAATTGTAGCTTACATAGGAAATTGTCATTACTTACTAAGTTTCATACAGGATACACAGTCTATTCAGAACTGTGAGACAGTTCAACTGTAACTAGGAAAACTCTTCCCTAGGGGATATGGAATATGTGCTCTAATTGTCCACTTGAAATATGCACACACAGCACTGCTAACATCTGATCTACTAGAACACACCAGGAAGAACAATGTAATAAGAGTAAAAGTAATGATTGTGGAATTGACAACTGGAGATATAAAGAGGTTGGACAACCAAAATGCAGAATACGAAATAAATTTTGGCTCAGTAATGCAAATTTACCAATGATCAGCACTAAAAGCATACTTAAAGCCATGGGAATGCCTTAAGACAATAATGATTAAAGTCTGAACAATCCCAGATACAGAGATGGAGGAGAATAGCCAACATCAACTCCGATGTAACATAAATGGAAAGGGTAAAATTCCTAAGAGGTAATCTGTCAGTGAGCTATTAGCTTGCCAGTTGGAGTGACAAGAAACCATTAATATTCTGAATCAGGTTCAAATATAAAAAAGCAACCCATTTGAATGTTAGAGGTATATATAAAATTTAAGTAAGTTTAAAAGCAACCTTGTATAAGCAGAAATGAATTAATTAATTCTTCTAAGCAAATAATAATTGTTATCCTAAAAAGTAGCATGTTCTTTGTTACTCTTTCTTCTCAAATTGTTTATGCAATTTAAACTCATTAAAGACTTCTCTTGCCTCAGGTATTACTTTTCATTCAATAATCCCCTCTGACTTCTCTCTCTCTTTTTGTTTGTTTGTTTTCTTGAGACAGGGTTTCTCTGTGTAGCCCTCGCTGTCCTGGAACTCACTCTGTAGACCAGGCTGGCCTCGAACTCAGAAATCCGACTGCCTCTGCCTCCCGAGTGCTGGGATTAAAGGCATTTGCCACCACCGCCTGGCTCCTGGCTTCTCTTTTAAGAATGTATAATATTAGATTTCCCAGATGGTCATCTCATTAGATGCTGAAAAAGCATTCGACAAAATTCAGCATCCTTTCATGCTAAAAGTCTTGGAAAGAGCAGGAATTCAAGGCCCATACCTAAACATAGTAAAAGCGATCTACAGCAAACCAGTAGCCAACATCAAAATAAATGGAGAGAAACTTAAAGCATTCTCACTAAAATCAGGGACTAGACAAGGCTGCCCTCTCTCTCCATATCTTTTCAATATAGTACTTGAAGTTCTAGCAAGAGCAATTAGACAACAGAGGGAAGTCAAAGGGATACAAATTGGAAAGGAAGAAGTGGACTTGTAAGTAAATGTTTTACTTTTCTGAATTGAACTTCTGGAATGTCTTATATAGTGATTTTCATCAGATCTTGTTTTTTATATTGTGTGTGTGTGTTGTTGCTGTTATTGTTGGTTTTTTTTTTTAGATTTTTATAATTAATTTTTCCAGAATCATCATCCCTTAATGGTGGTAACTATAATAAAATTGAAATTATGTTGGCCTTTAAGAAAATATTGAGTTATTTGATTTGAAGCTTCTAAATTTGAGATTTCAGTAGCATCACTACCTTCTGAGTTCTCTACACACTTTCCTGAGGACACCAATATATTTTTCTCTTTTTCTCAGACCAGATATTATATCAAAGAACATTGTTCACTTGTGACTCTTCTATGTCATAATGAAAACAAACAAACTAAAAATGAAGACATTTTCAGTGATTTTCAAGCTTGTAATCTGGTCTGGGATGAGCTAAGCAGTGAAATCAAAATTACTTCAGTGCGAGAGCCTACCCTTTCTCTTCTAGGAACTTTCCCCCATTCTTTGTGTACATTATGTTTCTGTACAATGCAGACAAATATTTCAAGGGAAAAATGAGTTTTAAAATATTTACATATAGGTGATTTGATTTTCTAATAAACATATGCTTACTTTAAAACAAAATGGTTTCATACTACACACACACACACACACACACACACACACATATATATATATACATATATTGTTCTGTGACATTATTGTTCTTTGTCTCCATGTCAATTACATTAATGATAGAGAACATGTGGCTGCAGTGGGGCTATCACTAGACCTCTGTACAGACATTTTATATAATCTATTGATCAAGTAAAAATCGAAAAAGTTCTGCATATATCGATAAATGATTGGGTTTAGCAACTTACTTTTGTACGTTAAGTAAATTTCATGTTTGGGAATTTCTGACTAACTTTTCTCAGCTGGGTATTGAAAACTGATTGTTGAAATCTTTTTCTCTTCCCCTTTGTATTTCTACACACATGCTCAAAGTGTGTGTGTGTGTGTGTGTGTGTACATACATATGTATGTGTATACATACATATAGAAAGACGGAGACAGACACACAGACAGAGACAGGGAAGAATCATAGTATAAAGAATATAAGAAGATGTATGTAAAAATACAAAAAACAAAAGTAGAAAAATATAATGGAATGATATAAGCAAATATGAAGTCTGCTAAGTTCTAATATCTACAGATAGGCAAGATAGAAATTCACGGGGACAACACTGATGACAATGTTTTTGAAGAGTCAGTGCTTCAGGATAAAGTTGAAAACAGGAAAAATCTATTTTGTCATCTTGAGGAAATAAACCTTTCTTTGTGCTTTGCTATAACTGTTGTCAAATATACAATGAATGGCCGATTCATTTCTTGAGGCAACTTACTAGGGAAGACTTACTAACAATGATTTTGTACTAAGGTCCTATGCTCTCGACCCCTTTATAGCCTTTGGATGTGTTAGAATTGTACATACTAGTCAATGTTAAACATAGACAAGTGGAAGGTCATATTAGGACACTTTAAATTTCCGTTTTTATTTCCAATCTTCTGAGAAAATGTGCAATTGATTTCCAGTGTAGTTGTACTGTTAGCAATCCCAGCAGCAGTGGAGGAAGGCTGCCCTGCTCCACGTCATCACCAGCATGTGCTGTCCTTTGACTTGTGATCTTAGCCATCCTGAGGAGTTCAATATGGAATCTCCGAGAAGTTTTGATTTTCATTTCCCTGATCACTAAGGGTGTTGACCATTTCTTTAGATACTTCTCTACCATTTGTGATTTCTCTGTTGATAATTTTCTGATTTGAATATTATTTTGAATATTATCCTTCTGTCAGATGTAGGGTTAGTGAAGATTTTTTCCCAGTCTGCAGGCTGTGATTTGTTTGAATGAGGGTATCCAGCTATCCCACTAGGCATATAACCAAAAGATGCTTCACTATCCCACAAGGACACTTGCTCAACTATGTTCATAGCAGCTATTTTCTAATAATTGCCAGAAACTGAACACAACCTAGATGCCTCTCAGTTGAAGAATGGATATAGAAAATATGGTATATCTACACAAAGGAATACTACTCAGCCATTACAAATAAGGACATCATCAATTTCACAGGCAAATGGAACTAAAATAAAACTAAAAAATATTCTGAGGTAACTCAGACCCAAAAGGACATGCATAGTATATACTCATAAGTGGATATTAGCCATAGAGTACAGGATAACAATGCTATAATCAAAGAAGTCCAAACAACAAGGAGTACCCAAGGAAGAACGGTTGAGTCTTTCTCAGGAGAAACAAAATAGTTATTGGATGTCTATTGAAGGAGGGAACTTGGTGGAAGAGGAGATGGGGAATGGAGCATAGCAGGTCAGGGAGATCATATGTATGGAGAGCCAGAGAGAAAGAAGGGAGATCAGTGGCAGGGCAGATGATCTCTATGATGTGCCAGAGACCTGGAATGAGGGAGGCCCCAGAGGGTCTACAGGGTGATACTTGCTGAGGCTCCTAGCAGTAGAGGCTATTAATCCAGAAGCAGCTACTTTCTGTAGCCAGGCAGGAATACCAGAAGGCTAGCAAACCACACAAAAAAAATCTCTGACCCCAAATGTGTCCTGTCTACAAGATGCGCAGGGACAAAGATAGAGCAAACACTATTAATGATGCTCTGTTATTCCTGCAGACAGGACCCTGGCATAACTGTCCTGTGAGAGGCTCCAATGGAAAGATGCCAATGGAAAGATGCAGAGACTCACACTCAAACATTAAATGGAACTCTGCAATCTTTGGAAGAGATAGGAGAAGGACTGAGAGACCCAAAGAGGACAGGTACTCCATGGGAAGACAAACAGAATCAACTAACCTGGACCCTTGGGAGATCCTAAAGACTGAACCAACCAAAGAGGGAACAAGGCCCTAGGGCCCTGCAAATATGCAGCAGATGAGTAGCTTAGTCTTCATGCAGATCTCCCAACAACCAGAGTAGGGGCTGTCCCTAAGTCTGTTGCCTTCCTGCTTGTGGATCCTGTACCTCTAAATGGACAGCCTTGTCTGATTTCAGTGGGAAACAATGAGCTTGGTCCCTCCACAACTTGATGAGCAGGGGATAGTGGATGTGTTGTGGTATCAACAGGGTGCTGTGCTAGTGGGGGGTGAGACCCAGAGTGGGGCATCCCCTTTTCACAAGAGAAAAGGGGAAGGTGGAATGAGTGTAGGACTTGCATATAGGGGTACCACATTTTCTGTTTTGAGGGACATCTGGGCTTCTGACTATTATAAATAAGGCTGTATATATGTAGTGGAATAGTGTCCTGGTGATATGGTGGAGCATCTTTTGAGTATATGCCCAAGAGTGGTATAGCTGGGTTTTCAGGTAGAACTATTTCTGACTTCCAGAGGAACCACCAGATTGATTTCGAAAGTAGTTGTACGAATTCGCAATCCTACCAGCAGTGGAGGAGTTTTCCTCTTTCTCTACATCTTTGCCAACCTCTGCTGTCACCTGAGTTTTTATCTTAGCCATTGTGACTGGTGTGAGGTGGAATTTTAGGGTTGTTTGGATTTGCATTTCCATAAGGATGTTGAGCATTTCTTTAGGTGCTTCTCAGTCATTCGTGATACCTTAGTTGAGAATTCTGTTTCGCTCTGTACCCCATTTTTGAAAGTCTGTGTCATTTTATTCAGAAATTGAGAACATTATTATTCAGGTTTATTATAGAGAAATGTGTACTAATATGTCATTGTGGTGATTTTATTGTATTTCCTTAGACTTCTTTGCAAATTTAAATGTTGCTTTTTGCCTTCAAATGAAGGGATGAGATAAGAGCACTACATAATCTTTACAAATACGGGGCTTGAGCTACGCTCATAGCATTTCTATATAACTATCGGAAAACCTAGGCCTGGAAGATTCTAGCCTCTGTACAATATAATCTTCAGTCCTAGACCTTGAAGGCTTTACTTCCAGCCTCTATCTGTTAACCTAGGCCTGGAATGGTTCAGTCTATGAGACATACTACTGAATAAACTAACTCTTTGTAGCTTTTTCTGAACTCTGTCTGGCTGGTTCAAGTCAGCTACTCTTGCTGAAGCTCCTATCCAAACTAACTAATTCAAATCAGGTTCTCTTAGTTTCTGACCGATTTGCACTGCTTGGAAAGACTGCCTCTGAGCTCCCCAAACTGAACTGATTCAATTGCCTCTCGTTGCTCTGTAAGTACAATCTAGAATCTCTTTCCTATCTGTTCCCACGAGAGTTGGATGTATCCTGTCTCTCATTCATTTTGTCAAATCTTTCTCTGATTTATCCCTTTTCTGCCTGTCAATGAGATGTTACTTTTAAATGTAGCTGCTTCCGTCTCCTGACTGATTTTACCTTACAGGTGTATCCTAAGGGAGTGTCAGCTGTTTAGTCAGAACACACAGACTAGGGCTTTGGATGTTACCCCTTGCCAGAGTAGCCATGTAGATGGATAAAAATTCTTCTATATATTTCCCCTTTCTGCTTAGTGTAAAAATTGTACACAGTTTAACTATTACAACAAACACAATTATCAATCTCACAATCTTAACAGTCTGAATGTCCTTATGAAAGTTCATTGATGTGAGAATCCTTTATAACTGCGGTCCTGATCATCCATCCTTCAACAAATGTCCACAGCAGCACGTGATTCTCCAATCTTCCAGGGTGATACACAATCTGTCCCTCTTCAAACAGTTTGTTGAGTTTTCCCCATGCAGGCGGTCAGATTTCTGCATCATATATGTTGATGTCTGTCTGCATCTCTTCCTTCCTTGAGTCAGGCCTTTCATGAGGAAGTTTCTTTTATTCAGATTGGATCTTTATCAGTTTTGATAAGATAGTCTTTCCTCACCCGTAGAAATATGGACAAAACCTATTCTTCAATATAATACATTCCTTGACTTCCATTAAGAAACTAAAACATCTTTAAAGTATACAGGTCGTTCTACCTTAGTAAATTTCTCTGTAATGCAGTGTCTATCAACAGCTACTGTTCCAAAATCATTGACAATCAAAGAATTTAAAGTAAATAACACACTATTTAGTGTATTTCTGGGAATTCTTATTCCCCCTCACTGTTTATTAAGGTAAAATTAAATCTTTAGGGATCCACTAGTATTTTTTACCTGTTAAATTAGACAGTCACATTCTATGTCCTACTCCTTGTCATTGAGCTAGACTTCACACCTATTTATATACAAAACAATCTAGCCATATTATATAAAATGTCCATATACAGTGTCAGCTCAATATTGTTCTAAGATCGAAGGAATATTAATCTGAGCTCCCCATTGTTGTAGTAGATCTTTTCCTCACAGCTTTAATCTACCTAGTTTATCTTCTGGTCCTGCACATTTCATTTCTCTTAAACTTTGTTTTACTTGGGTTGATGTGCTAGTCACACTAGCACATTAGCTAGTTACGCTAGCTAGCGCGTTAGTTAGCCACGACCTAACCTGTCTGTGCAGATTCGGGAAGAGCATCCAATGGCATGTAAGTGAGTGAGAGACAATCCGCAAATCCAATTGCTAGGGATCCCAAATAAAGACTAAGCTGACATCTGCTACAAATGAGTAGGGGGTCTTGGTCCAGCCCATGCACACTCTTTGCTTGCTGCTTCAGTCTCGTGGAGCCCCCCCCCCTCGGGTCTCTGTGCATCTTCTTATGCTGTTCCTGACTCCTCAGGCTCACTCAATCCAATTCTCCCCAATCTTCTACAAGACTGCTTGAGCTCTGCCTGATGTTTGGCTGTGGATCTCTGCATTGCTTTCAATCTGCTGCTAGATAAAGCCTCTTAGGAATATGCCAGATTCACGTCTGCAAGCATAATAGACTATCATTAATAGTGTCGGAAGTGGGCTCTCTCACATGGGATGAATCTCAAGTTGGAGCAGACATTGGCTGGCTGTTCTCTCAGTCTCTGATCCATCAGATTTTTGGCTTGAAGGTTTTGTGGCTGGCTTGATACCTCCTCCCTCTACTTGAAGTCCTGTCTGGCTACAGGAGGTGTCCACTTCAGTCGGTATATTCCCTGTTGTTAGAAATCTCAGCCAGAGTCACCCCATAGATTCCCCCATCCCAGGCCACCAGCTAGTTCCAGAGATGACCACACTCATTTCCACACCACACTACAACAGTGTTTTCCATTTTTAATTGGATATTTTATTTATTTACATTTCAAATGTTATCACCTTCCCACATTTTCTCACCCTATCCCAGCTTCCCTCCCCCTGCTTCTATGAAGGTGCTCACCCACCCATCTACCCACTCCTGCCCTGGCATTCTCCTACACTGGGGCATGGAGCCCAGGACCAAAGCTTCTTTTCCCATTGATTTCCGACAAAGACATTCTCTGCTACATATGTGGCTGGAGCCACTGTCAATTTCCCATTGATAGTTCTGTTACATTATATAATTTTAATGAATTTATTTTCAAGATTGTATTACTTTTATATTTCTTATTTTTGCCCTCCATGTGTACTCTGGTTGGTGGTTTAGTCCCTGGGAGCTCTGGGGTTCTGTTTGGTTGATATTGTTGTTCTTCCTATGGGTTGCAAACCCCTTCAGTTTCTTCAGTTCTTTCTCTAATTCCTCCATTGGAGACCCCATGCTCAGTTCAATGATTGGCTTTGAGCATCTGCCTCTGCATTTGCCAGGTTCTGAAGGAGCCTTTCAGGAGATAGCTATCAGCACTTCTTCGCATCTGCAATAGTGCCTGGGTTTGGTGTCTGTATATGTATTTGGAGTCCCAAGTAGAGTAGTCTCTGGATGGTCTTTCCTTCAGTCTCTGATCCACACTTTTTCTCTGTATTTTCCCTCTTGAGTATTTTGTTCCCCATTTAAAAAAAATTGGGTTATTTGGTTTTCTGGAGTATAACTTCTTGCGTTCTTTGTATTATTTTGAATATTAGCTCTCTATTGGATATAGGGTTGGTAAAGATATTTTTCCAATCTGTAGGTTGCCATTTTATCCTATTGACAGCATCCTTTGCCTTACAGAAGATCTTCAACTTTATGAGGTCCCATTTGTCAGTTGTTGATCTTAGAGCCTGAGACATTATTTTTTTAGTTCAGGAAATTTTCCCCTGGGACAATGTGCTCTAGGCTATTTCCCAATTTCTCTTCTATTAGACTCAGTGTATCTGGTTTAATGTGCAGGTCCTTGATCTACTTGGACTTGAGTTTTGTACAAGGTGATAAAAATGGATCAATTTACATTCTTCTACATGCAGACCTCCAGTTAGACTAGCACCATTTGCTAAAGATGCTTTCTTTTTTTTTTCATGGTATGGTTTTGACTTCTTTGTCAAAGATAAAGTGTCCATAGGAGTTTGGGCTTATTTATTATTTCAATTCTATTCCATTGATCGACCTGCATACAAGAAGCTGGAAAAACAGAAGGTGTCTTTTAGACTCCAGTAGCCTCCTAGACCAATATTGTTAATTCCTACATCTGAGAGTTAATCTTGAGATAGTTTTTTAAATCAGTGTAAATATCATCCATTTATAAAAATATTTTTCTAGTTATTTTTAATCTTTTTACTAAAATAAATTTTAATATAAAATATTCTGTCTATTTTTAAGATTATACTTTCTATTGGTTAGCTCTGTATATAACTGCTTTTTTCAATCTACTTATAAGTTGTGATTATAAGACTGAGAATTAGTACATTTCATCAGGAAAATGTTCAATGATTACCTCCTTATGTGTATTGTATCATTTACTCAATCTATTTTTCCTGGATTTCCCATTGACAGCTTATTTGTGGTGGCTTTTTCTTTGCCTCTTAGTCTTTTAATACTGCCTTTATGCATTTTGTTACATTATATAATTTTAATGAACTTATTTTCAAGTTTGTATCATTTTTATATTTTTTATTTTTATCCTTAACCATTTATTTTCTCTTACTAGTTTTATTTCGACCCACTCTATATTTTTAATATAGATAATATTTTATTCATTTAAAAAATCCCATGTTTTATTCTCTTCCTACTGTCTTAATTTTAGAAGTAATTATGTTAGTCTTATTTATCACATTTTTTCAGATTATCATTCTTAAATATTTCCTATTCTAGCAGGATATTTGATGCTTCTTGATTTTCTCCACTATAGAAATCTGCACTGTAACTCATGTAGAAAAACCTCAGTTGTTAGATATAACTCTTCTCTTTGTGTCTTCAAGAAAAATAAGTACTTGCTGATTGTAATTTTAATGCTCCACTATTGCCCACTGTCCGCAAATATGAACAGATGCATTTAATGGTGATTAAATGTGACAGAAAAACCTCTTTTGCAATATTGTACTTTTAAAATTACAACTCACATTTAGTGGAAGTGTGTGTGTGTGTGTGTGCGCGTGTGTGCGTGTGTGCGTGTGTGTGTGTGTGTGTGTGTGTGTATGTGTTTCCGATTGTGTGAGAACACCTTTTTCACCTTTTTCTGTGGTTTACACAGTTCTCTTAGATCTTTTTGATAATCTGCTTTTAGATCAATTTCTCTGTGTCGTAACTATCGGAAGCTGCAATTGCTATTGATTGGAACCTGAATTTCAGACTGGGAGCTCTCCATCTCTATCTTTTTATTGTCCAATAAGGATCTGTTCTAAGATAATAAAATTATTTGAAGTCTCACATCACAGGGGTCACACGGCCTCTTCCCTTGTGTTCTATGAAGGTGGAAAGTGCACTCTTTGTTTCTCCAGGGTAGCTGCCCTAAGGAGCTCACAGGCTTCCTCCTCATTCTCAGCCCTGCTCAGCATCTTCATCCATTCTGAATTCTCTGGACTTTCTTACCAGTGAGTTCAGTGGCTTCAATGCCTTCTTCTAACCTACCATCTCGAATTTCTTTCACACCAAGGGCATTGTGTATCTGGTTATTTACTGAGTTTGTTCAGTCTTTAACAACATCTGTTATTAGTTATTTGGTTTGGTAGGAAATAACTTTCATGATGAGTCTCGACCACAGGTTCAATATATCCTTAAGTTCTTCTTTGATTTTAGTTGGTTCCTTTTGTATCTTTGATATTATCTTATTTGTTTTGTATGTCTTTGGTTGAGCAAGATAAAGAATTATGAGCGATGAGAATTCTCTTTGGTCTGGCTCTCGGACTGCGTGAAGAAGTTGGGATTTCTGTCATCTTTTTCTCATTTGCCTGCTTCTCATCTGCTTTGGTGTCTGCCTGTCTTTTAACACCTTCATTATGCCTCTCAACATCAGAGTGACTTTCTATTTTCTTTTCATTTCTTCCAGTTATCATCCCTTTTTATTCACATTTTATTCCTGATTTTTTTTTTTTTTGAGTTTCCATCTTTCCAATTCCATTTTTTATTGTACTGGAGCCGTTATTACTTGCCCTTGAGTATTCAGAAAGGACATGTTTTGTTTAAAGTTTTGATTTTATTGTGAAATATCTTCTCCTTTTACTCTTTTTCCTTATCTAATTACTCTATTGGAAACTTTTCATTAATTGTTTTTTGTCATTTCCCTGTATACTCCCTTCTCATAACTTTATAGGTTTTATACTAGGTACTTTTGTATAATTGCTGGCTGTTGTATAAAATGTGGTGAAGGCTTGAAAAATGAGCAAGGAAAGAAACAATCTCTCTCCTCTTTCTCTCTGAATTTTAACTTTTTTTTTCATTTTAGGGGGATATTGATAAATAATATCTGCTATCAATATACCTTTTATGTGAAATATTTGATCTTAGTGAATATTAATATACATACTAGTCGTCCTATCAGTTCACAGTTATTTTAGTAAGCATACGCCACGCCTACTCTCACCAAATGCTAATTTCAAGTATATTCTAGAATATAGATATGTGGCCTTTCCAGGCAATTGTCTGTTTTTCCTAGGTTATGGGATTACTTGGTTAGGAAAGAAGTGTGAGTCTCATGACTGGCTTGTGTCTCTGCATCCTTAGGTTGGTGCTTCTACAGGTTTATTTCCACCCAGCCTATCTTCTTTCTCCAAAACCCCAACAGATATTTCTATAAACAGGCAGTATGTATGTGCCCTTATTTAGTTCTACATTCTTGGCTACTGTGAAACATTTCATACAAGCATTTTACACAAACGAAGTGATACAGTAAGATCTGGCTACTTTAAGGGTATTAAGGATGTAATGCACCGAGCAGAAGGCTGCCTTCTTGATGCGGCCTTGCATCTTGCTTGATGCATTTTCTCTGAATCTCTTATGTCACTAGGGGTCTAATATTTAGCATCCTCATCAGCCTTAACTTGAAGTTGGTGGATGAATGTCAGAGGTCATAAGCATGAAACTAGTAAAAGAAAACCAAGAAAACAATGCTCATCCTAAAACTACATCTTCAAGACATGTTCCTTAAGGGCCTGGTAAGTTCATTTAAGGCAGTCCTTATGAGGATTTCTCATTTCAAATGTTTTTCCCTTTTTCATTTTTCCCTACAATAACCCCCTATACCCTCCCCCTGCTTCTATGAGGGTGCTCCCTCACCCACCCATCCACTCCTGCCTTACCAGCCTAGCATTGCCTTATGCTGGGGCATCAAGCATTCACAGAACTAAGGGTCTCCCCTCTCACCGATGTCAGATAAGGCCACCCTCTTCTACATATGCAGCCAAAGCCATGGGTCCCTCCATGTGTATTCTTTGGTTAGTGGTTTGGAGCTCTGGGGTGTCTGGTTGGCTGATATTGTTGTTCTTCCTGTGGGGTTGTAAACCTGTTTAGCTCCTTCAGTCCTTCCCCTAACTCCTCCACTGGGGTCGCTGTGCTCAGTCCAATGGTTGGCTGCGAGCATGTGCATCTGTATAGTAAGGCTCTGGTAGAGCCTTTCGGGAGACCTCCATATCAAGCTCCTGTCAGCACACACTTCTTGGCATCAAACCCAGTGACTGGGTTTGGTAACTGTATATGGGATGGATCTCCAAGTGGGGCAGTCTCTGAATGACCTTTCCTTCAGTTGCTACTCTACTCTTTGTCCCTGCATTTCCTTTGTGCATATTTTTATTTTTAAATAAATATTTTATATAATATTTTCACAGAAATAATCTGTTAAATTACAGGAGAGATGTGTTTATAAAAAGTGCTTGGTTTATTTAATTTTTTTTTACAATTTTATCATGAAATCAGAAACTCAATAGGGAATACTTATATTTTTACCAATTAACAATGTATAGAAATAGGTTTTGTGGCACTAAAAGTTAAAGCAAATGACTTTCTTTCTTTCTTTCTTTCTTTCTTTCTTTCTTTCTTTCTTTCTTTTTTTGTTTTTTGTTTTTTTGTTTTTTGTTTTTTGAGACAGGGTTTCTCTGTACATCCCTGGCTGTCCTGGAACTCACTCTGTAGACCAGGCTGTCCTCGAACTCAGAAATTCGCCTGCCTCTGCCTCCCAAGTGCTGGGATTAAAGGCGTGTGCCACTACTGCCCTGCACAAATGACTTTCTTTATGGAGATAATAATTTATTTTGTGTACTGAAAGATTATTTTAAAATACACTTGTCAATTTTAGAACATCCATATTATTTTTTAATATTATTTAATTTTTAATTTGTTGATGTTACTGTTTGGCCTGCATGCATGTCTATGTGCCACATGCAGGCCTACTGCTCACAGAGGCCAGAAGAGGGTGTCAGATGCCTTGAGTTTGGCATTACAGACAGTTATGAGCTGCCATGCGGGTGCTAGAAACAGAGCCCAGGTCCACTGGAAGACTTGCCAGTGATGATTGTGACATATCTTCAGACCCTCTTTTTAAAAATTCATACATAAACTTATTTTTTACTTTTTTATTTCTAATTTGTTTTCTTATGACTTTTTCTACAAAGTTAGCAGCATTACATTATCTTTGAAGACTGAAAATATTTTTTGAATGCATGAGCACAGTAAATATGGTGTGCGTCTACCTGCAGAGGAAGGAAATCAGAGCTGATCATCTTTTGTGGCTCTTCCCTTCACCTGTAAACCACAGGGATTACAAGTACAGGACCCTCCATCCATCTGGCTTGTTGCTAGGGTCCTGGAGATGAGAAACTAAGATTCCATTCCTGCAGTGAGCTCTTTACTCACTCTGATAACTCTTCTAACAGCAACACATTTGTGTGTGTGTGTGTGTGTGTGTGTGTGTGTGTGTTCGCGCGCGTGCACGTGCATGTGTGCAGTCTCTACTTAATAACAAAGTACCAACTGGATTTATAAGTATTCTTTACTCTGTGTGCACATTCTTCAAGAGTTCAAAATATTGAGGTTCAATCATCAATAACCACCTAGTTATATGATCTATCTAATCGTATGCAATTAGAGGTTTCTACATGGACCATTCCAAGACCTTAACTTTTGAATGAAAAGAGAAGCTGGGCCAGACTGAATTCATAACTTGTGCTCACAGCCTCCTAGTACTTTGGACCCAATCAGGGTCATTTTAAAGCCAGTGTGAGATATCAGAGTAAGTATAAAGTTAGGTGAATTTAGACCCTTATTTGAACACTAGAAAGGAGGGCCCAAGGAGCCACAAAAAAAACCACAAAATAACCAGATGAACTGTTTTCCTTTTTTTAAAAAAGAAATTAGAAATCCAACAATTCTACAATCCAGAAGCATAACTTAAGAAAATGATGCCTTATTGTCCGTTCTAGCTGTTTCTGGCCTCAACAGCCCCAACTTACACGCTTCTGTAACTTCTTGAGTGTGGAATAGTGCTTCTTCATGGCTTTATTGCTTTCATGCTATCTAGCTTGTCTTATTAACCATAATTCACTCCCAGCTGCTGGATTCATCATTGATGTCTCCAGAGTCTTTATAGAAGCTCTGCTATAGAAGAGCTGTCTGTACTGGCATCTTCTTCCACATTTCAGTTTGTATTATTTTCTGTTGTTGTTAGGCCATAAATTTCTTCTTTACATTCACATGTAAGCCATGGCTCAGATGCAGTTATTGATAAAAAAAAATGTACAAACCCCCTATTCATATTCATTTACCACCTCTGACTATTTACAAATTCTCTCGTCTTGTGGTCTAGATCTCTTTTCAAATGGATCTTGTCAGTAACCCTTCCCCACCTTCCTGTCTGCCTTATAGTTGGACGCTTCTCTCCCAACCCCATGGATCTAATCAATGCTCCATGAAGCATTAGTAAATTTCAAGTCAATGGGTTACATAGAATCACTAAAACCACATCACTAATTGTTAGAATACATTTCATCATCATGGTAAAGTAGAGGGGCTTTCCCAAAAGAGCAAAACTTCCTTGCCTTATGTTTTGAAACTCAAGTGATAGAAAAAAGTTGCTGCATCCTCAATGACAGCAGTGTTAAAAGATACCTTAAACACCTGAGGCGCATTAAAAAATACCTCTTTTCACAGTCTCTCCTAAGTAATATGGGCTTTTATCATGAAAAGATGTTCTACAGTGGGTCTCTAGATTCTCCGATTCTCCGAGTGGCTTTAGAAAGGTTTGTGATTTTGCATCAACAGTTACAGTAACTAGAGAAGAATTATTACTTCCTTAACTTTGTGGCTCTGTGCCGACAGAAAAAATAGCTAAAAATATCAAAGCCAGATGGCTCTAGAGGAAATGCCTCTGATGCTTTGGCTGTTGTTAAGACACCCCAGGAGGGACTCTTTTATGGCTAGTCAGCATGGCCTGCCGCACTGGCCCATCTGCTCACTAAATCTTGTGTAAGAGCACTTATGGACTATGTTATCTTTAACTGAGCAGCAATGTGCCTGCTCTATGATATCTGACTTTAAAATTAACAAATTAGGGGGTGTGTAGGTTAAAATAAACAGGCAACATAATATCTTAAACATATCTACAGGTTCATACACCTTTAGCTAAACCAGAAGGGAGGAATCTGAGAGTAACGGAGGTTTTAACTAAACAGAATTTTCTCAGATCATTTTACATATGACCAGGTAGAGGAGAAAGGCATGGAAGGGCTGTGAAAATCTATTCCCATCTCCAGGGACTTGCAGGAAATGATGTTTTATAACTTTACTCAACCTCTTACATGGGAGTGGTAAAGCTCAAGAGTGGCTGTTTATATCTGACCCATCGTTCCTCCATTTCAGTCAAGTTGATAGACAGCATTGCAAAGAATGACTCCATCTGGTAAAACCCAGAGCATGTTGGTTGTCTTCTGAGGTGGGGAAGTCCTGATTTATAGGCTCAGTAGAGTTTCATGTTGTAACTTGTAACCTATTTAAGTTTTGGGTTTTAAGCAGCAGTTTGCAGACCCCCCTAAATATTGGTATTTAAAGTCATGGTATTTAAAGGAATTTTCAAGAAGCAAAATTTTTGCTATTATGTATTTATTTGTTTGCAAATCTATGATGGGAAAGATCTAACACACACAAATATGTGATATTCTTTAAAATTAATCTGACAAAGACTCCCCAGAAAGAGAATTCATTTCAAGTCTTTACTGCTTTTAAAAATAAGCAGTAACATTACTGTATTATGTCACATAGGAATTTTCTTCTAAAAATTCAGAGTTAAAATAGCTACTTAAAAGCCTTAGGCAATATTGTAGCTTAGGCGTATACTAGAAAATGATCTGATTATACCTCATGTGAAGTACAAAAAGTATAGTGGGAAATGAGTTCATCTCAATAGTGCCAACTTATTTCTGATTTATTGGTTGATCCAATTGGTAATGTAATTGTGGGTAATGGAATTTAAGCATGAACAAGGAGGTAGCTATGCACATTTTGGAACTTTGGCTCCTGAATGCCAACAGCGGAAACTGATGCACCTAAGGGTTCAGAGATCTTTTAGGGAATAGAAAGCAGGGCAGATAGCAGAGGTCATGGCCACTATATTTTCTGCTTTGCAAAATCTATAAAAATTATCATCCACATACCTAATAAACCATGCAATAAATAAAAGGCATATTTTTTTTTTAAAAAAAGGTACTCTCATATAGTGCTGACAAGTCTAGGATCTCTTACTTAAAGCAAAGTGATAAGCCTTGCTTACAAACAATGCTTTCATTAATTAGACTCAACAAGGTAAAGACATGGAAATAGACATTGCTTTAAGTCAGAATACTATTATTTATTGACATTTTATATCTATTAGTGTTTGGCCTGCATATATATATATGCATTGTGAATATGCAGTGCATGAGGAGGCCAGAAGAGGTCATCAGATCGCCCTGAAACATGAGCTATAGCTATAGATATCATTAGTTACAATGTGCATTCTAGGAATTGAAAATGACTTCAAACAAACAAACAAACAAACAAACAAACAAAAAAAGCCCAGGCCAGATAGTAATACAGAGTTCTTATCACACCTTAAAAGAAGACCTAATACCAATACTCTTCAAACTATTCCATAAAATAGAAACAAAAGGAACATTACTTAATTCATTCTATGAAACCACAATTACTCTGATGCCTAAAACATAAAGGCCCAACAAAGAAAGAGAACTTTAGACCAATTTCCCTAATGACTATCTATACAAAAATACTCAATAAAATTCAACCAAATCTAAGAACACATCAAAATGATCATCCACCACGATCAAGTAGGCTTCATCCCGGGGTGCAGGGATGGTTCAATATATGGAAATCCATCAATGTAATCCACTACATAAACAAACTAAAAAAAAAAAAAAAAACCGAATGGTCATTTCATTAGATGCTGAGAAAGCATTTGACAAAATCCAACACTCCTTGATGATAAAAGTCTTGGAAAGATCAGAATTCAAGGCCCATCCCTATACATAGTAAAAGCAATATACAGCAAACTGGTGGCCAACATCAAACTAAATGCAGAGAAACTTGACGCAATCACGCTAAAATCTGGCACTAGACAAGGCTGTCACTCTCTTTCTACCTGTTCAATATAGTACTCTAAGTCCTTGCCAGAGCAATTAGACAACAAAACAAGGTCAAGGGGATACAAATTAGAAAGGAAGCAGTCAAAGTACCACTATTTGCAGATGATATCATAGTATATTTAAGTGAACCCAAAATTTCCACCAGAGAACACCTACAGTTGATAAACAACTTCAGCAAAATGTCTAGATATAAAATTGACTACAAATCAGGGGCCTTCCTTTACTCAAAGTAAAAATGGCCATCTTGCCTAAAGCAATCTACAGATTCAATGCAATCCCCATCAAAATTCCAAATCAATTCTTCATAGAGTTAGAAAGAGCAATTTCCAAGTTTATCTGGAATAGCAAAAATCCAGGATAGCAAAAACTATTCTCCACAACAAAAGATCAGGGATGGTGATTCTGTCAGAAGTTCTTTTTATTGTTGAGAATAGTTTTAGCTATCCTGGGTTTTTTTATTATTCCAGATAAATTTGAAAATTGCTCTTTCTGACTCTATGAAGAACTGAGTAGGAATTTTGATGGGGATTTCATTGAATCACCATCCCTGATCTCAAGCTATACTACAGAGCAATTGGGACAAAAACTGCACAGTATTGGTACAATGACAGGCAGGTAGATCAATGGAACAGAATTGAAGACCCAGAAATGAACCCACACACCTCTGGTCACTTGATCTTTGACAAAGGAGCTAAAACCATCCAATGGATAAAAGACAGCATTTTCAACAAATGGTGATAGGTCAAATGTGTATGAACATAGAAGAATGCAAATCCCATTCTACATATAAGAATGCAAATTTATCCATTCTTATCTCCCTGTCTAACTGTTAAGTCCAAGTAGATCAAGGACCTCCACATAAAACCAGACACATTGAATCTAATAGAAGAGAAAGTGGGGAAGAGCCAGGAGTACATGGGCACAGGGGAAATTTTCCTGAACAGAACACCAATGGCCTATGCTCTAAGATCAAGAATTGACAAGTGGGACCTCATAAAATTGCAAAGCTTCTATAAGGCAAAGGACACTGTCAATAGGATAAGACAGCAACCAACAGAGTAGGAAAAGATCTTTACCAATCCTACATTCAATAGAGGGCTAATATCCAATATATACAAAGAACTCAAGAAGTTAGACTCCAAAGTACCAAATAACCATGCTAAAAATGGGATACAGAGCTAAACAAAGAATTCTCAACTGAGGAATACCGGATGGTTGAGAATCACCTAAAGAAATGTTCAACATCCTTAATCATCAGGGAAATGCAAATCAAAGCAACCCTGAGATTCCACTTCACACCAGTCAGAATGGCCAAGGTCAAAAACTCAGGGAATAGCAAATGCTGGAGAGGGTGTGTAGAAAGAAGAACACTCCTCCACTGCTGGTGGTTTTGCAAGCTGGTAAAATCACTCTGGAAATCGGTTTGGCAGTTCCTCAGAAAACTGGGCATAGCACTACCTGATGACCCAGCTATACCACTCCTGGGCATATTCCCATAAGATACTCTAACACGTAATAAGGACACATGCTCTACTATGTTCATAGTAGCTTTATTTCTAATAGCCAGAAGCTGGAAAGAACCCAGATGTCCCTCAACAGAGGAATGAATACAGAAAATGTGGTACATTTATACAATGGAATACTACTCAGCTATTAAAAACAATGAATTCATGAAATTCTTAGGCAAAGGATAGAGCTAGAAACTATCATCCTAAGTGAGGTAACCCAATCACAAAAGAACACACATGGTATGCACTCATTGATAAGTGAATATTAGCCCAAAAGCTCGGAACACCCAAGATACAACTCACAGACCACAAGAAGCTCAAGAAGAAAGAAGACCAAAGTGTGGATACTTTGATCCTTATTGGAAAGTGGATCAAAATACCCAAGGCTCTCATCCAACCAATAGAATGAACATAGGCTCCCCAATGGAGCAGCCAGAGAAAGGACCCAAGGAGCTGAAGAGGTTTGCAGCCCTGCAGGAGGAGCAATAATATGTACCAGCCAGTACCTCAAGAGCTCTCACGAGCTAAACCACCAACCAAATATTGCACATGGAAGGACCCATGGCTCTAGCTACATATGTAGCAGAAGATGACCATTTCAGACATGAGAGGAGAGGCCATTGGTCTTGTGAAGCCTAGATTCCCCAGAATAGGGGAATGCAAGTTAGAAAACTGGGAGGAGGACAGTGATCAAGGGGAGAGGGAATGGAGTAGGTTTTTTTTTTTGTTTGTTTTTTGTTTTTTGTTTTTGTTTTTTTTTTTTTGGTGAGGCAATGTGGAAAGTGGTTTGCATTTAAATGTAAATAAAGCAAATATCTAATAAAAATTATTAAAAAAGAAAATGTATCTTCTAGAAGAGCAACTAACGCTAATTGTTGAGCCATATCTTAAGCCCCAGCTTAAAATATTTTCAAAGTGACTTTCTATAAATGTATATTGAAGGGTGTTATACTTTTGTAACCTTGTGATGAATACATCTACACATATTTTTTTCTTTAGCTCAATATGTTTTTGAATCAATTAAACTGGCCCATGAATGCAGTTTGCTGTGGCTAAAATTTCAGTTCATGCACAGTTTCCTTTAAAAACAAATAAAAGTATAAATTTACTCATATCTTAACCATTCTAGTGCATTATATTTTGTCTGACCTAGGAAGTTAAGCAGTTTCAGGCCAAGGAGATCCTAGAAACTCACCTTCTCTTCAGTTACTTTATATTTAAATAGGTGTGATGACAATATTTATATGCCTGCATATGATTATTATGAAAATTCATAAGTCGATATATGTGTATATTTTATTAGCAAGAGAGGAAAAGGATGGGCAAGATCCCCAAATCCAGCTTTTAATGTGTTTACTGTATTTGGAATATACTACTCATTCATAGTTTCTTTGTTTCATGGAAGAATTCTTTTAATGTTTCAAGAACATGGAACAGAATAAAGGAAAATGTTCTCATGTCTTAAAAGCCTATGTTTTTGCCTCAGGCAGTCTCTTGGAGGCTATATCTCACAAAGGACCTGGGAGTCTGATTCAACAGTAGTACACTCTGTCAGAACTTATAGTTACTATGATTCTTTGGAGGTCTTTTAATTTCCAATGTTTGGAGTCTGTGTTTCTGCCCTTCCTTCAAACTATCTAGTCAATTACTTAGTGAAATGTCATTTGTTCTGTTACTGGTGTTGCATGCAGAATGGCTCGACAAAGCAAACTAATAAAATAAACTTTTCAGAATTAAAAAAAAAGTATTAGAGAAAAGAAGAATGCCAAAGGGTCTGTTTCTAACAGGAGGAATGGAAACTAACGTGTGCCTCTGATGAAGGCAACAGCACACAGAACTTCTTTGTGGTTTCACAGGAAAAGGTGGCAACCCGACCCCAGCATGGTAGCAATCATGTAAAAGAATAATGCATTCTCAGCTTCAGGGTGATAGTGCTTATATTTTTAGGTGCAGTGTGATTTTTAACTATGTCGAGCTGATAATTAAAATTAAGGTAGGTGCATGAATAATTCATGCCAAATGAAAATGGCTCACATACAAAAAAGTTAATGACACAAGTCATGCATTCAGGAATCTAAAAAAAATGTTCTCCACTTTCAGATATTTGTTATATACAATGAAAAGTGTCAAAGAGCACATTATTGAAGGAAAATGAAAATCTTTTTTTTTCCTTTACGTTTTTTGGAAGCATTTCAGTGTATTTGGACTTCACCGCTTCATCTCCTTCCTGGGCCTTTGAATATAAATCTGCTGTAGAGGTATAAACAAGGATGGAATCCTGAAATAGCTTTATGAATGAAATTGTTACATATTTTGAAATATGCTTATAATATCTCAATGCCTATTAATGAATTTAACTTAGGGCACCTCTTCATTTCACTGTAATGCTGAAGAATATTTTGACAAAAAAAAAAAACCCCAGCAGTCTTTAAGAATAACCCTTTGGAGGATATTTTTAGTTAAAATGCTAAAATATAGAGAAGTTATGCTGTTGAAGCTAAATCTCCAGACTTGCAGAAGATGACTGAGCACTATAGAACAATTCAGAATTCTGTACACATATCCTGCTTACATTATGAAAATTCTCCACAAATTTTTCCTACTCCCTGTCATTCACATGGGAGGGGGACACTCTTCTTTCTTCAAGTATAACCACAAAAATGAATTGAACAGTAAAGTTATATATAGTTGCTCAGTGTCCTTATACCATATATGTATTATAAACCTCATGAGGTATAGTTTTTATACCATATATGTATTATAAACCTCATGAGGTATAGTTTTTGCAGTCCTTTGGGTGATGACTTTATTTATAAATTCCATGGTATCATACTGTATTGTGAATTTACAATCTATTCATATTTGAAATGTTTAGTCCTCTATGATATATTGATTAATTCTTGGCTTTTAGTGATAATGAACTATGGATATCATCTAAACACCATTAGTTAATGTTTACTTTCTTGTCTACTTATATTGTGTCAATTTAAAGAATCACTAAGCTTACTTATAAAATGATATGCTCAGAAGAATACTACTAAATAAATATACTTTTTAAATTTTTTTAGATCATTATTAACGAGTGCCCCAAATTTACAAAGTAGATATCATAAGGCTTACCATTATCTTATATCATATGAAATATTAATGTCAAACTTTGCTTATGGAAAGAATTTGTTATCATATATTAATGATTTAACACTTGCTTTTAATGTTTGAGACATGAAGTCAATTACAAATATCTGATAGATGGTTGCAATATATATAAAAATTTAACAATTCAAACATTTTACATTTTATCAGAAATTTTTCTATTGCTTATATATAATTAATTTCACAATACTTAAGTTTATTTAAACTATAATATTAAAACAACAAATTAGTTGAAAAAATCTCATCATCTCAACATTCCACACATATACACAAATGCATGCTCATCTGTATCTCTCTTCCTTATTATTAAAAAGTGATAATATGGGTTGATGGTGTAGTATAGCAATGTAGTAAATGTTTAATATGTTTAAATAACCTAAATTGTGATACTAAGTCTTCAGTTTGATTTTAATACATTAGTTTTCATTTAATATTAAGGTTACAGGCATTAGTAAAACAACAAACTAATCTATAGAATTTTGTGTATTTGCAAGACTGAAGTCTACTGAATTGTGATTTTCAAGACATTAGTCACTTTGATGATGAAGTAACTGGGAAAGGGCTTGAAGAACTGGAAGAGAGTAATCAGTGGAGGTGAGCTGGTACCTGAATACCTCAGCACAAGGGGAAAGCTCTGAGGATGCAGATTTTGGGGAAAAAAGTATATGCAAACCATCCATCATTTCACTGTTCACGGCAAGAGTCTATGGGGTCAAGATATAAAATTACACTAGTAACTCTGTTTTAAAACATATTTACAGCTTCCTGGACAGGATTACATTTCCTTGTCCTTTCCTTGGTCATGTTGGTGGCTTATTGGAACAGGGAAGAAAAGGAAGGCTGTAATTTTCTGGCAATTGGAGTTGTCATTCTTTCTTCCTATAGAAATATTTAGCTGTTGGTTTAAACTGGATACTATTAAGTAGATTAAAATAAAACAGGGCCCAGTTTAGTTTAATTGAGATGAACTCATCAACAGCTACAAAGTTAAAATATAACAGCAACAATGTAATTCCAGACTTATAAAATGACACTGAGTTTCTGCATGGTGATTATGCAACATTGTTGCATCAGTATTCCAACTGGTACTCTCTTTAACTAAACAAAAAAATTAGTGACATAGAAGAAGCATTTGGCATAGAAAATCTGCTTAACTATGCTTACTCAAGGAATTCTGAAGAAAGTTCTGTTCACTAGAGTCTTAGATGATGATCTTCCTGGCAACTGCTAACAAAGCAGAATTATATGTTTTATTTCCCCCCTTTTTTTCAACTATTTTTTTTATAACCACACAATTTAAAAGATGAATTGAATACTTTAACTTTACTAATTTGGAAATGCCAAATTAACATATAAATTAGGCCCTGCTTTTCCCCTCACATCAGCTTGCTTTTCTGTTTCCTGGGGCTAAGTTTCTCCAGCTACAGATTTCCCAGTAAACCCTATTCTGATAGGAAGGGAAACACTTGATGTCCTGCCTGTAATAGAAGTGACAAAAAATAGATCTACTTGTCAATATTGCTGTAACAAGATGCCTCTGTGAATGATGCCTTTTCTCATTGTTGCTATAGTTAGGCAGAACTAAGCTCCTTAAGTGAGCAAATATCTGTCATAGGGAAATTTGATGGTTAACCTTGATTGTCAAGTTGATGAGCCTTCAAATCACCTTGGAGACACATTTCTGAGGATGTCTTTGAATGTGTTTCCAAGGAAGTTTAATTGAGGAAGGAATGAGTGGACAGGCAGGATCCCATTGAGTGAAGTTCTTTATTGACACCTCCCCACTAAAAAAAAAAAAACCTG
Source organism: Apodemus agrarius (assembly GCA_964023405.1). Lineage (NCBI taxonomy): Eukaryota > Metazoa > Chordata > Mammalia > Rodentia > Muridae > Apodemus > Apodemus agrarius. The sequence goes on along the minus strand of OZ030012.1, from coordinate 94,964,929 downwards.
TGGAAAATGTCATTGGAATTTTAATAATTACATTGATTTTGAGATTGTAATCGATAATATGATCATTATGAAATGTTCATTCTTTCCATAAATGAACATGCTCTTTCAGTCTTCTTTTCTTCACTGTTTAGCAAACCACTCTTGAGTAAAAGCAAACAAAAAACTAAAAGTGCAATATTTAGAGGTGTCACAATTGAATTCAAATGACAGAATACACAATTTTTAGTTTGAAGCACTTCTCCACAAGATGACAGTGCATCGGGATAGTGTGGAACCTTTCTGGATAAGGAGCTTCAGTCGTAAATATGTCACTTAGGGTGGGCCTTGGATGGTATGATCCTCCCCTGCTTCCATCCATGACCTCAAAATGTCATATTTCCTGTGATGGAAAGCAAGCTCCCATTATGAGTGAGTGTCTACCCCAGCCCCCATGTACTCTCCACCATAATATTCTCTGAAATGAGAGAAAAATTTCCTATTTTCAGTCAGGAATTTGACCACAGTGAAGAATGGCAGTAGAAGAAGAAAGATAATTATTACAGAATCATAATGAAAAGGGCAGCATGCAGGTTCAGCTGGATAGTCACATAGGAAACAGATTAGCTGGGCAGTGGTGGCACACACCTGTAATCCCAGCACTTGGAAGGCAGAGGCAGGCGGATTTCTGAGTTCGAGGCCAGCCTGCTCTACAGAGTGAGTTCCAGGACAGCCAGGGCTACACAGAGAAACCCTGTCTCGAAAAAAAATAAACAAAAATAAAAAAAGATAGAAAAAGGAAACAGATCCATATTTCTCACCTTGTATAAAATCCAATTCATAGCTGAATAGGCTATGCTGTCTGCTGCTTCCTCCTTTGGAAACTTACAGGTACCTCTGGTACCATGAAAGCTAGTCCTCAGGGAGGGGGAAATCAGGTCAGTTCCAAACTCAGAGCCTTTGTTTCTGAAGTACACAGTGTCTTCAGTAATAGGGATTTACCTTACATCTCCAGAGTAACCAGGGGAAAAAGCAATAGGTTGTATGTTTGGGGAGTTTCTCTCTTTTAAAAATTACTTTATTTATTTATTTTTATTTATTTTTATTTATTTTTATTTTCTATATTCTATGTTTACATTCCAAAGGCTTTCCCCTTTCCCAGTTCCCACCCACCATAGTTCCCATAGTTCCTCTCCCCCCCAACTATTCCCCAATCATTCCCCTTCCCCCCTCGGTTTCTTTACTAAACTGGATGCAATCTTTACATGCCCAGGGTCCTCTCCTTTCTTCTTCTTGGGAATCATTTGACTTGCTATTTGTGTCTTGAGTATTTAGTGCTTCTGGGCTCATTAATATCCACTTATCAGTGATTGCATTTCATGTGCATTCTTTTGTGATTGGGCTAATTCACTCAGGATGATATTTTCCAGGTCTAACCATTTACCTACAAATTGCATGAATTCATTATTTTTAATTGCTGAGTAGTATTCCATTGTATAAATATACCACATTTTCTGTATCCATTCCTCCTTTGAGGGATATTTGGGCTCCTTCCAATTTCTGGCTACTATAAACAAGGCTGCTATAAACATAGTGGAGCATGTGTCTTTATTGCATGCAGGGGAATCCTCTGGGTATATGCCCAGGAGTGGTATGCCAGGGTCCTCTGGAAGTGGCATGCCCAATTTTCTGAGGATCCGCCAAACTGATTTGCAGAGCGGTTTTACCATTTTGCAATCCCACCAACAGTGGAGGAGTGTTCCTCTTTCTCCACACCCTCGCCAGCACTTGTTGTCTCTTGAGTTTTTAATCTTAGCCATTCTGACTGGTGTGAGGTGGAATCTCAGGGTTGTTTTGATTTGCATTTCCCTGATGACTAATGATGTTGAACATCTTTTAAGGTGTTTCTCGGCCATCCGAATTTCTTCTGGTGAAAATTCTTTGTTTAGCTCTGTGCTCCATTTTTTGATAGGGTTATTTGGTTCTTTGCGGTCTAACTTCTTGAGTTCTTTGTATATATTGGATATTAGCCCTCTGTCGGATGTGGGGTTGGTGAAGATCTTTTCCCACTTTGTTGGTTGCCGTTTTGTCCTTCTGACAGTGTCCTTTGCTTTGCAGAAACTTTGTAATTTTATGAGGTCCCATTTGTCGATTCTTGATCTTAGTGCATAAGCTATTGGTGTTCTGTTCAGGAACTTTTCCCCTGTGCCCAAGTCCTCCAGGTCTTCCCAAGTTTCTTTTCTAATAGTTTCAGTGTGTCTGGTATTATGTGGAGGTCCTTGATCCACTTGGAGTTGATCTTAGTGCAAAGAGATAAGAGTGGGTCAATTCGCATTCTTCTGTATGTTGACCTCCAGTTGAACCAGCACCATTTGTTGAAAAGGCTATCTTTATTCCACCGGATGGTTGTGGCTCCTTTATCAAAGATCAAATGACCATAAGTCTGTGGGTTAATTTCTGGGTCTTCAATCCTGTTCCATTGTTCTGCTTGCCTGTTGCTATACCAATACCATGCAGTTTTTAACACAATTGCTCTGTAGTACTGCTTGAGGTCAGGGATATTGATTCCCCCAGAAGTCCTTTTATTGTTGAGAATAGTTTTAGCTATCCTGGGTTTTTTTGTTGCTCCAGATGAATTTGAGAATTGCTCTTTCTAGATCTATGAAGAATTGAGTTGGGATTTTGATGGGGATTGCATTGAATCTGTATATTGCTTTTGGCAAGATGGCCATTTTTACTATATTGATCCTGCCAATCCAGGAGCAAGAAATATTTTTCCATCTTCTGAGGTCTTCTTCGATTTCTTTCTTCAAGGACTTGTAGTTCCTGTTGTACAGATCTTTTACTTGTTTGGTTAGAGTTACGCCAAGATACTTTATGTTGTTTGTGGCTATTGTGAAGGGTGTTATTTCCCTAATTTCTTTCTCAGCCTGCTTGTCCTTTGAGTACAAGAAGGCCACTGACTTGCTTGAGTTAATTTTATAACCTGCCACTTTGCTGAAGTTGTTTATCAGCTGTAGAAGTTCTCTGGTGGAGTTTTTTGGGTCGCTTAGGTAAACTATCTTATCGTCTGCAAATAATGATAGTTTCACTTCTTCCTTTCCAATTTGTATCCCTTTGACTTCCTTATGTTGTCTAATTGCTACATTCCAAATATTGCCACCATTTCCAGTTTTCCCATCCAATAGTTTTTCACTCCTCCCCCACACCCCTTTACCTCTGATAGGGTACGCCCCATCCCACCCAACACCTGCCCACCTCTCTCACCTATTCACCCACCTCAGCTAACCGCACCTCCCACCACATCTCCCTTTCCTGAGGCATCAAGTCTCTACAGGATCAGGTGTATCCTCTCCCATTGAGGCAAGACAAGGCAGTCCTCTGCTACATATGTATCGAGAGCCAAGGACCAGCCTATGTATGCTCCTTGGTTGATGGTTTAGTCTCTGTGAGCTCCCAGGGGTCCAGGTTTGTTGATACTGTTGGTCTTCCTATGGGGTTGCCATCCCATTCAGCTCCTTCAATTCTTCCCCTAACTCTTTCCTAGGGGTCCCTGACTTCAGTCCAATGGTTGGCTCTAAAATATTGGCATCTGTCTCAGTCAGCTGCTGGTAGAGTTTCTCAGAGGGCAGCCATGCTAAGCTCCTATCTGCAAGCACAACATGGCATCAGTAATAGTGTCAAGATTTGGTACCCACCCATGGGATAAATTCCAAGTTAGGCTTGCCCTTGTATTTCTTTTCGTCAGGAACAATTGTGGATTAAAAATTTTGAAGATAGGTTAGTGACCCCCATCCCTTCACTGGGGGGGGGCTGTCTGTCTACTGGAGTTGGTCCCTTCAGGTTCCATCTCCCCCACTGTTGGGCATTTTGACTGAGGTCATCCCCACTGAGTCCTGGGAACCACTCACATTTCAATGCTCTGGGACTTTCTAGAGCCCCGTATCCCCTCCCTGGGGCAGTTGCATGTTTCTATTCATTATCCTGACCACTCTGAATGTCTCTTCCCATACCTGAGTCTGTCCCCTTTACTGTCTCCCTCCCCTCTCCCACCCAATTCCCTCCCTCTGCCTCCCACGATTATTTTGTTCCTTGTTCTAAGTGAGATTGAAGCATCTTCACTTTGGCCTTCCTTCTTTTTAAACTTCTGATGGTCTATGGGTTGTATCATGGGTAATCTGCACTTTTTGGCTAATATCTACTTATCAGTGAGTACATAACATGCATGTCCTTTTGGGTTTTGGTTACCTCCTTCAAGATGACATATTCTAGCACCTTTCATTATCCCTCAAAATTCATGATGTCTTTATTTTAAATAGCTGGATGGTATTCCATTGTGTAAATGAATCACATTTTCTGTATTCATTCTTCAGTTGAGAGAAGCTGGGTTGTTTCCAGGTTCTGGCTATTTGGGAAGTCATCTAGACAGCCCTGGACAATTCTAAAGAGGACTTCTGATGTCTTTGTTTGTTTGATCGATTGATTTTGGGTTTTTTGTTTGTTTGTTTTTAAAAGTGATTTTTGGCTTTGGGAGGGAATTTTTTTCTATTCAAATGAGAAAAGCTCATTAAAATTATATATGTAGTTTTATGATTATTTTGATAAATAGTTCATAATATGCTTTCTAGTGGCCTTTTCAGACATTCATATTGTTATTTTATCGTATAAGCCACATCAATGTCTAGCAAACATGATAACCATAAGGGTAGAGAAGTGGTACACATACCTTGGATGTATCCAGCAGCTCTTTAATTGGATTTAATTGGACCTGCTCAACAAAGCAGATGCCAGGCCTGTTACTAGGAACCAATGTAAATACTTAGTGATAGTGAAATCATGGCTCACTGAGGAGAATCTACAATCACTAAGTTACTGACCACGTATGTTCCATAATAACAATTTATAAACATATTTCTTTATATCCACAGATAACTGTAGTCATTGCCCTTCATCAGAGAAACTTCTCTTTGCAACAGAGATGACAAGAAATCAAAACCTACCAAAGTACAGAGTTGTAGAGCCTAGTTCCAATGCCTACATCTATTAAAACTCTACTGTATGTAGGTTTAGGGAACATTTGGAAGAAGGGACTAGAAAGATTATGAGCCAGAGAGCCTCAGAGACTTAGCTGTTAAATCGTGTCTTCTAGTAACATCAGAAGTTACAGCCAGGAACTCTCACCAGCATAACTGCCCAAATGTGAGCTGAACAAGGATGACACAAAAAGGCATGCCAAGCTAGATGGGGGAAAAGCCTAGGAGGCCTCAACCCTTAACAAAGACTGTAGGCGACTGAGCAAAGCTTGGGGGTGGGAGAGTGTGGAGAGCCGAGGGTAATCGCCATTACAAGATGGCGCTTGTTTCCAGCATGCCAGATCGGTAAACAAGTGGTGTGCACATGTGCAAGAGCAGGTTTGCGCCAAGTCACAGCCCAGCCCGGGGCGTGGTAATGAGATGAGGAGCAGGCAACCAATCAGATAGAAACAAGCCACACTAGGGTGTATATAAGCAGCACCTCTTTCCGTGCTCGGGGTCTTCCTCTTGATACTGAAGCTGATGCAATAAAGCTTGCTGCAGAAGAATCCGGTTGTCTGTGTGGTTCTTGCTGGCAAGACAAACCCGGGAACTCTGCCATACAATCGCTGGTGCCGAGGAGACCCTCCGGTCACGGAGTGGATTCAGAACTGCAGGACGAGGTAAGCTCTGTAAGGTATGTTTGGCCTTGACCTCTCTCCACAACTAGAAGGGGCAGTTGAAGCTTTTATGGTTGTGTTTGTAGCGCTTGTCCTTTTTCTTTTAAAGGATGAGAAGTGCCAGCCAACTGTAAAGGCGGGTCAAAGGGTGCTGGAGGAGATTCAGGAGAGCCTATCTGAAACAGAGCGAGGAGAAAGGATGCTAGCACAGACAAAAAAGGGCGCACCTAAGAAAACAGGCCCTTCCACAGACCTTGCCTCCGTGGAAGTGAAAGGATGGGGAAAGCATGCCCCAGGAGAGAAAGGAGAAAGGCGAAAAAAGGAAAAGTGAAAGTATGGAGGGATAAAGTCCTCAGTAAAGAGGCTAAAAAGGAAAAGCGAAAGTATGGGTAACTCTACTTTGTATCCATCTTTTGTGGCTCTAAGGGAGCTGTTAAAGGGAAAGAAATTAGAGTTGAAAAGGAGTATAAAGCAGTTGAAAAGATTTGTTAAGAAGAAAGGAACAGTGGAAAAATGAGAAAAGGAAAATGGATTTCAAAACTCCTGGGGACAAGGGGAAACATGGAGACGTCCTGTTTCCTCTATGGACCCCAATGGAGATATTCGTAGTACTGGTACAAGTGTTCTTCCCTCTCTGTGTATTGTTTGACTTTGGTGCACCAATTTGTCCGCATGTGTCTGTCTTTGTTTTGTTGTCCGAATGACTGATGTTCTGTGTTTCATGTAAAAAAAAATATGGTAAAAACTTTATTTGCTGGAAGTCCATCTCTTGATCCAGTTTCAGTTTACACAGCAGAGGCTGATTTAAGCTGCTCTGCAATTAGCTAGGAGTCTAGCACAGCTGAAAAAAAGCTGCTTTTAAAAAGGGCCAGCAGCTGCTTAAGTTCTAGGACAAGTAGGCTGATGGTTATTTCTCCTTTTGGGTACAAAGTGCTTTTTCTCTTGAATTACAGCAAGAAAACAATTGTATGGTTCAAATTTATAAGATTCATGTAGTTGTTTAATTTTTGGTTCTGATTGGTCTTAAAGGTATAAATATGTTTTGCATGTTTTGACTATAGAGTACTGGCTTAAAAGTTATTGTGCATGATTAAAAATTATTACATTGGTAACAAAAAGTTTAAAACTGGTAACTCAGGGTTGGAGTTATCTTAAATGATAACATGTGGCATGACCCAACCCAGGAAAAACAGGCCTTTAAAGATACTTCTAAATTGAACTTTGTAATGTGAAAGGAATACATTTGCCATTGATTTTTTAAAGAGAATAAATTGTTTAAAATTGGGTTTTGCTTTCCAAAGTTGTAGTTATGCTCTAATATTGCAAGAGAAAGAATTATGGTTAACAACTTCCAGTGTACTATTGACTGAAGTTTGGAGTCTGATATAAGGCTTAAGATTCTTAACTCACTCATATTTTGCAATTAAGATGATTTCAAGAGTAAGTTAAAAACAGCTATGGCCAGTATAGACCTGTTGCCACTTTTTCACAAGTTTTATTGGATATAGTGGTAGAAGCAAAAATTAACCACCCAAGGTTGAAAAGGAGATCTCAGTGGGAATTTATTTGATATCAAACAGGTTCCTTTTGTTAATCAACCCTTATACAATGGGGTCCAGGTGTATACCCTTTGGCAGGTTGCTCCGTTAGTGTGTGAATGGCGATACACGAGGCTATGTATTACCTCGGTGCCCTATCAGAATTTTACCCATGCTGCTAATTTGTCAAAGAGCTTGTCTAAGTCATCTTGCAGAAAACTGGTCTGGAGAATTTGATCATCTGCTACAAGAATTGAGGATTGCCATCGTCTATGAGAATTCCACCCGAGTAGATGTGTTCTTCACTGCTGGATTGGGAACCTGGATTGCCAATTCTATGAATCACCTTAAGGAGTGGGCGGGAGTTTGTCTTTTTGGTGCCCTAATATGCTGTGGAGGAGTGTTTCTGCTCTGGTTGCTGTGCAAGCTCAAATCTCAACAAAAACGTGATAAGGTTGCGATGGCTCAGGTACTGGTCACAATTGAACAGGGAACCTCCCCCGAGATCTGGCTGTCTATGCTATGCACTTGATTTTGTAAGGTTGAAATTTTTCCAAGAGAAAGCTGAATCAGCCCTTGCACATCGCTGAGGTCTCCTCATTGCACGCGATAGGGTGATCATGCTTCTCTTTCCTCGTCACAATAAAGCTCATAACGACCTCTGATTCAGGGGCTGTTCAGGATTAATTTTGTGGATTGCACAGATGCTGTGGTATTCAGGGACGGGCAGCCTTCCCCCTGCACAGAACAACCTAAGACATGGGGCCCAGTGACGAGGGTTATCCTATGACGGGTAAGGCTGTGTCAATAGAGGAATGACCTAAGACAGGAGCCACAGCATGTGCAGGGCCACACAAAGCAGATGCCAGCCTTATTTTAATAAAACAGAAAGGGGGAGATGTGGAGAGCCGAGGGTAATCGCCATTACAAGATGGTGCTTGTTTCCGGCGTGCCAGATCGGTAAACAAGTGGTGTGCACATGTGCAAGAGCAGGTTCGCACCAAGTCACAGCCCAGCCCGGGGTGTGGTAATGAGATGAGGAGCAGGCAACCAATCAGATAGAAACAAGCCACACTAGGGTGTATATAAGCAGCACCTCTTTCCGTGCTCAGGGTCTTCCTCTTGATACTGAAGCTGATGCAATAAAGCTTGCTGCAGAAGAATCCGGTTGTCTGCGTGGTTCTTGCTGGCGAGACAATAGTGCGCGACAGGAGAGGTTGCCCTTCCCAGAGAAGAACACAAGTTATCATCCAGTACCAAATCGTCAACCCCCAAAACATACATGCAAGTAACATTAGATCAACTCAACAGGAATTTAAGAACACATACATACACAATAACAATAACGAAAAATTCACAAATTTGAAGGAAACTTGGAAAATGTGTATAAAGGTTTATGGAGAAGAAAAGGGAGGAGAGAAATGTAATTACATAACAATCTCAGAAATAACCAAAAATCCCAAACAAAACAAACAGAAATTTGAAGTTTGTCAAAGGCCTAAATATAAAATCTTGAACATTGAAGCTGCTAGTAGAAAACATAAGGATGTTTGAAGATGTATATGCATACTTATATGTATATGTACATGCATGTGTATATTTATATATGATATATATATATATATATATATATATACATATATACACACACACAATGGCTTTCTAAATAGGTATGACACATTGTGAAGTAACTAAATGAGTTCAAAATAATAAATGAGGTCAAATTAAAAAGCTTCTGTCCAAGAAATAGAGGAGTAAAGAAACAGGCTTCAGAATGGGAGAAACCTTTTGACAGTTGTTTATCTGACAAGAAGTTCATATGAAGACTTCATGCAGAACTCATAACAACTCAGAACTATGAAAATTAACTGAGCAAATACTTATCAGAAGTACAAATGGCCAGTAAGTATAAGAAAATGGTTTAATACTTTCTATCACAAAGAAGATGCAGGTTAACAACTGCCTTGAGTTTCCTTCTCTTCCTGTAGAGAGCCTTATTGGGGTGCCATGCCACCTGGCAGGAACTTGACATCGACCAAGGTGAAGTTCCTCTCCCAGCCTTTGAGCAGGGACTCCTATGTTAGACATAATCCCCTAGACCTAGGGTGGAGGCTCAGACCAAGGTGAAGCCCATTGTTCAAGGACTTGCAGTTTCCTGAAAAACACTAGTTACTTGCAGAGCAATCAGGAACAGGTTCTGTGAGAAGTTTCCAGCCTTTGGGGGAAGGGTTTCCCCCCCTCCACCCTGCCTATATATTTGGAGTCCAGCTTCCCTTCCAGGTAACCCATTTGATGTAACTGCAGGCAGGTACATCTTCCCAGTCAGAAAGGCTGCCTTCAAAAAACAAACTAAACCAAAACAACAAAAAACAAAACAGACAAAAACCTATAAGGCTCCCCAGGAGGGGTGAATTTATACACTGTTGGCATGAATGTAATTAGCACAGGCACTGTTATAATCCATCTGAAATTTAATTTCAAAGAGTGAGAACCAGGATATGATCTTGCTTAATACCCCTGGGTACATGTATGAAATAATAGATATCAGCAAAAATGAAAATCTGTATACCTATGTTTATTACAACATTATTCATCATAGGTAACTTATTATTGAAATTAGTCCAAGTGTCCATAAAAGGATGAATGGCTAAAAAATATTAAATATTCACCCTGGAGTATTACGTGCACACAAATAATAACAAAAATATGCCATTTTCAGGAAAATGTGCAAATGGAGATGTTTGTGTGTATACATTCAGATTCAGAAAGACAAGTATCTTTTATTATAAAGAATCTACAAAAGCTAGTAGGAATGGAGTATTGGGTAAGGGGACATGAACAGAAATAGTGGTAAGATGGGGAACATGGACTAATAAGAGCAAAATTGATTAGACTGTTTTACACCTGTGTAGATAGGCAGAACTTGAACAATTTATGACAACACTACAGGGATCTAATGGATAAGCATGCAAATTAATTAAATAAACACTCATTGGAAGAAGTACAAATTGTCAATAGTGGTAGTAGAAATGATAAATAATCACATTTACATAGTATAATAGTAAAATATTTTAATAAAGAAATTACATACTTTACCAGATTATGAAAAGACCTCCCATGCTCATGGATTAGTAAATTTAATGGTGTGAAAATGGTCATCCTATGCAAAGCAAGATTGAATGCAGTCCCTGTCAAAATTTGAACTCAATTCTTCACAGAAGTTGACAAAATAATTGCAAATTACATATAGAAACACAAATGACCCAGGATACTTAAAATAATCCTAAATAATAAGGAGTCTGCTATGTGCATCAACATCCCAGATAGCAAGTTATACTAGAGAGCTACAGTAGTACAAACAAAACATTTAAACATTTAGTTTTATGAGTTTCCATTTCTTAATTATTGGTTTTCATCTGTTTACTATTGCTGTTTTGGTCAGAAATGTCCTTTCTGTATCAGTAAGTTAAAGTGTATTCCCCAATTTCTCTCGTATCAGGTTCAGGGTATCAGGTCATATTTTTAAGTCTTCTGTGCACTAAGAGTTGAGATAAGGATTTTATTTGTTCTTTTCAATATAGCCGTCTAGTTGCTACTTGTCAAAGATGCTGTCCTCCCCCCAATGTGTATTGTTGGCCTCCTTGTCCAAAATCATGTTCATTGCTGTTCTTTTCACGATGACTAATAAATCAAAACATCTAAAAAATGGATGAAAAGGTTATATGTGCATGCAATGGAATATTATTTAGCAGTAAACAAAAACAAAACTATGCCATTTTATGGTCAATGGAATGAATTGGACAGAATCCCTCTGAGTAAGTTAACCCAGATTGATAAAGACATTTAATATGTTTTCTTTCCTTTCATATTAGTTTTGAACTTCAAATATGTGTGTTCTGTTTGGAATACCCATAGAGGTGACAGATTTAAGTACGTTTTAAGTGGTCATGGGCTTTCCAGAGAAGAAAGACAGAACACAGCAGCATAAAGTATTAAAGGGAAATAACTGAACATGAAGTGTTAAAATTGGGGTGGGGCATGGGAACAGAAGGCAGAGAAGGCATCATATAAGGAGGAACAATTAACACTAAAGGCCTTTCCAAAAAGTCATAAGGAAACCTATTTGGTAGAAGCCTCTAAAATATATACACACGTACTTTTATGAGAAGAGTTTCATTGGTGTTACTCTGTATCAGGATGCACATACTAGAGTTCACAGAATAAAAAAAAAATCTTAATGCCGGAAGTGTGTTACATCTTTTGGAGTTTGAATTGTTAGAGAGTGAGGTTCCATAGACTTTAAAACTTGACAGAGAGGTCCTGTTGCCGACCGCACAACATACACAAATCGTAAAGCAGGGAGAAACAAAAGTGATGCTCATTTGGAAGGTTAATTTCTATGGGCTTTCTTAGTGCCAGAAGGTGTGTGATACATGCCAGCAGACAAGCCAAGTGATCGTCAGTTCTGCCTGGCTCTAAAGACTGGCAGGTACAACAGTGGCTGTCAACACATTCACTCGTGTAACTGTACCATAAATCATGGCACACCTAACCATTTTCTGATTGGATCTAAAGCCTACCAGCTCCTCCAGGTGCAACTCATAACTTGCACTATTATTGGTACCAGAACCCTCTAGCTAGACAGGTCTGTAAGGGAGCCTGTAAGGAAGAAACCAACACTTTTCTTCTCTGAACAAATAGAGTATTAACCCAACCCTCATGACTTGTTATTCCCATACTTGTCAACTCTCATCAGAGAAGCTTCTTCTCTTAGCAGTAGACAATGATGAACAGAGACCCCAAACTGGCCCAAGTGCAGAGAATAAGATTCTCTGGTGTAATAGGCCCAAATGGTACATCTATATTACCATCCATCCTGAGGCTTAGGGACCATTATGGAGAATGATTCTCAGAGCCAGACACAGTGCATGAGAAGAAGGACCATGTATCTTCAGGACAAACAAGGACAGGCACACACATGGACTCACAGGAATTGTGATTGTATGGACAAGGCCTGTGTAAAGCCAAGCAGGCAAGATTCCAGTGAATCTGGAAATTCTGCTCCTAATTAAAGCAGAGGGAGGGCGGGTCTTCTTCAAGTGTTTGGTCCATGGTATGTAGCCCATGCTCCAGTGGAAAGCTGTATACCCAAGTATATATGGGCAGCACAAATTGGACCTCATGGCTAAAAATTAAAAGGTAAAAAAGGACATGATGTTGGTTTGGTAAGCAAAGGTGGGCAAATTTTGAAGGACTTGGATGAAGGGGTGAATATAATAAAACTTCATTGTATAAAAGCCTCAAAAAGAAAAAGCAATAATAATAAAAAACCAAACTCTTAAAATCAATCGAAATTCCAGGAGCTAGTTGCTCTGTGGTATAGCATGCTCCTTTCCATTCTCACCCCTCTAAGTGTGCTATCCAGCCCTAGATCACTGGACTGTATGCATAATTTTTTTCTAATGTAAAGAACAAGATTTGATAATGAAATCTTAGCAAGGGGAAAGTTAATTGTTGTTTTCCAAACAATGAAAGCCTGGCCCCTCCAGACCTCATTTAACTTACAATACAAGAATCTGAATTAAGTCAAGTTTAAGGTTTTTTTTTAAAAGCGAAACAATGCAATTTTTTTCAAATACTTGCTTGAATCAGCTAACAGTATTTTCAATTAAGTCTGAGTTTGTGCCAACGAAGGGATGGATCAAATGTGGATCAAATTCACAGAGATGGTAGCTAGAGCTCATCATTTGAAAATACTGTTAGCTATTTCACACATATTTTTCTGAAAAAGAAAACAATAAGCTTCCTCTCTTAAAATGTAAACTCAGCTTAATTTAGACTGCTTTCTGTTTTAATTCAAACTGTTTCTTGGCTCAATTTTTCAATATTCAATATAAGGCAATGTATGAATTCATATTGTTCACCAATTAATAGTCACAGTAGGTATATCTCAGTAGCAAAAGTACTATCTCTACCCAAGTGCAGTTTTGAGAGTGCTTTATTCTGCATTGTTAATCATATGCAAATATGTATTAGGACTGTTGATACATTCATCTTTTTAATGTCTTTCTAGCTTGTTAAAGTGAAGTTGAAGGAGCTCCTGGAGGAGTGATACACTGCATATAATGGACTTGGGAATGAAAACTTTGGTTCTATATGCTTAATTAGTTTCTAATTTCTCTGTAATCTCATCACGAGTCTCTAACAGAAAGTAATATTGACCATCCATATGGTACAAGTGGGTGCTGGCATTTTAGATCATCCTCTGGAGGGCTCAGTAAATTATTTACTAAGCCTAATGTACTACTAATTCAAATTAAACTTCACCTCCAGTGTAATTGTAAATTTGGTGAGTAAATAGCACCCTATAATCATCATAGGCTTATTATTAGAATTAAGTGAAATCATGTGCCCAGCACAATGCCGGTGTATCAAGCAATCGAACAGCCCGCTCTGTTACATTTAAGAAACTAATTCACTTTGTACTTCCTATCAGGAAAGTAGAAGATATACTTTGTACCTGAGTAACCAAAGAAAGACCATCTGAACACAGTGATAGCAACATCAAACACCCATTTAATTCTACAAATTAAACCAATTTTTTGAACCGTGTGTGTGTGTGTGTGTGTGTGTGTGTGTGTGTGAATTTCTTAACATAAGACCTGATCCTCTTTCTGCAATGTTGATCTTTGGAGACAGATGGCAATCTTTCTTAGTTTTGATAATCACATGCCAAATTCATTGATATTTTCTCACTGATATTTGTTATACACCTATTATATCAAATGTCCTCTTTATTTTATTTTGTTTGTAACTTTAACTGCAAATACCATTGAAACCGTGTGCTAATGAAAACTTTCTGGCAAATAAAGTTAGTTTCTTGTTTGGGTGTTTTTGTTTCTGGATTTACCTTTCACAAAGGTAAATGGGTTCTAGTACATGCTCAGTTAAACACTTCTCCATCACTACTGTTATTGTGCAGTCATTTTCACAGTGTATAAATGATAGAGATCTACATCTATATTGTTTATGATTAACTTTTATGCTGCAAGTGTTCATAAGTATCCTTGTAAATACTTACTTGCAGAAGTGTGAGACAAGCAGTAGTCAATGTTCTGCAATTACCTACCCCTGCTGTATAAAACAGTGATGAATGCTCCCCTAGGCCAATATTGTCCTTATGAACTCTCTGGCTGGGACTGAGAAAGAATAGTATGGAATTTGAATATCTAGCTATTAATAGTTATTTATCAAGCTCCACAAATGCTAAAAAGGAACCACATATGTATAGTCAGAATAAACAATCCCAACCTGAAGCACAGACTGACCACTCTCAATAAACATGTCTTTGTTTGGGACATCATTCTTGGTATGCTGGCTACTTAGAGCACTGTAACATATTAGCTAGACAGGTGTTACAGACCAAGTCTTTCTAAAAGCATATAACTGACCTACATAAGGGTCCCTAGGAAATCAATGTGAGAGGCTAGGAAAGGCCACTGGGGAAGGTGAAACCCCAGCATATTGGAAATATCAGAACTGTGGGATGATTTCCCAGGACAACGGCAGGTGTGAGAAGAGCTTTTATGAGCCTACAAGACAAGTAAGGGATGTTTCAGATGGTAGAACTGGAGTGGTGGGGCAACCCAAACCCTGTGGAGCCCAGATGATCGTGAATAATTACCAGGCATGGGCAGTGATTTATTTACAGTTAAAGTTTGGATTTCTCTGATCACACTGTGATTGTGACCTAGTTGTTTCCTCTTGGACTAAGACAGTATTTAATCTATTTTGGATTATATAGGATCCCACAGTTCCTATGTAGAATCTTTGTATTTGAAAAGAGGCTTTGGACTTTAAAAATGTTGAAAAAAATTTTGAAGAGTGTAGGATATCACTTTTAAAGTTATATAAAGAGTATTTATGTAAAGTTATATAAAGAATAATGCAACTTTAAAGTTATATTAGTTTTTATGTTGTGATATTAACATGTGATCTTGGGGATATATAAGAAAGGAAAGGTTATGGATTAACACTGTTAAGTTTATGTTACTGTGAAAGTCACAATTCTTAAAATTTCAAACCAGTCTGGATAAAGGCATGAGCCGTATTTGAGAACATTCAGGCTAATAAGACTTAGATGAAGTATAGAAGAAGCCTTACAGGGATTTGCATAGTCCATTCTTCTACCTTGAATGGATGTAAAACATGCATATTTTTCAAAGGATTTGAGGGGCATGGTTTCATGTAACCAATTATAACACACATCCATTCTTCTAGGACTTGACAAAAAGAGCTCTATCTGTTCACCCTACTCCTCACACACCAAACCCTAAATAACCAACACTGATTCCCAATGCTTGTTGGGGCTAGTAAAAAATAATCTTTATTTTAAAAGTTTGGTCCATTTCCTAGTGTTTACTTGTTTTGTTTTTAAATTACATCATCACATGAGTGTAGTGTGTAATGTAAAGGTGTTTCCCTGGAATTTCATATACTTACATAACACGAGAATTGTTCCTAAGTCTTTTGTAAGGACAAATAGACATAAACTATACTTTCTCTTATTTATATTTTTCTTAAATAGAACATATTTTTCTAGTATATATATATATATATATATATATATATATATATGTGTGTGTGTGTGTGTGTGTGTGTGTGTGTGTGTGTGAGAGAGAGAGAGAGAGAGAGAGAGAGAGTGTGTGGTGTGTTTGTGGACATGTATGCCATAGTACAGTGTAGAGATCAAAGGATAATTATGTTAATTCTATTATCACATTCCATTTAAATATGGGTACTGGGGGTAAAATTTAAGTTGTTCAGATTATGTGGCAAGCACCTGTATACACTGAGTCATCTCTCTGGTCTAAAACTATGCTTACTAAACAATGAATTTAATAACTAGAGATGTATGTTACTGCCCTAATAACTTTATCATTTTACAAATAATTATATCTGAGGTAAATTACTTTACATTCTGATGATTTCCTGAAATAAGCATAACCAATTTTTAATGTTAACAGCTAAAAATTGTCAGAATAATGTGCTATAATAAGTCATGCTAGTTTTCGAAATATGATGCAATCTTAATTTTTTAGCCATTCTATCTAAGAATAGTTTGCTAACTATGTAGTATACATTTAGAATTTGGAGATGAATATTTTGATACATACTATGTTAAGAATATCACCTCTCACTTGAAATGAATACTCCATTTTGTAAAATGAGCATCACACAAAAAAATGCTTTCAGTATTTTTTTTAAATATTAACTGTGATACAATCTTAAATTTTTTTTAAATAGCTTCATGAAATTTTATTATCATTTTTTAGTTGTGTGTGCATTTCTATGCGGAGGGGTGGCAGATAGGGTAGGGTGTGCACATGGGTGCAGGTGCCCACAAAGACCAGAAGAAGATGGATCCCTTAGAACTGGATGTACAGGATGTTCCGAGCAGCCTGGTTATGATATTGGGGTCTCAACCCAATCCTCTAGAAGAATCATATTTGCTCCTCACTGCCAAGCCATCTCTCTAGCCTCCTTTAAAATATCTTATACATACTTTTATTCTATTTCTCAAAAATTACTTTGCAATTGAATTTCTTATTAACCTTCTATGACTATTTTATGCCCTTCTCAATATTTTGTTCATCCCAGAGGAGGTCCTATTAGGAAACTCAGAATTGATTGGGAGGAAGGGGCACATGACCTGTCCTTAAAGAAGAATGGGAGGCTGACATACTTCTGAAATCTCTCAGCCATCAAGCCGAGGCTTGGACCAACCCTGGGACATCTCAGCCTGTTTATATAGTTTCTCTCTCAACCACAAAGTTCTTTCATGATGCTCAGATCTCAGGATCTTGCATATTTTATTCCTTTGGTTCTTAGGGCATTCTAAAGCAGAAAAGGAACTCAATGGAGCTGTCAGTGTATGGAATATAAACAATAACAAGAAAACCAGAAGGGGTACTTTGCACTTTCCACTTTAATGGCACTGTGAAAAGAAAGGAGAAAAAAAAAATCAGTTTTAAGGAATTTTGGCCCAAATTAAGTTTTAAGCCTTAAAAATTACTATAAAATCAAGCATTGCCTCACTTCCTGCTACAAACAGAAGAAAACAAACCTTGCAGCCAGGACAGCAGGAACTTGGCTTTGTGAAATTGCAATCAGCGCGGCTGCTCTGAGCAGCCAGGATGGCTCTAGAGTGCTTAGCTGGGAGTTTGCCACACCATGATGCTTTCAACCGAGTTAGCTCACACCCCCTTCCAAGATGAAATCTGTCTTCTGTGAGGAACCATCAGCACCATAAGGGTGATAAACCCAAACAAAAGCATTCCTCTTTCCCCCCAAATCCTATTATGAATTAAATGCATTTTAAAATTGGCTATCTTGAAGTCAGATGCAGAAAGTTATACATTTAGTGGTCTGGTTTGCCCTGTGCTAAGTGTACAAATATAAAATTTATACTACATTATCTTTTCAGATTTTATAATGGACACAGAACTATAGAATAAAGGATTACATGATCTCAGAAAAATAAAGATTCTTTCTTACAACTAAGCCTCTTGGCAATAATACTATGAAATGACAGAACATGAAGAGAGATCAGACACTATCAGAACAATTAGGATAAAATTTATTACTCTCTTTAAAAATGATGCAATACTTGAAAATCTGAAAACAGGAATCTAACCCTCTTAATATATGTAATTCAAGTTTTCTTTTAAGGTTTCCATGGAATTCAGTTTACTAAGAATTAAACTCAACTGAAAGTATTTTTACGTATGTGCTAATTTAGCACATACTACATTGAAGTTTTAGGAAATAATTTTAAAATTGCTTGCTATTTAATTTGGTCATACTTAAAAATCAGTGGAAGGACTTAATTTTTCTGAATGAAGAACATGCTGTTTCCAAAGCTTTGCTTTTCTAACATTAAAGAAACTGAAGATCTGTTGAAGATACTTTTAGAAAACAAAAATTTTAGCTAGAATAAATAATTTCTATGCATAAGAGAAAATTATTAATTTTATACTGGAAGTTACATCTACAGGCAAATAACTGAAAAAGTGGTCTCTACAGTCTTTACCTTCCCTTTCATGTGATGAAGTGTAAAAAGATGAAAGGGTAGCTTTTGTGTTTACATCTGGAGTATAAAAGCAGCTCAGTATGAGAAAGGGACATTCCATGAAATACTATGTCAGAAACATTCTCAGTCAGAATTCCAGGAATAGCAAGATGTTAAATAGATAATTAAAATGTCTTCAAGGTTTAAACCATGGGGACTTAGGGTTTTAATCATGTGGTGTATATTCATCAGAAGTTTTGCTTTCATCTTGGTCAGATTTTGATGCTGTCTTTGGGGGGAAAAAAACCAAACTCTGTGCTTTCAAAATTCTTTGGTTTGATCACATTGGATATTAGCATGCTTGGCTCAAATAGCTATGATTTCATTAGATGGCTGGCAGAAGCCTTCAGGAGTGCTGTCTTGCAGAAGCGTAATGGGCTTCTTCACTGCTGATGAGATTGGAAAGCTGTGGGAACTTCTGTGTCTTGGTAGAGGGATTGTGTTACTCATGGCATAAGACGCTCTTTCCCTGGGAAGAAATTCAACAGAAGATTGCAGCTAATCACAGCTCTATGTCTAATAGTTTTTCTTCCTATTTTGTAATTTTGTTTAAGTAATGCAAAAGAGTATGACATTAGAAAGCGGTGTAGATGAATCAAAGAATATTTCATATGTCTGCAACATTTACAGTCTCAAAGATCCAGAGCTTGGTAGGTCACCTCTTTACAGAGTCTGCCTTCTGTCACCCTGGTTTTTTATATGCTTTATTGTTTCACTCCTCAGCATCTGTACAGGCCTCACATAACACTGATAATTAGACACCGATATTAAAAAAGAATATTCTAATACATTTATATAATATCAACTTAGCATTGAAATGTGTTTTTAAGGTAGACATAATATGATTGTATATAACTTGAGGTAGTAAGAATGATCAGAAGTTCACTAAGAAGTCTATAAAATCTCTCATAGTTTTTTGTTCACCTAAGAAAAATATACCTATGTAAATTGAAGTTTTGGTCTTTCTTAATATTTTGAGTTATAAAAGAACAGACATTCCTCAAATTCTGCTGAATGAATACATTTTTAAAGTAAGATTTAAGTATTTTTTTTTATTTTCCTGTTAATGGAAATCAAATTAAATTCATTATAGAACCAAATGAGTCACGCAATTGAAACATTTCAAAACCCTCCACTGTTTACTCAAAGAAATTAATTTGTTTAGCTTGCTTGTTACAAAAAGAGAAGAGAGGGGTAAAAAAAATACTTCCTATTTGTAGAAATGTTCTTAGCTCACAAATGCAGCGAAGCTGCAGGAAGGATTTACACCTCCCCTCAGTTGTTTCACTGCACACACAGGTGAAGAACTCATTCACTGGAAACTCTGAGGCAGGGTTATTGTTTGGTAGTAAAGCAAAACACCTTCATGAATAAGATAGTTTGTAGTGTAGTATTAGTTAAATCCAGAGAACGGAACTGAGCCTTCTAAAAAAATATTATTCACAAACCTAATCTGATTTTTCAGATTTAATAATGTGTGTTCAAATGTAAAACTTTCTAAAGTATTCTTTAATGATATATATCCATATGTTAAATTGCATAGAGCATAAACATGCTATGCAAACATAGATTAAAAATTAATGTAGGTAGGATTGAAGTTTTAAATTTTGATTTGTATTTTGATCAAACCGTTCATTCCAAACTTTAAAAAAAAAAACTGTCTAAAAACCTGAAGCAACTGAGTCTTTTTATTAACATTTTTGTCTTTGACATTAGGTTTCTAATCTTGTCAGTAACAAAGCTGACTCACTGGGGGACTTAGGGTTCTTACTTGTACATTAATAAACCTGAGATCCTCAGCTGTCTTAGCAAAAACATCCTGATTAGGAAGGCCTTCAATAGTTAGATAATTATTACATGTATGCGATAAATTTAAACATATTACAGACAATGAAAACAATTAAAAATCATCAGATGCCCCACCCAACCCCCCAAACTCCTTATTGGTTTCCTCAGCATTTCTAGGATGAAGGACTGAGTTTCATTCTGATATCTGCTAAAAGTTTAAGATTTCTTTGAGAAGTCTCATGTTGAAGCTTCTCCACATCAGCTGGGATGGCACGGTGGTCTGTCCCCAGCACACATTCAGAGGCAGGCGCTGACTCCATTCTCTGACTAGTTGTCAAATTCTATCTATTTCCACCCAAACACCCCAAACTGTTTTATGATTCTTTACAAAAATCTCTTTCACCATGAAATCTAACCTATCGTTTTAAAGATATCTTGGACCTAAGGACAGAATTAAATATCCTAATGCAAATTCAGTTAAAATGAAAATGTTACTGCACTTCAATGTTATTGGATTATTGGTTTTGGAAGTCTAGGAATACCAAAATAGGCCAGAGGGTATTCTGGGGAAAAGTGCACACACACACACACACACACACACACACACACACACGCTCACACACACATGCTCTCTGAGCAAAATTTTATTAAGTAAAGTGACATTGAGAAAGCTGTGACTTTCCATCAATATGAAGCACGTGTTTAATTGACTTTATTTACAATAATTAATGGACTAAACTTAAAATTTTTAATAAAATGCCATTCATATGTAAATAAGTCAAAATATATTTTCTCATAAACTTTTATTCAATCACTTTGTCATAGCAATTTACTATAATTTCAGATATATTTTAGTTAATGTTAATGAAAATTAAAATTAGTGTATTACCCTTCAGCACTTCTACCTCAAATCAGGAACTGTAAATATCTAAGCTTGAATATTTAAAGCAGAAACTCATTCATAGTAATCAACGTAATTTTTATTTTGCCTTTTTGAGAAATGATCTAAATACTCAATCATTTAGGAATCGAGATTATAATTAAAGCAGTATGCAATTTAATGTTAATCAGGAGTTATGACTTACAGTAGAAAGTAAAAAGATTCAAGCGACTTCCAAACAACAGAAAGAAATCTGAGAACAATCATTTAATAAAGGCTATTTTGCCTGGTAGGCAAAGATTGTTAGTTGTAAAAAGAAACCTTTTAAACTAATATGATGAGGTTCGTGTAAAAATTAATATTATGCTCTAATGTTCTCTCTAGTGAGTAGCCTGGGTTGATTTATTCATTTAGGTAATTATGTTCAGCAATATTAGTAATTCACTGTTAAATTGAATTTGGAGAACACACAATAAATTGAAACCGTAGTCATCTTTCTTTCTCACTATGTAACAAACAGAGATGTATTGATGTTAGTTCTGAGTGTGCTACATAAGTTAAATTCCCCAGACTGCAATTTGATCAGAAAGCTTTAGACATTTACTTGAGCTATGTGAGGCGTCTGCCATTGGATGGCAGTAAAATTCTGCATCAATCACTTTAAGCAAAGGGAAACTGGGAAAATAATAGGGCCTTCCTTTTATTATTTAACAGCAGAATGCTGCTTTAAAAGGCAAAGCTCAGGGGGCTGTGGATATTGCAGTATTACCAACTAATTCTTTAAAGTGTTTTCCCCTCCTGTTATTAAAAAGGTGATGCAATTTTGCCAGAATCATTTTAATATTTCTTTATGGCAACAGATTGAGTTCTTGCATTTCTCTTAAATAATAGAATACTTATTTCGTATTTTAAAAAGACATTAATAAAATAAAATTAACAAGTGCATGTGATTTAAAGCCCTTGAGCATTATCAATGTCTAAATCATTTTGTGGCTCTGGTGCATGTTTGTGTTTTCTCTCTGTTCAGGCCTCTAGAGTCAGACTTATTTAAAGTGCCTTGAACATAAAAACGTATGGGAGGTGTTTTTAAAAATTTAGACTGAAACAAAACTGGGAAAATCACAGGTAAACTTTGCAGAAGGTGACAAATCCTTCCAGCCAATGAAATCTTTCAGTCTGAACAAAACACTGAGTCAATGTTTTCCAGTGAGATTTTATAGACAATGCTAAATTTCTGACCTTAAGATTTCTGGGGGAAAATTCACAGAGGATAAATCTGAAGAAAACTATCCCTTATTGTAAACCTATTGTGCTTATCACACAAAATTAGCAGCCACAGACAGTACAGAGAAAAAAATAAACTGAGATTTGTCTTAAATCTATGTCAAATAAAGCAACACTTATTTTCTTCTTCCATTTATATTTCTACTTGGCTGGATGTTGGTATCTTCAATTGCAATTTATTTGGCAATAAAATGAACCAGTTTTTTTTTCCAGGAAATTTCAGGGTGGTCTAACACGATCTGAGGGCTATTAATCAGGATTTCCTGGGATCAAGCCACAGACTTCTCTGCGATTTATCTTCTCTCTCACTTTATGTGTAAAGTCTATTAAAAGTTTATAGTCTTCCAAAGATCATATTAGGCATTAAAATTCAGGCATCTCATTCCTGCTGCAAGGATTGTTAGAAGAAAAGAAAATAAATGAGTTATCACGAATCCATTCTCATCATGAGGAGTGTAAAAGCATGCACAGTGGAACAATATTCATTTATTTTTACGACAATGCTTGAGAAGAAAAAAGGAAGTGGAATAAACCCAGAAATATGTAGTATTATCACTTCAATGCAGGGGTGGTGAGTAGGCTTAGGTGGGTGTTTAACATACAGAAAAGGTTGTGTGTGTGAGTGTGTGTGTGTTGAAATGTATGATTTTTACAGATTCTGAGTGATTTAATTAACAAGTTTATTGCTTATCAAAAATTGATTTAAATTGTATTTGAATAGCTCCTTTTCTGTATTTTAAAAAAATGATAACAAATTTTTGGAATATAAAAGACATTTATTTTTTCTTTATGTATGGTTAAGATGGTTGAAAAAGTAAAAATGAATTTCAAACCTTTATAAAGAGTATCAACAGTATAAAAAATGTAACCAATTAAATTATTTTATTTTTTGCAATTTGCAATTATATACATGCTATAAAACAAAAGCTCATTTTAATATTGATTCAATTATGAATATGAATTCAAAGAATAAATCAATGTTACTCTGAAATCTAAGCAAGTTTTTATATCCTTATCATATCAATTTGAAGTTATTGTGAATGGCTTTTTACATTTTTGCATATAGTATTACAAAGGGAAGAAATTCAATTTGTATATTCTCAAATGATTTCTCAAATTAATATTAAAATTATTGTAAATACCTGTTGTTCTGTGTATGAATATCACAAAACTTGCCACAGAGCTTTGAAGAAATTATTTGGCTCCATCCAGCTCTTACGAGGGGATCTTTCTGAGTGAACATTGAAAGCAATATATAAAAAAATTCATAAAACTCCATAACCATTGAAACATTTGATGTGTTTTATTGTCTTCTGGTAGATATTTATTCACCCTGTATCAGAATCATTAAACCTATATTCAGTGTCCACACATTAGTGTTGAAATTCCTTGGCAATAATATTGGCCTTGACAACTCATTCTGAGACCTTGAGTTTACTTATCAATCTATGACCTTGGTTTTCACACTCTTAACATGTATAAAAATTATCTGTTTGTAGTGATCAGATACGTTACATTTCAAATTTTAATATCTTATAGAGCAAGAATACCCTAGTAAAAATAGCATGACCATTATTATCATGTGCCAAGAATATGAAGGGAAAAATGCCAAGTTCCTTATTTTAAAAAGCTGGCTAGCTGAGTGTTCTGTGGCTAGTACATGCCAGGCACTAGACATATTGAATGTTTGCTTCAAGCCATGTCTGGGAGAATTATCATTACAATGCAGTGGAGTAAATTAAGTGATAGAACGTTGCTTTAGCTAGTAAAGAAGGAGACACCCTTTCTAGCCTCTATGTTGACAGATTTGGTTAGTAGAAGAAAAATTATTAAAGAGGTCTGCAATTCAACTGGTCTTGAAGAATAGGAGACAACCAAGGAGGAGAAAGATGATAACCGAAAACAGAGGGAATAATCTGTGCTAAAGTGTCAGAGAGGATTTGAAATTCATCCATGATGCACACAGTATAGCCCATTTGCACATGGACTTACATTGCAGTAGAATTTGACCTGGTCATTTAATTTGGCATACAAAAGACCAGGTGTGATGACATATACCTATGAACCTGGGGAATAGAGGTTGTTAGATCAGGAGGTCAAGGTCAGTTTGGCTATATAAGAAAATGGTGGCTACTCTGGGCTATGAGTCCTTATCAAAACAAAAGAAAAAAACCTGATACATAGATTAACCAATGGCTAAACAATTGTGGGCGTTTAAACAAATCATATGTACATTTAAAGCCAGAAACACAGTCAATAAAATGTCGTTACTTAATTTTTACAACTATAAAAATGACATGCTTGTATTAAAACTACTTTCTGATTCAGGTACCAATTCAATAATACCTCTCTTCCTTCATCAAATTTTCAACGAGGCTGGATAATTTTAAAAATTGTTTGTTAGAGTATTAAATAATTTTTCAAATCAAAGATTCCACAAACAACAACAACAACAAAAGGAACTAGAGAATATCCATACATGAACAAATTCAATATTAACAAAGAAAGCCAGGCATGGTGCTTCATGCTTTTAATCCCAATAAGAGTGAGGCAGAGGCAGGCAAACCTCTGTGAATTCAAGGCCAGCCAGGTCTACATTGTGAACTTCAGACCAGCCAAGGCTACATAGTGAGAGCCCTTCATAGAAAAACAAAACAAAACTCAAGAGTTAACAAAGAGTATGAGCAAAGACAAGACTTCTAAAATGCACATGAGAAATATATTTTGTTTATAGAAAAAGATATTAGAATCATTAAGTTAGAAAGTAAGTACAAAATTAAAATCAATAAGCTAAAATATCCTACCACTTGAATATAAATACCATGTAAGAAGGACCCAAGCAAGTAAACTTAAGAGTGTCCAATGAAGAGTGGAAAAAAAGAGTAGAAAAATATAAAGCAAATATGATACTAATTTTGACGAAAGTATGCTAAAGCATGTATTAACAGAATTTAACTATTAGTTAGATGATAATAATAAAAAAGAAAGTTATGACTACAAAATTATGAAATTCAAATATTCATGAAGTAACAAAATGACTTAATTCAAAGATAAATATGAAAGATTGAACTATATCACAGAATAGCTTCCTCATATCCCGAATTCATAGAACTTGATGTTTGCTGTTAAAATTGGAAAAAGATGTATATTTACTTACCAAATATATATTTTGTTTTGTTCTTCGTTGTAATGAACCTAAAGCTTAATTCGTGCTAGGCAATTGCTCTTCTACTGAGCCATAAAATCCCCAGATTTTGTTCCAATTTTTAGTTTTAGCCAGGGTCTTTCTAAGTTACTGAAATGGATCTTGTACATGTAATCCTCCTACCTTGGCCTCCTCTAGAGCTGTGGTTACAGTCTCGCGCCATCAGGTCTTATCCACAAAATACTTTAAACAAAACAAAATTAGGACAAGAATTTTGAGTCTTAATTCTGTGTTTCATGAGAGGATATGTTTTACAATAAGGCATAACAAGGATGTGGACTATGATTGAGTGTTTAGAAATGTTATTTAAAAGTAAATGCCTAGGATAATGCTGTAACAACATTTTAAAGATTATAATCTTGATTTTTAAATGGAATTCTGTTTCAACACACAGTGCAGAAGCATGAGAAGTGTTGAGGATAGAGTCTTGAATGCAAAAGTATTTTTAGGCACGGCATATGTATTTCAAATGACAAGAATAAGTGAAGGGGATGCAATAGGGTCCCAACTGAAGGCAGGTCTTTACATTAAAAGCATACACCCAAATCAACTTAAAATAGACCATCAGAGGCTGGGGAAATGGCTCAGCATTTAATAACACAGGCTACCCCCAACATATATGTGGCATCTCACAACTGTCCCTAACTTTAGTTCTATGGAATCCAACTCCTTCTTCTAGCTGGTATTGACACTAAATTCATGTGGTGTACATACATACATGCATGTAGGTAAAACATTTTACACATAAAGATAAATACTAGAAAGTCTTTAAAAATTGCCAAGTAAATTCATTAGAATTTCATACAAGGTACAATTATAAAAGCTAATACTATAGTGAAAAGCAGGCATACTACTAAATACCCACACCCTCAGTTTCTGGTCTTTTATCCATGTTGATAAGTAATAATAGAATAATCATTACAATGTTACAACTATCTTAATTATGATTTACTTAAGATGCCTAAATGTCATTTAGCCTGGTGATTAGGGGCTGAGATACAGGTAAGTTGTCTGCATTTCCAACATAAGCTCCGCTTACCCATTTTGGCCTCTGTTGTTGATGCCATGAACCCAACTTCCTTTGGGGACTCAATAGATCCCATACCTCACAGTATCAGGGACCTTCCAGTCAGCACCCGTGAAGGAAATATCAATGGAGGCCACTCCATTCCATCGAGTCTTGCGAGAACTGACTGATTTGGGATGCTCCAGTTGCTCTGACTCAACCTGGGAACCAATACGGATAAGCTGAAACTTGTCCTGAGCTTCTGGACCTAGTCCCCAAGGCAACAGACGGCACGTGCCAAGGAGAAGATCTGGTATAGATCCTGTAGTCCCAAATATCAAAAAGTCTATTGACATCCCATCCCTACTTTGAATTAGCCCCCTCCTCAACATTATAAATAGCCCTGATGAAGGGACAAATATTATTTGAACAAAAATAAAAGAGATACTTAACCAACTAACTCCATTCAGTCATGTAAATCCCAAAAAAGAAATACACACTTGCAAATTCACCTAGAGGAAATATCCAACAAATAACTCAAAAGAATGAACTATGGCTAAACACCTCCAAGAAGAGAAAGAATAAGAGATAAATGGATAAGGAAGCCAATCCAAGACACAAAAATTGAATTTGAATAGTTTTATTTACATTTAACTAACATATAGTTCCATCATTTCTTTCTCTTTCCTCCATGAATCTGACTTATACCCCTACTTCACTCTCTCAGAGTCATTATCTCTTTTTCTTTATGATTGCCATACACATAAGTAAATAAATGTAATACAACCTGCTCAACTCAGTTGATTTTCTTTGGAACCATTTGGGTTGACTTTGATATTGGATAATCATTTGAGGATTCATCCCTAGAGAAACCTAATTTTACCTTTAAGTATTCATTGTTTGCTTGTAGCTCTTTATTTAGGGATGTAGCTATGTGAGATTTCCTTATCTATATACCTTCTCATAACACCTGGTGTTGTGATTGCTCAGATCTTGTTTGGACAGCCATATTGCTGAGATTTAATAGGGGTAGCTTTGTTTTGTATCTAGGAATTGTATCTGTCAATTGCCAAAAGAAACTCCTTTGGTGAAAGCTACACTTGTCTGCGGGTTTAAGTATTTAAAATGAGGTTAGGAATTGTATTGGTTTAGGAAAGCAGCAGTATTATACTCTCCTCTAAGATACATGACCTCACTAGTCACGGGTAGTTTGCTACATTTCCAGTACCAGGCATTATTTCCTCCTGTAAAGGAGGTCTTAAGTCTAATTAGGCATCTGTTGGTTAGTGCTAAGATATAAGTACCACAATTGCACCTTTAGGGATATCTTATGGTAATGGCCATTGTTGTGGTTCATAGACGTAACAGCTGGTCAGATTGCTTTCCTCCATGGCTATTTGCATAACAACTTACCATAGTATCAAAGCCAGTGTTTAGGATTGTGTGTCCTTTAGGCATATGCCACAGAGGAGTATAGCTGTGTAATATACTAAATTTATTTTAGTCTTTTGAGGATTCTCCATACTGAATTCCAGAGTGGCCCTGACAATCTTCATTCCCACCAACATGGAATGGGGCTCTGCTTTCCTCACCATCTTGCTAGAATTTGTTGCCAGTTGTTTTGTTGATCTTAGTCATTCTATTTGGGGTGCGATGAAACCTCAAAGTTGTTTTAATTTGGGTTTTTCTTATTGCTAAAAATAATGAACTCTTTTTGAGGTATTTCTTAGCCATTTTAAGTTTTGTTAAGTATTCTTTGTTTAGATCTTTAGCCCATTTTCAAACTGTGTCATTCATTTTTTTAGACCCTTTGATTTTTAAGTTCTTTGTATAGTTTGTATAGTAACCCCCTTTCAGATATATTGATGGCAGATTCTATCCCATTTTCTGACTTAGTCTTACTTGATTGTTCCTGGAGTTACTATTTCATAGATACTTGTTCAGTCATATTCATTGTTGCCCTAGTCACAAAATCCAGGAAATGAAAACAGCTTCAATGTCCTTTAACAGATTAACGGATAATGGAAATGTGGCACATATACACAATGGGGTACTCTTTAGCTGTATAGAAAATTATGAAATTTGCATCTAAATAGATAGACCTATAGATTACACTGAGTGAGATAATGCAGACTCAGATTATAAGCACCAAATATTAACTCTCTCATCTGAAAATTCTTAGACGTTATTATGTAGCATGGAACAGACACAGAAATACGGAATTACAAAGGGACCATGGGTGAAGAAAAGTAGCTTTGGTGGGATACAAGTGATATTAAGTAGGAGATGAAATAGTGGGGATGTAGCTCCAAGTAGAGAAGAGGGAGATATCAATCAACACTCAACACAGAAGGAAAGAGGTGGAACTGGAAACTAATAACAACACAATTGTGTGATAAAGGCTTAAGAAATTAAATTGTACAAAATACAAAATGGAATAATTTATATACATATGAATATATAGTCATATATGTATGCAATATATTCATATATATGGAAGTTGAGTCACTTGGGCTGACAATGCTCCCTGTAAGAAACACAGACTAACAAAACCTCCAGTACCAGGCACAAAAACTCTCCCTTCCAATGGTCAGGTTAGTCTAAGTGATTTCCCAAATAATATATTATTGACATATGGCTAGTTTGACACTAATGGGTTGAAGTTGGTACCATATTCCTAAATACCACATACTTAGTACAAAGAACCTGCATATTTCACAATTTTATTTTTCTTTACATCTGTTAAGTAATTAATATCCTAAATACATAGACAAAAAAGAAAAGAAGAAAATAAAGAAAAAAAAGAAAGAGAGAAACAGGAGTAAGAAAATAAATAACCCCATCAAAAATTGGATTGATCTAAATAGAGTTCTTAATAGAAGCAATAAAAGGAAAAGAAGTATTTTTAAGATATTCCATAATTCTTAGGAAACAATAAAATACATTTTAAACCAACTCTGAGATTTCATCTGACCCCAGTTATAATGGCTAAGATCAACAACTAACAACAAATGATGACATCAGTGTGACAAAGGGAACCTCATTGTCATTCATTGTTGCTTGTAATAGAACTGGTGCCATCACTCTGGATGTAATTATGGAGAATCTTCAAAATATTAAAATAAATTTACCATGCAATACAGCTATACTGCTCCTCAGCATGTGTCCCAAATTTCTAATCCACAGAAACTTTTCATGGTCATTGCCATTCTATTTGCAATATATATTTAAAATATATACACACGCATAATTGCAAATAATTTCCTGCCTATGGATAGGACTTTGCGGCCACCACCACCTCTGAGCTGGGACTTTTGTCTGGCTGGAAGTTGTGCAGGTCTTATGCATGCTGTAACAGTTTCTGAGAGTTTACATATGCGTCATCTCTATTGTGTCCATAAATTGCTCTTTTCTAAAAGTTGTTTATTACCTCAGCCTCTAATAATATTTCTTAATCCTCTTTTTTCTCATATCCTTTAGATTTTAGAGAAGAGGTGTTATAAAGAGAGCCTCCCAAGATTCTGTCTGTTTATTTTTCAGTTGTGGACTCTATGTTAATTACCATTTACTGAATGACAAAACTTTTTTGATGAGGGTTAAGTATTGCACTAATCTATCAGTGTAGAAATATAGCATTGAGTCCGTTTGCTGCTCTGTCTACTTTACTCCTAGTGGCCCTGACCTATCTAGTCTCAGGTTTGCGCCTCATTAGTGTCAGAGTTTTATCTCATTCAGTGGACTTTAAATCTAATAAAAAATGCTTGATTATTCCATAACATTTGTGCCAGTATTGGACAAGAAAGCATAGCTTGCAGGCAGCTCATTATTATAGCTCACAGGGTTTGTAGCTGGGTGAGAGTGATGATTACATTTCTCCTCAGGTAGCATGTATAGTACCTTCCAGAACCATGAACATTAATCAGTAGGGGTACAGCTTCCAGTTGAGCACCAGATTGATTTCTCCAAGTTTAAAGACATAAGTATGTGTTGTCTTCAACACCAGGGTATGACTGACAGGTTGTGAAGGGTAACCAATAACAGTAGAATAGCCTTATTATATTTTATTATTATTATTATGTTTTGCTGTTTGTGATCTTAGTTATTCTTTTTGTTTAATAAAACCTTAACTTATTTTGTTTCCGGAGTCTCTTGCCTACGCTTATTCCTCAATTCCCCTAGAAGAATGGCTTCCAGTATTCTCTGTAGGAATGTGTTTATGGACATGATTTTTTTAGTGTCTTTGTTAGCATGGAAAATAACGTTTTGCTTTCACTTGTAGGAGATAGTTTTGCTGGGTATGGTAGTCAAAGATGGTGCCTACAGTCTCATATTTGATATGGCATTGGCTTTGTGAATGCGAAGTACATTGTTCTAGCTCTTCTGACTCTCAAAGTTTTCATTGAGATATCAGCTATTGTTCTTTGCTAGCCTTTGTTTAATAGATTGCTTGTTTTTCAGCATACAACCCAGGAACATGAGATTGTTTTTTCCTACTCTACCTAAGTTTCTATTAAAAAATTATAGATATATTGGAGAGCAGAGCCAGAGAAAATGAGGTTTTACTACTAATGTGAATATAGAGCACTGAATAGTGATATAATCATGCCATATTTTATTGTACCTGTGTATAACACAAAGTAAACATTTTGTTGGATAGAGCAAAATAAATCTTTAAGTTATTTCACACAATTGAATTATATATGAAAAATACTGAACATATAAGTATATGGTAATGCCACTTACTACATGTACAGCCTTACTTTATTATTCAAGACACTCTATAAAATCGTCATGTTGTGCATTTAAGAAGTCTTCAGTTGTCTATGTCAAGGTGAGATGAAATTCCAAAGGGCATTTTGTAGGATTTCAAGGTAACCTCTCAGGAAGGAACCACTGGAACTGGTTAACTGAGTACTGTTGAATCTAAAGGTATTTTCATATATTCAAAAATTCTCGTAGCAGCACAAACAACAAGAGAGTTTTTATTTTTCTAAACATTTACCCCAAATAATTATTTGGGTACTTCTCATCAGATGGCATTAGTACAAATTTTCATGTAGTTTTGAAAATGTTTTTTGCTAAATTACTCAACTAATGAAAGCTTTATTAGGACATGAGGAATTATTTTGACAAAGCCAATGCCATATCAAATGCAAGAAGCTCTCATTTATTATTTTTATTTAATTATTATGGTAAATGTACATTCTGTTAGACACTTAAAGATTTAGATTTAGAGCTTAGTTTATTCCGTTAAGGTTTGATTTTCCAGACTCTGTGAATCTTGACAAACCTTCAACTATTGTGTATAATAACAGAATTATTTATTAAATTTCATGTTTCTAGTGAGAATGACAACAGTATATATTTTCCTCTAGGTTTTGAAGGAAATAAAATATGTAAAACAGGAGAGACACTACTCTTCAAAGACATCACAAAGACTACAGGAGTGAGCAATGGGACAATAATCAAAAGAAAGTAATTGTTCTTTTGTTTTTTTTCTTTTTATTCCAGAAAGAACGTGACCATTATTGTAAATTTTACACAAGATCCAAGAATTACAGAAATAGGAGGAGTAACATTTCACACACACACACACACACACACACACACACACACATTCTTCAGAATCAGAATGAAGTGTCCAGATGGTAGAACTGGGCATCAAGCAAAAGACACTGATGACTCCTGACAGTAGTGAATGGGTGGTGCTGAAGCATGGTAGGTAAATGATAGGAGCATCTCTTCTACAGCCTGCTCTAGCTTTCTTTCCTCTGTTCTCATCTAGCAAGACATTTGACAGTTGGCAGACACTTCATCCCTAAAAGTGGTGCCAAATATTCCATTTGAGTAGTCACATACACTTCCTCTTACTTAATACCCACAAACCAACTTCTCTGTATCCTATATTTCTTGGATTATGTAAAAATGTGCATTTAAAGCAATATAATTGCTTTAGTGGGCAGTTGGGCTCTGAATCAAATGAACTGACAATTATTTTCCTAGATATCCTTGTAGAGGAAAACTCTGCTTTTCCTTTAGTTAAAAATGCAGATTTGAGAGAACTATTTCCTTACTGGTGCTTTTGGACAATTTGGTAAGATTTTTCAGTGATGTCCATCTGTACAGAATTGATCAGGAATTAGGTGATGGCTTTTACATTTTCCTCATCAGATATTTTGTATTAGAGGTGATGTTTTGCTTTTATACTGGCAATAGATCTTTCTAGTTTGGGGAGAAACAATTTGGAACTATACATAACATATTCATTTTTGAATAAAAAAGTAGTAAGGATTTATGATTTGATACTACAGCAAGGAGCCCCCAAGTCCCAGAAGTGAGCTCTCTGAACACATTCGTGTATTCCACACAAGATGAACATGAGCTGCCACTCTCCCAAGAGGCTTACAGTAAAGTGGAACAGCAAAGATAACATCTGATGTAATTACTCCAAAATAATTTTTGGAAATTCAAAATGATATATTTTAGCATTTGTATTTATCACATAAATCATCTAGCACTGCAATGTAAATATTATTGTATAAGGTTTTTTCTTTCTATTTTTTCTTTTTTAGCATCATAGCATTTTTTTTAATGTGAGTTGACACAGACTCAAATAATAGCCAGCAAGTATATCATACTCATGGGTTGGAAAATGGTATTTTTCAGACTCAAGTTTATGTATACTATCTATATACTTTAAGTCAAAATCTCTATAGTTACCTTAACTCCATGTAATATCACCGTTAGATGAAGCTTGCAAGCATCTGTGTACAGACATGGGGGAAGGAATGTAAGGACATTTCTAATATTTTTGAAGTAAGAATTAGAAGTTAACAAGTTGTCTATCATCAAAGGAATTGGTAAAATGGGTAGATTGAGATGAAGAAGAGGAGGAGGAAGAGGATGAGAAGAAAGAAGAAGAAGAAGAAGAAGAAGAAGAAGAAGAAGAAGAAGAAGAAGAAGAAGAAGAAGAAGAAGGGGAAGGGGAAGGGGAAGGGGAAGGGGAAGGGGAAGGGGAAGGGGAAGGGGAAGGGGAAGGAGAAGGAGGAGAAGGAGAAGGAGAAGGGGGAGAAGGAGAAGGAGAAGAAGGAGACATCCTCAAATGCAACAGGAAAACATCATAAAGTATGAAGAGGTCACAAGTACAAGCAAGTTCAAACTCTAGGCGGAAAAGTTCCAAGGTTTCAAGGTGTGAGAATAGTCAGTTACGGCTTTAGGGTCTTGCCTCTGTGCCCATAGGACGCTTGTCTGCAGCAGCTGTGTCCACTGTATTTACACCAGTTTTATGGCTCCAGTCCAATCCAGCTATAGCAGGCTTCAGTATGGTTCACACTAGTCCCACATAGCCTATAAGGTTTCTATTCATAACAACCCTGTCATTTACGTCATTCTTTCTGTTTTCTTTAAATATGGCATACATTGGTATTCAAAGGGTTCTCTTAGTTCATTTTGCATGACCTCTGAAATATAGTTTCTTGCCTTTTTATCATATCTCTGCCTTTTTCTCTTCATATAGGTAGTAAATTTGCTGACCTGGGAATCTCAACCCATTTACATCTCCTGTATATTGTAGAGAAGCCGCTGCATAAAATACATCACACGACAACCCACAATCACTCATGCCTGTCCTAGGCTTCTGATGAGATAGTTGAGTGAATCTACAAGTCACACACCATTCCCTTCTGCAACTAACTATTTTACAGAAATAGCCTTTGGGGATTTCTGAGAGTATGCTTTTCGGTGGATAACTGAACTGTAGCACCCTCTGCAAACTGGAGAGTCAATAACTACCCAAATCAATAATTGGAATTTTAGATTATATTCTCAACGCTATTCTTTAATTTCATCATTTCCTCCTCACTTTAAATATTAAATAAAAATCAGGCTGCATTTCTGTTTCCAATATTTTGCATGAGCTGTCTGTTAAATGTTTAAATTTATTACTAGAAGCTCTGTTCTGCATATAAGACCAAAGAAGACTGGGTAGCTGACTTTTTTCAGGATTGTAGCAAAGATGACCTTCCTCTTTCCTCTACTCTCCAATTAACTGCTCTCTTCAGAAGACCCTACAAGCAATGTTTTTAAGATTTGATTGTGCGTGTGTGTGTGTGTGTGTGTGTGTGTGCATGTGTGTGTGTGTGTGTGTGTGTGTGTGTGTGTGTGTGTGTGTGTATGTGACCTGAGTCCTCCATCTTGCCTGGTGTCCTCCTTGGGAGCAGTGGGTGAAGGCTTGGGATCAATGCCTCAGACTCCAGGAGCTGGTGAGAATGTGGTAGCAAGCTTATTTATTAATTCTCAGGGAGTACCCTTTATGCCCTCCATCTGCGTCCCACTCTACCTACATTCCATTGGTTCCAAGAAAGCATGTCCTCTACATGGCAGTTCCAGACTGGCTCTAATTGTCTGGGTCAGCAATCCCTAAATTCTCAGGCAGGCAGCTTCAGTTTGGCCCTCAGGCTGGAATTGCTTCTGCAGCTAAGGCACCACTAGCTGATTATGAACATTTATGCAGAAGCAGCCTCTGGCATTGGGGCCTTTATGTTGTGTGTGTGTGTGTGTGTGTGTGTGTGTGTGTGTGTGTGTGTGTCTCCGTGTGTGTGAAGTAACCATAGAGGCCAGATGCTGAGTATTGTAGAGATGAAGTTGTAGGTGGTTGTAAGCAACCTCAAATGTTCTGGGAACCTTTTGTTGTTGTTGTTGTTGTTGTTGTTGTTGTTGCTGTTGTTTTGTCTTTTTGTTAGACCAACAGGATTTCTTAATTACTGAACCATCTCTCCAGCCTCACCAGTGATTAATTTCTTTTTGTTTCTGTTTGTCTCAGTCAGTCAGTCAGTCTGTCTGTCTGTCATCTGTCTGTCTGTCTATCTATCTCTTATGTCATGGTTTCATTATGTAGCCCCAACTGTCTGGAATATGCTGTGTAGACCAGACTGACCTACACCTTTTAGAGATCTACCTATCTCTCCTGTCTGAGCACTGGAATTAAAGATATGTATCATTGTGCCTGGCTTTCTTTGTTGATTTTTAACTTTGTTCACCAAATGGCTATTTTCTAATTCTTTATCTTAACTAATTTAAGCAATTTTCATTATGTCTGGCTTTTGTCTATGGATTTATATTTTTAAACGTTTCTTTGAGACGAACTTGTGCCACCATGCTCAGCAGCAAAACCTTTAAAATTTAATATTTCTTTAGTAGTTTAAAATGTCTCTCATTATACATCCTCAATTTTTGCAGCTTTTTTTTACTTCATCCTATTCCAAGTTAATTTAAATACGTGTAGATAATATGTTGCAACAGCATACTCCACCCTGCTAATGAAACCTCTGTTGACTGCCAAAGGCTGAATATCTGGTTATTTAAAACAATAGAAAAATCATTATCTGGCTGTTGTAAAAGCCAGAATTCTTGAATTAAGGCTATATGAGGAACAAACTTCCTATGCCAATTTTACAAGGGACTCATTGGTTCCTCTCATGCAGACAACCACAGGAATGCCTCGGTTTGAAGAACACAACCATGGGCTCTGCCTGCATGTACTTGTCGCCATGTCTGTGTGCCTTCTGTTACAAACACATGACAAATATGACCAAAGTCAGCCTTTATCTAGGACTCGTATTTAAATACTTAATTTATAAATAGTTGTCCTGTAAGTAATGTCGGAGTCACACATCCCAGTAAACATATGAGTTTTCTGTGGAGAAGATGGCAGGGTCCCCTCGAAAAGTACATAGGTTCTTCTGGTGTTATATGAGGGGAAATGGCCAGCTCTTCTCAATGTCATTTTGCATGCTCCGAAAAATGATACTCAGTGGGTGCTTAATTATCTTGGAACTCAAAGTTGTATTTGTAATGTGCAATTAAAATTCTTCTAGAAGTTTAACAATTGATGTTAATTTTAAAATTAGCATATGTATCAGGAAACACCATGGTTTCCCATGATTTACAACACGAGTCTCTCTTCTCTTCACATTGTAGGGGATTGCCTGTTTTTGTGAGACTCTAATTGTATGAAAAGAAATATGATGTGAAATATGTGGGTATAATAAAGACATTGTCTCACACTATTGGTGATCACAGATAAGCTCTGCTGTATGAGCCTGGATTGGAATTAGTTCAGTTCACCACCACGGTCAGTGACATAGCCAGCTACATTCTTGATGGGACTTGGGTAATGGGGCATCATTCTTCAAGAACAAAATTGTTTTCCGTTCCTGTGATTTGATAAGAAGTGATAAACATGTAATATATCAATTTACAAAGTCAATTACATAATCAACCAGAGTGCCAACAGCAATAACCAAAATACTCTGTACTGTAGTTACTTTCATATTCTCCACCTTCCCTAAGGCAACAGACTTGGCATTTTTCCTACTTTCTCAATTTTCTTTGCATAATTTTCCACTTGGTGGACTGCCATTGTCAACAGCAGACACTCTTCAACTTCTGGAGGCTTGGTGAGAGCAGCTGAAGAGACAAGAACTGTGTTTAATTAAATACTGGTGGCTGAATGTAATGCAAAAGTGCTTAATTAGTCAACATGGCTGGTGATGGAAATCACTGAAGAGGCTCCAGAAGAATTTGATATCTTGAGGGTTTTTTTTTTTTTTTTTGAGAAATGATCCTACAAAAAGAAATTCTGCTTTACCTCCTTTAAACATGTTTTTTTTTTTTTTTTTTTTTTTAACCGTGTCAGCCAAAGTGTGTGCAGCTCACAGGCTACATTGTGAGTGATTCCAGAAGCTAAACACTGAGATAAATGGTGTGGTCTTTCTGTGACGTGTCCAGGATGTGCTTCATGGAAACTCCAACTAGCCTTGTCATGTTTGAGGGACAAACTTGAGTAAAGAATAAAGAAGAATACTAATTTGAATCTGGTAATCAGACACTGTTGTATTCTTAAAGTTAGATCTTATATTGCTTTCACTGATAATCTTATTTGGGGATATCACTTAAATATTACACATTTTAAAGTGCTTGGAGTTAATTGGTTCAATAAATTTAAGTAATTTTAACAGCTGAACTAACTAGTAAAGTACTTTTCATTAAGCATGTGTCAAGCTGAAGTCCGAAGATTTGCTATCAAGTTGTTTTATTAAAAGCAGATATGAATAAAGCATTTTCAGTATAAAATCTCTATGTCTTAAGTATGTATGTAAATATAGAAGAGATAGGACTATTTTGATAAATTTTACATGGAGTTGGGTATAAAGTCATTACTTCTTTAATTACTTTTAATGAGAATATTGCTGTTAATATTTGGATAATGTGACAATTTAAATTTTACTGTACATCAGCAAAACAAAAATAGATTAAACTTTATACATATGTGGCTATTCCCAGATGCAAATATAGGAAGAACTAAGTTTTGTCTCCTGGTACTTATTTGCCATATAAATCTACCAACACAGTCTTATCTCTTATGTAAATAAGATGTAGAATTCCAGGAGGGTATGCTTGTTCCCCAGCAGATGGTACACCGAGATTCACCACACCATTACGTTTAATGGGTTGGAATTCATTTGGATTTCTTGATGTTCTCTCTGTCCTCCTTGCTGTGGTAATGCT
Organism: Apodemus agrarius; assembly: GCA_964023405.1. Lineage (NCBI taxonomy): Eukaryota > Metazoa > Chordata > Mammalia > Rodentia > Muridae > Apodemus > Apodemus agrarius. The sequence continues at coordinate 94,926,861 of OZ030012.1, read as the reverse complement.
GCCTATGTTCCTGGTTATATATCATGCAAGAGAGTGCTTGAAGAAGAAAAATCCCTTTATTCTTCATCTGTGAGTCAAAGTTTAAAGTGCATATGTATTGCGTGTCAGACTAAGTATGTGCTCTCGGAGGAAATGGTGCTTAATGAATATTCAGCAAACTACTCACCATCGTTACATTCAAAGGTGTTTTATAAAATGGAAATAGCTGATTAACCACAGCAGTGCCACTGGGGAGAACTCATTTGAAAGGCATGAAGAAAGTCTCCAAGCTGGACCATCGAGAATGAGGCTCAACATCTACCACGGCAACCACAAAGCTCTTCATTATGGGAAGAGGAAGAAGATGCAGAGAGCATGCATCTTAATTTTACTAAAACAAAGGTGCTCATGACTATTTTTGTTCACAAATTTATGAGGTATCTGGCTCACCAATTTACCTCTAGGCTTCTCCATCACATCCCGAAGAGAGCTTTACTGATGACAGGCCATACCTCCTAAGAGCCGCAAGTGACACTGTGAGCAACCCAAGTATTTTAAAATATAAATTTGCTCTATTTACAAGCATAGTATTGACTACTGTAGCTTTAGCCTGTCAGTCAGAGAGATGTTTATAAGTGATCATACATAAACATTTAATACTAAATATATAGCCCATATAAATTTTCTCAAAGGACAGCAAATACTTGGGCCTTACCCCAGACTCATAAAATCTAAAATTCATGGAAAAGAGACAGGGCTAGCAAACTGTCGAAGACAAGCAAGCAACCTCCAAATGCTGTAATTATTATTATTATTATTATTATTATTATTATTATGTGCTTATTATAGGCATATGTATATAGTTTTGAGGATATATGTGTGTGTGTGTATATACATACATAGTATATTAGTGCATACACACATGCACCTCATATGAATATTAACATTGAGATGGGGGGGTGATTGGGGAATGGGCTGAGGGAAGAGGACTTATGGGACATATGATGAGGGGGCAACTGGGAAAGGGGAAAGCCTTTGGAATATAAACAAAAAATATAGAAAGTAAAAAAAAATATCAAAAAAATAAAAGAAAAGAAAAATGCCTGTGCTTATATCAGGCTGCTTGTGAGTGCAGGTACTTTATCTATCCCCTCATGTTTCATGTTTTGTAGTTCTAAATTAAGCTGACCTACTTACATTACAGGGTTGCTATAAGGATGAAATTGCTAATATTTGTAAGGCAATTAGTACCCAGCATCTAGTAAACATTAATAGAATAAAAGTTTCTGAGTGTAATAGAGAGTGCAAATGTTTATTAGACTTGTAAAGTTCACACCTAGTACTTACAAGGCCTCCCTTAGAAAAGAAAAATAACTCTCCAGAAAACACGCAGGCACTGAAGATAACCCAGGGAACGATTGCCATTTGAAAATGACTACTAAGAGAGTGGGAATCTCCAGATATTTTTTGGCTTTCTTCGTAATTGTGACTTTGGAATAAATAAAGTTAGTATTGTCAGAATCGGCTTCTGGGTCTACTTGCAAAGAAGCGTCTTTTTGTTCTCTCCTAGCCCTGCTGTATTCCGCCTCTGGTGGCTTACATACTCTCAGGAATGGTAAGCACGTTTTTTCATTAGAGTAAGATGAGGCTTAAATACAGTATCTTGGTGCATATATGTGTATGCTATTTCCAGTAAATCATTCCGGTAATGTCGCACAGCAGTCACCTCAGACTGAGCCGGCAGACGCGGGAAGGCGAGCTCTCTGCTTTCGGCTCATTTGTGGGACAGTGGGCTCATTTGGCAGCGGCGCCGAAGTCACATTTGTTTCTGGGCATTTCAGAAGCATCCACGCAACATCCTTTAATTACACCACGAAGGCCCGCCATTGCCATGCGTTTATCAATTTTCAGTTCCTGGAAGCATTTTACATTATTACCTGGAAACTCCTTACATTTGTAGACATTTCTGAAATCAGAAAGAAAGCTGCGTGCATAATTACATCGGAATTGGCTAATATTTGGATTTTTCTCCAATGAAATTAGTTCCAGAAATGAACTATTTTAATGCACACTCCCCCCCCCATTTTTTAATGCACCACAATTCACCATCCTATCACCCTTTCAATATCGAGATACTGAATTTTGCTTATTCCCCATCAGAATCAATTGACAAGGTATTCAATATTGAAAACAGCATTTCCAGGCGCTTCATAATTGCGCTTGGAGCATCATTCACACAAGCTTCCAGTCAGTCTAATTACTGCTTCAAATTGGTCTGCACAGCACTGAGACAGTCAGGCTTTCCGTTGGCCCAGAAGTCATTTGATCTCTTTATGACTTCCCTGAGCGAACAGCCGCCATTTCAGATCGGCTCTGACTGCGAAACAGGCGATGGCACATCTGTTTTTTTGGTTTGGTTTCAATGGGAAAAAACACTTTCTAAGAAGGCAAACTTCATATCCTTACTTATGCAAGAGTTATGTGTAACCCTTAAAAAGAGGCAAATGTGTGTACTTTTGGGGAAAAAGTTTATATGGATATATTTTAAAACATTGGAAAATGTCTCTAGATAAACTTTAATAGAATAAATTGTTTTAATTTGGAGGCACACATATATATGTTGTGAAAAATGTATTAGATATTAATATCTTTATCTAGGCTGCCTTAAGCTGCATAGATATTTAACATTCATTTTGAAAGTTACAAATCTGTTTTAAGGGGTGAAAAAATCAAACTTGAATTTATCCTGTTTGATATATGACTGTTACCTTCTCCAAGCGTACCAAGAAAAGCTACACTAGTTTCTTAATAATTAACAGGTCAACATTATTTTTATAAATCTTGAAAGATACTATGTATTGTCTATCTAAGAGAAAATTTAAAAACAATAAAAATCCCAACCTTTACAAAACAAAAAACTATGTGTTCACTCATTTTCCCAAGTACTACTGTTTTAGAAACGGAATATTTATGAAATTCACAGAAGATACTTCAGTAAAGGATTATTGTCACTCGACAGTTATAGTTTCTTAAAGGTTTAGTTTAAAGTGGAGCGGGCTATCTCAATAGCTATTGTCTGTATATAGGATGTGTTCTCCTAGTTGGGCTGCCTTGTCTGGCCGCAGCGGGCGAGGATGCACCTAGCCTTGTAGACTTGATATGAGAGCGTGGGGCGGGGGAGGACACACGGGAGCTACACTGGCTCAGAGGAGGCAGGAATGAGGGAATAAAGGGAGGGGTTGCAGGCTGGGGTGACCTGGAGGTGGACAGCGAGTGTGATATAAAGTGATTAAGTTAAAAAAAAACCATTTAGATCAAACATTTGTAGCAGACAGACATGGCAGATGTGAAGCATGGTCTTCATGTGGGTCCCTAACAGCTGGAGCAGGGATCATTGCCTGCCACGGGCTCCCCGTCTCCTGCCTGAACTGCCTCACCGGGCCTCCATGGGACAGTATCTACTTAGTCCTGCTGAGACTAGATGTGCCAGGGTTGGGCTGTGAGAAGGGAGGCTTTCCTCATCTCCGAGAAGACAGAGAGGGGCTGGAGGGATTTGTAAGGATAGCACTGGGAGGAGGACAGGGCAGGGATGTAAAGTGAAGAAAAAGTAAATAAAAAGTAAATAAAAAAAGATTTAGGTTAAGAATTTGAACACCTCTTCAATACTACTTTCAAGTAATCATGCAACCAATCAATAATAACAATTCAATTTATTAATAAAATAAAATTAATCTTGTTTTTTATTTACTGATAATATCTAACAGAAAATGTAGAAGACTTCACGTTATTTGTCTGGGTATTTTGTGCATTTGGGATTGTTCATGCATAGATGTCAGAATATCCATAGAACATTCACAATGAATGATCAGAAACATTAGCAATGACAACTCAACAACTATGTGTGTATGTATGTGTGCATGTGGAAGTTTCAATTCCTTAATGTCTGAAACTATTTACAAACATCAAAAGGCCTGCATGAACTCAAAAAAATTTCATAATAAATTGTTCATTTTAAACCTTCTCTGGTTAAAGAAAACACAAAATGTTGAATTTAATACATGACAGAGGAACCACATGCACAGTGTCCTCTATACCTTACAACTCTCTGTGATTTCACCATGGCCTACTTATTTTAAATCAATTCAAATGCAAATAATTCAAGGTATTGGCTTTATATTTAAAATAACTATATGTTGCCGATCATATTCCATATCCTTTAATAGATTCTGTGACTACAATAATAAAAAAATAGGTTTTTAAAAATTCTTATATTATGGGCAATTAAAGAGGATATGGGCATCCTGTCAAGAAGTTACAAAAATACCCTTACAATCCAGTTAGTATTCTATGAAAAGAAGTTATAGGCATTTATTGCAAAAGGCTATTCTGTGTTGCAATATATGTTTTTATCAAGAATTTAACATATTTTGAGGGTTCAATTTTGAAAAATATGCTACAAAGATCAGGAATACTGAAAAAACTAGTTTCAGTCTGCAAAAGCTCTTAGGACAAAGGTGAGGTGATTTAGGATGCTTATCTCAAAGAAAGAAGAAAAAATAGCATAAGACAGGAAGGGTTAAGGATAGACTTCCTATGGAACTTAAAGAGCATCCACACAACTGTGTCCAGAGTCAGTAAGTGGCAGGGAAGAGAATATAAAGGAAGAGTAGGTGCCATACTATTGAAGAGCCCAAGAAGATAAGGAGGCTTGTGAGTGGCAAGGGAACTGGGGAACTAGTTTAAAAACAAAGATATCTGCTGGGAAACAACCAAGGGAATTCAACAGAGTCAGATATGAGGAATTGGAACATACCAGAATCGCATGCCCAGAAGAGGGAGAGAAAAATCCATATATGTTACAAGCCAAAGGAATGAAAGATTCTTTGAAGTATGTAAGTAGAAGTGTCAATGGGTATGTTCACAGATGTTTGGGATTCAGAAAAAAAAAAAAAAAAAAAAGAAAGAAAGAAAGAAAGAAAGAGAGGTCTATTGCAATGAAACTTAGGGCGAAAGTGTAGGATGAATTTGCAAGGCCTGCAGTTCATAGATAACAATAGAAGCCAAACAACTGAGTAGCATTCTATGTGAGTGCATAGAAAGCAAACATAAGCAACAAGCTGTTAACGTAATTATATATGAATATGAAGACGAGGTAAGGCCAATCAGCCACATTGCTAGAATTTCTTTATTTTAATCACATTTTTTTTTTTTTTACAATTCAGTCAGTGACCCTCCCTGTCTGCACTCCCATAGTTTTTCATCCCATTTCTCTGCCTCCCCCCCCACCTTCCTGTCTCAAAAAGGATCCCCCACACCAGGCCTTCCCACTTCCTAATGCCTTAAGTCTCTCAAGGGTTAAGCACTTCTTATCTCACTGAATCCAGAACAGGCAGTCCTCTGCTTTATATGTGGAAGCCACTTACTCACTCCTGTATGCTGCCTGCTTGGTGGCTCAGTGTCTAAGAGATCTTAGGGATCCAGGACAGTTTGAGACTTCTGGTCTTCCTATGGTGTAGCCTTCTTCCTCAGCTACTTCAAGCCTTTCTCTAATTCAACCACAGGGGTCTCTGACTTCAGTCCATTGGTTGGGTGAAAATATCTGCATCTCTTTCAGTCAGCTGCTTATTGAGCCTCTCAGGGAACAGCCATGCTAGGTTCCTGTCTGTAAGCACACCATAGTCTCAGTAATAGTGTCAGGTCTTAGTGCCACCCTTTGGGATGATTCCCCAGTTGGGCCAGTGGTCACTGGACTATCTTTCCCTCACTCTCTTCTCCATTTTTGTCCCTGCAATTTTTTTAGGCAGGAACAATTCTGGGTCAGAGTTTTTGACTATGGGATGGCAACCCCATTCTTCCACTTGGTGCCCTGTCTTTTTACTAGAGTTGTATTCTACAAGCTCCCTCTCCCCACTGTTGGGCATTTCACCTGAGGTCCCTCTCTTTGAGTCCTGGGAGTCTCTCACCTCCTGGGACTCTGGTACTTTCTAGAGCCCCCCCCCCAAGAGGTTGAATATTTCCATTCATTCTGCTGGCCCTCAGGGCTTCTCTCCTGTCTTCTCCCCCATACCAGATCATATTCCTCCTTTCCACTCTAGTTTGAGTTTGAAGCATCCTCACTTGGGCCATTCTGGTTGTTAACCTTCTTCAGTTCTGTGGATTGTATCCTAGATATTCTGTATTTTTTTTTTACTAATATCCACCTATTAGTGAGTACATACCATGCATGTTCTTTTGGGTCTGAGATATGTCTAATATTTTCTTTAGAACATTAGATGGAATCATTATAAATACTATTTAAGAGTAGTCTTTTTAGGTTAGCAAGTGTAATAGTAATATTCGATTTCTTCCAGAACATGGGAAGACCTGTTAGAGGTTGTAACAGTTCTAAATGACTACTTTCATGGTTTCCTTAGTCCATGAAGTCCCTTCCATCATTGTACTTTTGGACGATGTATTATTATAGTAATATAATATTACTACAGTAATATATAATATAATAATCTATAAGTCACAGACCTGATTTATACATAAGCCAATCTCTTGTTTCAAAATTGTAAAATTTACTCAGAAGGTTGAGAGAAATAGAATATTGCATAATAATGTAATTATTTTTACTAAAATGGAATATTAATAAAAGGGTATAAAAAAGATATAGGTATAGAAAGACACAAGCCCATGGACAAAGATAGAGGAAGGCAATTATGAACTTCCTTTTAGAGTTAGGACTTAGTGAAGAAAGTGTTTTATACAGGAAGAAGGTTAAGAAAATAGAAAAGATGAAGACTAGCTCAATTGTAAGTTTTAACATTCAGGGACTTTTCTTATTCTACCCAACTCTCACTTTCTAAGCCCTAACCTTCCAAGACCTTAGGTGGAAACTTCATAGCCAGTTAATTGCCATCTTGGTGCAATCAATGCAAAGAAGAACAAATTACTTTGTCCATGTGTTGTACATGAAACTCCTGAGTACTGAGATATTCATTCAGTAGAGTCAGAGAGGTCCTAAGGAGAGGTGAAACTAAACACATCTCTTGATATGCAATGTGTGATGATGCCGGAAAGAAGCCTGTGATTGCTGAAAAAAAGCAAGGGCAATGTACATAGTGCAGTGCCAGAGATAAAAACAGAAATGCTCTGAGAATTCACTGGTCACATTAACTGGGTTAATTAAAGATAGAGAAAGAGCTAGTAGTTACAGAGTCTAGTTGTGAGCAACAGCAAAAGTATTTCTAGACTGTTAAATGTTATCTTGAGTAGATAATCTATTACAAATAAGGAAAAGAGTTGGTGAATGAAAATTGAGCATTTTATAAATACTATTTATTGTAATGTTTTTCACTAGGTCATTGAGATAAAACAACTTGATTTCCTAATTCTTTACCTGCATTTTGTATCACTCAAGAGGTCAGTCAATGTAAAATAAAGTACCTTCTTTATACATTTGAGAAAAATTTCAGCCTTTATATAAAGTTTCTTGAACTCCTTATCTTGATCTTCATAGAAGAGTTTATTGCATTTCCTTCAAATAGAAGCAGCCACTTCATTATCATTCTTTTGTGATTATGTTAACACTTTTGTTATTATTATAATATTTAATAATGGGTTTTCATACATGTACATAATATATTTTGATAGTATTCTTTATGCTCACTGTTAGAGTTTAGATCTTAATCATACTCCAAAATATACTTGTGGTAAAGAATAGCACTGTGAATGGGAGTGATGTGGTTGAATCTGTAAGGTGTGGGTCTTAGTGTACCAGAGGGAGTCTGTCAAATATATGGTTGAACACTGGTACTTTATTCTTCAATTCTTCTGCCTCTAGACACAAGGCAAGCAGATTTTCTTAACTGTGTGTTCCTACCTTGATGTGCTGCAGAAAAGCCAACTAGTGATGAACGGAAACCAATTGAATTCAGAGCAGGAGCAAGTCCTCTTATAACTTGATTGTTTTGAGAAATTATTATAGGAATGGAAAGACAACACCTTGAATCTTCTTGTTACAAAGTTTTATAAACTACAGTTAAGAAGCAATGGCCACATGATAAATGCATTGAGTATTGCATGAATATTAAATGCCACTAAAAGCATATGTGAAATAAATTTCACCTAGAACATTCAGATTGTGATTTCTGGGTTAAAATTTGAAACATTTACAAAGAAAATACAACTAAGATAGATCAAATTCAGTCCATTTAAGGAATCATTAAAGATTTTTATTATTATTATTTTGTAAAGAAAGTAACTGTATATTCTTATCAATGCATATGCTCTATCAAATTTGGAGACATAATATCAGTTTGCGACAATTAATGTAGTTATTTAAATTAGAATGAATTGAATTCAGGTATTGTAGGTCACGTGTCTATCTCGCCAGCAAGAAGGACACGAGACCGCCAGGATCCTTCCACAGACGTTTATTGCGGGGTTGATTGCAGAGGCGAAAGACCAAGAAGGGAAGAGTGGTGCATCTTAAATAAGCCTAGGCAGGATGTGTTTCTACCTGATTGGTGCACGCCAAGATGCCTCATTAGTATGCTCCGGGTCTGAGCTGCGACCCGCCAAACCTCTACCTGCGCATGCACAGTAGGGCGCGGAGTGGAGTAAACAACAGCACATTGCTGATTCATCACAGGAAATGGGCGCCATCTTGTAATGGCGAATGTGGCTTCCTACAACTCCCCCTTTTTTGTTTTATAAGAAACCAGGCCTAGGGCTGCCGATCAACCATCAGGTTCTTGTTGGACCACCAGGGTTCAAGGCAATCCATAAGTGAACTCATGACCAACACCCTCTCACGTGCAATGAGATAGTCTCTGTGAGGTGCAAGGGCTGTGGCAAACAGCACGTCACCCATCGCGGTGCAGTGTCCTTTCAAGGACTCGGGGTACAAGGGCTGACTTCTGCCTGAGTAAAACTAATTCTTAAGCATGGACAGCCATGCTTCAGGGGAAGCACCATTTTTCAATGCAGCGAGTGCCTGTGTAAACACCACCTTGTTGCATTTTTGTTGGGCACGTAGCTTGCACAACAACCATAGCAGAAACACTCCTCCACAGCATATTAGGGCACCAAAAAGACAAACTCCCACCCACTCTTTAAAGTATGAAAATGCAGAGGTAAGCCAAGAAGTGAAATCTCCAAAGGGAATGGGATCAGCTGGCGTTCCATTGAGGACAACAATTTGATTTTGAAGTTGTAGCTGCAATTCTTGCAACTCGGCTGTCCAGTGTCTCCTCTTTGGTGTGTACTGCGCGAGTTAGTCTTGCAGGTACCCAGATAGGATTGTCTTCACTCTGTGGAAAAACACAGATAGCTCCCCTGGATCTATTAGAATAGGATCCGGGCCTCTCCATTTGTTAAGCAGCACATCCTTCCATTTTACCATCTCTTTTGGTGGAGCCGGCCATTGGCCATGATGTTCAGCAGCAGAACGGCCTTGAGTGTCCAGATTTAAAAAATTCAATGTTAGAAGTGCTATGGATATAATGGTTCTAGGGGAGGAGGGTGATAAGCCCTCAATTCCCCCTTTTTGTTTTGTAATATATTGTTTAAGCGTACGATGAGCCCTCTCAACCATGCCCTGACCTTGGGGATTATAGGGCAAACCAGTGATATGGGTAATTCCCATATGCTGGCAAAATTGTGAGAACTTTGCAGAAGTGTAGGCAGGACCATTATCTGTTTTTAAAACATGCGGGATACCCCACATGCTCCAGGCTTCAAGACAATGTTGAATAACATGAGCAGCCTTCTCTCCTGACAAAGGGGTGGCACATAATCACACTGGAACTTGTGTCCACAGAGACATGTGTGTATTGAAGCTTACCAAAAGAGGAAATATGAGTAACATCCATTTGCCACATTTGAAGGGGACGTAGGCCCCGTGGGTTAATCTCAACATGAGGCATAGATAAGAAGTCAACACAGTTAGAGCATTGGAGAACAATATTACGAGCCTCTGCTCGACTAATGGAGAAACGGAGGCGCAGGGTCTCTGCTGGGACATGGAATGTGTGGGTAATAAAAAATGGGTGTTGTTGGTGAATCAATAGTTGCTGGATACCTTTAAATATGTGAGCAACCTGCCAAAGGGTATCAACTTGTTCCTGCACCATCAATTCTTTGATTAAGGATCATTATGCCACCTTTTAGGTGGGCATTAACATTGGCCTGAAACTTCCTAGGTGGGAATTGCAAGACAAAAGCAGTGCCTCACAAGTCTCCACTGAGGCAGCTCTAAGCCTTTTATTTACTCAACTGTAACTTATTCTCTAATTTGAGCCTATTGGCCAAGGCCAGGCTCAACATTCACCTGTCCTGCAGGGCAGTAGCCTGCAACTGGACCTCATTGTATAAGGGTTGAATAATAAAAGGAACCTGAGATTTGAAGGTTCCCAGAAAAATTCTACTAGCTGTTTTTAGTAGTCATATCTACAGATTTTTCAAACAGTTTAAAAGTAGCCTGTTTGATACCAAATAAATTGCCATTGAGATCTCTTTTTCAATCTTGGGTGGTTAAATTTTGCTTCTACCACTGTATCCAATAAAGCTTGTGAAAAAGTGGCAACAGGCCTATATTGGCCATAGCTGTTTTTAACTTACTCTTGAAATCATCTTAATTGTAAAATATGGGTGAGTTAAGAATCTTAAGCCTTAGATCGGACTCCAAACTTTAGTCCAACACTGGCAGTTATTAACCATAATTTTTTCTCTTGCAATATTAGAGTATAACTACAGTTTTGGAAAGTAAAACCCAATTTTAAACAATTTATTTTCTTTAAAAATCAATGGCAAATGCATTACTTTCACATTACAAAGTTCAATTTAGAAGTATCTTTAAAGGCCTGTTTTTCCTGGGTTGGGTCATGCCACGTGTTATCGTTTAAGATAACTCCAACCCTGAGGTACCAGTTTTAAATTCTTTTTGTTACCAATGTAATAATTTTTAATCATGCCCAATAACTTATAAGCCAATACTCTATAGTCAAAACATGTAAAACATATTTATACCTTTAAGGCCAATCAGAACCAAAAATGAAACTACATGAATCTTATAAACTTGAACCAAACAATTGTTTTCTAGCTGTAATTCAAGAGAAAAAGCACTTTGTACCCAAAAGGAGAAATAACCATCAGTCTACTTGTCCTAGAACTTAAGCAGCTGCTGGCCTTTTTTTTTTTTTTTTTTTTTTTTTTTTTCCGAGACAGGGTTTCTCTGTGTAGCCCTGGCTGTCCTGGAACTCACTCTGTAGACCAGGCTCGCCTCGAACTCAGAAATCCGCCTGCCTCTGCCTCCCAAGTGCTGGGATTAAAGGCGTGCGCCACCACTGCCTGGCTTGCTAGCCCTTTTTAAAAGCAGCTTTTCTCCAGCTGTGCTTGACTCCTAGCTAATTGCAGAGCAACTTAAATCAGCCTCTGCTGTGTAAACTGACACTGGATCAAGAGATGGACTTCCAGCAAATAAAGTTTTTACCTTTTTTTTTTTTTTTTTTTTTTTTTTTTTACATAAAACAGAGCAACAGTCACTCGAACCACAAAACAAAGACAGACACACATACACAAATTGGTGCACCAATAGTCAAATAATACACAGAGAGGGAAGAAAATTTGTACCAGTACTAAGAATATCTCCATTGGGGTCCATAGAGGAACCAGGACGTCTCCATGTTTCCCCTTGTCCCCAGGAGTTTTGAAATCCATTTTTTTTCTCATTTTTCCATGGTTCCTTTCTTCTTAACAAATCTTTTCAACTGCTTTATACTCCTTTTCAATTCTAATTTCTTCCCCTTTAACAGCTCCCTTAGAGCCACAACAATTGGCTACAAAGTAGAGTTACCCATACTTTCGCTTTTCCTTTTTAGCCTCTTTACCGAGGACTTTATCACTCCTTCCCAGAGACTTGAATTGGTTCCCTTTACCTGGGACTTACTAGCCGGCTACCCTGACTTACTATCCTGACTGCAAAGAGTTCTGAACTGCAAGTCCTTCTCAGAGCAGTTTATTTAGGATTCTTTTCTTAGTCACTTACCCCCGTCATGTGGTTCTGGATCCACCTCAGAAGAAATTTTTGAGGGGTCTTCGCAGGCCGTTGATGTAAAGGTTCCGGGGTTTCAGCACCAGTTGTAGGTCGCGTGTCTATCTCGCCAGCAAGAAGGACACGAGACCGCCAGGATCCTTCCACAGACGTTTATTGCGGGGTTGATTGCAGAGGCGAAAGACCAAGAAGGGAAGAGTGGTGCATCTTAAATAAGCCTAGGCAGGATGTGTTTCTACCTGATTGGTGCACGCCAAGATGCCTCATTAGTATGCTCCGGGTCTGAGCTGCGACCCGCCAAACCTCTACCTGCGCATGCACAGTAGGGTGCGGAGTGGAGTAAACAACAGCACATTGCTGATTCATCACAGGAAATGGGTGCCATCTTGTAATGGCGAATGTGGCTTCCTACAAGGTATATGCTATTTTAGAAAACGTAATTTATACTTTTTGTATTATATACTTTATTTACTTTATTATATACTTTATTTACTTTATATACTTTATTATATACTATATTATGAATGTTATTTTAAAATAATACATTATTAAGCAACTATTTGAAGACTATATGGAAGTTGATATGTTGCGCTATTGACAAATGTAGAAAATTTAAGCAAAATAGTCAATGTTATCTCCATGTGCTGTTTTTTTTTTCTAGATTCTACTCTGGGTTTACATTTAAAAAAATCCACAAATGAAATATTTTGCAGCTTACTTGCAACAGTAATTTCCTAGAGTCAAGATAGCTGGCATGTTCATGTCTTAGGTAAGTATAAGACAATTTAGCTTGGGTTTGTTGATGACTCATTAAAAATGTGAATTGTATAATATAAAGGTAAATCTATATTATGCTGGTTAGGTCTTATTTCTTCCTGTTTGATAGAAACCAAGAGGAAATAGCAACCGAAGAATGTTCTCTATGAGACTGGCCTGTGGCCATGACCGCCAGAGATTAAAATTTGTGACTAGTGTTGGAGGACTCAACCTTCTGTGGGCTGTGCCAGTCTTAAATAAGTGGTTCTGAGTGGTGAGAGAAGATAGGTTGAGGAAATCAATGAAAACACACCAGTAAGCAGTGTTCCTTCATGGCTTCTGCTTCAGTCCCTGCCTTGAGCTCTTGCACTGATTCACCTCAAGATAAATTAAGCCCCTCCTCTGCTATGATGCTTTGGGTTGGATTAAGTAACAGAAAAAAAACTGGGACATGTGCATTCCCAAAATCTTCTAAATCTTGCATCATTTTCTGTTTTCTGTTCATATACCATGTTTTCAACTACTACAACAAAAGATTTAACTCAGAGAATATGATCAAATTTCCAAGTGGGTGCTCTGTAGTTCACTTCATTAAAATAGCATCTAATGGTAACAGTCAGGAAACCTTGCCAACATTTAAAGTTGAAAGTAATTTCTATTTACTTTTCTGGGTGAAAATACTATATCAAAGACTATAAACATTTGTATTCGTTTTTGAATTAGAAAATGGAGAATAGGTACATTTGAAAAGATAAAAATGATTACCAAATCCCAGTGCCAAGGATTGTCTTATTACTCAATGGTCTTAGAAGAGAAAATCCCATTTTCTATAATTTTGTTTTTATTTTATGTGCAGGTGTATTTTACATGCGTGTATATCTATGTAGCATTTGCATGCCTGGTGCACCTGGAGACCAGGAAAGGATAGCTGAACCTAAGTCTGAGACCTTGCCAGGAAGTATCATTTCTATGTGGTCTTTGATTCATCTCCTACCTCTAGGTTCATGGCTTGAATCCCTGCATTGGCAACCCTCACTAATGGAATGTGTAAGTCAGATAAACCCATTCTTTATTCTCTATAGCTATCACTTTTATCAATGGTCTTAATCACAGCAATAGAAAGCAAACATGCACAGTGGTTTGAGGGAAGATATGATCAAAGTCATGATATCCTTTTACACCAGTCAATTTGAGCAATGAATACATACCAATAAAGACCATTAATTTAGAGGAACACTTACTACTATTATTCTGCTAAACTAACATACCAACAAAATCATTCCTAATGATAAATTGCTATACCTATAGTTCAAAGCATTTCTCAACCCCCATCGGAAAAGCTTCTTCTTGAAGCAAATGAAAATTAACACAGAGGCCACAACTAGAAAATACACAGTGAGAGACTTTGGACCACTCATCTCCAAATTAGATGTCTTCGGCGAAACCTCCTTAAACATTTATGAGGAAGAAGAGACTGGGCAATTTTAAGAGCAAGAGGTAGTAGATAACTCCTAGAAACACTGTCATTCTGACACAAAAGGACTGATTTAAATATGAACTCACAGAGAATGTGACAACATGCACAAGACCTGAGCAGGTTCACCAGATAAAATCCCAGCACCATGCACCGGAAGTAGACCAAAGCTCCACCCACTAACCCAGAAGTTGTTTGTAACAGTTACATCCTGGAGAAGGGAAAAACTAGTTTTCTCCAAAGACTTCTCACTGTGTCTATCACCCACATTAGTATAGGCTTCATGGACTGGCGCTGTTGTCCCACCCAAACTGTACTATATGGTTTGTTTTTGTTTGTTTCTGTTGGTGTGTGTGTGCACGCGCACCTATTTTTTTTTCTTGTTTTTTAGCTGTTTATTTTGATGTTTATTGTTTTGAGATTTTTTTCTTCTTTTGAAAGCAAGGGTAAGACTGAGAGAAACAAAGCAAGAAAGACAGAAAGACAAAAGTAAAGAACGTGAAGTTAATAGGTAGGGAGGTAGGCAAGTGATATGAGTTTAGGTAAGGGAAAGAGCATGATCGAAATACATTGCATGAAATGCAAATCAAAAGTAATTTAATTTAATAAAGATATTAATATAAAGAAGTTGGTGACTTTTCTGAGATGTGGTGCAACCCCTACATGGTTAACAAGCATCAAAGGATAAACCTTACTAAACTACTCCTTTCTCAGGGTCCTCCAGTTTCTCTGTTTTGTTTCTACACATTGAAACTCTGTCTCTATAGATTAAAGCTATTCTCCATCAGCTGATAACAATGTTGAATTAATGATGCCTA
Source organism: Apodemus agrarius (assembly GCA_964023405.1). Classification (NCBI taxonomy): domain Eukaryota; kingdom Metazoa; phylum Chordata; class Mammalia; order Rodentia; family Muridae; genus Apodemus; species Apodemus agrarius. The sequence continues at coordinate 94,911,797 of OZ030012.1, read as the reverse complement.
TTTTCATATATGCTACATGATTTGCCTCCTTAGTGCCTTCTCTACTGAAAAGATATCTATTTCTACATATATCACTCAAAATCTTTTCTAAGCAGCTCTCCCATTATTTCTTATTTAAGAGGTGATTGTCTCTGTTTCTTCATTAAGAGGTGACTGTCTCTGTTCTTTCTTTAAGAAGTGAATGTCTCTATTTCTTCTTTAAGAAGAGAATGTCTCCCATACTCCTATTATTCTCTAAACTTCCATCATACCTCACTTCTGAGTTACTGCAACCACAACTGTCATTTTCTTTTCTCACATGGTGAAATTCATTTTATTCAATTTCTTGAAGTCAGAGCTACTGTCTAATTTTCTCTACCCCTAAAAACTAATGAAATAGTGCTCACGCAGTCGGTGCTCAGTAAGTACTTTAAATGACTTAACTATTTTCTTGGGAAGAAAAGAAATTAAGTATTGGAAATAGTGAATTAATAATGCAATCATTACATTATTATCTTCTTCCTAAGATATTAAGCCACCTTTTGAGGGAGATGGAACAATATTAGAGCTGTTAGGTGCTGTGTCTTTAAAGACTGTAGCCAGTACAGTATCTTAGAAAGTTGAAGAAAACTAAAATACACCTGTTGTTGATGGCGCTAGTACTGGTTGTATTTTGATGTTAGTTCTGCTTTCCCAGGAGGGAAATAGAAATGAGTCATGTACTCAGGTGACTTCTACTGAACCATCCCGTAATGAATAAAGGAACCAATCACTGGGTGAGTAGGTGGGACTTCCAGGTTGAAGAAGGGATAAGAGTAGGCAGAAGAAAGATAGGAGCATATGGACTGGGAGAGGACAAGATGTAGCTACTAGTGTCTCCCGGTTTATATGGCGAATCCTGAAGATTCACCACTGGCAGGTTTAGATTTAATTGGCTTATAAGATTGGGATTCTAGCCTGGTTAGTGGTGGTACACGCCTTTAATTCCAGCACTTGGGAGGCAAAAGCAGGCAGATTTCTGAGTTCGAGGCCAGCCTGGTCTACAGTGAGTTCCAGGACAGCCAGGGCTACACAGAGAAACCCTATCTCAAACAAACAAACAAACAAACAAACATACAAACAAACAAACAAACAAAAAGATTAGGATTCTAGTTGATTGCACCTAGCGAATGAGTTACCATTACTTCAGAATTAAGTTTGTGTGGTGTTTTCCTTCACACAGAAGCTCAACTGGCTTCCAGAGAGAAAGGTATGGCAGCAAAGCCAGGGTTTGCCTGATATGCACCACAGAAGGCTGTGGGAGTTTTGAAACATGAGGCTGGCATGGTAGACATCTGCCAGTTGGGAACTTAGAGAGCTGGGTGGAGAGATTTTGGGGTTCTGACTAGAGAGTCTCCACAAGATAAGAACAGGCCGGCCATTGCCTGCCATGCACTGGCATCAGGGTCCATCAGGGCAGAGAGTAGCTATATATAGCATGGAATGGTGCCACTCATTTAATATTTCCTACAACATACATAGAACTTCTGAGAAAATAGCAGCTAAAATGGTATTTTAGCAACACACAATAAGATGTATTTATTTATATATTTATTTATATATTTATCATAGTTACACCATCAGAATCCTTCATAGACTGTGAAGAGATTCTTTTGGGTAGTAGAAGAAATTTCCAAATGCTTTGTGCTACAAGATTTCCAAATAGTAAAGAGCCACCTTCATTAGCTCTCTAGTTAGAAATAAGATCAGCCATACTGCATCTATTGATATAATAATAAAAACAGTGCCATCTCCCATCCCAAGCTTCTTAGTACCTAGGAGACTCAGTTTGGCTGCCTAAAGACCTAGATACAAATATTCACTGGATTCCATAGAATTAATATCAGTGCATTCTTGCACCCACTGTGAATACCTTTTCTTTCAGAATCCATTGCTTTTGAAAAGCCAAATATGTTTAGCAAAGCATGAAAATATGATGGTCATTCTTCAGTGGTTCGAGTCACATTTAGGTAGAATTTAAAGATGTCATAGACCTTGTATCATTGTTGTGAATAAACATTAATTTCCAGAAGTGTGAAGTACTCAAGGATAAGGCCTGTAATGACCCACTGGCTAGATACACTGTCATTAACCATGATGAAAATGTCTCTGGATTTCCATGTCAGTGCACATTGCCTGCCTTAGTAGGCAATACTCACAGAAATGAGAATTCAGATTCCATGTCTTTATCCGTGCCAACATGCTCTCTAACACATCAAGAAGCATGCCAAGCTGTACCTGGGTTTCAGTGCTATCTTCAAATGGGTGGACAGAAACAGATAACAATTCAAGACAAAGATGAGTGCCGTAGACTTTAAGCAATATCACCTGTCAGTCATTGAATGAGTCACACTCTAAAAATAGCATGCAGGGATGACCTTCATGAGGAGAGCCAAGGCACTTGATTTTCATATCACTAGTCTAAAGAAATGTCTTGATACAGTTTTTTCACTGGCAAACAACTGATATAAATCTATAGCTATCCATGGCAATAAAACAAGGTAGATGGATATTAGCTTTTTGCTCAAAATGTAAAAGCTACAAAACCCACAAGTATTTTAACACGCCCAGAGAGTAATGTCAGTTGCATTGTGGAAAGACAATTTTGTCTCCCCTGAACTTAAGTTTTCTCAATTTGGAAACAAACAAGCAAACAAACAAGAAACCTGAGAAATGTACTACAGATTTTTGAGAGGACTACATCACATTGAATAAAAAAAATCAAGGAGATTTCTGGCTCATAGTAAGGAGCAACAGTTAATGGCTGGACTTGATTTTATGTTCAACTCATTGTACAAACTCAATTAAAATTTGAATTTCTTTATTTTCTTGCCCAGTGGTTCCATTCTCTATAGGAACAGCAGAAGCATTGTTTGAATCTTTTAACAGGTTTTGAAATTCTGAAATATGAAGTGTTTTAAGTGAGTGTGGAAGAAAAAAACTGCAATGTTTGGCTACAACCACACTATTACAATAAAAGGAGCATAGCCAGCCATTCTGGCATACACAAGGGAAGAGAAGAGCACAGTTTTGTTTGACAGAACAGATATATTAACACGATTATAGAAAATAGGAGAAATTTTAATCCAATAATCTTTTAGATGCATATTTTTTTCCTATATAAAATTCTAGATTTCATCAGGACTGAAAGATCTCAACGTTTGGCAACTTGGCATCCTTTTATCAAATAAGAGAATGAATTTCAAATTGTTTTATGAATTATTCAGGATGATTCAACATATGACAGAGATGATTTTTATCCCTCATATGGCGTCTCATATTTTTAGTGAAATGGATTTTCTCGCTAATCACACAGGCACACAGGGAAATACTTCATGCTCCAGTATTGCTGGAAATCAGGTGTGAATCCAGTATATTTATGATAGAGGTCTGCCAACTGGAATACATAACTGGAGATCTGTGCAGCTTCTAGATTGTGCCTGCAAAAAGAGGCAGCAACCCTTATATTTCTAATACATAACTCAGAAAGAGCTAGAGGCCCTTCTTGGACCACTTAGTAAAACCATCTTTAGAGGAAGACAGAGCAAGCAGTATTAGTGTGACATATTTAAGGACTGTTGCCAGTATATGACTTTCAGCATAGAAAGTCAAAGATAACTAAAATTGGATCTCATATAGATCACTTCTAATCTGGGAAGCAGCAGCTAAAATGATATTTTAATAATACATAATACCATTTACTTCTTCTGCTAGTACTTCTATCATATTACAAAGACTTTATGACAAAGTCAGCAAAATTCATCAGTACACTTATATGAAATCAGTTAGAAAATTCCCCTTCTGTGTAAAGATGCTAATATCACAAACTGTAAAATTCCAGGCTTTTACAGAAAATCTCTGGCCTTTAAATATATTACAATTTCATCTGACCATGCTTAAATGTCGGGTTTTGTTTGACTACTCCATTGAACAATTTAAGATAAGAATATATTACCAATAATTTAAGATAGGATTATGTCACCAAAATATAATGCAAATCTTGATATTGTGGTAGTCCTGGAAAGGCTTAGGCAGCAGGTATACAAGGTCAAGACCAACTGGGTTACATAGTAAGACCATATCTTAATAAAATCAACAATAATAATAGTATCAGTACTTATGAATTCTGTATCAATACTTGCTTGATCTATTAATTTATTTTAACAACTTAATTTAAAATAACTCAAAGGTATTAATGCCCATAAAATATTATTATGTATTTTTAAAAAGTCTATTAAAATATGTGTTTGTGATTTTTTGCTTGAAAATATTCATGCAAACTCTCTCTCTTATGTATATATATATATATGTATGTATGAATGTGTGTATGTGTTTGTATATATACATCATATCTATGTATACAGAAACATTTGAAAGTATATACATTATCTTCTCACTTATGCCCTTTGACAGAAAAATTACAGGAGAGTAGAAAAGACATTTGATATTTCCTCTCTATATCTTCATTAATTACTGGACCCTATTAGTGAGCATTTATGATTTTTGCAAGATATCATCACAAAAAGATGCTTTAACAATAGGATCTCATCAAAAAGAAGCATAAACTCTTTAAAAATCGAAGACATAAAGACATCCAAATAAGTTTAATTACTTAATTATTGAAACAAATAGTCTAAGTTCAGATGCTGAAGCAACAATTATCATTTGATACTAAAGAAGAGCACAGGAGTCACTGAGAAACATCCCATTAGAGTGGAGAGACGTGTGCTATTCTCAGCTACCAGTGAATGCAGAGGTCGGTGGTGATATCAAAGAGAAGTGAGAGTAGAAGGGAGGAAAGAGAAGAGGAAGGAGAAAGAGAAAGGAAGGGAAAGTCGTGTTTGAAGGCATAATTAAGGCATAATTATGTGTATAGTGAGGATCACTAACCTCACACATAGAGATGAGATGGGAATGGAAAGATAACTCTTACATCATCAACCAGAGTCTCAGTTATTCAGGCAATGAAAGAATTTACTATAAATGACTCAAAATATCATGAGCCATGTGAAGCCTTCTAAAGATGGGGTATTTCACTGATGTAGTACAGGATTGGAGTTTTAGTGTATTCAGTACATGTCTTTGTTTAAAAAAAATTATTGGATATTTTCTTTATTTACATTTCAAGTGTTATCCCCTTTCCTAGTTTTCCCATCCCCAAACTCCCTATCCCATCCTCCCCTGCTTCTTTTTTTCCCCTTTGAAAGGTACTGTTTTAAAATGTTTTTTTTTTAAATTGGATATTTTCTTTATTTACATTTCACGTGTTATCCCCTTTCCTAGTTTCCCCGCCCCGAAACTCCCTATCCCATCCTCCCTCCCCCTGCTTCTTTTTTTTCCCCTTAGAAAGGTACTGTTTTAAAATGATTTTTATTGGATATTTTCTTTATTTACATTTCAAATGTTATCCCCTTTCCCGGTTCCCTCCATCCCAGAACCCCCTATCCCATCTTCCCTCCCCCTGCTTCTATGAGGATGTTCCTCCACCCACCCCACTCCCACCACCCTGCCTTCAATTCCCCTACTCTAGGGCATCTAAGGTCTTCATAAGACCAAGGACCTCTCCTCTCATTGATGCCTGACAAAGTAATCCTTTACTACATATGCAGCTGAAGTCATATGTACTCCTTGGTTGATGGCTTAGTCCCTGGGAGCTCTGGGGGGGTCTTGTTGGATGATATTGTTATTCTTCCTATGAGGTTGCAAACCCCTTCCGTTCCTTTCTCTAATTCCTCCATTATTCGGGATACTTTACTCAATCCAATGGTTGGCTGTGAGAATTCGCCTCTGTATTTGTAAGACTCTGGCAGGGCCTCTCAGGAGACAGCTATATCAGGCTGCTTTCAGCAAACATTTCTTGTCATCTACAATAGTGCGGGGGTTTGGTGACTATGTATGGGTTGAATCTCAAGGTGGGACAGTCTCTGAATGACCTTTCCTTCAGTCTCTGCTCTACATTTTATCTCTATATTTAGTCCTGTGAGTATTTTGTTCCCCGACTCAGAAGAATCGAAGCACCCACACAGTGGTCTTCCTTCTTCTTGATCTTTATGTGGTCTGTGAATTGTATGTTGAGTATTCTGAGCTTTTGGGCTAATATCCACTTATCAGTGAGTGCATACCATGTGTGTTCTGTTGTGATTGGGTTACCTCACTCAGGATGATATTTTCTAGTTCTATCGATTAGCTTAAGAATTTCATGAATTCATCATTTTTAATACCCTATTAGCACTTCATTGTGTGAATATAAGACATTTTCTGAATCCATTCCTCTGAAGGTGTTCCCCCACCAACCCACTCACTACCACCTCCACACCCTGGCATTTTCCTACCCTGGGGCATCGTACCTTTACAGGACCAAGGACCTCTCCTCTCATTAATGCCAGACAAGGCCATCCTCTGTTACAAATGTGGCTGGAGGCATAGGTCCCTCCATGTGTACTCTTTGGTTGTCAATTTAGTTCCTAGGAACTCTGGGGGATATGCTTGGTTGATATTGTTATTCTTCCTATTCCAGGGCTGGAGAGATGGCTCAGTGGTTAAGAGCACTAACTTGTAGAACTTCCCAGAAGTCCTGAGTTCAATTCCCAGGAACCCCATGGTGGCTCAAAACCATCTGTAATGGGATCTGATCACCTCTTCTGGTGTCTGAAGACAGTTATAGTATACTCACATAAATGAAATAAATAAATGAATCTTTTTTAAAAAAATCGGAGTCTAGAAGCCTCCTAGAGGCTGAGGAGCTGGTGTCTGTTTCAAATACAAAAAAAGGGACAGTCATAGGGCAGTGGAGAGAAAGAACGAACAAATGAATGAATTGAAAGAAAGAAGAGTTTTAGCTGTAGTGAACTTTGTTGTGGGTTTTATTTAAATTTCAATTCTGTTTATTCATGTACATAAGTAAGATAGAATTGATATTATTTAATTAGTGGGGAAGTAGGGAGGAGATATGCAAGAACAGAAAAATAAAAAAAGTCAGGAGGCCATTCTAGAACTTTAGGCACTATAAAAGGTAGGAGAGAACGAACTCCCTATCTATCACCGACTTCTGGTGTGACATAACAGCTATTCATATATTCTAGGAGAAGATAAATCTAAGAATTCCACACATTTTTTGACATAACCGGATGTAACTCTTCATAAAAGTTATAATGGAGAATATTTTCCTGGGGGACTATAGTAAATTAATATTTGTGTTAATTAAGCCTGGTTTCTACCCTATTGTAATTCAGTCCAGACATTCCGTGTTTGTGAAAGTGCTGAGCGGGCATGGGGAGTAACACTTGAAGAGGAATCTTGGGAGAGAGAGAGAGAGAGAGAGAGAGAGAGAGAGAGAGAGAGGCTCTACAGGGTGGGTGGAAATGAAACTCTCACTCTTGCATCTAGGTCCCAAAATAAGAGCTGATCTCAAAGCCAGAAGACCCATTGAGGGCTTTCCTGATTCAAGAGTGTTTGTGGTATGGAAGCTGCTACAAAAACATCCTAGTCTGATACTGCATGGATATTTTAAAAACAAATATAAAGAATAGTTGTTTCCTAAAGTGTCCAAGAAGCAAATTGCAAATGCAAATAAGCTTTGAAATAGACAATAGGAACCCCGAATATAGAAACCACCACTCTACAGCCATGACCTAGGACAATCCAAGGGCACAGAGGACAATGGCCACCATTTTTCGTCCAGCTTCTGCCAGGGCATAATGCCACTTATGTGAGGATTATTCTGTCAAACAAAACAACACTTTCCAGGAAAACAAAAGCCAAAAAAAAAAAAAAAAAAAAAAAAAAAAAAGGAGCAGAGTGTGAGACACTGCTAATTAGCCAGTTAAAATCTCCACCAGGAACCCTGCCCCTGTTTGGTAGGGTTGTGGCCTGTGAGGAAGATTAGATTTGTTGGATGAGTGAGAACCTTCAATTACTTTGTACATCAGAGTTAGCCTAAGTGTGAATTTGCAGCACTACCATAATACTTAGCCTTAACCATTATTCCATCCTTTTCAGTTCATTGGCTGTCCATATGTAATTAGTCCACATTTACAGATACTTGTTTATTAGGCTATGGCTACTGCCATTAATGAAATACTCTAAAAGGGAATGTATTTGGAACCTGAGCAAAAAAACCACATGCTCTGTGGCTGGGGCTGTCATCGCCACCAACTGACTCTGTAACCTCGGGCAAGTCATTTAATTTCTCTGGGTATTAATTTTCTTTGAAAAAAAAATGAAGAGACCAGTGTAAATCATGGCTAAGGTCAATTTTGATTTTGATGTCTGTCATGTGAGTGCTAAAACGAGGCCTGCTGAGATGATGGTGGTTAGATTTGCATTAATCAAGAAACAATGATAATGAGTATAGAACCATTTAGTGAACAGAGGCCATTTGCCTGACACCAAGTAAGTCATTTCATAGACACTATTTCTAGTCATCTAAATAAACAGGCGAGGACAGAGTTTCTCAATCTGCTATTTTTTTCTCTGTGCTACACAGCTGGTGAAAGGGGTCACCAGCCATATTTTCTTTGGAGTTCATATGCCAGATATGTATGATACTTATACATGTAGATAATTTTGTCTGAAGATTATACTTTCTAGGAATGACTGAAATCTTTCATGTCCGCACTCTCTATGAAGCTCTGTAGCATCAAGGCAAATCAAACTCCCCTCCAACGTCCTTTAGAAGTCATTTAGACTGTGTTGTAAGAATATATTTTCAGACTTCTATATTTTTCTAATATATTGACATCTCCTTTGAACTTACACACGCACATACACATGAATGCCTGGGAATTCATAGAAACGGGTTTGACACCATCAAGGAGGGAATGTGGGAAAAAAGATGTCCTGTTCACATCTCACTCTGAGGGCCCTAATGGTACAAGCTCACCCACCACATCTCACTCCTGGCTTCTGACAGCATGGAGTAGGTAGCTACTCAACTCAATGGGATGAATTTAACGATGCTTGTTCTCAACTGTGCTGTTTACTGAAATCTACCTCTTAGGAAGTCTCTGAATAGCATCCGGTACTTGCTGGGAATAAGACTGGGGTCTAGATAATCAGAACAAAGGAGAGAAAAGAGTGGCATATCCTTATAGTAGAATGTGGATGTCTGAAGGGATGAGCCAAGGCCACTGAGCATGTCATAGCCAATAGAGTGGCCTCATGCTAAGCCTCGCTGAGCTGAGTCCTCAAAAAAATGCAAAGTTTTTGAAACAACCCCTAAGGGTTCTTTCAGGCAGCATGCACTTGGGCTAGGTCATTATGATTCTGGATGATTCCACAGATGTTCTTCTTGTGCAGCAGACAGTCTTGTCTCCCTGTGTCCTCACATAGACTTGTGCTATGCACACACATACCTGACATCCTTGTGCATGTATAAATTTTTCTTTATATAAAGTTATCAATCAGATTGGATTGCAGGGACTCTAAACTTCCCTTAAAGTTCCTCACACCAAATATAATGAACATGTAAACGCATGTCTTTATTCATCAACATACAATGCCAACAGCATTAATGCAGGAAACTTGTTGAGTTGATATGCTTGGTTGAGTGAAAAATGAAATCATTATCGTGTTGAATGGTCACTGTTTTAATTTCCTTTACTGACTCTGTGATAAAACACAGACCAAAAATCAACTTGGGGAAGATTGTCACCATTTATAATTGAGAGAAGTCAGGACAGGAGCTCAGATAGAAACTCAAGCAGAAACCATGGAGGAGCATTGCTTACTGAGTTACTCACTGGCTCATGCTCTGCTACCTTTCTTGTATAACTCAGGACCACCTGCCTAAGGATGGATCCACACACATCATGGGCTGGACCCTCCCACATCAATCATAAATCAAAAAAATCTCTCCAGGTATGAGTACAGCAATCTGATCTAAGCTATTCCCCACATGAACTTTCCCCATACCAAGTGACTCTAGGTTATATCAAGTTAACAATATAAACTAGGCACCACAGCTGGTGTCACACTATCACCTCCACCACCGCCATCACCACCACCACCACTACCACCACCACCATCATAAAGAGAAAAACTTTAATGTTAGACAGAGATGTGGAAGATACTAGAAGTAATAAAGTAGCAAATCTTCAGCATTTAAAAATTAAAATTAATTAAATAACTGAACTCCATTAAAATGAATAATTTGTATTTAACAATATATCTCTTTTGGCCAAATTCATAAAACCAAATAGTTTTCTTTCAATCAGTGCTAATTCATATTTTAAACATACACTGAAAATGTGTTATCACAATACTGGAGCATCGTTGAGGTATTGTGCATCTTTTTTCCTAGAAAGTGGCGAGAGTGGATTTCCCATCTCTGTGACTACTGTGAGAAGACTTGATTCCTGTATGTAAATACAGTAATAAAAAGAAAAGAAATACAAATTGTGTAGTTTCTTACCTTTACATATTACACTATACCACCAACATTCTTGTCTATAGTCTGCTTAATCAGACTGTAATCTTGCTTAATCTACTTTGAACTGTCTGTAATAAAACTGACAAAAAGTTTTAGCAGTGAGTAAAAGTTAATAGTTGAGCCTTTGGAATGAGACAGCAACAGCTAAGTTCACAGAGTTTTAGAAAGGGGGGTTAAAGACATGCTGTTGGAAAATAATTTTACTGATTAATTTATATTACTTATATTTATGTTACTTCAAAATGGGGAAGATTTGAAATTATGCCAGAATTTCATTTTTATGGCGACTGTAACTTTTTATTGCCTTTTCATAAGATTGACAGGATAGCATTTAACAAATAGAACCTGTGTCAAGTTTCAGAGCTACAAGATATGGGACAGCTGTAATCACTGCAATCTTTGATTTCACAGATGAAGAAATGGGCCAACATAGTGAATGCAGAGAAGTTATTAAGTGCCCAGTATTTTTAGGGTCAGCTAATGCTTTAAAATGTATCCCAGACAGGATTATTAATTAACAGGTTTTATATCTAGGTAAATATATGTAAATCAAAAATAACTTTGATATGTGTGTGTTAACAGTGTCAGACTTAGTGACTTAATATGTGTAATCCCAGAATTTTGGAAACTTCATTATTTGTTTCATATGCTAGAATCACTGCAAGTTCAAAACCAGCCTATAAATGTGAGGGACTCTTTCTTTAAGACAACAAGCATGTAGTTTCCTTAGGAGTAAGTGTTGAGATACATCATACAGGTTTGGAATTGGTGACTGATAGAGATGAAATATATATTATTAGATGGGGAGCCAGTTAAAAATGTCAGCAATTTGCTGTGATTATTATTCTATTACACTTTGTACTTTGAATATTACTAAAGAAGCTTGTGCTAATGGTTAGAAGCCTAATATATGATACCCTTGAGAGGTGGTAGAACCTTTCGTACTAAGACCCTTGTAAAGGCAGTTAGGGTAGTGGAGATCACACCCTAGAGTGATAAAGCAGTACTTTGTCCTCTTCTTTCTTTGCTTTCTGGCTGCAATGACACAAACGGGTCATTCTTTGGTAAATATTGATACTATATATGACATACTTTGCTATCACAGAGCAAAATAACAAAGCAAAACATCTATACATTGCTTTCCCCTGAAGCTATAGCCTAAATAAAACTTTCTCCCTTCCTCCGTATAGTAGTTTGTGTTGGCATCTGTTGTCTCTCTGAAACTTTAGAGCACTGTTCCAGCCTCTCCTGATTTCCATAGTCTCTGCTGAAAACTCTGCTGTTGTTCAGACAGACCTGGCTTTGTACATGACTCGATCTTTTGCTCTTGTAGCTTTCAACGGCTTTTCTTTGTATACTTTTTGGTTTGACTCTTTGAATGTGAGAAGTTTGCTTTCTGGTCCTATTTGGTATTCTGTTGGACCTTACTAGGCTTCTGTCTCTTTAGATTGGGGAAGTTTTTTCTCCCTGATTTTACTGAAAACTATTTTCTGTGCTTTAACCATGGCTTCTTTGTCTATGGTTTGCTCTTTTTATAATGTCTCATCTTTCATGTTCATGAGATTGTTTTTTTTAGATGTAACTTTTTGGGTTTTGGATAAATGATATAATTCTTGTGATCCTTGTCTTTAAGTAATGGTAATATATTTCCATTTGATTCATTTGTGAGATATCTTGAATTCTTTATCTAACTTTCTCTATTTTTTTATTTCAGTTTAAGTTTTTCTCAGAGATTATATGTCTTTATTAAGTTATATTTTTATAGATTATTTCCTCATATAATATATCCTGATTACACTTTCTCTCCCTTTGTTTTTAGGAAAGAGAATGAATATGAAATTGGGTAGGCAAGGAAGAAAGAGATCTGAGAGAAATTGTCAGTAGGAGAGAATATGATAAACATATTCTGTATGAAATTCTCAAAAAACATCCAAATATAACAAAATAATCTTTCTACATTTTTCTATCTCATATATTTTGTTATAGTCATGGCAAGCTAATACAGTGACTTAACTATGTAGTTTCTAACAGTGATAGCCAACAAAATGATTAAGAGCAGGAAGATAAGACCTGTGAGAAAATGACTGCTCAGATTATTTGTATATTTGTAGCTGAAGAAAGAGTAAGGTACAGATAATAATAAAAAATTTGGTCCACAAAAATGTTGTGAAGACAAACATGTAGTACATACATGTATTACATGGTTACATACTAAGTTCTAAAAATAACCTCATGCTATATCTATATTATCCACTTAAAAATTTTAACACCCATAAATCATTAGTAAACTAGGAAAACATTGTCATCAAAGAGAAAATAAATTCTTCACAAACTTGGTTACAATTATTATAGATTAAATAAATTCAGCTTCCATTTCCCTAGGAATTATTATACAGAATTCATTTGAACTAATGAGTTTGTGTAGGCTTTTAATAACAAAATTCATTTAAATATCTATGTTGAAAGACTTTACATTTTTCTATCTGTTTGTGTTTTTTGTGTGTAACAAATCTTCAGAGGACCATATGGTCTAAAGCTATTCTACATGACAGCGTATATTTGCAGGGGAAAATATGTCTTTGTTTTCATTCATTCTTTGTTCAAAGATGTTTGCCAATCTAGGGACATTTTCCTTCCCAATCTTCTTCATCATTGGAAGGAGACATTTCTTATTTCTTAGGACGTGTCTGTAAACTGTTCACCCAAAAGAAATTGACAGTTGGAAATTGTAACCTATAGTCACTTAAAGAGGGAAAACAACCCTGATATTTTGTCCCTCTCCTTTCTGTTTGGAGTTACTCAGACCTTCAACCTTAGTACTGTGAATAGCAAGGCAAAATTGAGACAACAGCAGAGCTAAAGGTAGCCTGACCTGAAACATTTCCACAGGCTTCAATGGTTGACTGCCTATTGTCTGAAAAGAAGAAGCTATCACGATTAAAAATGAAAAAATGCTGCCCTGATGGTGGTTAAGGAAAGAAAGTTATGTATTTTTGTTGGCTTGTTTGTTTTGAAATGGAGTTTCTCTACACAGCCTTGGAACTCACTGTGTCAACCAGGTTCGTTATGAACTCAGAGTGCTACTTGCCTCTGCTTCCTATATGCTGGGATTAAAGGTATAAACCACCATGCCTGTGTCTTTTTGTATGTTTTTAAATGACTGTTCAAAGGTCTGAGTTTGTCAATCACTTAAACAAAAGATATTAATTTGCTCTCTAGTTTCTATTCATAATAGATTTGGTAGTAAAATAGTGTCAGCATTGCAATAATTACTTGGAAATATTCAGTAGCTACTTGAAGTTTATTTCATAAAAAGGCTATGTAAAGGCTAACAAGATTGCTGAATGATTTAAGGAACTTGCCACCAAGCCTGGTGACCTGAGTTCATTCCCTAGGACATGCATGGTAGTAGAAGAAAACTACTTCTAGCAGGTTGTCCTCTGACCCCCACTCTCATGCTATGACATATAATGTTCACACAAGCTTAAACACACACACACACACACACACACACACACACACACACAAACACAATGCAATGTGTCAAAACTGTCATTACTCATACCTAGGAAAGCATTTCCTGATTTACAAGTGGGTTAATGAAAAGACACACAAATTAAATAAACAAAAGAAAGGAAAAATTTGAAGACAGGAACACTCAGGACATGTCCAGAAAATGGCATGAGACCAAGGAGTGATGCAACTTATAACCAAAAATGATTGATCTCTGCTAACTGCTTAGAGACAGAGTATTCAAGGAAGCCACTGAATTCAGAACTTCAGATTTCAAGTGAAGTAATTCTGTGCTCAATTTATGATAATTTATTGTAGTCCCTCTAAGAAACTAATGCATATAATGAGTTATAATTTTTCTCCCATTGTAAGTCAACTGCTCATTGTTTAATTTTTCAAAACTATTTCTCACTGTTAAGCAGTTACTTTCTAAGTTACATAGAAAATACTGTGATAGCTTTACATCTTTGTCTTTGCTTGAGTTCTCCAGAAACAGACACAGTATGGAAAAGAATGTGTGAATACTGTACAGGACAAGAGACTCGAGAGGAATGGGCCTTTCTATAAATTTTCTTTATATTTTTCAAGGTTGACACTGCTTTGGACAGCTCTAGAAGTAAACAATAAAGATAAAGAAACACCAGTGTCTACAATTTCCCATCATTCGAGCAATAACAGAAAATCGGCATAAAAGATAAGCAATTTCTTTTGGCTCAAGATATCCATTGTTTCAGCCAAACTCATGTGACCCCTCCCCCAACCCCACCCCCAGCTGTGGAACAGGATCAAGGTCAACATCATAGCAAGGAGAATGCGGGATGGCAAAGGTACACACATAACATATTTTATAAAGTAAACATGAGATGATACAACACAGACAGGGACTCAATGTATCTTTGTTGACTGATAGACAATGATTTTCCTCTAACTATAGAGTCTATAGTATAGACCCTGATACCCTGCTAGCAGGCTCTCAAGGGATTAACATCCCCGATTCAGACTGTAAGAGTACACCTAACTTCTTACCTGAAATTAGCTATCTCTCCTAAAGGTCATGGAAACATATGAGTTGTAAACTGTCACACTCTGCATGTTATGTGTGCAGCGTGAGGTCACACATCCTCCTTGCTTGCCCAGTATCATGGCCAGATACAGTTTTTAAAAAAGTTATGTCTCATGCCGGGCGATGGTGGCGCACGCCTTTAATCCCAGCACTTGGGAGGCAGAGGCAGGCGGATTTCTGAGTTCGAGGCCAGCCTGGTCTACCGAGTGAGTTCCAGGACAGCCAGAGCTACACAGAGAAACCCTGTCTCGAAAAAACCAAAAAAAAAAAAAAAAAAAAAAAAAAAAAAAGTTATGTCTCCCATTTGATCCTCACTGATTTTCCATCAACTCTAACCTGTTAACAAATACAGATATTTCAGTACTCACTGGAAGGATTCACCAAACCTGTTGATTCCCACTTCTTGAATATCCTATTAATCAGCAAGGAACTGAGGCTTTCAGATAAACAGTTGATGATGAGCTGAATCTTTCCATCAACATGGTGAGGGAGCCAGTGTAAGACCCTGTGTGTCTTAGCACTTTCAGAGAGAGCTGTGACAGGCTTGGTATATGTACCAGCAGCTTGAACCCACATGCCCAACCTAGAGCAACCATCAGATACTCAGTGTTTCTGGTTGTGTATTTGTTTTGGTGCTAGACTAAATCTGAATGGTAGGGATGTTCTAGATTGAGGTATGTCACAGAACCCAGATAGTTTTAAAACAAAATACTTTGGTGCAATTTCTCACTTAGTAACAGATAAATAGCATTTTATCTAAATAGAAAAGAGACAGATAAATTTCTTGGCAATTGAGACAATTGCCATAACCAGTAGGTTATGACTGATAATTGGTAGGTTCTTACAGTAGTGAGGGGGAATATGAGAAAATACAGTTGAGCAGTTGTGATGTGTTCTTTATAACTCATTCTGTTGATGCTTGCTCCATGGCTTTCTCAGGCCAACTCTTGGGACTTGGTGTTTTAACCAATCTTACAAGTAGGATGAGAGAATACATCACCCGATTACTCTGGATCATACGAACAATATACCAGCACTTATTTCTGTCCATTCTCAGGCTTCTCCTCCTCTAATCAACTTAGTTGTGTGTACATCTCCTAATTTTGCCAGCAGGATGCATGGATCTTAAATTCTTCTATGCTCCCTTTCCCATTTAGAGTTGCTGATCTGGGCTGTGATAATGATATTAACAAACAATGTCTGCAGAGCCCATCCCTGTGTAGTGGGGCCTGTGCAGAAGGAAGGCCCTTTCTGTAACCTCTGTCACCACACAACATAAAACCATCATTATCATTTCCACAAAGCAGACGCTATGCTTCTCATATTTTAACTTTATTGTGGTATTGGCTTGAACTATATATCTTGAAGTGCTATATATAGCATATTTCTTCATAATTTTGTGACTAAAATTAGATACCAGTATATTCATTATTTACCATACAAATGACTGGACTAATTAGGGTATGGTGCAGGAACCAAGAGCACAGGTGGGTTGGCAGGGCTGTGAGTGCTCCCAATGTTGAAGCCCTTAAGATAGTCATGTCAGTGCCATAATGTGCTTGAGAGGCTTGAATGACTTAAATGCCTAAATCTCTGTTCATAGTCTCTGATAGGATGCTATTCGGCAGCTGCATATACAAAAAGTCTCCCAAAAAAGGAAGAACATACTTCTGGAATTTTATTTGCAGACTTTTCGTAGACAGAACTCCACCAAACAGTGATCAAAGGAGAAAAAAATAAGGTGAAATGCTGAGTATCTGTACCCATTTATAGATCAAGAAACAAAGGTTTAATATTTATAAATAACTGCTATTAAATACTCTAAGTGTCAGAACTCAATAAAAAAAAAGATTTTTTTCTGAAAACTTTTCTGAAATATCTTCTGTGGGATTGCAAACTGGTACAACTACTCTGGAAATCAACCTGGAGGTTCCTCCAAAAACTGGAAATAGACCTACTTGAAGACCCAACAATACCACTCTTGGGAATATACCCAAAAGGTGCCCCACCATACCATAGGAGCAAGTATTCATAGTGGCCTATTTGTGATAGACTGAAGCTAGAAACAACCCAAATGTCCCATGACAGAAGAATCAATACAGAAAATGCGGTTCATTTATGCAATGAAATACTACTCAGCTATTAAGAATGAGGACATCCTGAGTTTTGTAGACAAATAGATGGAACTAGAAAGTATCATCCTGAGTGAGGTAACTCGGACCCAAAACTGACAAACCAGGTATATACCCACTAATAAGTGGATATTGGCCAAAAAGAAAGTACAGGATATCTGATATGCAGTCAACAGAACTCAAAAAGGTCAATGAGTCGAAAGGCCCAAGTGAAGATGCCTCAGTCCCACTTGGGAGGGAAAAGAAAGCAATCACAAGAGGGAGGGAGGGAGGGAGGGAGGGAACTGGGAACAAAAGGGGATGGGGGAGGAGGGGAACATGATCTGGTATTGGGTGAGGGAAAAGGACTGAAGTCCTGAGGGCCAGTAGAAAGAATGGAAACAGACAACCTTAGTAGGTAGGAGGTTGAGGGAACCCTCCAGAATGTACCAGAGACCTGAGAGATGAGAGACTCTCAGGACTCACAGGGCGGGACCCTAGTTGGCATACACTATAGTGAGGGAGAGGGAACTTATATAGAGTCCACCTTCAGCAGAAAGACAGGGCATCAAGTAAGGGATGGGGTTGCTATCTCACAGTCAAAACTCTGACCCATAATTGTTCTTATCTGAAAGAATGGCAGAGATGGAAATGGAGAAGAGCCTGAGGAAAAGAAGGCCCAAAGTTGGATCCAGCTCAAGCGGTGGTCCCAAGATCTGACACTGTTACTGAGGCTATGGAGCGCTCAAAAAAATGGACCTATCATGACTGCCTTCTGGAAGAACCAACAAGCAGCTGAAAGAGTCAGATGCAGATATTTGCACCCAACCAATGGACAGAAGGTGCTGACCCCTGTGGTTGAATTAGGGAAAAGCTGGAAGAAGCTGAGGAGGAGGGAGACCCTGTAGGAGGACATGTAGTTTCAATTAACCCAGTTCACTGAGATTTCTTAGACATTGGACCACCAACCAGGAAGCATACATGAGGCCCCCAACATGTATACAGCAGAGGACTGCTGGGGGGGGGCTCTGGGTTGAGTCAGAGAAGATGCACCTAACCCTCAAGAGACTGGAGGCCCCAGGGAGTTTAGAGTTCTGGTGGGGTGGAGAAGAACATCCTTGTGAAGACAGGGGAGCAGAGAGAAGGTACGGGATGTGAAATAGGAGGTAGACCAGGAGGGGAGTAAAATCTAGAGTGCAAAAAACAAAAAAAATCTATTAATAATAAAAAATATTTTGTGGAATGTGGAGCTAATGGTGTGTGATCCTCCCACCCTTCACCACCATCATGCAGTGGCTCTGTTTTTCACTACAGAACAAGGTAAGAATATGGGGTGGGAGCAGGGAGGCAGCAGAGGAGAAGAAACTGGGGAATGAGTGGGGATTTCAGAGTACTAGTCAACATGTGAAAAGCAAGGAAGGGACTCTGGGGAGGTTGAAGCTCTCAGGGTACTCATCACATAGCTCACCATCAAGCTTGTGCTTTTGGAAGTCTGTGGGTAATACAATGGTGCACAGGACAGCACTACCCAGTCTTTTTTGGGGGACTGTAGTTCCAGCTTTCTGTTAAGATACAGAAAACATTGAATTGTACTATGTGGTAACATAAAATAAGATGATAAAATCAAGTAAGATGTCTACCAATTTTTATTTCCCTTGAATGGTATTATTTTTGTTTCAACTTTGTTAAGGCAAAATATATTGGTCTTAACTGCACCAAATGCAATAAGAGGAAAGAATATGATCACAGCAATGAGACCATAGGAGCCACACCAGTGAGTACTTCTGGCATTTAAACCTCTGAGATTTCTCAATCCATTTAGTGCACGATTGCCAAGAGTCATAGATATCATACTTATTAAAATATCAGACGAATATAACAACAACAGAGAGCCAAAGCCCGTCTTAATGTTGGATTTGACATATGATTATATCTCCCTTTAACTGTCTGAGAATCCATAGATCACAGATAGCTATCATGACCCAGTGCTTTTATCAACAGAACAAGTGAAAGCAATGCCTTCTACTTCTGGCTTCTACGAGTTTCTTTCCTTTGGGGTAAAGGCTGGTGCCAGAATGAGAGGAAACGTCATGCCCCGTGAGAGCCAAGAGCAGCTGGTACCATTGCCCTGGCATTTATGGGATATTACAGGCGTAAAGGCACATTTGTAACTGGTTGGGGAAAGAACTTAATGCTTCTTTCTTTTATCTTTATAATCCACTTTCCTAGCAAGGATTATCCTGCCATTCATACTAAATTTAGCAAATGCAATTTTACATGTTATTTTTTTTTTTTTAAAATCTGTGTTGCCACAAGGTGCTCTACGAGTGCAGCGTGTGTGCCGGGGAGATAAACTGCCTCTCATCAAGGAGACAATAAACACAAAGGCACAAAACTTGTTCCAATTGTTTTGCTTTTGAACAATGAAAGCCATTTTTGTGGGAATTAACCAGAGGGAGTTGTACATCTGGAGAGCGGTGAACACATCATTTCTGTTTTAGAGAAAAGTGCAATTATTGCCAAAAAAAAATCATCTGTACTATGAGCCAAATTTGTCAAGCTGGGAGCATCAGTGAGAGGAATTTGCCACTAGAAACTTGTATAGCGTGTTATTTTCTTTATTTATTTCCAGTGGTGTCTTTCTTTGTTTGATGGTATTTTTATGGTTTGTATTTAATGAGATACAGGATTCTGGTAAACTAAAACTAGAGTCTCAGTGTCATAGTGATGACATTAAAAATATTTCTCTGGGTGCTGGAGACATGGCTTGGTGGTTTTAAGCAAGTATTGCTCTTCCAGAGGGCAAGCATTGGATGCCAATCTTTCAAGTCAGGCAGCTCAAAACTGCCTGTAACTCCAGCTCCAAGACATCTGACACCATCTTCTGGAATATTTGCTTCTTATATTCATATACTCAACCCACACATTGACACACACTTATATACATAGTTTTAAAACATAGCAATTTAAACTGAAAATAAAATTTCCTAAGAATCACAATGGCTTCCAGGCAATTATCTAAGCCATGGGCTTTATTCATTGGGACTGTGTTCTTCTTATAGCCTTTTTCTTCACCTTACTCTTTTCTTTTCTTGGAGTGTATCCCACACCCTTTTAATAAACATATACATAGTCACTGTTTCAAGGTTTTATATGTCTAAAATGACTAAGTCATCAGACACTTGAAAACACCTTCGGCCCACGAACTTGAGAGGGAAAAGAAACTGGAAAGGCACATAACATCCAGGTAATATAGCAGAGTGAACTTTTAGTAGATTCATTGAATGATGTTTAAATGAAAACTATTAAATATTATATATCTGAACTCCAGGGAAAGAATGAAAATAAGGCTATATGCTGGGATTTTAAAAAATATAAATTCAATACCAAAAGCCAGAGCCAAAATTAAAGTAGACTGAGAATTTTCCAACATGTATTTAAATTTTACAGGGTTCAACATGGGTTTTCTTTTCCTAGATAAGGGTGTAAGATAAAGCTATCCTGATAAAGCTATCACATCCTGAAAGAAAAAAACACCATATAATTAAGGGAACTCCAACTATGATCTGATTATTCTTCAGAATGCGGTATGAAATCTTCTTCTCATTCAATAGCATGATAATCAGAGAGCAATTTGGCAGGTGTAGAACCCAGGCTTATTCATATACAGTCTAGAAGACATGACATTTTCAATTTCATGAAGAATTAGTCAAAATTGACATAAATATGGGGTCATAGACTATAACACTATAAAATTCAGTGAAAAGGTAGTAATAAAAAGTATACTAAAGTATCAGAGACAAATCAAAATATAGAATGAAAAGATTGAGATATAGAATAATTTGCTTTCAAAATAAAAATAATTCTTAAGAAGATATAGGTTGAACATTAAATTTTGTGTGCTGTACAATTAGTTAAATACACTGAAGAATAAGTTTGACAAGGGTAATAGGGGACCTGTGACTTTTGGGTCAGTGCCATATTGTTTAGTAAAACAGGACAAGTGGTAAGGAAATTCAATTAAGAATGCTGTTGGTGTTAACTAAGACATGTTACATTAAGAACTGTTCCATCCAGGACATGCTGTGGTAACAGCAGCCATGGCTCATCAGGCTAAAATAGCATAAGATGGCTTCAAATTCACACCTTTAAAATGGAGCCCTTGCTTACTTTCAGAATAATAATGTCACCTCTACACAAAATAAATTTTGTCACTTTCTAAGCTTTTATGGAGTTAACTTTCTGGAAATTATTCTTATCCATGATGAAAATTTTTAATCTATTTTAAAAGTAAAGCTGTAAGTTCTTTTTTTAATATTCATATCTTTTTTACTTTATATCTTATTTTACTTACTTACATTACAAAAGTTACATTGCTTCCTGGTCTCCCCCTCATCAAGTTCTTCACCCTAATCCCCCTCCCATCACCTCTGAGAGAGTGCTCCCCAATCTGCCAACAAATTCCCCCCTCATCCCCACCAGGATCTCTCTTCCCTGGGGCATCAAGTGTGCACAGGATTAGTTGCATTCTCTACCATTGAGGCCATACAAGGCAGTCCTCTGCTATACATGTGCCTGGAGCCATGAACCATCATTCAATGTATGTCCCTTGGTTTTTGATGTAGTCTCTGGGAGATCTGAGGGCTTCAGGTTACTTGATACTGTGGTTCTTCCTGTGAGGATGCAATCCCTTCAGCTCCTTCAGTCCTTCCTCTATATTATATACTGGTTCCCAATCTCAATCCAATGGTTAGCTGTCATTATCTACACACACACACACACACACACACACACACACACACACATATATATATATATATATATATATATATATAGAGAGAGAGAGAGAGAGAGAGAGAGAGAGTTTTAGGGTTCTCATTGACTCTTTTAACCAACAACACAAAAGCACAAAAGGAGGTCTCTCCTACCCTTTAGATAGTCTGTAACTCTGGAGAGGATCATTATTATCTCAATTGATGTAACCTTTGTATGTGTGTGTGTGTGTGTGTGTGTGTGTGTGCACGCACACACATATGTTTGTTTGTGTGTTTGTGTTGTGCATCATGCATAATTTTTGTTAAACCTAATGATTCTCTGTGGCTTTTCCAACTTGATTAATGTTAGGAATCCCTTCCTCTATCTCCTTGTGTGTTACTCTTCCTTTCCTTCCCCAGCTAAAGCCCACCACAATTTCCCAGTTCCGTTTAATATAACTAATAATAAATAACTATTATATGAAAACTGAGTGATTACTGCACAAACTGCATCATGAAGAAATGATTTTAGCCTGATTTGAACTCTGTTCTGCTTTGAACTCTGGTCCTCTCTAGACCTCTTTCTTCTTAACACCTCCCTATGGTGCCTTTTTGCTTTCCTGGTTTCTATTATTCCATGCTATAAACTTGCATTTAAGTATTTGCGCCTGAGATGTACAAATAAGAGAGAAAAGTTAATATCTTATTTCTTGGTCTGGGTCACATCAGTCAGCGTATATAGTATGTTTTAGTTCTAACACTGTACCTACAATTTTATTTCATTTTCCATATAGCCAAATAAAACACTGTAAAGACACAAACTATTTTAAACAAATATATAAAGGGGTCCTTGGATATATTTGTCAGTCTATTCATTATCTATGATCAAATCCAGAAGACTGGAGAGGGTAACACTTGTCATGAGAATGCTCATGGAGCTCCACAGTAAAATGCCTCACAAATGCCTTTGTGAGCTGGAAAAATAAACTGGGTTAAAACAGCAGGTACCATGAAACAAAATTAAAAGTAAGTTTCCTCCTCTTACAGAAAGAAGAAATCAACTGCTGTCATAATCTATGGTTGAATAATTAGGGAAAGAGTTGTGGTATTTAAATGCAAACATCAAATCTAGAATAATTTTGCAAAGCTACATGCTTTTTAAATGACCAGAACATAAAAAGAAAATTAAAGGGACATGTACAAGACAAAAATAATATCAAAGTACACTGACTCTAAAATCTGAGAATAAAAAAAGCACTATACTCTTTAGTAGTACAATGGATCACATTAAAAGAGTTCTTGGGGTAGTGATGGGCCCTTACTACTTTTCTAGAGGATCATGGTTTGGTTCCCAGTACCTATGTTGGATGGTTCACAACTAAGTCTAGTTTCGGGGATTCTAATGCTTTCTTTTGCTTCTATGGACTTTTACATGCACATGGTGCACATGGACTTAGGCATGTTGGTATACACACATATGAATAAATAATACATTAAATATTTATTCCTTTTATTTTTCCAGTTTATTTTAATTGTATATTTCCAAATATGGTGGGTTGTATTTTCGTGCATTTTAAATGCTATTATAAACTTATTTTAAGAACATAATTAGTTAAGTATATTTTAAAATAGAGAAAAATGTGAAGATCTAGTGAGGAATGAATTCAAATTAGACTGAAATCATTCATTTATGACACAGTTTGGGCAGTAATTACTCACTTATTCTGTAGATTTACAATATTATTTGTTATAGTCTAATGTTATCAGTTTTATAGCATCTGTATTTATAAAGCTGCATTGACTATAACTTTATATACATTAAAATATACAGGCAAACACTATACATCGAGCATCTTCTTACCATTGACTGTCTGATCTCTTCTTTTAGTGAAAAACACAAATGGTAAAATCACGTTTTAAACCATGGTAAGGTTTCAGAATGGCAGGTACATTTTTAATACGTGTGAAAGAATATCTCACTCCGAGCTACCTGTGTGTCCTGCTGTGTCCCCTGATTTCCATTGTCCAACCACTTTTCCTGCTTACCTTCACAACACCTTCTGAACCAGAAACTTCCCAGGCACTGTCTCCCATGCCTGCTAGCCCTCTGGAGCATGCCCAGGTGCTCCAGCTTACTGAGCAGCTTATTGTACCCCCAAAAGTTCCGTTGTCTTACCACTGATTTGCCCACTTTTCCCCCCGGACATACCTTACCTGCTGTGTCCCCAGAGGTACACTGAACTAGTGGGAGACTTGCACTAACCCCCTGAGTTCCACTATCTGACCCAAGGATACCCACTAAAGATCTTCTGCACCAGAAATGTCCAGGATAGGTCAGCCTCCAAATACCCACTGTATTAGGAACATCCAAGGACAACAGGATCACTCCCAGACACTCCTCTCAGCAGTGACTCTACAAGCCAAAGCTGGTCCTTGGCAATTCATAGCACTAAATGTCTCCAGAAAGAAATTAGAGTTTTCAAATTAGCAATTGAAGCAGTAGCAGCCATTCAGATTGCTAAAGGCCCCTAAAAAAAGAACACAATCAACAAAAGGCAGGCAATGTAATACCTTCAAAGCAAAGCTACCCCACTATAGCAAGCCCTGGATATCCTAAAGAACCAAAACACAAGAAGATGATCTTAAATTCAATCTTATAAAGATGATAGAGGCCTTTAAAAAGGAAATAAATAAATCCCTTAAAGAAATACAGAAAATCCTATCAAACTGACAGAGGTCTTTAAAGAGGAAACAAATAAATCTTTTAAAGACATTCAGGAAAATACAGATAAACATGCAAAGGATATAAATAATACTGTGCAAGACCTTAAAGTGGGAATAGAAACAATAAAGAAACACAAACTGAGAAAATCCTGGTGATAGAAAACCTAGGGAAGAGAACAGGAATGACAGATGCAAGCATCACCAACAGAAAGCGTAAGAAGGAATGTCAGGTGTAGGAGATGAAGTAGAAGAAATTGATACATCCGACAAAGAAAATGCTAAAACTAAAAACTTTCTGACATAAAACATCCAAGAAATCTGGTTGGTATACTGTAATAAAAAGACATAATAATAATAATAATAATAATAATAATAATAATAATAATAATAATAAAATAATAATAATAATATGACTAGAAGAAGTTAAAGCATCTCAGCTCCATGGACCATAAAATATTCTTAGCAAAATCCTACACAAAAACTTTCCCAGAACCGGGCGTGGTGGTGCTTGCCTGTAATCCCAGCACTTGGGAGGCAGAGGCAGGAAGATTTCTGAGTTTGAGGCCAGCCTGGTCTACAGAGTGAGTTCCAGGACAGTCAGGACTACACAGAGGAACCCTGTCTCAAAAAAACCAAAAAAAAAAAAAAAAAAAAAAAAAAACAAAACTTTCCCAACTTAAAGAAAGACATGCCTTTAAACATATAAGAAGCGTAAAGAACACCAATAAGACTGGACCAGAAAAGAAAATTCTCCTGGCATACAGTAATTAAGTTACAAAATCTACTAAACAAAGAAAAAATATTGAAAGTGACAAGGTGTAGAAAAATACCAGGAATCATACAAAGGCAGATCTATCAGAAATATACCTGACCTCTGAACAAAGACTCTAAAATCTAGAAGGGCCTGGTCAGATATCTTGTAACCCCCATAAAATCACAGGGACCATCCTAGACGACTATACCCAGCAAAACTCTCAATCACCATAGATGGGGAAAATTGGGTATTTCAAGACAAGTCAAAGTTCAAACATTATCCACACATCCAGGCCCACAGAAAATACTAGAAGGAAAATTCCAACCTAAGAAGGATAACTACATCCAAGAAAACACAGGAAATAAGTAATTCTATACCAGCAAAAACATGGAAAGTATACACACACACACACACACACACACACACACACACACACACACATTGACAGTACCAACATCAAAATAGCAGAAAATAAAAATCACTGGTCATTAGTATCTCTCAACATTAATGGACTCAAATCCCTAATAAAAAGACACAGGCTAATGGTTGTGAAAACAGGATCACTTTATTGTTCTGCTACATACAAGAAACAAACCTCATCAATAAAGACAGACATCAGCTCAGAGAAAAGAGCTGGAACAAAGTTTCCTAAGCAACTGAACTCAAGAATCAAGCAGGAATAGCCATTCTAATATCCAATAAAATATACTTTTAACCAAAATAATCAAAAGAGACAGGGAAGGACACTTAATATTCATCAAAGAAAAAATCTGCTAAGATGATATCTCAATTCTGAACAAATATGCCCCAAACACAAGGCTGCCCACATTTGTAAAAGAAACCTTGCTAAAGCTTAAATTGCACAACAAACCCCACATATTAATAGGGAAAGACTTGAATGCTCCACTGTTACCAATTGACAGGACTTCAAGACAAAAACTAAACAGAGAAATAATTAAGCTAATAGACATGATGAATGAAATGGACCTAACAGACATCTATAGAATATTCCACCAAAGCACAAACGAATATACCTTCTCTGTCCCTTTTCCAAAATTGACCATATAGTCTGGCATAAAGACTCACCAGATACTAGAAAATTTAAATAATGTCTTGTATCTTATATGACCACCGTGAATTAAAGCTGGACTTCAGCAACAACAGAAATGTTGGAAAGTCTACACACTCATGAGATTTGAAGAACTCTCTACTCAATGACATCTGGGTTCGGGAAGAAAAAAAGAAATTAAAGACTCTAGAATTCAATGAAAATAAAGACACAATGTACCCAAATGGGACTCAATGAAATCAGTGCTAGAAGCAAGGTTCATAGCACCAAATTCCTTAATAAAAATAGTTAAAGAGAAAGTAGGAAAGAGCACAAAATTCATTGGCACAGGCAGAAATTTCCCGAAGAGAACACAGATAGCTCAGGCTCTAAAATCAACAATTGATAGATAAGACCTCATGAAACTGAAAAGCTTCTGTAAGACAATAGACACTGTCAATAAGACAAATTGGCAACCTATAGACTGGGAAAGGAAAAAACACTTCACTAACCCACATCTGACAGAGGGCTAATATCCAAAATATGTAAAGAACTCCAGAAGTTAAACTTTAAAAAACCAATATCCCAATTACAAAATGGGATACAGACTTAAACAGAATTCACACCAGAAGATCTAGAATGCCTGAGGAACATTTAAAGAAATGTTCAAAGTCCTTAATCATCAAGGAAATGCAAATCAAAATGACCCTGAGATTCTCCACCTTCCACCAATTACAATGGCTAAGTTAAAAAACTCAGGCAATAGCAGACGCTGGTGAGGATGTGAAGAAAAAGGAATACTCTTCCATTGCTGGAGGGATTGCTAGCTGGCACAACCACTTTGGAAAATGAATGTGGCTGTTCCTCAAAAAAATGGAAATAGTTCAACCTGAAGATCCAGCTATACCACTCTTGGGCATATACCCAAAGATGTCTCACTATACCTCAAGGACACATGCTCTACTATGTTCATAGGAGCCTTATTTGTAATAGTCAGAAGCTGGAAACAACCCAGATGCCCTTCAATCAAAGGGTGGATACAGAAAATGTGGTTCATTTACAGAATGGAATACTATGCAACTAGTAAAAACAAAGACCTCATGAATTTTGCAGATAAATGGATAGAACTAGAAAATATCATCCTGAATAAAGTAACTCAGACCCATAAGTACATGCATGGTATGTACCCACTTATAAGTGGATATTAGACAGAAAATACAGAATACCTAGGTTACAACCCACAGACCGTAAGACATTTAACAAGAAGAAAGGCCCAAGTAAGGATGCTTCAATCCCACTTGGAATGATCATGGGAGGCAATGGGAGGGAGGTAGGAGAGGGGAGTGGGAGGAGAAAAGGAAAAGAGGAACAGGATGAGGTATGAGGGTGGGATGGCCACAAGAGAAAAGCCCAGGAGCCAGGAGAGTGAATGGAAATAGGTGGCCTCCCAGAAGATCAGAGATGGGAGGACCCTCTGGAAAGTACCAGAGAGAGAACACTCAGAACTCAGTGGAGGTGACCTTAGCCAAAACGCTCAACACTGGGGAGAAGTAACTAGAAGAGTCCACCTCAGTAGATAGATAAGGCCTCAAGGAGAGGGCTTGGGTTACCGAGTCACAGTCAAAATTTCTGACCCAGAATTGTCTCTGTCTAAAAGAACTGCAGGCCCAAAAAAAATGGAGAAGAGACTAAGGGAAGGGCAGTTCAATGACTGGTCTAACTTGGGATCCACCTTCTTGAACTCAAGGGGGAGGAAGAACGGGTGAAAGGAACTGTGGAAATGGGGACCTTGACTTGGGGGGGCAACAACTGGAATATAAATAAATAAAATAATTTTTAAAAAGGAATCAGAGAGTTCTTATATTTAAAAGTACATCTAAATACTCTAGAAAAGAGAAGCAAGCACCCAAAGAGGAGAAGGCAGGAAGTAATCAAAATCAGGGCTGAAATCAATCAGAAAGAACAACAATAACAACAGCAGCAACAAAAAGAATACAAATAAATCAACGAAACCAAGAACTGGTTCTTTGAGAAAATCAAAAGATAGACATACCCTTAGCCACACTTACTAAGAGACAGAGAGACAGTATCCTAATAAACAAACTTAGTAATAAAAAGGGAGACATAGCAACTGTAAATGAGGAAATTCAAAGAATCGTTAGGTCTTACTTCAAAACCCTGTACTCCACTGAAAATCTTAATTAAATGGATGATTTTCTAGACAAAGTTAAATCAAGATCAGATAAACTATTAAACAGCCCCATAACCCCCTTAGTAATAGAAACAGTCAGCCAAAACCTCCCAATCAAAATAAATAAATTAAAAAAAAAATCTAACAGACTGCCAAAGGAGCTAATACCAATAATGATCAAACTATTCCACAAAATAGAAACAGAAGAAATACTGCCAAACTCATTCTATGATACCAAGCTTACCCTGATACATAAGCCACACAAAATTCAGCAAAGAAAGGAAACTACAGATGGATTTCTCTGAGAAACATTGATGCAAAAATACTCAACAAAATACTTGCAAGCCCAGTCCAGGAGCACATCAAAGACATCATCTATCAATATCAAGTAGATTTAATTCCGAAGATGCAGAGATGGTCAATATGTGAAAATCCATCAACATAATCCACTCTATAAATAAACTGAAAGAAAGAATTCAAATGATTATCTCATTAGATGCTGAAAAACTGATAAAATCAAACATGCCTTCATGTTAAAGATATTAGAGAAATCAGATATGCAGGGCACATACATAAACATAATCAAGGCAATATATATTAAGAAAATAGCCAGCACCAAACTAAATGGAGAGAAACTTAAAACATGTCCATGAAAATCAGGGATGAGACAAGGTTTTGCACTCTCTCCCTATCTATTTAATATAGTATTTGAAGCTCTAGTCAGAACTATAAGGCAACTATCAGATCAAGAGGATACAAATTGGAAAAAATAAGTCAAAGTATCACTATTTGCAGATGGTGATAGTATACATAAGCAACCACAAACATTGTACCAGAGAACTCCTACAACTGATATGCCTTCAGCAATGAGGCTAAATTCAAAATTAATTCAAATATATCACTTGCCCTCTTTACACAAATGTCAAACAGACAGAGAAAGGAATTAGGGAAACAACACTCTTTATAATATAAAATATTATAAAGACTAATGTAAACCAGTCTAATGACTAGTATACATGACTAATATAATCCCCATCAGAATTCCAACATAATTTTAATCGACCTTGAAATAGAAATTCTCAACTTTGTACGGAAAAACAAAAACCAACCAACCAACAAACAAAAACAGAATAGCCAAAACAATCTTGAACAACAAAAGAACTTTGAGAGAAATCTCCATTACTAACCTCAAGCTGTACTTCAGAGCAATAGTAATAAAACTGCATGATATTAGTACAGAAACATTGATAATGGAATTAATGTGTCTGGATATTAACAGACACATTAATAATGGAATTGAATAGAAGACCTACAAATAAACCATCACACCTATGGACACTTTATTTTTGATAAAGAAGCCAAAACCATACAATTGAAAAATGAAAGTATCTTTAACAAATGGTGGTGAGATAACTTGATATTTACATGTAGAATGAAAATAGATTCATATATATCACCTTTAGTAAAACACAAGTACAACTGTATCAAAGACCTCGAGATAAACCAGGATACCCTAAATCTCAAAAAGAGAAAGTGGGAAAGATCCTTGAAGATAATGGCACAGAAGACAATTTCCTGAACACTAATAGCTCGGGCTGTAAGATTAAGAATTTATAAATGAGACCTCATGAAACTGAAAAGCTTCTGTAAAGCAAAGGACACTGTCAGTAGGACAAATCAGTAGCCTGTAGATTGGAAAGGATCTTCAGAAACCCTACATCTGACAGAGGTTAATAACCAAAATTTACAAAGAACTCAAGTTAGATACCAACAACCCAAATTACCCAATTAAGAAATGGGGTACAGAACTAGACAGAGAATTCTCAACAGAAGACTCTCTAATGCCTGTGGAGCACACAAAAAAATGTTCAAAGTCCTTAGTCATTATGGAAATACAAATCAAAGCAACTCTAATGTTTAATCTTACACCTATCAGAATGGTTAAGATAAAAAACTCAAGAGAGCATATGCTGGCAAGGATGTGGAGCAAGGGGAGTGCTCCTTCATTGTTGGTGGTAGTGCAAACTTGTACAACCACTTTGGAAATTACTTTGGCACTTTCTCAGAAAACTAGGAATAGTTCTACATCAAGACCCAGATATCCCACTCCTGGACATATATCCAAATGATACTCCCAACATCTCTGAAATAACCTAGATGTCCCTAAACTGAAGAATGGATAAAGAATATGTGACACATCTACATAATATACTGTTCAGCTATTAAAATCCAAGACGTCATAAATTTTGCAGGTAAAAATATCCTGAGTGAAGTAACCCATTACCAAAAGTATGGTTTGTACTCACTTATAAACAGACATTAACTGTAAAATACAAGTACTATGCTATACTCCACAGAGGCAAAGAAGCTAAACAAGAAGAAAGATCCAAGGAAGTAAACTTGAAATTCACTTAGAAGATGAAATAAAATAGTACTAAGATGCATATGGAGGGAGGAAACGGGGAAGAATGGGGATAAGGAGAGGAATGCGTGGTTTAGGATCAGCTGTGAGGAGGGACAGGAGAGATGGATAGAAGGCCATGAAAATGAATAGAAATCTGTGGCTGACAGAGGTGAGGAGGTGTGGGGGTATGTATCTTCAGGACTTGGGGTGAGGGAGGTACCCAAGAATCAATTGGGGTGACCTTGGCTGTGACTCACTATATTGGGGGATATAGAAGCTAAAGAAACCACCTCCTATAGGCAGATAAGAACACCAGTGGAGTGATGGAGACACCAACTCACCCATAAAACTTTCAACCCAAAATGCATCCTGTTTACAAGTAATGCAGGCACAGGAGACTGAGAGAGTAAGGGAACTGCCAATTAATAACCGGCTCAACTAGAGTCCCATTCTATGGGCAAGCACCAATCGCTAACACTATTAATAATACTCTGATATGCTTGGAGACAGGAACATGTTGTTTCTGAGAGGCTACACCTAGCAGCTGACTCAGACAGAGGCAGACATCCACAACTAGACAGGCAATGGAGCTTGGAGAGTGAAGAATAGGAGAAAGGATCTTGGGCCCCAAACAATATATGAGCTCCACAGAATCCAACAGAGTCAACTACCCTGGACCCTTGGGACTCTCAGAGTCTGAACCACTAAGCAAAGAACATGGGCTGGGCCTAGGCCTCTCTGCTCATATGTAGCAGATGTGCAGCTTCATCTTCATCTGGGTCTCAAACAACTGGAGTGAGTGATATCCCCAAAACGTATGCCTACAGATGGGATATGTTCTTCTAGGTGGGCTGCCTTGTCTGGCCTCAATGGAAGATGAAGCACCTAGCCTCTCAGAGACTTTAAGTACAAGGGTAGGAAGGGTACTGGGGGAGAGCACTGGCTCAGAGGTGAAGGGGAGGAGTCTTGGGGAAGATTTGTGGGAGGGGATGGCCAGGATGCGGGCAGTGAACAGGATGTAAAGGTAATAAGGGAAAAATAAAATTACATTTAAAAAAAGAAATGAACCTTAAAAAAGTAAAAAAGAAAAATGGGTACAGAGTTAGAAAATTCTCAACAGAGAAATCTCTAATGGATGAGAAGCACTTAAAGAAATGTTCAAAGTCCTTAGTCATCAGGGAAATGTAGGCATAATGTTTTTGTTTACAGTGTTTTATTTAAGCTTATACAACTACTCTGGAAATCAATTTGGCCATTTCTGAGAAAAAATATAAACAATTCTACATTAAGATCCAGTCATACAACTCCTGGGCATACACCCCATAGATGCTCCACCATACCACAAGGTCACGTGCTCCACTATGTTCATCACAGCTTTGTTTGTAATAGCCAAGAACTAGAAACAACCTAGCTGTCCCTTCACCCAAAGGATCGATACAGAACTTGTGGTTCAATTACATAATGGAAAACTACACAGGTATTAAAACAAGTACATCAAAAAATTTACAGGTACATTGAAGGAATGAAAATAGATCATCCTGAGTGAGGTAACTCAGACCCAGAAAGCATGCATTATATGGACATTAGCCATAAAGTACAGAATAACCATGCTGTAATCCATAGACCCAAAGAAGCCAAGTAACAAGGAGGGACCAAGGGAGAATGTTTGAATCTGACTCAGAAGGGGACGCAACTAAACATTGGAAGTGGACAGAGGGAGGAAACTGGGTGGGAGACGGAGTGAGGAGGGGCACAGGATGATATCTACAGGGTGGGGAGGGAGAGGCCTGGGAGAAAGAATGTTTGGGGAAAGCTCGGGGACAAGATGGAGACCTGAAATGAGGGAGGTTTCCAGGAGTCTATGGGGGTGACCCTAGTTGAGACTTCTGGGAATGGTGATATGGAGACTGCAGAGACTACCTCCTGTAATTAGGTTGGACTTCCAATGGAAGGAAGTGGAACCAACCTACCCATAAAACCCTTAACCCAAGATTTTCCTACCTACAACATACTCATGGATAAAGATCAAGTAGAGATTAAAGGAATGGGCCAACTGACCCAACTTGAGACCCACCCCGTGGGTGAGCGCCTACATTGTTAATGATACTCTGCTATGCTTGTAGATGGGAGCCTAGCATAACTGACTTCCGGGAGGCTGAAACCAGCAGCAGATAGAAACAGATGCAGAGACCCAACCAAACATTAATTGGAGTTCAGGAGTCTTATGGAAAACTGTGGAATAGGATTGAGGGAGCTGGGGAGGTTAAGGACACCACAAGAAGATCTGCAGAGTTCACTAACCTGTGCCCATGGGATCTCACAGAGACAGAAAGAACCACTGACCAAAGAGCAAGCAGGGGCTGGACCTCGGCTCCCTGTATATTTATAGGAGATGTGCAGCTTTATCTTCATGTGGGTCCCCTACCACGTGGAACAGGGGCTGTTCCCTGCCATTGGATCCCCTTCCCCTACCTACACTGTCTGGATGGGCCAGAGTTGGAGAGGATGTGCCTAGTCCTTCTGGGATTGAATGACCCAGAGTGGTTTGGTACCAAATAAGGGCCTCCCTTTGTCATCAGAGAAGGGGAAGGGATAATGGGAGTGAGGGCAGACTTGGAAGGAGAGTGCTGTGATCCGGATAAAAAATAGATTGTTAGAGAAAAAAGTTATAAAAATACTGGAACAATTTTCATTTTGTGTCCTCTATTATGTTTTTACGGAGCTAGCCACTAATATTTTCTGCTTTCTCAAGAAAGGATAATATACTATTTACCCACTTAAAGTTATTAAGCTTCTGTACTGACTTTTGTTTTGTTTTACCATTTGGTATTCCTATTTCTCTTTGGAAGACTTGAATACTTCCAATTGGGGCTCAATGACACTCACTACTATAACATTTGTAGAACTGTGTGGCTCTAATTCCCCACCGTTAACCTGGGATCTTGCTAAATCCTTTCATAGTTGCAACAGTGCTATATAAAGGGAGAGACATAGCTATGTTTGAGTGTTTTTATATTTATTTATTTTACATCCCAAATACAGTTTCCTCTCACCTCTCTCCTGCCAGCTGCTCCACTGCACCTCTCCTCTTCCCACTAGCCCTCGAGCTCATCCTTCCTTTCTCTTCAGAAAAGGTCTGGCTTCCCCTGGTTATCAACCAGCTATGGTATATCACCTTGCAGTTGCAGTATGACTAGGCACTATTAAGGCTAAACAAGGCAACTCAGTAAAGGAAAAGGGTCCCAAAGGCAGGCAACAGAATCATAGGCAGCCCCTGCTACCACTGTTAGGACTCTTTCAAGAAAAAAAAGCGACACCACTGTACCATATGTGTAGAGGGCCTAAGTCAGCCCTTTACAGGCTCCTTCATTGGTGGTTCAGTCTATTTGAACTTCAGGATTCTTCAAGCTGAGCCTAATGTTTGGCTGTGGGTCTCTGCACCTGTTTCCATCAGTTGCTGGAAGAAGCCTCTCTGATGACAATTGGGCTAGTCACCAATCTTCAAGTATAGCAGAGTATCACTAGGAATCATTTCATTGACTTTTTTTGCCAGTTGTGTTTGGTTCTATTCCAGGTCTCTGGACCATCTATCATCTGGTTCTTGGTCCTCCAGACAGTGTCAAAGGTAGATTCCTTCTCGTGGCATGGAGCAATCATTGATTGGCCACTTCCACAATCTCTGCACCACTTTTACCCTAGCACATCACATAGGCAGGAAAATCATAGGTCAAAGGTTTCTGTGGCTGTTTTTGCTCCAATCTATCTTGCTAGGTTCCGGAAGATGGTCATCTCAGGCTCTTAAAGCAGGTTGTGTTTAGGTGTTTAGGTGTAGTCTCATACATTTATATTTTGGAAAGTATTTTTAAAATATTACATCTTGGTTGTGCTATTCAAGTAAGTTAGTGTTTCACCGCTGCACAACTGTCCACATCAGTTCAAAGTCTTTCATTTGTATCAAGCATTATCAGTGGAACTTGGTCACCCAAACTGTAAACCTGTGGAGGAGAGTGAGTATCTCTCAGTCAGCAGTACAGATGGGCCAGGAACCAGACTCTGGATAGTCCAGAGACCAAGAAGAGGACCAAACATAAAGAGAAGAAAAAGTCTCAGTAAAACCACACAGACGTTTCTTGATGCATGAGCAAAAGTGTTCATTATAGGATCTCACATGTTTATATGAAACATTTACTTTAAGAATGTTCACTATTTTGATGCCAAGCTGTTTGGGATGTATACTGTAAAGCATTTACAGAATTTTTATTTCATTTTTAAAATTTTATTTGGTAGGGGAGGGGTGTCACGTGCTAAAGAGCACTCATGGATGTCAAAGGTCAACTTTCAGAGTTGTTTCTCTCCTTCCATTGTTGAATCCCAGGGATGAATTTAAGCCCTCGGTCTTGTCAGGAAGCCCCCTTCCCCCACCAACCTCACATGTCCCATAAGTCACATTCTTGAGTGCAAATTTTTCATTGTCATTTTGCAGCGACAGAAGATCCCAAAAAGATAGGCCAATTCTGTGTCATGGTAAAAAAATGACCCACACGTTTAGTCCTCAGTGTTCTGTGTCTCCCACCAGCCAGAGCACGAAGGTTGAACTGGTCTCTACTTCCTGCCATGCTGTATTGAAGCAAGGTTGAATGTTGTTAGGAGGGTTTTTTGTTTGTTTGTTTAGCTGGTTGGCTTGGTTTGGTTGGTTTAGCATTGGGAAAAAAAGCAGGGAATGAAATGCAAGTCATTCCCTGTGGCCTGTATTATTCTCTTTCGTACCCTTTCAGTTTCACTATCCTTAAGACTATTTGTGATGCTCAGGACCATGTGCAGGCCTGCCAGAAATAAGTCATCTCAGCCAGGAAAACATGCTCCTGACTTTACCAGAAGCCTGTCAGGTATTCTGGATATTTTTCTTAGGCATTACCAATCAGCTTTGTGTGGGTTTATTGCCCTACATTCTCAATTTTAATAGTAGAAATTAGGTAAACTGCTCACTATTTATATTGAATTCATGTTACCTCACAGAGGAATTGAAAGAGCAGTCAACAAACATATAAAGGGACCAGAAACATCTTTGGGAACAGAATATAACATTAATTGCCCATGTGTGCTTCCTGTTCCCTGTGCATTAACGATGTCTCACACTTGATAAACACCTCTACACAGGTCCTGGAGGAGCCCTTGTCAGTCTATAACCAGAAATGCAGCTCAAGGTACCATCTCCAGTGTAAGAAATGACTTTAAGTACTAGAGGGCTTGTGCTCAGTCTTCTGTACACAGGGTCAGGGTATCAGCCCAATATCCATATACACTATAAGTTAATTCAGGTCCCCACACCCTTATATGAATGAATGTAGTTACAGATATGAGACACGGGGACTTTAAAATATGCATCAATGAAGGCAAAAGTCTGTGTCAGTTAACTCAGTCCTCTCTGTGCAGCTCAAACCTACAGTGCTGTTTATGTCTTTAATATTTTTTTTCGTAATTTATACAAGGTACTGGCAATATCTAAGAATAAAATTTCTGCCAAAACAGAAAAGTCTCTGTGTGGAGCTACAGAACAACTGCCTGTTTTTGTCTCAAAGAGGCATTTGGAGCTTTAAACATCAGAGAGCTAGCTAGTGCCCATGTTTGTTTGTTGTTGCTGTTTGGTTTTGGTCAAAATATCACCAGCAACAAAGAAAGTGCGATTGGAGAAACAGGCCAGACTCTTGTCAGCTGTTTCTACATCATCATGGCCCTGCAGAGGCCTCTGTGTGTGCTCTGAAAATGGCAAGAGATACACATTTTATATTCAAATAATACAGCAGTGAAACCAAGATTCAAGGGTTGTTAATCTCAAACATATTATGGGATTGCAGAGCAACTAAGGTACTGAGTGTCTACATTTTAATTACCAGGGTTGGCAGAGGAATCCAATTACGCTGCTGTGTCCCCAACATAACCCTTTCTCTTTGTTTGCTGCTGGCGAATTCTCAGCGTGTTCTGATCACCTTTGTTTGTTTGCTTATTGACTATTTAGATTTCTCCTCTCAGGCCTCATGCTCTAATTTGAGACAGTTTTTGAAGGTTTATTTTCACTGAAGGAGTTTCACGTCCTCCTGTAAGCCTGAAGTGTTCAATACTAACGATGATTTTTTTTTTTTTTTTTGTTACCACTCTCCAGTGGGATTCTAAGGCAGGAGTACTGACTGGCTCCCTCTAAGGTACTGCATCATTGCTTGAATCTGGATGTCACAGGCATTGGTAGTACATGTTAGTTTCACTTTAGAATTCCGACATAACTGGAAAATTTAAACAAGGAGTAAATTCTCATTGGGCAGGAATTTTCAGTGCCATACCAAAAGACTCATGAGATTTTTCAGCTTTTTTATACATTTCCTTACTCCAGTAACTGTAAGACGTAAGTTGTGAGACAAAATGTTCCACTGAATTATCGTCCATAGTAACCACTAGACAGGGATACAATCTCCGCAGACAAGATTGAGTGTTTATTATCACATTAAAGGCATCACTTCTTTATGTCCATTCTTTATTCTATTTTGTGTCAGGACTGCCCCCCTCGTCACGTGTTTTCCTTAACTATTTGAATACTTTGTAAACTAGTCTGCTCCATTCTCTCCCTAATAACTCTAGCCTTCTCACTTTTCTTCTGAAGATAAAATAAAACAAATAAAATAACATCTCCATAGAAGCTATCAATTACTCGCTACCATTTAAAATAATTCCGACCTGGCAGAGCCCTAAGGTTTCTTCTCCCAGACTTATGTGTCAAGCACTACATAGCCATCAAACCGAAGTAGTGAGGATAGCCGATTATGCGACGTATTTTTCTAACATGAATTATTATTACAATTGATACCTGCCGAGAAAAGTCAGTTCTCCCCCAAACGTGTCACTGTGCATATCAGCTGCACCCCAGGACAGACCCCCCATACCCAGAAGTAGTTGGCCAAGACAAAATGGACCCATGATTTTGTCCATGTGTTTGTGGGCAGTTCTCATTTCATTTGCAAGGTGTTGGGGAGGAAAAACATGATCGCAATATACTATATGAAAAAAAATTTAAATAAAAAACATACACAATACATTTATGGTAAAAACTTCAATAGTGTTCCTCATTAGGAGACTTTGTGGAAAAGCAGACTATCTAAAAACCTGCACTGAATTTTCAGCTTTGGGGCTGTTGTCAAAAATTAAAACTAAATTACAAGAAAGAAAAATTAATTATCTGTAGCATATAACACGATATTTGAAATATGTATGCCTTGTGAAGTAGCCAAGTCAAACTAATTAACATGCATGGTCTCATTTTTGTGTGTTTCCCAGACAAAAATAAATTCTCTCAGAAGTTGTCAAGGGCTAAATCCATTGTTATTAATAATTGTCATCTTGTTTTACTGCAGCTATTATAAGATTATTTCTCCTTTCTGCCTAACATTGTGTAAAGTTTGGCCAGCATCTCCTGACTCACAGTACTTGCAGTTTCTCATGACCACTGTATAATTCCATGAGTTTGACGTTATAAGTACAAAAGTAAAGACATTTATAACCACTAGTCAGAAAGTCAAATGAACACCAGATTAGAGAATACATGAAGTTCTCTAGAGAAGCTAAGCACAAACAATTCTGAGTCTTACTAATAATATTCCTGTCCTCTGCTTTCAAATTTCTACACTGGCATTCCACTCTAAACATAAATGTCAAATCCTGGACAAATATATAAACAATAAGTTATGTCACACATAGAAAACAAAATAGTCTTGCAATGTTGAAGAAGACTCATAAATCCTGTGCTCACTTTTAGAAAACAAATCATTAAAAACTGGTGAGAGAATAAAAAGGGGAATAATTCTTGATATAAGTAAGATATATATATATATATGTATATATATATATACACATATATATGTATATATATAATTGGTGAAAAATTTAGATAATAGAATGCATTGAGTAGATTAAACTAGAATAAAAGTAAAACTATACAGAGAGCTTTGAACTTTGCTAAGTATGGGCTACACACCTAGAATTTAATTGGGATTAAACTATTACTTTGTAATTTTGAATCTAGCAAGGAAAGTTAGCACAATGACATTAAGAACTGACTCTGTGAATCAGCCAAGCAGGGCACATACAGGTTATCAGGGACCAAAGTGGCAAACATGGTGCCTCCAATTTTTGCACTGGGTCATCTGTGTATATGTTATGGCTGTCAGCTTGGTGTTTTTTGAGGACTCCTCACAGTAGTGTGTCTCTCACTGTTTGACCTGTTAACCTCGGGGCCCTTTTCCTCCTTGTCCAGCTTTGATGTGAGGGCTTGTGCCTTGTCTTATTTCATCTTTTTTTGTCATGTTCAGATGTCCTCTTGGAGGCCTACTCTTTTTTGAAGAGGAAATGGAGGAGGAGCGAATCGTGGGGACAGGGAAGGTGGAGGGGAAGTTAGAGGGGTGGGGGGAGGGGAACTGGTTTGAATGTATCTTATGATAAAAGAATCTATTTTCAATTAAAAGAATAGAAAAATGGGACTCCAGTATAGACAAAACTACTGAATTAGATCAGCATGAATACTTTACAGATGTTTTAACATCAGAATGGAAGGTTAGATTGTACAGAGGCTAGAAGCTTTCAGGCCTAGGTCTAGGGATAGTTAGAACAGAGAAGAAGCTCTGGGCTCAGCCCGAGACACGTAGTCACACAGCTGGGGTATTGGGTATTGTTCTTACCATCACTTCATCTGTGGAAAGAATAGCATTATTTACATTTGGTGTTCAATGCGATTGGAGAAGAAGAAAGTCCACCAACATTGGAGAAAGCAGAGGACCATCAGCAAATAGATCTTCACCTAACATTTGGTCAACAAAAGTTGGAAAATCAATTGTACAACAAGAAAGATTAGCTATGATAATACATAGGCTTGAGAGACAATGGAATTAAGAGAGCATGACGTGACTAATTATGAACCTAATTATGGTGTCTAATAAGACTGAAAATCAAGAGAGCCCATTGAACCCACAGCACCACCTTTTATGAAATTAAGGAAAGGCAACCACCCCCATTAGCTCTCCCAGTTATCTAGGCACAAATGTCAGAAAATGGTGAAAATTCACAAAATGAACAACTAGTCTGGAATCCTGTTAAAATAAAAGGTCTTAAACATTTTAAAGAATCCACAGTTACTTATGGAATGCACTCACCCTCTGTGAGACACATGCTAAATTCTTGGGCTGACAAAAACAGAATTATCAACTAAGACTGGAAAGATTTAGTAGAAGCTATACAGGAAGCTGGTTCTCAATGAAAATGGCTGATTGTTTTGACTGTGAGAGATGAGGTCGTTTGAAAAAACATTGTAGACAAGGTATTCCTAAATACTTCTCTAAAAGCCCTCAGCCTTCTCAGGTTTGTAGGTGTGGTAAAGGTAGACATTGGACTAATGAATATAGATCAGTAACAGATGTGCAAAGCAATCTTATACCAATGGGAAACTCACTGTGAGATAATCTTTATATATGGGAAACTCTCAAAAATAGACTGAAAAATTCTATATTAAATTTTTTGAATGCCAGAGAGGCACAAGTAACAGCTGCTGAAAGACATTGGAATACACACACACAGACACACACACACACACACAGACACACACACACACACACACACACACGCTCACACACAAACACACACACAGAAACACACAGACACACAGACACACAGACACACACACACACACACACATACACACACACACACACACACACACTGAATTAGATAAACCTAAGAACAAGAATGGAAGATTAGATTGTATGGAGGCTAGAAACTTCCAGGTCTGGCCTAGGGATAGTTAGAACAGAGAAGGAAATGCTCTACCCAAGCCATGTAGTCATAGAGCTCGGATATGGCTTTCATCCCTTGATTTCATTGTGAAAATAATGGCATCATTTACATTTTAGCTATTTTATATTCTTATCTAAAGATCAGAGCTTACACCATGGGTGTAAATGATTGCATATTTTAGAGAGATAGCACAAACAGCCTGATGAAACTGGTTAAAAGAAAGCAAACACAGACCTTAAACAATGTTCCACTGAATCCTGTGCAGATGAAGGCTGAGGGTCTAGAGGTGAAGAGATTTTCTCAAATATTTCAGAATAGTAATTCCTGAATATTTCTACTAGTTCTTTTTTTAACCTCCCTGTAGATGATCTCCAGGTAAATTTAGTGTCTCAAGTTCACCCTAATCCAGATGGAGATAAATCAGTATAATTAATGATAAATTAGCTTCTTACTCCCTGACTTCAGGAATCACTAGATGACATCAATATATGGAGTTTTATTAGAGCTTGGCCTGTCAATGTCAGAGGTTCCAGTAGTTAAGAAAAATGGCTTCTTGGCTCCAGATTGTTGTCACTGGCAGCAGCAAGACAACTAGGACACCTTAAATTAGTGGGCTGAATAAACCCCAATGTAAAAAAAAAACTGCCAAACTGTAGAAATTTAAGGAAGAAAGAAAGTTTTGCTAATTTAAGCCAAGTGGATTTTGGAATCATACTGACAGTACTGCCCAATTACAGAAAGACAAAGACAAAGTGTGAAGAAGAAGGTGGAGATGAATAGATTTACAGTGAGCATTGTGAGTTGAATGCCAGAAGCCCTTGCACAAGCCTCTTACAGGGGCCCAGAGCCAAATTTTCCCTCCAGTGTTTGGTTATTGTGAAAAGGAGGATGTTTGTTCTCCATCTTAGGTGAGTTGCAGGATCCATAGAGAAGGGGATGAGGATGGCATTTAAACAGAGCAAGTTGTTATTTTTGTATAGATTTCTATACTTATTGAAACTTGAATGTTACTCAAAATCTGTGCAATAGTTCTGTGTTTTAGGAAGAGAGAGTGGAAGATTGAAGGCTAGAGAACTTGTGCTCCAACAAATTTAATCAGTTCAGTATTCATGGTCTATTAGAATAGAAAAATATTTCAGTTTTATAAGGAGTCCTATATATAAATTTAGAAGGAAGCATGTTAACCAAATTTCTAATTTCCATGTTTAATATCAGACCTGGATTGTTAAGCCATATTTAATGATAGCATTTTGGAAAGAAGGAAGAAAGGAATGCATACACAAACCCATTTCTTATTGGATTTACTCATGTTTAACTAAGGTGTGCAGAAGGTAAGATTTTTCAAATAATAAGTGATGGCTGAAAACCAAGTCCTGAATAACACATTGATACCATATTCACCAGGGCTGAGAGAATATCATGGTAGAGGTGGGAAAAATGCAAGAGTTGGCAGACAGGGAAACAGGACACTTTGACCATGACCCGGATCTTTTGCTCAGAATCTCACAGCTGATGTGGGGCTGCACCAGACTGGATCTGTCAGCACTCAGTCATGGATAGGGGAGGGACCCTTGTGGTCCAACCCCACCCACATGAACTATTCACTACAGATAGAGTCTATGAGAGAGAGGACTCTTCAGTTCTGCACCACTGGTAAGCCCACCAGGGTCCAATAGTTTCAGGCCCACAGTCACACAGATGGTCTTGGTTAAGCTCAGTGGGCCAGAAAACAAAACCTAAGACAAGAATGCAGGAAATGGATTTGTAGGGAAAAGATTCACAGAGGAGTTAGGAGATAAGATAGCGGGAGGAGATAATAATATCAGTGAATACATGAAACTGTCAAAACCAAATTTAATCAATAATTAAAATTTTTTAAAATATATGATTAACAGTAGTTTCTCCTTAGAATCAAATTTTGTTGGAAAAACTGCTTAAAATAAAAGTTTGTGGATTTTTTGCCTCAGATTATGGTACTATATATGAAAAGTTTTGAGCTAGAAAAATAGCATATTTTTCATTTGTCATTGACAAAATGGCCATGTTCCAAATAAAGGTATTATGCACAGATGGTCCTATTGGTGTATTTATCACTGGTAATAAAT
Source organism: Apodemus agrarius (assembly GCA_964023405.1). NCBI lineage: Eukaryota > Metazoa > Chordata > Mammalia > Rodentia > Muridae > Apodemus > Apodemus agrarius. The sequence goes on along the minus strand of OZ030012.1, from coordinate 94,868,855 downwards.
ACCTTGCTTCAATTTATAATAAGTGGAAATGGCTGAGGAGCCCTACAAAGACGAAAAGAATCAAGTAACAAGCTATGGTGTTGACAGTAATAAAAATCAAACATAATGAGAACAGAACAATTTTAGCTGAAATTAAAACACAATGAACCATCAAGCTTAGAGAATAAATAGTGTCATATTTTATTGAGCTATAATATTTTTCTTTTCTTATTTATCAGGCCATCCGTGCTATAATATGCCCCCACTAGCTAAAACCAACTCCTCTATTATGTGAACTGTGTTGCTTTCTCTTCTCAGAACATTGTGCCCTCAGGTCACATTTGCGACATTCTGGTCACATCACAAACTCCTTGGAATACACAGTCCCATTGACTTGGATTCCCATTTGGACCTCTTCCAGAGCCATTGCTCTGAGAGTGGCTCACAAAACATCAAATGGCACAGGCTGGCTTAGCTCTCTTAGTTTCTTGTTGATGGTAATCATGCGGAAGCCTCAAGAACATAAGTATAATGTTTCCCTGTGCAGACAGATTGCACCGGCGGATAATGCAGCATTTATCTTCAGTCATACTCAAAGCTCCCTACATTTCAGTGGACATCTCTGTTACGACTCATGACAGATAAGTGACAACAGCAGAGGACTGAGACTAAACGGCAGATCTGGCCACACTGCTTCACCAGCTGGCCGCCGCAGCAGCCGGTCTTCTCTTCTATAAGGATTTAGTATTCTTTTTATATAAGTATCATGTCAGACAAGGGTAAATGTGCTTGGAACAACTATAACTCAAAGGAAAACAGAGGAGTGGTAATCAATATCAAGACATTTTGGGGACAATGGGTCAGAAGAGTGAGGAATTTGTTCTGATATAACTTACTAGGGGAACACTCAAATATTGTGCTTCTAAAGAATTATTTGGATTTGATACCCAAACACTAGGGAAGTTCCATGGACCACAAAGTTTTCAGATTGTATTTGTTCAAATATAAACTTGGTACCAATGAACATGGTTTTGTGTACCTGGATTGTCGTGAAATTGCCTTCCCATTTTCCCTTATTATAGTTCATGAAATCCTGAGCCTCGAGTGCTCAGAGCTACATGCAGTCTCCATGACTGTGAACGGCAGTGTTTAAAGCCCTGTGGTTTCTACTTGCTCCCCCTCCCTTCTCCTAGCTGTGGAACGGAATATACAGGTAGGTCACCTGACAGCTTGTTCCTGTTGCTCTGCATTGGGTGTTCATCTTTATCACATGAAACAAAGCTGCTTTGATTTGCCCCCAAGATTCTCTGGAATAAAGACTGTGGATGTGAGACTTAACAGAGCTTTCGAGTCACAGATGAAGCAATTTTGTGGTATTCTAGAGGACTAAATAAAGGGGATATGGTTAGCATCACAGCCCTGTGTTCCAGCTTTTATGTGTTTCCTTATGTACTTCCTTGTTCCGTGCAAGCTGCTCAGTATTTCCCACGAAAGATGTATCTTCACTTTACCAGACACAATAATTAACCCCTCAGAGCATACTAATTATCTTGATTGATCTTTTCATAAAAAAATACTTGTAGCTCTTTCTCAGACACATCCATCTGCTCCATTTTTCTAAATTTTTCATCACACCACAACCTTGGCCAGCTGAACAAAGCTGCACAGGGAGACATTTCTCACAGAGCAGCTCCTTCGTGAAAGAGAAGGCTTGCTGTTTTATTTTGGTTTTTAATAACATAATATTTTTCTGTTATACTGACAGGAATTTTCATATCCTACAGCACAGAACACATGCCTCCCTTTCAAGTGATTTGCCTTAGTTATCGGCATGTGGCAAAGCTCTTGTGCACTTTTGGGTCTCATCTGAAGTAACCTGGCAATCTTCAACGAACGATAGTAGTTTAACTCATTCATGCAATAGATCAATTTCAAAATATTCTTTAAAATAGATTTATATTTTTTTTTACTGAGTACATGGTAGCTGTCATCAGACACACCAGAAGAAAGCATAGGATACAGATCATTGTGAGCCACCATGTAGTTATTGGGAATTGAACCCAGGACCTCTAAAGAGCAGCCAATGCTCTTAACCACTGAGCCATCTCTCCGGCACCCATCTTAAAACATTTTACTCATCATATATTAAGCATTTTGTAGAGAGCATTACAGAAAATACAGTCCATATGTAGAGAGCATTACAGGAAATACAGTCCATATAAAATATGCATTCATATGAGCCATTAGTTGTATAAAAAGAATGAAAATACTTTATATGTCGAGATAGTGTCAAGCTATGACAAAGTAATAGGAGTGATGGGGGTGACAGTCCGAAATATGAGCTAGATGTCACAATTTGCATGTAGCCTATCTGAATCAATTATAGAAATGCACAGAATACAGGGCAGACATTTGTAGATGGAATATGGCAGTTGTGTGTAGAAAGAATTTCAGAAGTTAAGGAGAGGTAAGGCCAAAGGAAGAGTAAGGCCAATATAGAAATTGGTTTAACAGCATTTTACCTTAGCTCTAAATTTAGATTTTTTGAACAATTCTGGACAAAGTTGATTCAATATAAGGCAATTTATATATTTTTAAACAAATTCTCCCTAACAATGGTAAATTATTGTGGGAGAGACTGGGGACAGTTAAGTACCTATTAGTATACCAGCCAAATATTTATTAGACTATTTTGATTTGATGCAATGAAAGACAAAATAATATTCAAAAGGATAATCAATAAAGACCACAACTTGTATTTCTCATTGTATATACTGTTATCTCTGCCAGTAACTGGCAATTTTTGTTGTGATGTTTACTCCAAGTTTCCTACCTGAGTTAATACTGTATCTTTAGAAACATGTTTTCAAAATAGATCAACTCAATACAGGTAAATTATATGTTTTAATTATCACAGATTCCAGAAGTTTGGATTATAAACAGATAAGCCATGAGTCTGAAGACACAATGGGGAGGTGAATAGCTTGAGTTCTTTGCAAATCATGTATCCTAGGTAGAAAAGCTGCTAATTTACCAATGCCAGTGGGCTCTTTTCCTTAACCCAAAGTAAAATCTGGTTAAAAGATATGAAAGACATAAAGCTAATTTAAGTGATACAATAGTGTGATGATAAACTGGGCGGTGGTGGCACACGCCTTTAATCCCAGCACTTGGGAGGCAGAGGCAGGTGGATTTCTGAGTTCGAGGCCAGTCTGGTCTACAGAGTGAGTTCCAGGACAGCCAGGGCTACACAGAGAAACCCTGTCTCAAAAAACAAAACAAAAAAATTGTGTGATGATGATAGAACAATCTATATTTGTGAGTAGAGAGTGTAATTCTAATTGCAGTTTAATTATTTTATACTCATATATATATAAATACAGTAATATAGATTTTCTTGATATTTATTTATTCTGTGTTTTTCTTAACTCAAAATTTGTGTAGTTATACCTAGGTTGCAAGCATTTCAAATATATACCTTTAAAACTTAAACATTGCCTTACAGAAAAACAAATTGTTAGTTTTTCCTACTGAGTGGGACATGTACCTAGAGCTAATCGTGTCAACCTAATATTCTTCTCTGAAATAGTTCCAATTATGTTGAATCTTTCTCTTGGAACTTTTGAATATAGTAACATTTTAATCTTTCACCATGCTGAATGGAAAATTCATCTTAACACTGGTAGATTATTCTAAAAGGCCTTCACTAATCACACAGGTTTTTAAAAAGCAAGCAACTTTCTCCAAAGGTGGCACAGGAATCAAAATATACAAAGAACTTGATCTTTGGTTCTTGATTTGAAGATGGAAGGGGTTTTGTGAGAAGAATAATGTGTGGTCTGATCTTAGACTAAAAGTGGCCTCTGGGCATAGAGAGGAAACTGAGAACACAGTCCTATAACTGCAAGGAATTGGATTCTGCCAACAACCTATGTTAGCTTGAAGGAAAGCTGGTCCCAAAATTAAAAAGCAACCGAATAGGTACAGCCTTGGATTTTGATCTCATGAGAACCCCCAATTTCCTGACTTTCATTTCCCTATTCTGGGGAATCGAGCCTTCACAACACCCATGGTTTCTTCTTTCATTGATGTCTGAAATGGTCATCTTCTGCTACATATGTAGCTAGAACCATGGGTTTCTCCATGTGTACTCTGGTTGGTGGTTTAGCTCCTGGGAGCTCTGGGGATATTGGTTGGTACATATTACTGTTCCTCATCCAGGGCTGCAAACCACTTCAGCTCCTTGGGTCCTTTCTCTAAATGCTCCATTGGGGAGTCTATGTTCATTCTATTGGTTGGATGAGAGCCATGGGTACTTTGATCCACTTTCCAATAAGGATCAAAGTATCCACACTTTGGTCTTCCTTCTTCTTGAGCTTCACAGGGTCTATTAGTTGCATCTTAGGTGTTCCGAGCTTTTGGGCTAATATTCATTTATCAGTGAGTATATACTGTGTGTGTTATTTTGTGATTGGGTTACCTCACTCAGTATGATATTTTCTAGTTCCTTCCACTTGCCTAAGAATTTCATGAATTCATTGTTTTTAATAGCTGAGTAGTATTTACTCCATTTTGTAAATATACCACATTTTCTGTATCCATTCCTCTGTTGAGGGACATCTGGGTTTATTACAGCTTCTGGCTATTATAAATAAGGCTGCTATGAACATAGTGGAGCATGTGTCCTTATTACATGCTATAGCATTTTCTGGGAATAAGCCCAGGAGTGGTATAGCTGGGTCCTAAGGCAGTGCTATATCTAATTTTCTGAGGAACTCAGAGGTTTTACCAGCTTAAAATCCAAAATGTGTTCCTCTTTCTCCATACCCTCTCCAGCATTTTCTGTCCCTGAGTTGATCTTAGCCATTCTAACTGGTGTGAGGTGGAATCTCAGGGTTGGTTTGATTTGCATTTTCCTGATGATTAAGGATGTTGCATATTTCTTTAGGTGTTTCTCAAACATCCAGAATTCCTCACTTGAGAATTCTTTGTTTAGCTTTGTACCACATTTTTAATAGGGTTATTTGGTTCTCTGGAGTCTAACTTCTTGAGTTCTTTATATATATTGGATATTAACCCTCTATCTGATGTAGGAAAGGTAAAGATCTTTTCCCAATCTATTGGTTGCCATTTTGTCATGTTGATAGTGTCCTTTGCCTTACAGAAGCTTTGCAATTTTATGAGGTCCAATTTGTCAATTCTTGATCTTAGAGCATAACCTATTGGTGTTCTATATTGGAAATTTTCCCTTGTGTTCATGTGCTCCAGATTCTTCCCCACTTTCACTTGTATTAGATTCAGTGTATCTGGTTTTATGTGGAGGTCCTTTATCTACTTGATCTTGAGCTTTGTACAGGGAGATAAGAATGGATCAATTTGTAACCTTCTACATGTTGACTGCTAGTTGATCTAGCACCAATTGTTGTAAATGCTGTCTTTTTCCCATTCGATGGTTTAGCTCCTTGGTCAAAGATCAAGTGACCATAGGTGTGTGGGTTCATTTCTGGGTCTTCAATTCTATTCCACTGATTTTTCTGCCTATCTCTGTACAAATACCATGCAGTTTTTATCACCATTGCTCTGTAGTAGAGCTTGAGGTCAGGGATGGTGAATCTGTCAGAAGTTCTTTTTATTTTTCAAAATAGTTTTCGATATCCTGGGTTTTTTATTATTCCAGATAACTTTGGAAATTGCTCTTTCTAACTCTATGAAGAATTGAGTTGGAATTTTGATGGGGATTGCACATTGAAGATGTAGATTACTTTAGGCAAGATGGCCATTTTTACTCTATTAACCCTGCCAATCCATGAGCATGGGAGATCTTTCCATCTTTTGAGATCATCTTTAATTTCTTTCTTCAGAGTCTTGAAGTTCTTGTCATTCAGATATTTCATTTGCTTGGTTAGAGTCACACCAAGGTATGTAAAATTATTTGTGACTATTGTGAAGGGTGTCAATTCCCTAATTTCTTTCTCAGCCTCTTTATCCTTTGAGTATAGGAAGGCAACTGAATTTTTTTTGTGTGTTAATTTTATAACCAGCCACTTTGCTGAAGTTGTATATCAGGTTTAGTAGTTCTCTGGTACAATTTTTGGGGTCACTTAAGTATACTATCATATTATCTGCAAATAGTGATACTTTGACTTCTTCCTTTCCAATTTGAATCCTTTTGACCTCCTTTTGTTGTCTAATTGCTCTGACTAGGATTTTGAGTACTATATTGAATAGGTAGGGAGAGAGTGGACAGCCTTGTTTAGTTCCTGATTTCAGTGGGATTGCTTCAAATTATTCTCCATTTAGTGTGATGCTGGCTACTGTTTTGTGTATATTGCTTTTATTGTGTTTAGCTATGGGCCTTCAATTCCTTATCTTTCCAAGTCTTTTATCATGAAGAGGTATTGAATTTTGTAAAATACTTTCTCAGCATCTAATAAAATGATCATGTGGGTTTTTTCTTTGAGTTTGTTTATATAGTGGATTACATTGGTAGATTTCCATATATTGAACCATCCTTGCGTTCCTGGGTTGAAGCCTACATGATCATGATGGATGATCATTTTGATGTGTTCTTGGATTCAGTTGGCCAAGAATTTTATTGAGTATTTTTGCATCAATATTCATAAGGGAAATTGTTTTAAAGTTCTCTTTCTTTGTTGGGTCTTTGTGTCCCTTAGATATCAGCGTAATTGTGGCTTCATAAAATGAGTTGGGTAATGTTCCTTATGTTTCTATTTTCTAGAATAGTTTGAAGACTATTGGTGCTAACTCTTCTTTGAAGGTCTGGTAGAACTCTGCATTGAACCCATCTGGTTCTGGGCTATTTTTGGTTGGGAGATTATTAATGACTGCTTCTGTTTCTTTAGGGGTTATGGGATTGTTTAGATAATTTATCTGATCCTAATCTAACTTTGGTACCTGGTATCTGTCTAGAAAATTGTTCATTTCATCTAGATTTTCCACCTTTGTTGATTATAGGCTTTTGTAGTAGCATATGAAGATTTTTTGGATTTCCTCAGTATCTGTTGTTATGTCCCCCTTTTCATTTCTGATTTTGTTGCTTTGGATACTGACTCTTTGCCCTCGGATTAGTTTGGCTAGGGGTTTATCTATTTTGTTGTTGTTGTTTTTTCAAAGAACCAGCTAATGGTTTTGTTGATTCTTTGTATAGTTCTTTTTGTTTCTACTTGATTGATTTGAGCTGTGTGTTTATTTCCTGCCATCTACTCTTGGGTGTATTTGCTTCTTTTTTGTTCTAGAGCATTAAGCTGTGCTGTTAAGCTTTTAGTGTGTGCTCTTTCGATTTTCTTTTTGGAGGCACTCAGAGGTATGAGTTTTCCTCTTGGCACTGCTTTCATTGTGTCTCATAAGTTTGAGTATGTTGTGCCTTCATTTTCATTAAATTCTAAAAAGTCTTTAATTACTTTCTTCATTTCTTCCTTGAACAACTTACCGTTTAGTAGAGTGTTGTTCAGTTTCCATGTGTATATAGGCTTTCTGTTAAGTGTCCTTCCTTATCCTTTTGCATTACTTCAGGTTGAAAGTTGATTTTATTCAATATTAGGACGGCTACACCAGCTTGTTTCTTGGGACCATTTGCTTGGAAAATTGTTTTCCAGCTTTTACTCTGAGGTAGTGTCTGTCTTTGTGCCTGAGGTGGGTTTCCTGTATGCAGCAAAATGTTGGATCCTACTTATATATCCAGTCTGTTAGTTTTTGTCTTTTTCTTGGAGAATTGAATCCATTGATATTAAGAGATATTAAGGAGAAATGACTCTTGCTTCCTGTTATTTTTGTTATTAGAGGTGGAATTATGTTTGGGAGGCTCTCTTCTTTTTAGTTTATTAAAATAGATTAATTTCTTGCCTTTTCTAGTATGTAGTTTCCCTCCTTTTGTTGGTGTTTTCCACTCATTATCCTTTGAAGGGATGGAGTTGTGGAAAGATATTGTGTAAGTTTGTTTTGTCATGGAATACCTTGGTTTCTTCATCTGTGGTGATTTAGAGATTTGCTGGGTATAGTAGCCTAGGTTGGCATTTGTGTTCCCTTAGTGTCTGTATGACATCTGCCCAGGATGGCTTGGGCAGAGATGGCTAGAGGAATTTCTTTTCTGGTGAAATCTATTTGGAGTTCTGTAGGCTTCTTGTATGTTCATGGGCACCTCTTTCTTTAGGTTAGGGATGTTTTCTTCTATTATTTTGTTGAAGACATTTATTGGCCCTTTAAGCTGGAAATCTCCACTCTTTTCTATACCTATAATCCTTAGGTTTGGTCTTCTCATTTTGTCCTGGATTTCCTGAATTTTTGGGTCAGGAGCTTTTTGCATTTTCTATTTTCTTTATTTGTTGTGTCAGTACTTTCTATGGTTATCTTCTGCATCTGAGATTCTCTCTTCTATCTCTTTTATTCTGTTGTTGATGCTTGCATCTATGACTCCTGACCTCTTTCCTAGGTTTTCTATGTCCAGCATTGTTTTCCTTTGTGATTTCTTTATTACTTCTACCTCTATTTTTAGATCCTGTATGGTTTTGTTCAATTCCTTCATCTGTTTGGTTGTGCTTTCCTATAATTCTTTAAGAACTTCTACCTTTTTATCTGTGTTCTCCTGTATTTCTTTAAGGGAGGTATGCATGTCCTTCTTGAAACCCTCTACCAGCATCATGAGCTGTGGTTTTAAATCCAAATCTTGCTTTTCTGGTGTATTGGGGTATCTAGGACTTGCTGTTGTGGGAGAATTGGGTTCATATTGTGCCATGTTGCCTTGATTTCTGTTGATAATGTTTCTACATTTGCCTTATGCCATCTGGTTATCTCTGGTATTAGTTGGTTCTGCTGACTCTAGTTGGTGCCTGTTCCTCCTGTTGGCCTGCTAGACTGTCTCAACACCCCTTCGTGACCAGTTTTCCCTTGGCACAGAGTCCTGTGGTGCTGCCCAGCTCCTGGGTCCAGGTGGGGCCCTGGCAGAGCCTGTCCCAGCTGTTCTGGCACTCTGGTGTTCCCTGTGTTCCTGGCTGTACCCACCTGCCCAGTTGCTGGAGGGATCTTTCTTCCATATTCTTAATCACCCTAAATGTCCTCAGTTACCAATTCAGCCTCATTATTTTGAAGATTTGTATTCCTTTGCTTTTGATTTGCTGACACAGTTTCTGTCACTGTCAGATCCATAATTTCTGACTGCTTCTGCCATTGAAAATATGCTTACATTTAGATGTTTTTACAGTCATTGCTTGATGGTCTCAAATATCATTATTATAGAGGAATTAGACTGTATTAAAATAATAATGCATTTTTATTATATTATTCAGATTTTGACAAGAACGTGTTTTGCCTTTAAATTGCAAGGCAACAGATAATAGTGTCAAAGGGCTCAAGAACTTAAAAAAGCTTCATCTTATAGTTTTAAAAATCTATTTCTATATGCATTCTCATTCATAGCCATTCATATATGAACTAAATAGGACCTTTACTATAGTTACAAAAACAAACAAAGGAATCAGTGAGAAAAATGACTTCTAATAAAAATTTTTTCCTCTTTTTTATTATTATTGGATATATTCTATATTTACATTTCATTTCCCTATTTCTGGTTCCCTGCCCTCCAAAGGTCCCACATGCCCTTTTCCCTCCTCCTGTTCCCCCATCCACCGCTTCCCACTTCCCTGTTCTGGTATTCCTTTGCAGCACCAGGGGCCACACCTCTCTTCTTGTCAGACATCATTTGGTATGTGGATTGTGTCTTCGGTGTCCCAAGATTCTAGGCTAATATCCATTTATCAGTGACTGCATACCATGGGTATTCTTTTGAGACTGGGTTACCTCACTTAGTATGATGTTCTCCAGCTTCATCCATTTCTCTAAGAATTTCATTAATTCATTGTTTCTAATGGCTGAATAGTACTCCATTGTGTATATATACCACAAGTTTTGTATCCATTCCTCTGTTGAGGGACATCTGGGTTCTTTCCAGCTTCTGGCTATTATAAATAAGGCTGCTATGAACATAGTGGAGCATGTATCCTTATTGCATGCTGGGGAATCTTCTGGGTATATGCCCAGGAGTGGTATGGCTGGGTCGTCAAGTATCACGTCCAGTTTTCTGAGGAACCGCCAGACTGATTTCCAGAATGGTTGTACCAGCTTGCAGTCCTACCAGCAGTGGAGGAGTGCTCCTCTTTCTCCACATCCTCGCCAACACCTGACATCTTCTGAGTTTATAATCTTAGCCATTTTGACTGGTGTGAGGTGAAATCTCAGGGTTGTTTTGATTTGCATTTCTCTAATGACTAATGATGTTGAACATTTTTTTAAGGTGTTTCTCAGCCATCTGAATTTCTTCAGGTGAAAAGTCTTTGTTTAGCTCTGTACCCAATTTTTTGATAGGGTTATTTGGTTTTCTGGGGTCTAACTTTTTGAGTTCTTTGTATACATTGGATATTAGCCCTCTGTCAGATGTAGGGTTGGTGAGGATCTTTTCCAAATTTATTGGTTGCCGATTTGTCCTTTTGACAGTGTCCTTTGCCTTACAGAAACTTTGTAATTTTATGAGGTCACATCTGTCTATTCTTGATCTTATAGCATTAGCTATTGGTGTTCTGTTCAGGAACTTTCCCCCCAGCCAATGCCCTCAAGGGTCTTCCCCAGTTTCTTTTCTATTAATTTTAGTGTATCTGGTTTTATGTGGAGGTCTTTGATCCACTTGGAGCTGATCTTAGTATAAGGAGATAAGTGTGGATCAATTCTCAGTCTTCTGCATGTTGACCTCCAGTTGAGCCAGCACCATTTGTTGAAGAGGCTATCTATTTTCCACTGGGTGTTTTCAGGTCCTTTGTCAAAGATCAATTGGCCATAGATGTGTGGGTTCACTTCTGGGTCTTCACTTCTATTCCATTGATCCACCTCCCTGTCACTGTACCAATACCATGCAGTCTAACACTACTGCTCCGTAGTATTGCTTGAGGTCCGGGATACTGATTCCCCCAGTAGTTCTTTTACTGTTGATGATAGTTTTAGCTATCCTGGGTTTTTTGTTATTCCAGATGAATTTGAGCATTGCTCCTTCTATCTCTATGAAGAACTGAGTTGGGATTTTGATGGGGATTACATTGAATCTGTATATTGCTTTTGGCAAGATTGCCATTTTAACTATATTAATCCTGCCAACCCACAAGCATGGAAGATTTTTCCATTTTCTGTGGTCTTCTTCAATTTCCTTCTTCAGAGACCTGAAGATTTTGTCATAAATCTTTCACTTGTTTGGTTAGAGTCACACCAAGATACTTTATATTGTTTGTGGCTATTGTGAAGGGTGTCATTTTCCTAATTTCTTTCTCAGCCTGCTTATTCTTTGAGTATAGGAAGGCTATTGATTTGCTTGAGTTGAATTTATAACCAGCCACTTTGCTGAAGTTGTTTATCAGTTGTAAGAGTTCTCTGGTAGAGTTTTTTGGGTCACTTAAGTATACTATCATATCATCTGTGAATAGTGATAGTTTGACTTCTTCCTTTCCAATTTGTATCCCTTTGACTTCCTTATGTTGTCGAATTGCTCTAGCTAGTACCTCAAGTACTATATTGAAGAGATATGGTGAGAGGGGGCAGCCTTGTCTAGTCCCTGGTTTTAGTGGGAATGCTTCAAGTTTCTCTCCATTAACTTTGATGTTGGCTACCGGTCTGCTGTAAATTGCTTTTACTATGTTTAGGAAAGGGCCTTGAATTCCTGTTCTTTCCAAGACTTTTAGCATGAAAGGATGCTGAATTTTGTCAAATGCCTTTTCAGCATCCAATGAGATGACCATGTGTTTTTTTCTTTGAGTTTGTTTATGTAGTGGATTACGTTGATGGATTTCCATATATTGAACCATCCCTGCATCCCTGGAATGATGCCAACTTGATCATGCTGAATGATTGTTTTGATGTGTTCTTGGATTCTGTTGGCAAGAATTTTATTGAGTATTTTTGCATCAATGTTCATAAGGGAGATTGATCTGAAGTTCTCTTTCTTAGTTGGATCTTTGTGTGGTTTTGGTATCAGGGTAATTGTGGCTTCATAGAATGAGTTGAGTAGTGTTCCTTCTGTTTCTATTTTGTGGAATTGTTTGAAGAGTATTGGTATTAGGTCTTCTTTGAAGGTCTGATAGAATTCTGCACTAAAACCATCTGGACCTGTGCTTTTTTTAGTTGGAAGACTTTCTATGACCCCCTTCTATTACTTTGGGTGTTATGGGACTGTTTAGATGATCTGTTTGATCCTGATTTAATTTTGGTATTTGGTATCTATCTAGCAAACTGTCCATTTCCTCCAGATTCTCCAGTTGTGTTGAGTATAGGCTTTTTTAGTAGGATCCTATGATTTTTTTGAATTTCCTCAGTTTCTGTTGTTATATCTCCCTTTTCATTTCTAATTTTGTTCATTTGAATACTGTCTTTGTGTCCTTTGGTAAGGCTTGCTAGGGGTTTATCTATCTTGCTGATTTTCTCACAGAACTAGCTCCTGGTTTTGGTGATTCTTTGTATGGTTCTCTTTGTTTCAACTTGATTGATTTCAGCCCTGAGTTTGATGATTTCCTGTCTTCTACTCCTCCTGGGTGAAATAGCTTCCTTTTGTTCCAGAGCTTTCAGGAGTGCCGTTAAATTGCTAGTATATGCTTTCTCCTGTTTCTTTTTGGAGGCACTCAGGGCTATGAGTTTTCCTCTTAGCACTGCTTTCATTGTGTCCCATAGATTTGGGTATGTTGTGCCTTCATTTTCATTAAATTCTAAAAAGTCCTTGATTTCTTTCTTTATTTCTTCCTTGACTAAGGTTTCATTGAGTAGAATATTGCTCAGCCTCCATGTATATGAGGATTTTCTGTTGTCCTTGTTGCTATTGAAGAACACTCTTACTCCATGGTGATCCAATAGGAAGCATAGGATTAGTTCGATCTTTTTATATTTGTTGATGTCTGTCTTGTGACCAATTATATGGTTGATTTTGGAGAAGGTACCATGAGGTGCTAAGAAAAAGATATAGTCTTTTGCTTTAGGATGAAATGTTTTATAAATATCTGTTAAAAACCAGTTGGTCCAAAGTTTCAATGAGTTTCCCTGTGCCCCTGTTTAGTTTCTGTTTTCCTGATCGGTCCATTGGGGATAGTGGAGTGTTGAGGTCCCCAACAATTATTGTGTTAGGTGCAATGTGTGCTTTGAGCTTTAGTAAAGTTTCTTTTACAAATGAGGGTGCCCTTGAATTTGGAGCATAGATATTTAGAATTGTGAGTTCTTCTTGGTGGATTCTTCCTTTGACTAGCAAGAAGTGACATTCTGTGTCTCTTTTGATGACTTTGGGTTGAAGGTCAATTTTAAATGATATTAGAATGGCTATTCCAGCTCGTTTCCTGGGACCGTTTGCTTGCAAAATTGTCTTCTAGCCTTTTACTCTAAGGTAGTATTTGTCTTTAACTCTGAGGTGTGTTTCCTGTATGTAGCAAAATGTAGGGTCCTGTTTCCATATCCAGTCTGTTAGTGTATGTCTTTTTATTGGGGAATTGAGTCCATTGATGTTAAGAGATATTAAGGAATAGTGATTATTTCTTCCTCTCATTTTTTGTTACTTTTGTTTTTGACTGGTTATCTTCCTTTGAGTTTGATGGAAGAAGGTTACTATCTTGCTTTTTCTAGGGTGCAGTTACCCTCCTTGTATTGGAGTTTTCCTCCTACTATCCTTTGTAGAGCTGAGTTAGTGGAATGTTATTGTGTAAATTTTGTCTTGTCATAGAATATTTTGATTTCTCCATCTATGTTGAATAAGAGTTTTGCTGGGTATAGTAGTCTTGGCTGACATTTGTGTTCTCTTAGAGTCTGCATGAGATCTGCCCAGGATCTTCTAGCTTTCATGGTCTCTGGAGAGAAGTCTGGTGTGATTCTGATAGGTCTTCCTTTATATGTTACTTGGCCTTTTTCTCTTACTGCTTTTAATATTCTTTCTTTGTTTAGTACTTTGGGGTCTTGATTATTATGTGATGGGAAGTATTTCTGTTCTGGTCCAGTCTGTTTGGAGTTCTGTAGGCTTCTTGTATATTCATAGGCACCTCTCTCTCTTTAGATTAGGGAAGTTTTCTTCCATAATTTTGTTGAAGATATTTGCTGGCCCTTTAAATTGTATATCTTCACTCTCATCTATCCCTATAATCCTTAGGTTTGGTCTTCTCATTGTGTCCTGGATTTCCTGGATGTTTTGGGTTACAAGCTTTTGCATTTTGCATTTTCTTTGACTGTGGAGTCAATGGTTACTATGGTATCTTCAGCATCTGAGATTCTTAACTCTATCTCTTGTATTCTGTTGTTGATATTTGCATCTATGACCCCTGATTTCTTCCCAAGGTTTTCTATCTCCAAAGTTGTCTCCCTTTGTGATTTCTTAGTTGTTTCCTCCTCTGTGTTCAGATCTTGGATGGTTTTGCTCAGTTCCTTATTTGTTTGTTTGTGTTCTCTTGCAATTCTTTAAGAGATTTTTGTGTTTCCTCTTTCATGACTTCTGCCTTTTGATTCAATTTCTCCTGCATTTCTTTAAGTGATTTTCTCATTTCCTCTTTATTGGCTTCTGTCTGTTGATCCATATTCTCCTGTAATTCTTTAAGTGATTTTTGTGTTTGCATTATAAGGGCTTCCAACCTATTCATGTTCCCCTGCATTTCTTTAAGAGATTTGTTTATGTCTTTTTTTGTGTTCCGCTAGCAACATCATGACCAGTGTTTTTAAATCCAACTCTTGTTTTTCTGGTGTGTTTGGGTATCCACGACTTGCTGTCATTGGGGAATTGGGTTCAGATGCTGCCATATTGCCTTGATTTCTGTTAGTAACATTCCTACATTTGCCCTTTGCCATCTGTCTATCTCTGGAGTTAGGTGGTCTTGTTGTTACTGGTTGGCGTTTGAAGCTCCTGTGAGCTTGGAGTTTGACGCTGCTGTCATAGAGGGCATCCGAGCTCCCGAGGTGGAGACAGGGAGGTTTCTGCTACTGGGCTCCGAATTACCTCCTCAGTTCTGCTGGACTGGACTCAAGTCTTCCCCAGGCTTGCTGCTGTACCTGCAATTGGCCTCCCGAGGTCTCCTCCTGGCCTGCCTAGTTGCCAACTCTTGAGAATCAGATTTTTCCCCCCCACAGATCTGGGCTTGTCTGTTAGATCTTTATGGTGACCTGGGCTCCTCTGTTGGTTCTCTATGGTGACCTGTTCAGGCCACCAGCTCCAAGATGGTGGCGGATCTCAGGGCTCTGTCTAACCACGGGATTCCCTGCAGGACTGGGGGTTCCCTGGTTGGACTGTTAGAACCTAGATGGTGGCTACAGTCACCGAGCTGTAGGTGCACAGACCTCCAGCCAATCTGCTCTGGCTCTGGGCGCAAGCGAGAACCTGACTGGGTAGTTGATGCTAGGCTAGGTCTCTGTCCACGCACCTGATCCCACCCGTATGCCGGCCACAGTGAACCGAGGGAAGATGGCGGCCTGGCTGCAAGCCAGCAAGCCAGTCCCCAGCTGTTGGCAACAGCAGCTGCCGAGCTGTAGGTGCACAGACCTCCCGCCAACCTGCTCTGGCTCTGGGCGCAAGCAAGAGCCTGATCAGGGAGTCGATGCTAGGCTAGGTCTCTGTCCATGTACCTCATTCGCAGTGACCCGAGGGGAAGATGGCTGCCTGGCTGCAAGCCGGCGAGTTGGTCCCCAGCGGTCAGTGACAGCCCGCTGAGCTGTAGGTGTAACAGCTCTAATAAAAATGTTAATAGCTGGGAAAAGCATCTAACATGAGCGTACAGATAAGGGTCCTGGATAGGTATAATCCAAAAAGATAGAAAACAGTAGGTAATATCTGCATCTGACTCTTTCAGCTGCTGTCTGAGGGCAATCATTATAGGCTCCTTTTTGTAAGCTCACCATACCATTGGTAATAGTGTCAGGCCTTGGCACCTCCTTTTGATCTCTATCTTACTTTGGGTCTGTCACTGGACCTCTTTTTCCTAAGGCTATTCTCCATTTTTGTCCCTGCAGTTCTTTCAGACAGGAACAATTATGGGTCAGAGTTTGACTGTGGGATGGGAGCCCTGTCCTTCACTTGATGCCCTGTCTTTGTGCTGGAGGTTGGCTCTACAAGTGCCCTCTCCCCAATGTAGGGCATTTCATCTAAGGTCCCTCCCTTTGAGTCCTGAGAGTCTCTCACCTCCCAGGTCTCTGGTATATTATGGAGGGTCCCTCCACCTCCTACCTCTTGAGGTTGCCTGTTGCCATTCTTTTGGCTGGGCCTTGGGGCACCCAACCAATGGAAAGAAGCTGGTGACCCCTGTTGTTGAATTAGGGAAAAGCTGAAAGAAGCTGAGGAGGGTGGCCCTGTAGGAGGACCAGCAGTCTCAATTAACCTGGACCCCGAAAACTCTCAAACACTGGACCACCAACCAAGCAGCATACACCAGCTGATATGAGGCCCCCAACACACATATACAGCAGCGGACTGCAGGGTCTGGGTTCAGTCAGAGAAGATGCACCTAACCCTCAAGAGACTGGAGGTCCCAGGGAGTGGGGAGTAGAGGAGGTGGGGACATCCTCATGGAGACAGGAGGTGAGGTGGGGGAGGGGCATGGGTTGTGGACCAGGAGGGGGATAAAATCTGTAGTGAAAAAAAAAGGTTAAGTAAAAATTTTAAAAAAGGTAGTTAATATAATTGTTAAAAGTTAAGCCAGCTGTTTTCACAAATGGAGAAAAGAAACAGAAAGGTATGCATATATAAATAAGTATGTACATATACTTATATATGTGATTGCAATCCCATACAAACATAGCCCTTACATTTTATAAAAGGATGAAATTTCTTACAGCTGATTGTTCACCACTTATTGAGTTTGCAAGATGAGTACACAATAAAGTAAATCAACAAATTAATCCCAGCATTAAAAAAATTCCTGTTGTTATTATTTATAATTCAGATCCAATCATGGTAGCAATTGATTTGATTGTGGATTAAATATTGAATTTCCTACTTGAAGAAATTTTCACACAATCATAGTATATCAAAAACTTTAAAAAATGTAGATGCCATTTCAGTTGATTAAAAACTCAGATTACATTATTTCTGCTGGCCCTCAGGGTGCAATTCTTTTCCCTCACCCAATACCAGATCAGGTTCCCTTCTCCCCATCCCATTCCCCTCACTGTCCACTTTCCCTCCCAGGTCCCTCCTTTCTTCCCCACTTGTGATTGCTTTCTTCTCCCTCCTGAGTGGAACTGAGGTGTTCTCGCTTGGGCCCTTCAACTTGTTGATCTTTTTGAGTTTTGTGGACTGTATCTTGGGTATTCTGTACTTTTTTTTTGGCACAACGTTAAATTTCTTCTAAATACTTTTTGTCTCGGTAGAAGTGACTTCTTGGAGTTATACTATACCAACTATCTACAACTGTCCTTGTTTTGAATTTTTATCAGAGGTTAGAAGAAATCAGAAAATCTTACTCAGAATAATACACCTACTAATCTTTAATTTGTAACCATTTTGATAAAGTTTAATTACTTGTATGAGCTTCTTTTCTCCATGTGTGTTTGCATACCACACACATACCTGTCTTCTCAGAATTCAGAACAGGATATCAGATGCCTTGGAATAGGAGTTACAAATTGTAGGCCAATGTGTGGGGCCTGGGAACTGAGCTCCTGTGCTCTATAAAAATAGTAAGTGCTTGTAACTTATGAACCATTTCTCCAATCCCAGTAGTCTTCAATTTGTATTTAATAGATTATTCTGTCTATAGTCTGGCTTTCATTAAGGGAAGTTTAAGGTAGTGAGGGATAAATATTAAAGTAATTTTAAAATTCATATAGGGACTAAAGAAATGGCTGAGCAGTTGTATGCCTCTGTTGCTCTTGCATAGGGCCAGAGTTCAATTCTTAACTACCATGCCAGACAGCTCACAACCACATTTAACTCGAGCTCCAAGGGGATCAGATGAATCTTGTATCTCAAGCACCAACAATCAGCTGTAAATTCCCATACAGAAACAGACACACAAAATTAGATAAATAAATATTTTAAATTAATACTTTATCATACTGGAAATAATAGCTGAATGGATGTTTGGTTAGCTACCAGTATTCAATGTTAAAGGGGAGAATATAATCTAGGTGTCTCTCTACTAATGCTTAAGCTTTCTCTAAATTTATACTGGATGCTTAAAATATAAACTACTCATAAAGTCATTAAATTCTACTTATGTTTAAGGGTTGAAATTTTTTAAATTTATAATTTTTCTTTCACTAAACTACTATTTAATGACCAGTCAAGGAGAAGGATCTTAAATCTGTGAAAACAAGAAAACCATTTATTTAAGTTACTGTATTTATTCACTAAAACGTATAATATTTAATTCAGAGTTGCCCTTGAAATAATGTATTTGTATTCTTCTAGAAGTAATGCATGCAACACAGCACCATAAGATGATTTATATTTTTACAGCTTGACATATCCATTTACATAAGCTTCTTAGTTTAAAAAATCATTTTAGTCTTATAAAAAACTCTATTTTTATTGGTTAATGTATACATTTTGAACTTAGTAACAGGTGTAAACTCTGACATCTGGAACATCCATCAGAAAAGAATGTCCCCGAGGCACTTGCACAGAAGGGTATCAATATACACTCAAACAATGACATTCCAGACAGATATGTGCCCTTATATCAGGGCATAAATAAGAAAAATAGAAAGCATGAGCAAAGTGCATATAACACAAAATGAAATACATATGTAGGGAGTGACCATCATGTTCAGGGTTAGTGTCTGATTCTATGGTGAAATCTAAGTCCTCCTGACAATGGAAGGCTTAACATTTAACAGCTAAACACATAAAAAGGAATTCATAACAGAAAAACCGACATCAATCAGACTGACCTTTCTCAGAAATATCTTTTACAGATTTTTCTCTGGCTGTCTCTTTTCTTCTTTGCTCTACCCTAGACCTTTTTCAGTAGGGACTCTTTCATTCTTTCCTGGTAGATAACCCTCATTTTACCCTTTTTATTGTTATGAATCAGCTTCCACTGGAGAAAACCTTGAGGCATTTGTACCTGGTGTGTGAAGGATTTGGGAGCTCTTGGATCCACTATCATAAGGGACCCTTCTGTTGGAGGTTTCCAAGTTGGTCCCAATTATAATGGTGAGGGAAAGAAAAGAGAAAGACTAGGCACTGGAGGAAAAAAAAGTGACAAATGAAACATTTAAAGACTCTCATTGATGGAGACACACTAATGATTGTGAGAAATTTAGGTAATACCTAAAAAAATGTCATAAAATGTTATTTGAGATGACAGTATTTTCATGGAAATCATTCCTTATAGGAAACAATTGAGAATTTATATCACCACTTCTGTATCTAACATCACAATCAATAAGCAGTTTCTCTTATAGCCATGAATATATAGTTCTTGGGAAAACAGGGTAGGGTGGGGGAAATGCAATGCCTAGGAAGTTTAAAGATCCCCTTGTCTGAAATCTTCCCTAATTGTCTCATCTATGTATGACCTCAAATGGTAGCAGCCTTCTTGTCTATTAAGAATGAGAACCATATCCTAGATAAGACTCAGTGAATACTGAAGAATCCATTTCTAAAACAAACTCATGTATTATTCACACCAGCCAGGACTGTATTACACGGAAACAACATTTTAAAATCTATACCATTTCTCAGCCTATGTTATTCCTTCCCACAAAGCATCAAACTGTGTGTACATTTTACACAGAATCCATGAAAAATGACAGGCCATCATCCAAACTGTTTCGAAAATATGTGACATCTAAGGTCAGATTCAATCATTTAACTATTATACACAGACTTGGAGTAACTAACCATTGAAAACCCGTCAAAGGCTTGTTATAGCAAACCCACAAACTTTTAGAGAAATACCTATCTGAGATGTTTCTAATGAATAAAAATAAAGCGCTTGCCTCTTCAGTCTCCTCAAAGTGCTTGAAAAGATTTATTGGTAAAAAATGATATTTCCTTTATCAATAGGTATCCATTGCAAACAGATTCTTTATTAGCATTGGGACTTTGTGTTCACTTCTCCATCCAGGATTTTTGTCTGGTTTGAGTCTGTATGGGCCTTGTGCATGCTGCCACAGTCTTTGTGCATTCATATATGTAGCATCCCTAATTGGGATGTCTGGATCAAGCCCCTCTCCTCAAGGCTCCGTGCAGAAGAGCAAGTGAAAATAATGTAAGAGCCGAAGGGAATAGGTGTCTCCAAAGTCGTCTCCATAAAGAACTAAGACACTGACTGTAATGGCATTGAAGAATGACACTAATTCACGAGAGGAAGCCTGTCTTTCTATGCAATTATATTAAATGATCATGTTTATCTTGTTTTTCTTTTGGGAAGGTAGCCCTCTCACATATAAACTATGACTTAGCCAGAATAGTTCCAATAAAATAACTCATGTGGATCAATTTTACTTTACATTTAATCCTCATGATTTATATTATATTTAAAATAACAGTGAAGTTAGCATGCCCTTACATGTCACATTTCAACTAGAATATATATACAGGTACAGTGAAGAAATACTAGTCTTAGATATGGGTTGAATTCATATCATGGATGAAATTTTCTATAAACTCTAGTGATTTTGTTAAAATGTCTACCAGGACAAGTTTGTAGAAAGGCATAATAACACTGCTGAGGAAGAAGCCATTGAGAAAAATTAAGTCATTTTCTAGAAAGACTTGAAAATTTTAATATGGGTCACTTTTTTTCCCATGTTACTTTTTCATCTCTTTTTTGAATAATTGTAGCAGAGACATCTTAGAAAGAGAATGAATAAAAAAGGAGGTTCTTAAAAATCTCTGTAAAACATTTTTTTAAAGGTAGAGGAAGTTTATATAGCAGTCGGTACTGTTTTATAAAGTTAGTAATTACCTATCTCTGAGGACTTATTACTAAAACAGGAATCCATTCTAGTATAATTTCATCCTCTTGGAGATAATGTAAGTAAATGTCTGAATAAGGTTTTGATTAACATTCACAATACTGAGCAGACGGTTTGAATAAGTTTGCATTGGCTAGAAATAGTCTACGTTCAAGATTCGTAAAAGTTTGACTCTTACCAATATGATAGCTGAATTAATAATGACTGTCTTACTTGTGTGATTGATCATAAACAAGTACACAATTCCTATACCCTGAGTGGCAGAATCAAATGTACCATATAGACCAAGGACTGCCCTGGTCTCACCTTATGCTTGGCCCATGGCACTATAAAACAGAGAAGAAAGTTTCTGCTTTCTCTTGTGTAAGCCACTGATACATCTCTTTGGAGATGTCAAGGCTATTCATTTGATGCCTTGCCTGCTTAGTTGCCTGTGTTTTTTGTTCATTTGTTTAGTTAACTTTTTATCTGGTCTTTAAAAAATATACATATCATAAGATTATCTGTTTCCAAGTACTCAGTGAAGTAGATCGTATTAGTGTTTTAGGGAGGGTCAACAACTAATTTATAATTTTCTGAGACATCTAAACTTTGTGTGTCATTTTCTGTCCCTTTCTTTTTGTTTTATAATTTCTTACATTTTTATTATTAAATTATTTTATTTATTTACATTCCAAATGTTGTCCCCCTCCATGGTCCCCACTCCAAGAATTCTTCACCCCCTCCCTTTTGCCTCTGAGAGGGTACTTACTCCCTGACCCACCCATCTACTCAGCCCTGTCACCTACCCACCCACTCTCACCTTGACTCTTCCCAGCATCCCCCTTCCCAGGGGCATCAAGTCTCTATAGGACAAGCCCCTTGCATGCTCTTTGGTTGGTGGCTGCTTTCCTATCAACATTAAAATGTGTAGAAGTGAAGGACAGCCACTTTTATTTACAGCTTGCTTCTTTCCACTTCCTTCTGCTATAATATTTTTAAGACAAGAAAATGTAAATGTTAATCACTGAATCTCAAATCAAAAGAAAAGCTCTCATTCTTGTTATACTCTATAAAAGACTGTATGTTTCATGGTATTAATACACAGTTGTCTGTCCAGGCATGGTGGCACACACCTTTAATCCCAGCACTTGGGAGGCAGAAGCAGGCAGATTTCTGAGTTCAAGGCCAGCCTGGTCTACAGAGTGAGTTCCAGGACAGCCAGGGCTACACAGAGAAATCCTGTCTCAAAAACAAACAAACAAACAAAAAACAAAAAACAAAGCAAAACAAAAATACACAGTTGTCTGCTGTTGTTTCTTTCATTTATATTTGTTAGATAAGATATGATGCTTCCAGGAGAGGCATACTATCCAGAAAATGAAAATAAACACAAATATAAGAACGTGAGATGGTAGTCTCTGTAATGGAATGTTTACCAAATGTCTACTTCATGTACCATACATTAAAAATTAGACACAAACGGCTAAAGAAGATGGGAATAATGAAGAAGCTCCTGGACCATATCCACCAGTCATCACCCTAGGACGCTGGGAACCAAGCTTTCCGTGAGTCCATTGCTACTCATGACTGTTGCAGATACTTCCTTAGCAAAATAATTTCTCTTCATTCATGAAATTATTTGATTACCTAATTGATAATCAGAGGACAAACAGGGATTTTCGTAAATCTAATTACTATGTTACAAGCCTGTTTCAGTTAATGCTCAATTACGTTTAATTAGCTTTCCTCTTAAATCCTTGACTTTTCCTTTCAGAAATGACAGAAAATTAAAAACTTCGATGTTTTACAGAAAAGTATGAACATTTTCAAACAGCTGTGTTTCAAAGTGAAAATGGTATTTGTGAATTAAATCAAAAGAATGGATCCAATCCTTAATGTATCTACTCAGAGCCAAACATTTTCATACTTCTTTAGAATGAGCAAGAGAAAAGATAATTAAGATTGGGGATATAATATGCTCAGAAGTGCTCACATAAACCCATACTACCTCTGAGATCTGAGGAATCTTTCACAGAAACATAGTATCATGGGAAATGTAGGAAGGCATAATTCATTCGGTTTTGTTCCCAATGTGAAAGAACTACTGTTAATTATAATTTTATTATCTCTTAATAAAGTTTCAACTTTTCTAGCAGCACATATGTTAAAAAGACAATTTGAAGCAAAATGTTCATGCTGGAAAAGGATGAGTCCAACTTTTGAGGCAACTGATTTTATTTACCAACCATAAGAGGAATTTTACCCTCTACAGAGCAGAAACAAAAATCAGTTCTGTTTTTCTTCCAATTTAAGGAAATTCATGTAATGCTTGAGCTAAACATTGATTTATGCTGCCCTTTTGTTAAATTAATAATATTTTATAGCTTCATCACAGGATAGATTATGGATACATAAAAGCTATCCATGCTAGCACTCTGACAAGTATATTTCACAGAGCAAAACAACATTTCTTTTCATATTGTCACCAGGTCACTTTTGTATTTCAACAGTTGACACAGCTAGTACAATTGAGAAACACTGGACATGAATCTGAAACTGTCAATTTTCTGAGAGTTAGAAACTTCATTTTTTTATAGCATTATTTTTACTTATTTTCACAAATTCTCTCTCTTTCTCTCTCTCTCTCTCTCTCTCTCTCTCTCTCTCTCTCACACACACACACACACACACACATATATGAAGTATAAAATTTGTAAATGAAAATTTCCTCTGTTGAGTTGGACACAAATGTACACACCTTTAATTTCTCACACTCAAGAGGCTTGAAGTGTGTTCATGGCCAACTTGCTCTGCATAGTAAGTTTCCAGACAATCAGAGTTACATAGTGAAATAGAAGAAAAGACAAGAAAAGAGAAAAGAGAAGAAGATGGAAAAGAAGAAAATGGAGGAGACAGGAAGGCAGGGGAGGATGGGGAGGGAAGTAGAAGAGGGAGCAGGGGAGGAGAGGGGTGGAGAGGAGAGAGCAGGAAAGGACAGGAAAGGGCAGTACATTACAGCAGAGGGGAAGGGATGGAGAGGAGAGGAGAGAAGAGAGGAGAGGGGAGGAGAGGGGAGGAGAGGGGAGGAGAGGGGAGGAGAGGGGAGGGGGGAGGCGAGGGGGAAGGGGAGAGGAGGGGAGGGAGAGGGAAGGGGAGGGGAAGGGAAGGGGAGGGGAAGGGAAGGGGAGGGGAGGGGAAAGGAGAGGAGGGGGAGGGGAGGGGAGGGGAAGGGAAGGGGAGGGAAGGGGAAGGGGAGGGGAGGGGAGGGGAAAGGAGAGGAGGGGGAGGGGAGGGGAGGGGAAGGAAAGGGGAGGGAAGGGGAAGGGAAGGGGAGGGGAGGGGAGAGGAGAGGAGAGGAGAGGAGAGGAGAGGAGAGGAGAGGAGAGGAGAGGAGAGGAGAGGAGAGGAGAGGAGAGGAGAGGAGAGGAGAGGAGAGGAGAGGAGAGGAGAGGAGAGGAGAGGAGAGGAGAGGAGAGGAGAGGAGAGGAGAGGAGGAGAAGAGGAATCTCTCTAGTGTTTGCCATTTGGTGAATCCTAAGAGTGTTGTATATGAGTAAATTCAGGGAGGTAAAGAGAAAATTTTCTCAAATGTTTCAGAAAGGTAAAGCATGAATACTGCTGTTAGCTCTTTTGTCTAAGTGTAGGTGGTAAGTGAACGGGCTATGTATAGTCAAGAAAACAAACATTTATTGGAGACTGGGCTCTAGGGATGGTGAGATGTCTTAGAGGGTAAGAGCACTGACTGCTCTTCAGAAGGTCCTGAGTTCAAATCCCAGAAACCACATAGTGGCTCACAACCATCTATAATGAGATCTGATGCCGTCTTCTGGTGTGTCTAGAGACAGCTACAGTGTATGTACACATAATAATAAATAAATATTTGGGCTGTAGCGAGCTAGGGCCAGAGCAAGGAGAGGTCCTGAGTTTAATTCCCAGCAACCACATGATGGCTCACAACCATCTGTACAGCTACAATGTACTCACTGTAGAGAGCCTTATTGGGGTGCCATGCCATCTGGCAGAAACTTAACATCTTAACATCGACCAATGTGAAGTTCCTCTCCCTGCCTTTGAGCAGAGGAACTCCTGTGTTAGCCATAATCCCTTCCACCTAGGGTGGAGTGCTCAGACCAAGGTGAAGCCCATTGTTCTTCAAGGACCTGCAGTTTCCTGAGAAACACTAGCCACCTGCAGAACAGCAACTGAGCAGGTTCTGCTGAGAAGCTTCCAGCCTTTGGTGGAAGGGTTTTCCCCGTCCTATATATTTGGAGTTCTTCATTAAATGCTGAGACCTGGAGCAGCAATGTTGTCTTGGTCTCCATCTCTTTTGCTGCCTTCCCATACATCCCCAGCGTCCCTTCCAGGTAACCAGTTCGATGTAACTGTGGGCAATTACAACTCATATACATAAAATAAATAAATAAATCTTAAAAAATATCTGGGTTCTATATCTTATTACATAAATCTAAGAGAGGAAGTTGCAATGCCTTGGGAAGGTACAGTAAGAGGATGCAAAAATAATTCATCAGACATTCAGTTTTAAACCTTGAGAAGACAAGATGCATTGGGCTTAAGGGAAAAAACTGCCTCATTAATGGTGCAGGGTGAGGTGGAAGGTTCAGACCGTAGCATGACCTAAGTTCACAATTGTCAGGCTCTTGGCCTTGCTACCTCTGCATGGGTTTCTAAATCTTTCTACCCTTGACATGCTTTGCTATGAAAGTTTCTTAATTATTCAGAGATCATCTGCCATAAACACCCAGGAGCTCATTCACACACGGATTGCTGTGTGGGGTAGAATATTTAGAACAGACATGGGTAAACATGGGACTTCATTATTTTGTATGGCTTCAAAATTAGCACCACTAAATAAATGATGTATTTAACCTTTCCCATATACATATATTTGATAAAAACTGATCTTGACCATTCCTCCCACTGATGCCCCAAGGCCTTCCTCTGCCACATTTTTGTCTGGAAACATGTGTGCCCCTTGGTTGATGGTTCAGTCCCTGGGAGTCTTGGGGCATCTGGGTGGCCGAAATCATTGTTCTTCCCATGGGGCTGTAAACCCCTTCAGCTCCTCTGGACCATCCTCCAGCTCCTCCATTGGGGACCCCATACCCAGGCCAATAGTTGGCTGTTATCATCTGCCTCTGTATTTGTAAGGCTCTGGCAGGGGCCCTCCAGAGACAACCTTGACATGTTCCTTTTGGTATACACTTCTTGTCGTCCACAGTAGTGTCAGGGTTTGTTGACTTCGTCAGGTAAAGGCTCAACAGAGGCCCAAACAAAGGGAAACCGAGTGGTGGGGGGAGGGAGTTTGTTGGGTAGAGAGGCATATATGTGGAAGCAGGGGGAAGGAGGAAGGCGAGGGGTGGTGGTCTTAGGGGAGGGGAGATATCGGGAAAGGTTTTACCATTGGCAATGCAAATAAAGATGATATTCATTAAAAAATAAATTAATAAAACTGATCTTAAAACATGAAACTGTTGGTGTTTGAATACTTTTGACACTAGTAGCTTCATAAGATTGAGGAAAATTTCTCAGTGAACTGAATAAATACTTTCTTCCTAGAAATCAAAGGAGATCTTTCTCCACCTTAACATGTTTTCATTTCTAGGAATGTAGTTTCTGTGGTTTCCTGCAAAGTATCATAATGATAGCTGAGCTCCAGATAGATGGATGATTTTAGATTTAGAAGAGAAAGAAAGTCTGGCTATGATTTATGTATTTTAGATTATTTTTTTTTTTCGAGACAGAGTTTCTCTGTATAGCCCTGGCTGTCCTGGAACTCACTCTGTACACCAGGCTAGCCTCAAACTCAGAAATCCGCCTGCCTCTGCCTCCCAAGTGCTGGGATTATAGGCGTGCGCCACCACCGCCTGGCTGGCTATGATTTAATTAGAGAGCATTGGGAGCTGACTTATTTTGAAAGAGAGAGAGGGAGAGAGACAGAGAGAAAGAGAGAGAGAGAGAGAGAGAGAGAGAGAGAGAGAGAGAGAGAGAGAGAGAGAGAGAGGCAACAGTTAATCACATATTTCCCATCTAAGGAAACTATTCTAAAAGTCTGACAGAAAAATCAGACATGACAAAAATTTTAAGTAACCCAGAAAACCATAGCTAGGAGATAAATGCTGTTAAGATTCACAATCCAAACACCTAATATTTACTAGGTACCTGCTGTGTGAGAGTAGTCTGCTAAGTACTGATATGCATTATTTCACAGTATTCACTTATGTCAATAAAAATATCATGCTCACCAGGTCCACTTAACAGATAGAACATTAAGTATTAGAGAGACCACAGTGAAAAGCAGAAGTGTAGGAGGGCTGTTCTAACTTCTTTGACCGCAAAGCTCTTGGTGGCAGACATCATTGTATGAAATTAAGTAGCTACTTAAATACTACTGTTCCTATTCATTACTTAGCAAAATGATTTATGAAATTCAAGTATGTTTAATTTCTTTCATTAATTTTGCCTATGGTATTGTTGTCACCAAAGTTACTGTCTAGGAGCCTCCACTTTCTTTGATCTGAAGCTTTTAATTTTCATTTTAAGGGAGAAATTACCTGTCTTCTGGAAATGAACTTCTAAAAAACAATCCGTTAATTATTTTTAACTATTGATTTTCTTTTCCTTTGCTTATTTTTTTGCTATCTTTAATCTTTTATTTTCTTTTTTTACAGTCCAGTCATTATTCCTCCCCCTTCTGACCTCTGATAGTTCCTCATCCCATTCCTCCTCCTCCTCCATCTCCAAGAAGATGTCCCCACATCCCCACACTCCCACGCTCCTTGGGGCCTCGAGTCTCTCAAGGTTTAGATGCGTCTTCTCTCATTGAGCCAGATCGTCATATTTGATGACACAAATAAGTAATATCCTTGGCAATAGACCCTAAGCAGCAGGTTGTAGAGGGTGACCAACAGTCTTCAGAAGAAAAATTGACTTTTGATGGGTGGAGACTATGGCACCATTTGGCCAAACACTAAATTCGATGTAGCCCATTCTTTGCACTGGAGGATTTCCTTGGTGGTATAAGATGTCTTGTTGGGGCACTGTCTCCTTCATTATTTCCTGGCTCCATTTTAATTCATTACACATATGTACATATTTTAGAAAACCTCAACAATACTAGGTTTCCATACATTATTAATGATCCTTAATGTTCTTTGTTCCTCATCCAGCCCCCAGCCCCCATCTTTACTGTGCTTTCCTATCCTGCTCACCATGGAATTCCCCTATTCTAGTTTCTTATTTATTTCTTTATAACATTATATTGTATTTCTCCTTCCTGGTAAGGTACTCTTTTTTTCCTATCTGGTCTTTTACAAGGGATACTAAAATCTGTGGTTATTTATATTTAAAGACATTTATATTAAGTTTAAAAGTTAACACACACATATAAAAGAAAACCTGTAATATTTTCCTTTTGGTGTCAGGCTTACTTCACTCGTGATGGTTGTTTCCAGGTCTACCAATTTAGCTGCAAATTTGATAATTTGAGTTTTAACAGTTGAATAATACTCCATTGTATAAATATACCGTATTATCATGGTGTTCATCAGTTGATGGACATCTAGTCTGTTTCCAATTTCTGGTTATTATGAATAGAGTAGCAATGGACAAGGAAGAGCAAGTGTTTCTGTAATAAATGTAAAGTCCTTTGAGTATATATCCAAACATGGTATATTGTGGTAGATTGATTCTCAGCTTCCTGTGAAATCTCCAAACTGATTTCCATAGTGACTGTTAATTTGAAGACCACCGGCTATGAATTAGTTATCAATTCCCCTACATCCTCACCAGTATGTGCTGTTTTTTTTAATTGATCTTGGCCATTTTGACTGGGATAAGGATGAACTCTCAAAGTAGTTTCAACTTGCAATTCCCCAATGGCTAAAAAGATTGAACATTTTTTAAAAGTGTTTCTCAGCTATCTGTGCTTCATCTTTTGATAACTCTCCATTTTTATCTACACCTCAGATTTAATTGTATTTGTTCATTCCTTGTTGCCATAAGTTTTTTACATATTCTAAGTACTATTCTTCTATCATATGGACGTGTAAAGATTCCCATCTTCTAGGGTGTTATTTTGATCCAGTGATGGTGTCTTTTATTACAAAAGTTTTTTAGTTTATAAAATCCTAGTTATTAATTGTTAGTCTTAATGCTTGTGCTATCAGTGTATTGCTCAGAAAGACCTTTCCCATGCCAGTAAGTTCAAGACTATCCCACACATTCTGGTACTCTGAGAAGCAGTCCTCCGGGATTAGTCTTCCACGTCAATTCCACATTTATATTTATAGATCCTGTGTCCAACTTTAGGAGGTCTTCAGCAATAGGGTCTTATCTTCAGATTCTAGGAGATAACCAAGGACAATGTCAATAGACTATTATTGTGGAAGAGGTCTCTTGGATTTCCTGATCAACTAGTTCATGCGAGGTCTCCCTGGCATTGGAGATTTTGTTAGAAAATATGTGACTCTTGATGGGACCATTGTCATACCATGTGCCATGTGGCATAACACAATGTGTGTGTGATTTTTTATATATATAATATATATATATAATATATAAATATATATAATATATATATTGTAGTATATATATATATATATATATATACACTATTATACATCTTCCTCTCACTCAGTAATTCTCTCCCTTACCCCCTCCCATTAATGTCCCTTTCCTTTTCTCATTTCCCCATGAACTGTCCCTATGTGGTAGTTCCTATCTGGAGATCTTTCTACTCTGCCAGAGATCCTTTACGTTCTCCTGGTTTCTGAGGTTACTCAAGGATATACACTCACATCTAAAAATAAGGATCACATTAAGAGAGAACATGTGGTTTCTTTCTCCATTCCTAGGGGACTGCAGCATGAAACAAGATCAGAATTTTTGAAATGTATTCCTTAGTGTGATCAGATTGTTTATACAATTTAAAAGCAAACAGAAACTCTATACCATAAATAGTATGTAGAAATTATAAAAATAAGAATATGGTACTGTTCTTTCTTCCATATGCATTCTTTCTCCATGTAGTCCTTTCAGAAGAAACTACTCTCAGGAGGAGCGACTAGAAAATATTTATATAAGTCTGAATATCTGCTAGCAAAGCAGTAGGAGTAATGTATATGATGTTTTAATGGCAGGCGTGCTTCCCCCTGACTGCTATTGGAAACTACATATGTCTTAGTTATTGAGGAATATACTAATAACAGACTCCCTTTTTTGCCCACATAGAGCTATTTTGGAAAATGTGACTTTTATCCAGATGTTTAGTTAAGTACACTCTAATTAAGCCTTAGATGCTTCCAAAGAAAACAAAATAAAGTGGTTTAAACCCAAAATTACTTAAAAGTAGTGTGAAAGAGACCTTGCTTGAGTGATATTGATGGTATTTTAGGCTTGTTAAAAATATTATACCACAATGTATAAATTTAGGGGAAAGATGGAGAAAACATCAATGATAGTTACAGAAGTCCCCCAATTTTCCACCCCTGCTACCACACACTAGAAATGAAAAAAAGTATTTCCAATTCTTACCCTATATTCATATATAGGAATGTGTGAAATATTTTGGAAAAATAAAAACTACTTTAATATGTTGAGTATTTAATAGTTATTTTAGAAAATGACAGTAAAGTCAGCATAAGAAAACCTATTATAAATTCTGGCCTCATCAGGTTCTAAACTTAGAAGATCAGAACATGCTCTGCAGTATTCAGCCCTCAATTAATTTTCTGAGCTCAAAGTCCAGCATTTTGGAGATTTTGTAAAGTCATTCTGTTTTAACTTAATGATAATTTTAGTGAGCTTGTAAGTAGATAAAAGAATACTAGGCAGATTTGCTTATCATGCTTAAGTACATATAATTATAATAACTTATACAAATGAGAATGGTTAAAATATATGACAAAATAGGCATGTGGCATATAAACACAAAACAACATTAAATCTAGCCTTTTAAAACCAGGAATGCATTTTTCTCTTTTCTGCTGGAATACAACAGGACCATCCTAAGGAATTTTATTAAAACTACCAAATAAATCTACCTTTTAAAAATGTACAAAGTGAAAAGCTTTAAAAATATCACTTTCACTGTTTCTTTGTATTAGCCTTCTTGGAAAATTTCAAGAAATGAAATTTGTAAGAGGGGGAAATATGTATTCTTTTATAATCACGTAGAACATTTTTTTTCCCCAGTGGAAAAACTTTACTCTGCCGGTAAATCAACCTCTGTTGCTTGAGAGGAGGATGATTTGTTTGTGGATGACACCTTAGGTCTATCCATTTGATGCACAGTGGGAGAACAAAGTCCCCAGAACTATTCTTTCTCATGGCATTCTTTCATCAGCCAGGCAGAGACTGTGACATCATTGGCAGTGCTGTGAATATAATGTAAAGGTCATCTCTAACATTGATCTAAGGTCAGGAGAGATTCCAAGCACCATGAGACACTTTTTAAGATGTTTTATACATCCTGGAACAGAGTCCATTTTGAAAACTGTTTTTGCATTGTAATTCTACGAATTAAAGAATTAACTGGATTTTCACCTTGTTCAAAATTAAGAGAAAAACTCTTGAATACCACTGACACTTAAGAAACACACAAAACTCTTCATTTACATATTTCAAAAGATATAAAACAATATAATTGGGATTTTCTTTCTTTAAAGTCAACAGTATCCTTAAGAAGCTATTTGTATTATGAAAATAGAATATTTTAAGGTTCTCAAATTATTTTCCATAGTCAGTAAAAAGACATGGTTTAAGTAGAATAGTGCATTTTATATAAAATATTAAGTGCATGCCTTAAATAATTTCTTTTTAAGATTGTATATAATTATAGCATATCTCCCTTCCATTTCCTTCCTCCTAGCTTTCCCTTAGACCCTTTCTTGCTCTCTTTCAAATCCATGACCTCTTTTTTCATTAATTGTTTTTATATGATAATAGCACTTGTATGTATGTTTCCATGGCTGACCACTAGGTATTGGATAACCAATTTGGTGTGCTCTTCCCAGGTGAAGATGATTTGTGCCACTCTGAGCATTCCTTGGTTGTAAGGGAATGTTCTTAACAGATTTCCATGACTGTTATCTCCATAGAAGTTCAGAATGGAATGAAGGAAGCAGATGCACATATGTGACAAAATTCAGCATATATTGACTTTTAGAAGACCATGATCATGGAAGTTGTTTCTTTTACAAGGAAACATTTTCAATTCAAGGAATGAACATTGATTTTTACAATCTCTTCCCATTCTAACAACCCATCTCCTTAAAAAACGATCTTTTTTGTGGGGGAATTTTACATTTTTATTTATTTGAAAATTTCTTACAGTTCATTTCTGCTCTCTAACTCTTTTTC
This sequence comes from Apodemus agrarius, assembly GCA_964023405.1. Taxonomy (NCBI): domain Eukaryota; kingdom Metazoa; phylum Chordata; class Mammalia; order Rodentia; family Muridae; genus Apodemus; species Apodemus agrarius. The sequence goes on along the minus strand of OZ030012.1, from coordinate 94,836,587 downwards.
ATATCTTCATCTTCCTACCCATCCAACTCTGTATTCATTTTTTAAAAATTTTATTTTTTAAGGTAGTGATATTCTGGAGAGTTATTCTTATATTCTGGCATAAATAATTTCATAGTATACTATAATTCTTCAAACAAATTATATTATTAATTTTTATATATTGAATATTGTTTATATACTGATTTTATTGAACAAGTCTTTTGAATGTTTATACTATTGCATATCTCTGGGACACAGTTTTAAAGGTCTAATAATTCATTTTTTATTTAATCTTTGATGTTTTTAAAATACAGATTTTATTCCACTCCAGGTCTACCCTCTGACTGCTCTCCATCCCATATATCCTCCCCACCCTCCTGTTTCCACAAGGATATCCCCACCGCCCATCCCCACCCAAACAGACCTCTAAACTCCCTGGGGGCCTCCATCTCTTGAGAGTTAGGTTCATCTATTTTCACCAGGCAGTCCTCTGCTGTATAAACGTCAGGGGCCTCATATCAGCTAGTGTATGCTGCCAGGTGGATTGTTCAGTGTCTGAGAGATCTTGAGGGTCTGGGTCATTTGAGAATGCTGGCCTTCCCATGGGGCCACCCTCATCCTCAGCATTTTCCAGATTTTCTCCAATTGACCCACAGGAGTACCCAGCTTTTTTCCATTGGTTGGATGGTAGTATCTGCATCTGACTCTTTTAGTTGCTTGCTGGGCCTCTAAGAGGGCAGCTATGTTGTCTACAAACACACCATAGCACCAATAACAGTGTCAGGTCCTGGGACCTCCCTTTGAGCTAGATCCCAATTTGGGCCTGTCACTGGACCACATTTTCCTCAGTCTCCTCTCCATTATTGTCCCTGCAGTTCTCTCAGACAGGAAGAATTTTGGGTCAGAATTTTGACTGTGGGATGGCAACCCCATTCCTCAATTGATGCCATGTCTTTCTGCTGGAGGTAGACTCTACAAGTTCCCTCTCCCTACTATTGGTCATTTCCTCTCAGGTCCCTCCCTTTGAGTCCTGGGAGTCTCTTATCTCCCAGGTCTCTGGTACATTCTGGAGAGTGATCATTAAAAAAATCCAAATCAAATTATATAGAACTTTTCACAAATTTGCATACCACCCTTGCAACAGCCATGCCAATCTTCACTCTAATATTCCAATATGTACAGCTGAAGTATTTCATGAGATTTTTAAATAATTTTGTATTTTTATAAATTTCTTGCACTTACACAATGTATTTTGAGTGCACTCATAAACTACTATCTCTGTCCTACTCCCACAGTTAACTCATCCTATCTCCTTTGCAACTTTGTCTTCTTTTCTTTTTTACCTATAACTTATGATCACACAAAGTTTTTCTATTTGATATCTTCAATTATTTTCTCCAATGTCTTAAAGACATTTCATACAAGTATTTTCCTTTCTTAGTGGTACTAGAGTGAATCTGTTAATAGTATCCAAAGACTTGGAAATGGCTCTTTAGTTTCTATTTTACAGATTAAATTGAGGTTTATTAGAGCTGAGTTATTTTTGTTTTATTTATTTTTGTTTGTTTGATTTTTGTTTCATTTTGATGTTCTGGTAGAAATCTATAGTGAATCCATGTTGTCCATGTTCTTATGATTGGGAGATTTTTAACTACAGCTTCTATCTCATTAGATATTATTGGTTCACCTAACTTGTTTTGGTCATCTTGATTTAATTTTGAGTATATAAGTATTCATGTGTGTATGCATATGCATGTGTGTGTGCATGCATGTGTGTGTGTGTCTGTGTGTGTGTTTGTAAATCCATTTCAATATTTTACAGTTTCCAGTTTTGGAATATATAGATTATTGAAGTATGGTCCTATGATTCTTTAAATTTGCTTTGTGTTTGATGTATTATCTCTTTTTTTATTTCTAATTTCACTATTTATGGTATGCTCTCCCTTTATTCTGGTTACTTGAGTAAAGATTTCTCCATCACATGAGTCTTTTTAGAGAACCAGGTTTCATTTCATTGACTTTTAGGGGGTCGGTTCTTTGGTTTCTCTTTCACTAATTTTAACCATGATTTTGATGATCTCTTCCCATCTATTGTTTTTTAGGGAGTTGTTTTTTCTTGCTTTTCCAAATATTTCAAGTGTATCATTAGATGATTAATATGAGATGTGCACACACACACACACACACACACAAACACACACATGAGGCACCAGTTAGTGGTCCATATGGAACCCCATCTTCATTGTGTTCCATAGATTCATTTTTTTCTTCAGCCCTGGGTTATTTAGATTCCATGACTTTGTAGAATTTCTACTATTGTTGATGCTCGGCTTTTTCCCTTTGTACACAGATATTATTTCAATTTTATCTTTGAGAATTCATGTCTCCTTATTTAGTGAATTTCAGAGATAGTACCTAGGGTGTTGAGAAGAAAGTATATTCTTTAGTATTTCAGTAAAAATATGAAACAGTATTATAACTGTAGAGGGTTAGGAATGACAGATCAAAACTGATATTCTCCACATGCAACTCCAGAGTGAACAGCTTGAATAGACATATAAACAGCATGACCACTGCCTGGGCAAGTGACCACATGGGAGACAGGGAAGGTATAACAAACCAAGTGCCATTATCTTGATAGACACAATTATTCTTAGGTAAGAGTTCTGGGCCATTGGTGAAAAAAATAGCTGAGATCAAGGCTACAGGAGAATACCCAGCAGCAAAGATAAATACAACCATGGGTGTACCAACCAATCCTTCTTCAGAACCTTGAGCACTGAAAGCCACATGTCAAAACTGTGACCCACAACCCAGAAGAGAGAATGATTTTGATGGCAGGTGGGGGATGGGTTCACAAATGGACACTCCCACAGAAAGGTAGATTAGACAAAGACACTCCTCTCAGCAGGGAGGACACACAGATTGAACTGGTTCAGGGATTAAGAACAGCAGTCATCTCTCCACATGGAGAGCCAACTACAAAAGGCAACATAGAGGCTCAGGAGGCCACATTCATTCTAACCAGAAAGAAACATTCATGCTACCTACTGTACTTTCCATTTCATTTTATTTTTAATTTATATGTTAACATTTGAAACTATCTTGTTTTCATTTTGATATAGCCTGAATAGGCATTTAATGAGCGCTCTTTCATCATATCCCCTGTTCCATACTGTTTCCTTATTGGTTCTCATGTTCAAACCTATACAGACAGTCTCCTTCTCATACATGTTTAAGTCTTTGCCTCTATTCCCGTTCTTCCACATTTCAATAACTCTGACTCTAAGAAATTATAACCTGTATTTTTCCCAACAGTATTTTACTGGTGACTTATTTTTGAACATACGAAAAGTGCAGAAATGTTATTAATTGCACTGGAATAATTATTCAAATTATTTTTAAATTATTGTAGTTAGCTTCCCCCTATAAAGAAGTGGGAGCCAAAATCCAGTGACAACTCACCAAGCAGATTCATTCTCTCTCTCTCTCTCTCTCTCTCTCTCTCTCTCTTGCATGCACACACACACACATACACACACACACACAAAGAAAAAAATTTGGAGGTGTACATGAAATGAAAATTGAGGAACAAATCTATTTCTAGAATTGTGCCAAACAAGATAAATATGGAGAGTACAGGCATCATTTTTACATCCTTGATTAGTTTATAATTTCTCAATAAATTTTAAGCCAAAAGTGCTAAGATATATAAAATCCAAAATATATTTTAAAGATCTATTTTAAAGTAATAAACAAGCAAATAATTGGTGAAAATATAAAGATTAATAAAATAAATAAGATAGTAATGATGAAGAAAATGTTAGTGCTGTAGAAGTAAACCTTTTTCTTCAATTCTTCTTTTTTGGATTGTGTTATTTATTTGTTGTTTGTTTGTTTACTTTACATCCTGATCACAGATACCCCTCCCTCCTCTTCTCCCAGTCCCACTCTCCCACCACCTTCTCCCATTCCCTCATCCCCTTCTCTTCAGAGAAGAGATCCTAAACCTCCTAGGTGCCAACCTGAACTGAGATATCAAGTTGAAGCAGAATTAAGCACATCCTCTCCTACTGAAGCCAGACAAGAGAAGGGGATCCAAAAGCAGACAACAGAGTCCAAGTAAGACATTGCCTCAGTTACAATTGTTGGGGTACCCACATGAAGACCAAACTGCACATCAGGTATACATGTGAAGGTCCAGTCCAGTGCATGCTCTTTGGTTGGTGGTTCAGTCTCTGTGAGCCCCCATGGACCCAGGTTAGTTGATTCTGTGGGAATTGCAGTGTGCTTGGCCCCTCAGGCTCCCTCAATCCTTCCCTTGTCTTGACTCTTCTACAAGACTCCCCAACTTCTGCTTCATGTTTGGTCTCTGTATCTGCCTCTGTCAGTTGGTAGTGAAGCTTCTCAGATAACAGTTGTACTAGACTGCTCTATAGAGTCAGAGTAAGACTGTGTTTAATTTTGCAGTTTTGAATTTCTGTCTCACTGACAAATGAGTATACAATCCTGAATGTGACTAAGATGCTATGTCTTAATTATACAGAGTGCAAATGGAATTAGTAAATTTAGTTAATGATTAGATGTATGTGAAAGATTGAGTTAGATTATTCCATATAATCACGTACCTCGTGCCTGGTATATGGACGGTACTAAGCAATGCTAGTTCCTAATGCAAGTGAAACCTTCCATAATTCTAAACTACATAATAACATCAAAATTAAGCATTGTAGATTTACATGCTGTATTCTATTTGAGACTAAAAAATCTTAACTCACATTATTATAATCTGAAATTTTCCTTTTCCTAGGAAGGTATGAATGACTAGATTAACTAGATGGGAAGATTCTGAAAGTTTAACAGGATTTTAAAAATATGACGTGCTAATATACCATGAGTGGAAAGAATTGTTATTCTCTAAAACGTCCCCTTTTATCAAGTGAGTATTTTATTTATTTATTACACAAGAGTTAACTTATTTCTGCAAGTTTTATTTTTGTTTACATTCTATAATAGGGAACACTAAAAGCTAAAAAGTTGTTGTACAAGTTCACATTTGACTATTGACATTTATTTTCAATTTCCTAAGCCAACAACTAAATCTTTACATCTAAAGGACAATACAGTAACTCAAGTAGAAAATGTTTTGAAAGCTGTTTGTAGCTGGTGCTAAGGCTTTGTTAATGATGTCTGTTTTCACATGATGGAGTACTTCCCTTAATACCTATGGGTATCTGTTGTTATTATTAGTATTGCCTTGAGCAGGTCCCTAAGTGATCATGTATAATTTAATGCAACTGAATTCTCCAAACATGATGTCTTCTGCCTTTGTCGGTAGCACCACTTTTTCTTTGTAGAAAATGTATTAAGTTTACACACATTATCTTGATGGAATCATTTCCCTTGTCCCAACTCCTTCCACATTTCCCCTTCCCCACTTGTACAGCTACACATTCTTGCACTGTCTAAAAAATAATGATGAAACTAAAGCAAAGCACAACTAAAGAAAAATTACTTGTGCACACACACAAATAAATAAACAGAACAAAACAAAGAAAAAGTCATGCAGTCTGTTTTGAATTGGCCAACTGTTTCTGATCATAGTCTTCAGTCAGCTGTCAATCACAAATGGCTTTTTGGCCAGGGGTGGAACTTGGTGTCCGTTTTCCCTTTTCTATGGTAGGGTTTTGACCAGTTTGAACTTGTGCAGGTCTTACACATCCTTATCGCAGTACCCATGAGTTTCTATGTACATCAGCCCTTTTGCACTTGGAAAACAGTTTCCTTGGAACTTCTACACCATCTGGTTCTTCTGATATTTCCACCACTTCTTATCTGTAGTTAGCTGAGCCATTAGGGCAGAGATGTGGCAAGGAAGTCACATTAGGCCTGAGTGTTCCACAGTCTCTTTAGAATACATGCTAATCTTCCAATCTCTAGTGCTTTCTTTAGCTGTTCTACTGACCTTCGAAACTTCTGATAGTTTATATTTCAAATAGAGTCCCCATAACATTTTTTATTTCTTTGAAATAAAACCCAAACCCCAAAGGTCACAATAGAGATTCTAATCCAGCCCTCTTTTCATCCCTACTGCATCTCTCTTGAGCATGTCAATGAAACAGAGGTGAAAGCTTTTACCAAGAGAAGCCTAACCTTCCAGCTGTTTGCTTTAACTTGTGCCAAGTGTGGTGATTTTGTGTCTCTCAGCCCCATTTCTCCCCAACCAATCAGCAGATTTTCTATCAGTCTTCAGATATCAAAGGTTAAAATTGGTTCTTTTCTGCTATTATTTTTGTCTTGAAATCATTTCAATGAAGCAACCAAATTCTGAAATTTTTTAAAAGACTCATATTTTTTCCCAAGCATTCAAAATGTCATGTCAAAAGGATAAATATTTTGTGATAAGACTGTTATATTAAAAGTTATACTTTGACTGAGGCAGTTCCTCGATTGAAAGAGTCTTTGATATGAACAATGCCCCTAGTTCAGTCCCCAACAAAACATAAAACAGTGCAGGCATAGACCTGTAATTTTAGCACCTAGGGTTTGAAGTCAGGAGAGTCAGTTTAAGACCATCTTTGACTACATTGCCATAGTAAAGGATCAAAGCCATTCTTGGATATATGAGACCCTATCATTCATATATATATGTACATATGTATGTATATATATATGATTTGCATATACTCTTTCAAAATGATATGTTTTTGTTTTTTATAAAGATAACTAGACAGATGAACACGTTTAAGCTTCTTGAGTACCATTATTTCTTATTTTTCACATCTAATCTGGCATATTTCTTTGCGTTTATTAAACAAAATTCATAATAAATAAAAGCTTAATGATATTTTTGGAATGTCTGGCTTTTATTGGAGGAACTATTTCATCTTTAAAACATTATTCTGCTTAGGAACTCTCCTACTATTTTAGAAAACACACAGTGGAAATTTCATACCAATGCTGCTGAATACAAATTGAGAGTCTGAGTTCTTTGAGTTTATAAATTGACTTCAGATGATCACAAAATGGTAGATCAAAATTCACCTATTGTTAAGTAGGTTGCTGTATGGGACAGCTTGGATCTACATATAGCTTTTTTAGTTCAAAAACAAATGGAAAATGCTTATAATAAACTTTCTTGGGAGTTTAAATTACATTAAACTACAGTATTTTAATTGTTTTTTAAAACTTTTATATAATATTTGATAGATTTCAGAAGAGAAGAAATCTGAATTATTTGAATAGTCTCCATAGGAATCTAGTACTAACTGGAACCAGCATAGAGTTTCCAGGGGAGTTCCAATCATTTTTACACCTGCCCAGAAAAAAAGAAGAGATATACAATTCTGTCTGTTTAAATGGACTGTGTGCCTGGCACTGTTTGAAATAATGGCTTCAGCAATGACAGATGAAGAGAAATCCTGGCCTCATAGAGCTTATATTTCCAGTTATGAGAGATAGAACTGATAAACTATAGAATGCAGACAACATGTAAATTGCCCAGAGAGAGAGAGGGAGGGAGGAGAGAGGAGAGAGAGAGAGAGAGAGAGAGAGAGAGAGAGAGAGAGAGAGAGAATCAACGGTGGCATAATATTAGATATGTAAACCAGTGAATTTTCCTTTAGTGCTAAGATTTTTCAGCATGGCAGGTAACACTACCACATGTCTCTGGAAATAGATAAGTGATCATATGGGTGCTTCCAGTTTTAGGTTATGGGTTCAACTGGGCTTCAATTGCTTTTTGCTCTGTGGCAGATGGTGCAGATCAAGGGGTACCAGATTTCTCCAAACACTCATGGTATAGAATGTCTATTTCCCAGGCAAAGGAAAAGTCCTACTGCACACTCTAGAGGAAGTTAGTTAGCAGAGTTAAATGGGACATGAATGGCAGGAGATGAAGCTTGAAAGTAACAGAATACAGAAGCACAGAAACATATTCACATTGAGAGGGCTGTCTTTTAAGTGAGCTGGGAGGGCCTAATGCTAGAGCCTTTTAAGCAAAGGGATGATTTATGTTTTTTTTTTTTTTTTTAAGAATCTTAACAGAAATGGGCATGCTTAGCAAATTCTTAACAAAAACATAAGGAAGTCAAAGGGATACAAATTGGAAAGGAAGAAGTGAAACTATCATTATTTGCAGACGATATGATAGTTTACCTAAGCGACCCAAAAAACTCCACCAGAGAACTTCTACAGCTGATAAACAACTTCAGCAAAGTGGCAGGTTATAAAATTAACTCAAGCAAGTCAGTGGCCTTCTTGTACTCAAAGGACAAGCAGGCAGAGAAAGAAATTAGGGAAATAACACCCTTCACAATAGCCACAAACAACATAAAATATCTTGGCGTAACTCTAACCAAACAAGCAAAAGATCTGTACAACAGGAACTTCAAGTCCTTGAAGAAAGAAATCGAAGAAGACCTCAGAAGATGGAAAAATATTTCTTGCTCCTGGATTGGCAGGATCAATATAGTAAAAATGGCCATCTTGCCAAAAGCAATATGCAGATTCAATGCGATCCCCATCAAAATCCCAACTCAATTCTTCATAGATCTAGAAAGAGCAATTCTCAAATTCATCTGGAGCAACAAAAAACCCAGGATAGCTAAAACTATTCTCAACAATAAAAGGACTTCTGGGGGAATCAATATCCCTGACGTCAAGCAGTACTACAGAGCAATTGTGTTAAAAACTGCATGGTATTGGTATAGCAACAGGCAAGCAGATCAATGGAACAGGATTGAAGACCCACAGGTCAACCCACAGACTTATGGTCACTTGATCTTTGATAAAGGAGCCACAACCATCCGGTGGAATAAAGATAGCCTTTTCAACAAATGGTGCTGGTTCAACTGGAAGTCAACATGCAGAAGAATGCGAATTGACCCACTCTTATCTCTTTGCACTAAGATCAACTCCAAGTGGATCAAGGACCTCCACATAAAACCAGACACACTGAAACTATTAGAAAAGAAACTTGGGAAGACCCTGGAGGACTTGGGCACAGGGGAAAAGTTCCTGAACAGAACACCAATAGCTTATGCTCTAAGATCAAGAATAGACAAATGGGACCTCATAAAATTACAAAGTTTCTGTAAGGAAAAGGACACTGTCAGAAGGACAAAACGGCAACCAACAAAGTGGGAAAAGATCTTCACCAACTCCACATCCGACAGAGGGCTAATATCCAATATATACAAAGAACTCAAGAAGTTAGACCGCAAAGAAACAAATAACCCTATCAAAAAATGGGGCACAGAGTTAAACAAAGAATTTTCACCAGAAGAAATTCGGATGGCCGAGAAACACCTTAAAAGATGTTCAACATCATTAGTCATCAGGGAAATGCAAATCAAAACAACCCTGAGATTCCACCTCACACCAGTCAGAATGGCTAAGATTAAAAACTCAAGAGACAACAAGTGCTGGCGAGGATGTGGAGAAAGAGGAACACTCCTCCACTGTTGGTGGGATTGCAAAATGGTAAAACCACTCTGGAAATCAGTTTGGCGGTTCCTCAGAAAATTGGGCATGTCACTTCCAGAGGACCCTGGCATACCACTCCTGGGCATATACCCAGAGGATTCCCCTGCATGCAATAAGGACACATGCTCCACTATGTTTATAGCAGCCTTGTTTATAATAGCCAGAAATTGGAAGGAGCCCAAATATCCCTCAAAGAAGGAATGGATACAGAAAATGTGGTATATTTATACAATGGAATACTACTCAGCAATTAAAAATAATGAATTCATGCAATTTGTAGGTAAATGGTTAGACCTGGAAAATATCATCCTGAGTGAATTAACCCAATCACAAAAGGATGCACATGAAATGCAATCACTGATAAGTGGATATTAATGAGCCCAGAAGCCCTAAATACTCAAGACACAAATAGCAAGTCAAATGATTCCCAAGAAGAAGAAAGGAGAGGACCCTGGGCCTGTAAAGATTGCATCCAGTTTAGTAAAGAAACCGAGGGGGGAGGGGGAATGATTGGGGAACAGTTGGGGGGGGAGAGGAACTATGGGAACTATGGTGGGTGGGAAGTGGGAAAGGGGAAAGCCTTTGGAATGTAAACATAGAATATAGAAAATAAAAAAAATTAATAAAAAATAATAATAATAATAATCCTAGAGTTTCAGCAACTAGGAGGCAGAGGCAGGAGAATGAGGACTTCAAGGTCATTCTTGGGAATTCAAGGTCACACAGAGGTGCAGAAGACCTTGTCTGAAAGGACCAAAAAACAGAATTATAACAAGTAACAGAGGATGTAAAGGTCAGGCAGGCAAGAGGACTAGAGTAAGGACATTTCGACCTCCGTGGTTCCTCATCTGAGGTATCACTTCTACTTATCAGTTATGACTATTCTGTGTAAACTATTCTGTGAGTGTAAGGAAAAGCAGCAGCTCTCCTTCCAGTGCACGATAGGGGTTTGATTATGGAAAATCAAAATCTATGATCTCTCCATAAGTTTTTAGCCCTAAACATTTTTGCTCTTATATTTCTCTGATCAATTAACCTGTTACATAAATTGCAAGTCATATATCCTACTTCCAGAAATGTTGTTGGATATGTACTCTAAGAAGCAACTTCAAATATTTTTCTACTTTATGAATCCATTTAAAGCATTTTACATCCAATTTAAGGTATAAATACCTTTGACAGTTGGTAATTTCATTCTGACCAAAGTTTGAACAATTCATCCTAACATTACTGAGGTCAATATACTACATAAAATAGAGCTCACTTTGCTTGTTTGTTCCAATGAAGAAATTTCGTTTTACTTTCTCTGAACTGTAAATGGTTTATTAATAAATTCAAAATAAGTAATTATTGGGAGAGGATTGCTCGCAATTCATTTAAAATAAGAATGGTGTGTAATACCTATCATTTTCTATTAACATGCATTAATGGGAGATAGCTAAATAGTTACACGTTCAGTAGTCCTGAGATATTATTGTTTCTAAGCACTTTACATATGAATTTGCTGTTGTAGATTAACTCAAATACTAAACAGACTTTAGCATTTGCTCGGTCCTACAAATTACTGTTGGAGACATAAAAGTATCTTTGTTAAGAGAAGCAAACTGGAAAAGCAGGAAAATGCAGTAGTTTCTGTATTGAGTACCATGAGTGGAATACTCAGCAAAATCTTTATATAAACACAAACTAGATGTTGCCAGCATCTCCTGCAATCTGGGATAGACTTTGGAATAATATTTCTAATTTTCTCTCTTGAGTACTCTCCAGAACTTTTCAGTCAGCATGCTTTGGCCACCACTTTTAAGCATGTAACTGCTCTGTAGCTCATGCATGAATAGCAAGTTCAGAAAAGAGGCCTATTCATTGAACAAGTTGGTGAATAAAATTTGGGTAAAATTAAGGCTCTCAAGTACTGATCAACGTTTCCCCTGGCATCCTATTAGTCTCATGCTGTAACTGCTTGACAATAAGATGAGGCCATTATCTTACAATTACAGCTTCAAGATTTAACCAGAATGAGTTTGTTGGGGCCCACTTCTGCTATATTTACCATATGTCACACTAATGAACATTTTGCTGTAGTCTTTCATAGCTAAACCAATCTCAGGAGATTGAGAAGTCAAAGCAGTAATATTTAATCTACTGTGTGATGAGAAGGACATACTTCTCAAATGAGAACTTATTTTTCTATTTTTTCCTCTTTTCTACATTTTGCTTTCTTTTCCCATGGCTGAATGGCTACTCTGTCTTTCTGTTATAATAAATAACAAAATAACAAAATAAATAAATAAATAAAAATGCTACATCCAAAACGTAATGAGAGGTTTTTGTTTTTTTTTTTTAACTCTCACGTTCACAGAATCAACAAAACTGAACTCACAGGGGCTTGCAGAGGTTGAATGAGGGCCTGCATGGGTAACCTAGGCCTTCTGTATATACATTACAGCTATATAGCTTGCTGTTTTGTGGAATTCCTAAAAAAGGAAGAAGGGAATGTTTCTGACACTTTTGCCTGCTTTGCGGATCCTTGTCCTCCTATTGTGTAACCTCATCTAGCCTTAATATGAGGGAAGGTGTCTACACATACACTAACTAGATATGCTATGTTTAGTTGACATTCCTGCGAGGCCTGCCCTTTTGTGAAGGAAAGCAAAGAAGGAAAGTAGGTTGGGAGGTTGGGGGGGTGATGGAGGATGTGACAAGTGGAGGAAGGGAAGATTAAGTCTCAATTTCTCCATAAAAATTCAGACACTAAGAGTTTGGGTTAAAAAAAAATGGGGTGGATCTTTTTGTCCCATCCAAGAAACATACTAAATCATCAATAGACAACATCTTTGGGTAAGAAAAAAATAGAAAGTCAAATTATAAGTGGATGTAATAAAGAAACAAAGAGTCAAAGCTATACCAATATCTGATACAATAGACTTCAAACAAAAAAAGATAAGGAGGACCACTTCCTACCCATTAAAGAAAATACCCATGAACAGTATTCTGCAATCCTAAAGATATAACCATCAAACAAGGTGATACACAAAAAACCAGTCAACTGAACAAACACACAGTAAACAATACTGTTACATCTAAAACCACAGATTGATTTCAAAATAGGGATTTAGGGTGATTTCAATATTCCTCTTTCATCAACAGACATGTATCTTGGGAAAAAATTAAACAAAGAAGCTCTGGAGCTAAATTATAGTGTAAATAAAAAGAACCCCAAAAAATCAACAGGATACGACATCCTACAGAATACACACTCAGACTGGTTCCAGGCTTGCGGGGGGGGGGGGGGGTGGGGGGGGCGGGGCAGGGGGGGGGCAAGGACTTATGGGACACATGGTGAGGGGGGAATTGGGAAAGGGGAAAGCCTTTGGAATGTAAACAAAGAATATAAAAAATAAAATTAATAAAAAAGAATACACACTCAACAATAAAGAGCATCCGTATTAGCAAAAGTAACTTTCATTCACCAGATTTAATTGCCTTCTGGATCTCAGAGGCTTACTGCTGAATAACTTTACATTACTGCTCTCTCTGAACTTCGGCTGGGAGGTTCAACTCAGATGTTCTGGTCCAAACTCCTCTCCAAGCTGACTGATTCAAACGAGCTTCTTATCTTCTGACTGAGTTGTTCTGCTTAGCCTCAAACTAATCATGGCAATCTGTTCTAATCTTCTGCTTCCTACTCATTCTCTGACTTATTCTGTTGTTATCTCTTAGTGTAAAACTGTCCTGGTAAAACTGCCCTCCCTATCTGTTTTTCTGTGTCTCTGTCTCCATCTTTCTCTCTCTCTCTCTCTCTCTCTCTCTCTCTCTCTCTCTCTCTCTCTCTGGTGTGTGTGTGTGTGTGTGTGTGTGTGTGTGTGTGCTGGGCTTTTAAGTAGCCTGATTTTTCCTATACTATTCTTTTGAGAGTTCGGTATATCCTATCTTCTGACTCATTTCATCAAATCTTTTACTGATTCATCACATTGTCTGTCCCTTAATTAGACATCACTTTCAAACATGGCTGCTTCCTTCTACAAACTATCCTTATCTCCATGGTTAGGCATTAAAGGTATTTACTAAAGGTATATCTATATTCCAGCCAGAGGGGTTAAATGTGTGTGATGTGTCTGCATTCCAGCCAGATGTCATAAATTTTGAAAATCTTCGGATGTGATTGCTTTCCAGAGCAGTCATGATGCTGGATTAAAATCCCCCCATATATATATATATATATATATATATATATATATATATATATACACATACATACATACATACACGTATATATGTATACATATATACGTATATGTACATATCTATACGTATATATGTACATATACGTATATATGTATACATATATATACGTATAGATATATACGTATATATGTGTGTGTGTGTGTGTGTATATATATATATATATATATATATGAAAAGTAATCCAACATCCTATCCTACATTCTATCTGAACACAATGGAATAAAGCTATATATCAACAGCAGCAATGGGCACTACAATGTACACATTACACATTTATGGAAATTAAACAACATGCTAATAATGATAATTGCACCAAAGAGAAGGAATTTAAAATTCCTGGGGATAAATGAGAGGAAAAGTAAAACATACCAAAATCTTTGGGAAATAATGAGGACAGCACTAAGGGGAAGCCTAATGTCCCATCATCAAAAAGTCTGAGACACCAAATGATGAATCTGAAGGACTTAGAAGAACAAGAATAAACAATGCCCCAAAACAGTAGATGGGAAGAGATAGCTTAAATAGGTGATGAATTAGTAGATGGGCAGAGATAGCTTAAATAGGTGATGAATTAATAATGCAGGAAAAAGGGCCAGAAAAGGACTAATGAAATAAATAATTGGTTCTTTGGAAAGACTCACAAAATGACAAATCTTTAACCAAATTAATAAAAAGAGCCCCTAAATTAATAAAATTAGAAATACAAAGGAAGAGATTACTGAGGAATTTCAGAAAATCATGGCCAAACCTCAAAAGTCTGTATTTTATCAAATGAAAAAAATTTAAAGAAAATGAGTGAATCTCTTTCCATACATATCTACCTAAATATCTATATCTATATTCATATCTATCTAGATAGCTAGCTCTAGATAGATAGATAGATAGATAGATAGATAGATAGATAGATGATAGATAGAGATATACAAACTAAGATTATATTAAGAAGAAAATTAAGTAACCTACAACATCCATTGTTATAGGATTAAAATCTCCCAATTTCACAATTGGAAAAAGCCCAGAACAAAATAAATTCAGTACAGAATTTTACCAGGTATTTGAAGAAGAACTAACATCAATTCTAAAACTGTTCTATAAAATATAAAATTAAAGGAATATTTCTGAACTCATTTTACAAAGTCACTATTATAAGACAAAGACACAAAAATAAAAGAAAATTATAGGACAATATTTCTGAAGAATATAGATAAAATATTCTCAATAATATACTGGTATATAGAAAACTTACTGATTTTGCTTGATTCTATATCCTATCATAGAATCCATGAAAGAATTCTATATCCTTTCATTTGAAAGAAATGACAGAGAGATTATAGGGAAGGGAGAACAGATAAATAAACAAATGGAGTTACCCTATAATGGGATGATACATACTCTTCTAAAAAATAAAAACAAAAGCTCAGTGCAATAAATTGGTTACATATTTTTCAATTATTATTTTTATTGATAATAGATTTTCCTTTATAATATATTCCTCCTTCCTCCCATATCTTCCCATTCAAATCTGCCCTATCTCTCTCATTAAAAACAAATAAACACCTAAAAATAATAATAAGATAATAATAATAAGTGAAACTGAACAGGATAAAATAAACATAAAGAGAGCCGAAGAAATGGCATAAAAACCACATACTTTTGTAGAAATATTCATATTTGCACAAACAGAAATGCCATAAAAATAAAATTTCAGAAATTATATATGTATATATATATAAAAATCAAAAGACATATAAGGAAAAAGCAAATAAAACAAAAAATGAAAAAATAAAATATTATGAGGCAAACACCCTGTCTTAGTTAAGGTTTCATTGCTATATAGAGACACCATGACCATCACAGCAACTCTTAAAAGTACATTTAATTGGAGCTGGCTTACAGAGGTTCAATCTATTATCTCCAAAGTTGAAAGCAAGGCAGCAAACAGGCAGGCATGGTGCAGGAAGAGATTAGAGTTTTAAATCTTCATCTGAAGGCTGCTAGGAGAAGACTGTTTCCAGGCAGCTAGGACGAAGGTATAAAAGTCCACACTCACGGTGACAAACTTCCTTCAACATGGTCACATCTACTCTAAGAAGACCATACCTCCTAATAGTACCTCTCCCTGGTCAAAGCATATTCAAACCACAACACCCTCCTATAAGCTTGAATTTGTTTTGTGTTGGCTGCCTACTGATGATCGTGGGGCATAGCCATAGGTGTTATTTGAATATCCAATGAGAGACTCCTTTGGAGAAGACTAATCTTTCCTTTGTGAGCACTTATCAACTGAAGATATATTATGGGCTAGGGATATGGGCAGGAGTCCATTTCCCTTCTAGTTTTGCAACCCCATATAGACCTCCCCAGGACCTGTACAGCTACCACAGTATCTGAGAATTCATTTGTCTGTCATTTGTCAGTTTGGTTGAATCCAGAAGGCTTTGTTTCCTTGGAGTTTTTCATCTCTATTGGTTCTTTCAGTCTTTCTGCCTCCCCCTCTATAGGCTTTCCCAAGTTCTTAGGAGAGGGATTTGATGGAGTCATCCCATTTTAGAACTGAGTTTTCTAAGGTCCCTCACTCGCTGCAAAGTGTATGTGTCCCATTTTTTTTTCCTGCAGCTGTAAGGAAACTTCTCTGCTGAAGGCTGATCAAAACACTGATCTATGAATAGAGAAGATTATCATTAGAGGTAATTTGTAACATTCCTTCATCAAAACTGTAGTATTTGGCTTTCTTCTAGGTCTATTGTGTATTCAGTTTCAGTTTCTTGGCCAACTAATCAGGTTTGAGCATGAGTTTCATCCCATGGAGTAGACCTCAATTTCCATCAGGTAGTGGTTGGTTACTCACAAATCTTTGTGACATTATTACACCAACATATCTTATAGGCATGTAACCTTTGTAGATAGAAGAGTTTGTACATGTGTTAGTTTTTAGTTTTCTCCTTTGATAGCATACAGAATACCTTCCAGTACTGAGGTGCTAGTCTGTAGGGCAGAGGGCTCTAGGAAGGTACTAGTTTGACTTCTCCATATTCAAAATGTGGTATATTTATACAATGGAATACTACTCAGCAATTAAAAATAATGAATGCATGCAATTTGCAGGTAAATGGTTAGATCTGGAAAATATCATCCTAAGTGAGTTAACCCAATCACAAAAGAATACACATGAAATGCAATCACTGATAAGTGGATATTAATGAGCCCAGAAGCCCTAAATACTCAAGGCACAATTAGCAAGTCAAATGATTCCCAAGAAGAAGAAAGGAGAGGACCCTGGGCCTGAAAAGATTGGATCCAGTTTTGTAGACTCAGAACAGAGAAATCATGGAGGGGGGGATAATTGAGGAATAGTTGGGGGGGAAAGGAATTATGGGACGTATGGTGGGGGGGAACTGGGAAAGGGGAAAGCCTTTGGAATGTAAACATAGAATATAGAAAATAAAAATTTAAATAAAAAAAGAAAAGAAAAAGTACAAAAAAAGATAAAAAATAACTAATGTAGATACTGTATTCAGCAAAAGAGTTACCATCAATTTATGGAGAACAACTAATAACCTTGGAATTAGACTGGATTATTTAGGGATTTTCATGGGATTCCTCTGGCCAACAGTTCAATTAATATAACCCATCCACCCATTGAGATTTTGGCAGCAAGAGATATAGTCTTAGTGTTCTATTGCTATAAAGAGACACCATGACCAAGGCAATTTTTATAATAAAAATCATTTAATTGGGAGCTTGCTTGCAATTTTAGACTTTTAGTACATTATCACTATCATTAAAAAAGACATGTGCGGCTCTGTAGTAGTAGCTCAGACCTTTTCATCTTGATTCTTAAGCAGCACTGAGAGAGAGAGAGAGAGAGAGAGAGAGAGAGAGAGAGAGAGAGAGAGAGAGAGAGAGAGAGAGACTAGGCCTGGTATAAGCCTTTGAAACCTCACAGGCCACTCACAGGGACACAACTACTCCAAAAGGCTATATCTCCTCCAACAAATTCACATTTCCTTCTCCTTTCTAAACAGTATATCAACTGGGGACCAAGCATTCAAATATATTATCCTAAGAAGACCATTTGTATTCAAACCACCACATTCTACTCCCTGCTCCCCTATGTTCTGTAGCTGCACCATAATGTAAAATGCATTTAGTCCAACGTCAAGAGTCTCCGTAACCTTTCATAGTCTCAACACTGTTTGAAAAATCAAAGTCTCTTCTGTGATCCAAGGCAATATTCAAACTGTAACTTCCTGTGAAACAAAAATAAAAAAGTCACATACTTCCAATATACAGTGACACGGAATAAATATTACCATTACAAAAGATGAGGCATAGTAAGGAAACACTGGACCAAATTAAGACTAAAAAGAAGCCTTTAACAATTTGGTTTGCTTAAAGAACTAAGTCATGGGTTTAAGATGTGAAATGTCTCCGAGAAACTTCCTAGTACATATGAAAACATAGTTAACCATGTAAGTGGTGAACAAATCTGTGATAGCAGGGCTAAGCATTTTTCAGGATTGTAAATGTTCTAAAAGTCATGACTTAGTAGGGAAAAGGTTGACTATTTTAAATATGCTTTGGGAAAATAGTCATATTGTTGAAAGACACAACCTAATTGACATATTTTTCTGTCACCACCCCACATAGTATTGTTAGAAAATGACTGACAATGGTGGGGTGGATCTTAAAGGTAAACAACAGAAAAACTTTTAAAAACAGAAATATTCATCAAAATGGGGAATACTATTTCTGAAAACAGGTAAATATAAAATAATGACTGGACCTCAGGTATTTTTAAGAGAGAGAGAGAGAGAGAGAGAGAGAGAGAGAGAGAGAGAGAGAGAGAGAGAGAGAGAGACAGAGAGAGAGACAGAGAGAGAGACAGAGAGAGAGAGACAGAGAGACAGAGAGAGAGAGAGTTTTAATTAGCAGCAAATATTTACACTTGAGCATAATAAAAACAGACCATGTTTAACTATGAAATTTAAAATATTGCATCTTTCTCCAGGCTGTGTGAAGTCTACAGACATAACTCTAGTTAAAATGCTGCCAAATTTATACCTTGAGGAAATAATTTTCCTTCAGCAAATGATTTTCTCAGATGTGGGAAATGTGATTGGGTAAATCTGAATGAAAAAGGAATCAACTTACATGATACATTTTTCCTAATTCTTCCCAAGTATGTAGATAACTAGAGAGAGAATAGAGGGATATGTAGACAGATGATGATTATCATCTAGATGATGATCAGTAGACAGATGATAGTTTACTAGAGACTAGAATGAAACACATACAAATGTAAGTACTGTTTCTTGATTATGATTGAATTAATATTTACTTCAAATTATTGCAATTTAATTCATATTTTTTCTAGACTTTGAATTTGTATTTCAGTCACTTCTTTATTTTCAATAAAAATGCACCAATCTTCATTTCCTAACTCTAAAGACCAGAAGAGAAGTACCTCTGATGGAGAAAGCACTGACTTCTTTTCATAAATTGCACTCAGATCAGGATTTCCTGCTACTTACCCTGAAATCATCACCTTTATTGTGATATGACTTCTGAATGAGGCCCCAGATATTTCAAGAACATAGCATACTTTTTTTTTTTTATTTTCTCCTAAGTTTACCACACCCTTGTTATAGTGCAGTCATTTCAGGAGCCAGATAGATCATCTTAAGATTTGGGGAGAGTATGTTACTCTTCTTATTCATGCCCCACTTCATCATTCCCATCCTTTCCACGCTAAGCTTTATTTTCTACTTGGTATTTATCACAGTAAATTTTAGAGTATAATTATACATTGTACTCTTTGAAGCATTTTCCCAATAGAACTCAAGGGTTCTGCAATACCTGTGACTTTTATCTCGTATTATCACCAATTCCTAGAATGGGAGTTGGTCTTTTGTAAGTGCTCAGTACCAATTTGTTGCTTAAATCAAAGTTTTAGCAGCAGCTCCAAGCAAAGGGGCAGGTGAACATAATATGTATTCAATGAATGTTTTCAATCAAACATTTTACTTTCTACAAATGTGTGCTCTTGTCAGCTAACAGCTTGCTTGTTGCTTTGCTTCTTATCCACATTTTTCCCAAACTTGAAGAGTATGAAAGGATACATGAAGCCTTACATTCAGGTACGTTGTGCTAGGTCTTACGCACATCACTTTCAGCTGAGGATCAAAATTTTAGCTTAGAGAAGTAATTTCTTTCACTTTTGAACATTGAACTATAGAATACTACCATAGCTTTATTATCTCATAATATATTCTTAAATCTTTTGTCCTTCACTATCATTTACAGAACGAATATATGAAACCTCTGTTTTCTGGGTAATTTATTTCCCAGGAGATATCTTTCTCTGTCAAGATACTATTATTAAATTAGAAAAACTGGATGACAAATGATAATAGGAAAGTTAAAAGCTGGCTTCGTTATTAAGAAAAGGCATCTTATTCAGCAAGCAAAGATCTACCTGTTGTTTCATAAATTGCTATACTACTAAAGCTAACCCAGAAGCCACATTAACTCATGGTCATCTCGTTTTCATGTTTTAGTTTCATATTTTTATTTTGCTTTATATTTTCTAAACTTATGAACATATAATAGGCATAATTCATAAAAAAATTATAAGCACGATGGTAAAATAGTATCCTAAAACAGAGGCAGGGATTTTCTAATGCATCAGATTCTTGAATGAGTCTCATTTGTCTTTCCAAATCTTAAGCCTTAACTCATCATCTATGGTTGCTATCTATTCTGAAGAATTTGGAGCTTAAGGATTAGAGAAGTGGTAAACTATCCCTCCCACCCACCCCCAAATAAAAACAGTTAACAAAGATGGGCATCTTGACTATTGTCTAGAATTCAGTAAGACACATGCCCGAATCTAGGACTGATCATCCTGAAATGCCCACATTTATATCCTAGCTTGCCAGTCTTAGTAGATCTGCTCTGATTACAGGCTACAACATCATTTAGCACAGAAGAAAATAATGCCTGGAGGGCAGCATAATAAAGATACTGACTTTCCCTTGAGCAGATTCCCTACACTCCTTTGGTTTATTGTGTTCTTATAGAACAGAAAGGGTACTTTTAAAATAGTCACAACTTGCTATGCTATCCTGGCCAAGATTCACTGAAAAATATGTTGTCATTTCTTGAAACAGACTATTGGATGAAAAGAGTCTGGTATTGAATTGCATTTTTCCTGCCAAATAACAGACAAACTCAACAGACTGTTTATCTTATGCTGTGGTATAATTGTGTAATTAATGTCAAATTGCATAAAACAGTTCCAACAATTCTCCTAATAGACCATTCTAGAAAGAAGAAGTTATAAAAAATAATTAAAATACACACATGGAGAGAACTCCTGATTTAGGAGTCTGTTTATATCACTAAATGTCTACATACCTGCCAGCTGTCTTCAGAAAGGCCATGTAGCACATTTTTAGGTCTAAAAGGGCTGTCTTCAAATTTTTCCATCCTTAACATAAAACACGTAAAACTACCTACTTCTGGGAATTTGCCACAAGCTAACAATGTGACCGACTGACCCCCCCCCATCACCTCCAAAACAATAGAAATCCAACATCTGGAGAAGATCCAGTACCCACATATGGATGATAGTGTGGGACAACACTAAGAACTTCTCAAATGGTTTTAATAAAAAGGGCAAACATCTTCAATTCTCATTCTCCACATAAATTCCCTTAATCATGTCTGATGGCAATATAGACTTCATGTTGAATATCTAAGGACATCCATTTTGCTCCAATTAATATATTCTTCTTCTTCTCTGTTTTGTTTTTCTAATCTTAAAAAAAAGTGAAAATAGCCTATTATCAGTGTTCTTCTCTGAAACAACTGTCACCATGCTGACAGATAAATGGATGAAAATCACAGACTCTAAATAGAGAGCCATTGTTTCCTTTGAAGGGGTGAAATTTTGTTTTAAACTAAATCTTAATAAACAAAATATGAAAAAATCTTTAAAGGAGAAAAACCCTTGTTACTATGGTAAATATCCATTTTAGTTCAGGTAAGCCTCATAAAATTCTCAGTCCTTGGTTTTCCTTTGAAGTAAGAGAGTAGACAATTTAGATTCTGTATTTAAAAATGGTATAAAGTTCAAGAATAGTTTTCTTTTAAAGGTGTCAATATCCATTTTTCTCATCATGTCAGTCAGCTAAATAACACTACATTAACACAGGAACATCACTTATTAGCATAAGAAGATTGGCAACAGCAAAGAAGGACATAGAACTTTAATTATCTGAAATTAATGAAAACATTCAAGTTAATAACCCTAGAATTAGCATCTAGGTAACTGGAAGCTATGATGCTTTATATTTCATATAATTTTAGCATATATAATCTGATGTTTTTCATTGAATTAAAACCATTCCAGGCCAGGAATGCTCTCTGTGGCAATATCAATTCTTCAGTCATTACTTACCTATTTGCTGTCATAACACATCATATGAAAATCTTTGTTCACTAATGAAATGTAAAATTTTAATATTAAATTTCACTCTTTTAACTACTTCTGTGTTATATGATAGAAAGATACATCATATTAAATAGGTTCATGTGACATCATAAATGGTTCTCAAATCATTTTTCTTTTTATTATTACTATGATTAACTAGTTAATTATTTTTTACACTCCATATTTTATTCCCCCAACCCCTGTCCACCCTCTGACTGTTCCACATTCCATACCACCTCCCAAACCTCACCCCTGTCTCCACGTGGGTGGATGTCCCCACCCCCAACCCCCTGACCCCCACCAAACCAGACTTCTAAACTCCCTGGGGCCTCCAATCTCTTGAGGGTTAGGTGTGTCATCTCTGAATGAACACAGACCCGGCAGTCCTCTACTGTATGTGTGTTGGGGGCCTCATATATGAGTCCCTCAAATCATATTTCAATGTTTGTATATCCAATCTTCCAAGAAACCCTTTAGCCAAGTAATCTAAATCATGCACACTAAGTAGTATCCATTACACAGGAGTATAATTATTAATGTAGAGCTTTCCATCCCTTGCAATTACAGGATCTGGTCCATTCTTTCTTCATTTCCCATCATTTGCTGGTTCCTTTTCCATCACTTATGAAGCACACAGGGAGAAGAGAGAGATTCATGTTTAAGAGCTTAGATACAATGCAGAAGAAAAATAATTTAAATAAACTTCAGTGCATATAATGATAATTCAATGCAAAAAAAAGAGCAGAAATATCCTGCCCAGAAGCATAGAATGGAAGGCATAACTGATAACAAGCATGAGAGTCTGTGACAGGTCAGAATGTGGATGCTGCTGGGACTTGTCTTTGGATATCCCAGGAACTAAAAGAAACTAAGTGGGGTTATACTCAAGGAAGCTGTCAGACCCGTATACCTGAGAACTCAAAATCACTCTGCCTTCCTTCTGGGCCCTGAGCAACACTGTATTTTCCAGCACCTCACCTTTATATTTTGGCGTGGCATGCGACTATTTTCCATGAAATACAGTGTCAAAAAGGATGTGTGTCAATTCTGAGCCAACTCCTGTCCTTTTTGACCCTCTTGGCAACTGAACACCAAAAAAGTCAATGACCCAACACAACTTCTGAGCCATGAGATGAGAAGAAAATAAAGTTTCTGAGGCACTCTCAGGAGGCCTGATAACCAGAATCCCTCTGTGGAGTACTATTTAAATGAAATACACATATCTACTTTGTTTGAATCATTAAACATTTGGCCCAGCTAACAGGAGTACGTTAGGGTGTTGACTTGTAGACCAGAATTATATCTTTCTCTAAAGAGTGATAAGAGCCACTGAGGGGACTTTGTACTGAGGTAAGTGTCACAACCACACAACTAGTTATTTTCAATTAACATTATCTTTCCTAAGGGAACAAATGCTGCTCTGGATAATGTAGTTAATATTTCTCAGTCTTGCTCCACTCACATGAAAACTCACATGTGGTATGCTTTACTCAAATTATTTTGGTAAGTGCCAGTCAACACTAATGATGATTATGAATGTCTACAGAAAAAGTGTTTAATTGATCACTGGTCCCAAATCCTTTATTTTACAGAAAAGAAAAGCTAAAGTCAGTTACTTAGTCAAGGTCCTGTGTATCTAACAACAGTGTGAAATCTAAGACCACACTTAGGTCCGTTGATCGTGTTCCAAGTTAAATTTCTTCAACCTCAGTGCTGGAACAAATTACATTACTTCAAGTAAGTGAACTTTAAGGATCAACTAATAAAAGTTTTTGGTTTTTATATTTGAAACAAATAAGCTATTGAACGATGCAAAGGGACAAAGAGACAGTAGGAACTTAAGCATATACTACAAGTAAAATGAGCCAATCTGAAAAAGTACTCCATAGTGTGATGCCAGTTCTGTTTCCTTATGGAAAAGAAATAGCCATGGTGCCAGGAAAGATTCCTAGCTACCAAACCTGGGAGTGGGAAGCAAGAGTTGGAAGGAAAAATATTTTTATGGCAGATAGACTACCTTCTGTGATATAATGTTAGATAAATTTGTTCCTAACATACGAATTCACAGGACCGAGAGTAAACTCCAACTGAATTCATGACTCCAAAAATAATGCTGTGCTCTCATGTCATCATCAATGAAAAATATATTTCATCGATAAATGAGGCAGCGCATATGTACACATGGGCTAGAAATGGGAAATCTCTTTCCCTTCATAATTTTTCCATGAGCTTAAAACTGCAATAAAAATCACTTACAAAAAAAAAAAAAAACCTTACTCATTTATCAATAGCATTTTGTTTATATAACTGGAAATATGTAAGACTATCAAACTTTTGTTTTTAAAATTTGGTTTTTGAGAATTTTATATAACGTATTTGATTGTGTTTATCTCTATCCCCCAATTCTTCCCATATTTATCTCCACTCCTTACCAACCCAAAGAAGTGCAGAAAATAAGAGACTGTAGACTGTTCATCCCTGAGTAGAACAATGAGCTATATTATCAATTTTTTCTAATATCAAGTTGAATTCTACCAAAATGAAAACTGTCTTGTTGTTAAAAAAAAAAAAAAAACCTAGAAAAAAAAAAAGCCGGGCTGTGGTGGTGCACGCCTGTAATCCCAGCACTTGGGAGGCAGAGGCAGGCAGATTTCTGAGTTCGAGGCCAGCCTGGTCTACAGAGTGAGTTCCAGGACAGCCAGGGCTACATAGAGAAACCCTGTCTTGAAAAAACCAAAAGAAAAAAAACCTAGGGATTAATAGAAGTAACATGAAATCTAGCAAGCAGAATAGTTGTACTTATTTCTATTTTCTTAATTCTATAAACATAAAAATATAATTCCTCAGTTATTATAAATAATTATGCTATTACTATTATGGTAAAGAATTAGTTATTGTTCTTTTTTTTTTTTTTTTTTTAGTTATTTTTATTTTCTATATTCTATGTTTACATTTCAAAGGCTTTCCCCTTTCCCAGTTCCCACCCACCATAGTTCCCATAGTTCTTCTCCCCCCCCAACTATTCCCCAATCATTCCCCCTCCCCCCTCGGTTTCTTTACTAAACTGGATGCAATCTTTACATGCCCAGGGTCCTCTCCTTTCTTCTTCTTGGGAATCATTTGACTTGCTATTTGTGTCTTGAGTATTTAGTGCTTCTGGGCTCATTAATATCCACTTATCAGTGATTGCATTTCATGTGCATTCTTTTGTGATTGGGTTAACTCACTTAGGATGATATTTTCCAGGTCTAACCATTTACCTACAAATTGCATGAATTCATTATTTTTAATTGCTGAGTAGTATTCCATTGTATAAATATACCACATTTTCTGTATCCATTCCTCCTTTGAGGGATATTTGGGCTCCTTCCAATTTCTGGCTATTATAAACAAGGCTGCTATAAACATAGTGGAGCATGTGTCTTTATTGCATGTAGGGGAATCCTCTGGGTATATGCCCAGGAGTGGTATGGCAGGGTCCTCTGGAAGTGACATGCCCAATTTTCTGAGGAACCGCCAAACTGATTTCCAGAGTGGTTTTACCATTTTGCAATCCCACCAACAGTGGAGGAGTGTTCCTCTTTCTCCACATCCTCGCCAGCACTTGTTGTCTCTTGAGTTTTTAATCTTAGCCATTCTGACTGGTGTGAGGTGGAATCTCAGGGTTGTTTTGATTTGCATTTCCCTGATGACTAATGATGTTGAACATCTCTTAAGGTGTTTCTCAGCCATCCGAATTTCTTCTGGTGAAAATTCTTTGTTTAGCTCTGTGCCCCATTTTTTGATAGGGTTATTTGGTTCTTTGCGGTCTAACTTCTTGAGTTCTTTGTATATATTGGATATTAGCCCTCTGTCGGATGTGGGGTTGGTAAAGATCTTTTCCCACTTTGTTGGTTGCCGTTTTGTCCTTCGGACAGTGTCCTTTGCTTTGCAGAAACTTTGTAATTTTATGAGGTCCCATTTGTCGATTCTTGATCTTAGTGCGTACGCTATTGGTGTTCTGTTCAGGAACTTTTCCCCTGTGCCCAAGTCCTCCAGGGTCTTCCCAAGTTTCTTTTCTAATAGTTTCAGTGTGTCTGGTTTTATGTGGAGGTCCTTGATCCACTTGGAGTTGATCTTAGAGCAAAGAGATAAGAGTGGGTCAATTCGCATTCTTCTGCATGTTGACCTCCAGTTGAACCAGCACCATTTGTTGAAAAGGCTATCTTTATTCCATCGGATGGTTGTGGCTCCTTTATCAAAGATCAAGTGACCATAAGTCTGTGGGTTAATTTCAGGGTCTTCAATCCTGTTCCATTGATCTGTTTGCCTGTTGCTATACCAATACCATGCAGTTTTTAACACAATTGCTCTGTAGTACTGCTTGAAGTCAGGGATATTGATTCCCCCAGAAGTCCTTTTATTGTTGAGAATAGTTTTAGCTATCCTGGGTTTTTTGTTGCTCCAGATGAATTTGAGAATTGCTCTTTCTAGATCTATGAAGAATTGAGTTGGGATTTTGATGGGGATTGCATTGAATCTGTATATTGCTTTTGGCAAGATGGCCATTTTTACTATATTGATCCTGCCAATCCAGGAGCAAGAAATATTTTTCCATCTTCTGAGGTCTTCTTCGATTTCTTTCTTCAGGGACTTGAAGTTCCTGTTGTACAGATCTTTCGCTTGTTTGGTTAGAGTTACGCCAAGATACTTTATATTGTTTGTGGCTATTGTGAAGGGTGTTATTTCCCTAATTTCTTTCTCAGCCTGCTTGTCCTTTGAGTACAAGAAGGCCACTGACTTGCTTGAGTTAATTTTATAACCTGCCACTTTGCTGAAGTTGTTTATCAGCTGTAGAAGTTCTCTGGTGGAGTTTTTTGGGTCGCTTAGGTAAACTATCATATCGTCTGCAAATAATGATAGTTTCACTTCTTCCTTTCCAATTTGTATCCCTTTGACTTCCTTATGTTGTCTAATTGCTCTTGCTAGAACTTCAAGTACTATATTGAAAAGATATGGAGAGAGAGGGCAGCCTTGTCTAGTCCCTGATTTTAGTGGGAATGCTTCAAGTTTCTCTCCATTTATTTTGATGTTGGCTACTGGTTTGCTGTAGATTGCTTTTACTATGTTTAGGTATGGGCCTTGAATTCCTGCTCTTTCCAAGACTTTTAGCATGAAAGGATGCTGAATTTTGTCGAATGCTTTTTCAGCATCTAATGAGATGACCATGTGGTTTTTTTCTTTCAGTTTGTTTATGTAGTGGATTACATTGATGGATTTCCGTATATTGAACCATCCCTGCATCCCTGGGATGAAGCCTACTTGATCATGGTGGATGATCGTTTTGATGTGCTCTTGGATTCGGTTAGCAAGAATTTTATTTAGTATTTTTGCATCTATATTCATCAGAGAAATTGGCCTGAAGTTCTCTTTCTTTGTTGGATCTTTTTGTGGTTTAGGTATTAGCGTAATTGTGGCTTCGAAGAATGAGTTGGGCAGTGTCCCTTCTGTCTCTATTTTGTGGAATAGTTTGGAGAGTATTGGTGTTAAGTCTTCTTTGAAGGTCTGGTAGAATTCTGCACTAAAACCATCTGGTCCCGTACTTTTTTTGGTTGGGAGGCTTTCTATAACCCCTTCTATTTCTTTAGGGGTTATGGGACTATTTAGCTGGTCTACTTGATGCTGATTTAATTTTGGTATTTGATATCTGTCTAGGAAATCGTCCATTTCCTCCAGATTTTCCAGTTGTTTTGAGTATAGACCTTTGTAGTAGGATCTGATGATCTTTTGAATTTCCTCAGTTTCTGTTGTTATGTCTCCCTTTTCATTTCTAATTTTGTTAATTTGTATACTGTCTCTGTGTCCTTTGGTTAGTCTGGCTAAGGGTTTATCTATCTTGTTGATTTTCTCAAAGAACCAGCTCCTGGTCTTGTTGATTCTTTGTATGGTTCTCTTTGTTTCTATTTGATTGATTTCAGCCCTGAGTTTGATGATTTCTTGTCTTCTACTCCTCCTGGGTGAATTAACTTGTTTTTCTTCCAGGGCTTTAAGGTGTGCCATTAAGCTGCTAGTGTATGCTCTCTCCAGTTTCTTTTTGGATGCACTTAGAGCTATGAGTTTTCCTCTTAGCACTGCTTTCATTGTGTCCCATAGATTTGGGTAGGTTGTACCTTCATTTTCATTGAATTCTAAAAAGTCTTTGATTTCTTTTTTTATTTCTTCCTTGACCAAGGTGTCATTGAGTAGAGTATTGTTCAGTTTCCATGTGTATGTGGGCTTTCTGTTGTTTTTGTTGCTATTGAAGACCACTCTTACTCCATGGTGATCTGATAAGAGGCATGGGATTAGCTCGATCTTCTTGTATTTGTTGACATCTGTCTTGTGACCGATTATATGGTCTATTTTGGAGAAGGTACCATGCGGTGCTGAGAAAAAGGTATATTCTTTAGCTTTAGGATGAAATGTTCTATATATATCTGTTAAATCCAATTGGTCCAGAGTTTCAATTAGTTTCACTGTGTCCCTGTTTAGTTTCTGCTTTCCTGATCGGTCCATTGAGGAGAGTGGGGTGTTGAAGTCACCCACAATTATTGTGTTAGGTGTAATGTGTGCTTTAAGCTTTAGTAAGGTTTCTTTTACGAAGGAGGGTGCCCTTGCATTTGGAGCATAGATGTTCAGTATTGAGAGCTCTTCCTGGTGGATTTTCCCTTTGGCCAGCAAGAAGTGACCTTCTGAGTCTCTTTGGATGATTTTAGGTTGAAAGTCAATTTTATCTGATATTAGAATGGCTACTCCAGCTTGTTTCCTGAGACCATTTGCTTGTAAAATTGTCCTCCAGCCTTTTACTCTAAGGTAGTGTTTGTCTTTAACACTGAGATGTGTTTCCTGTATGCAGCAAAATGTAGGGTCCTGTTTCCGTATCCAGTCTGTTAATCTATGTCTTTTTATTGGGGAATTGAGTCCATTGACGTTAAGAGATATTAAGGAATAGTAATTATTACCTCCAGACATTTTTGAAATTATATTTATTTATCTTATTTATTTTTTATATTCGAGAGGTTATCTTCTTTTGTGTTTGATGAGAGGAGGTTTCTATCTTGCTTCTTCCCGGGTGTAGTTTCCGTCCTTGTCTTGGTGTTTTCCCCCTATTATCCTTTGTAGGGCTGGATTTGTGGAGAGATATCTTGCAAATTTGGTTTTGTCATGGAATACCTTGATGTCTCCATCAATGGCAATTGAGAGTTTTGCTGGGTAAAGTAGTTTTGGCTGAAGTTTGTGTTCTCTTAGAGTTTGCATGATATCTGCCCAGGATCTTCTAGCTTTCATGGTCTCAGGTGAGAAGTCTGGTGTTATTCTGATAGGTCTTCCTTTATATGTTACTTGGCCTTTTTCTCTTGCTGCCTTTAGTATTCTTTCTTTGTTTATTACATTTGGAGTTTTGATTATTATGTGACGGGATGTATTTCTGTTCTGGTCCAGTCTGTTTGGGGTTCTATAGGCTTCTTGTATATTCATGGGCATCTCTCTCCTTAGGTTGGGGAAGTTTTCTTCCATAATTTTGTAGAAGATATTAGCTGGCCCTTTAACTTGTAAATCTTCACTCTCGTCTATACCTATAATCCTTAGGTTTGGTCTTCTCATAGTGTCTTGGATTTCCTGGATGTTTTGGGTTACCACCTTTTTGCATTTAGTATTTTCTTTGACTGTTGAATCAATGGTTCCTATGTTATCTTCGGCTTCTGAGATTCTGTCTTCTATCTCTTGTATTCTATTGTTGATACTTGCGTCTATGGCCCCTGATTTCTTCCCCAGGTTTTCTATCTCCAATGTTGTCTCCCTCTGTGATTTCTTAGTTGTTTCTACTTCTGTTTTTAGTATCTGGATGGATGTGCTCAGATCTTTCGCTTGCTTGATTGTGTTTTCATGTATTTCTTTAATAGATTTTTGTGCTTCCTCTTTCATAGCTTCTACTTGTTGGCCCACGTTCTTCTGTAGTTCTTTAAGTGACTTTTGTCTTTCTTCTTTATTGTCTTCTTCTCTTTGATCCATCTTCTCCTGCATTTCTTGAAGTGATTTTTGTATTTGCCTCGTAAAGGCTTCTAACTTTTGATCCATTTTCTCCTCTATTTCTTTATGAGATTTTTCTATGTGTTCAGCTACCAGCATCCTGACCAGTGATTTTATATCCAAGTCTTGTTTTTCTGGTGTTTTAGGGTATCCAGGGATTCCTGTTGTTGGAGAACTGGGTTCAGATGCTGTCATGTTGCCTTGATTTTTGTTAGTAACGTTCCTTCGTTTTCCTTTTGCCATCTGGTTATTTCTGGTTTTAGTTGGCCTTGTTGTCAGTGGCTGGTGTTTGAATCTCCTGTGAGGCTGGGCTCACCTGTTGTTTCTCTATTGGTGAATATGTGTGACTGCTGCTTTAAGGGGTCATAAGCTGGCTGCCACCCATGCGATTGTAGCCCCTGTTGGAGTCTGTCTACCTGGGCTTCTCCAGCTGTGTCCTGGTTGCAAGGAACTCCGAGAGCCTAGCAGATCCCCCGTGAGGGTAGCCCTGGAAGGGGTGTTTACCTGGGCCTTTCCAGCTGTGTCCTGGTTGCAATATGGAGGCCCGCTGCTACACCGCTGGTCTAGGGGCCGGCGAGCTGGTTGCAGAACGCAGCTTAGGTGCTCACCAGAGGGCGGGGATGTCCCACAGAGCCTGTGCCTTTCCAGCTGTGTCCTGGTTGCGATATGGAGGCCCGCCGCTACACCGCTGGTCTAGGGGCCGGCTACACCGCTGGTCTAGGGGCCGGCAAGCTGGTTGCAGAACGCAGCTTAGGTGCTCACCCGAGGGCGGGGATGCCCCACAGAGCCTGTGCCTTTCCAGCTGTGTCCTGGTTGCAATATGGAGGCCCGCCGCTACACCGCTGGTCCAGGGGCCGGCGAGCTGGTTGCAGAAGCAGCCTTGGTGCTCACCAGAGGGCTCGGGGATGTCCCACAGAGCCTAGGCGGGACTCTGCCTGCTTGGCTCCGAGACCCTAGCAGATACCCCCGTGAGTGTAGCCCTGGAAGGGATGTTTACCTGGGCCTTTCCAGCTGTGTCCTGGTTGCAATATGGAGGCCCGCCGCTACACCGCTGGTCTAGGGGCCGGCGAGCTGGTTGCAGAACGCAGCTTAGGTGCTCACCAGAGGGCGGGGATGTCCCACAGAGCCTGTGCCTTTCCAGCTGTGTCCTGGTTGCGATATGGAGGCCCGCCGCTACACCGCTGGTCTAGGGGCCGGCTACACCGCTGGTCTAGGGGCCGGCGAGCTGGTTGCAGAACGCAGCTTAGGTGCTCACCAGAGGGCGGGGATGCCCCACAGAGCCTGTGCCTTTCCAGCTGTGTCCTGGTTGCAATATGGAGGCCCACCGCTACACCGCTGGTCCAGGGGCCGGCGAGCTGGTTGCAGAAGCAGCCTTGGTGCTCACCAGAGGGCTCGGGGATGTCCCACAGAGCCTAGGCGGGACTCCGCCTGCTTGGCTCCGAGACCCTAGCAGATACCCCCGTGAGTGTAGCCCTGGAAGGGATGTTTACCTGGGCCTTTCCAGCTGTGTCCTGGTTGCAATATGGAGGCCCGCCGCTACACCGCTGGTCTAGGGGCCGGCGAGCTGGTTGCAGAACGCAGCTTAGGTGCTCACCAGAGGGCGGGGATGTCCCACAGAGCCTGTGCCTTTCCAGCTGTGTCCTGGTTGCGATATGGAGGCCCGCCGCTACACCGCTGGTCTAGGGGCCGGCTACACCGCTGGTCTAGGGGCCGGCAAGCTGGTTGCAGAACGCAGCTTAGGTCTAGTTATTGTTCTTATATAATTCCAATGCATACATATTCTCAAAATGAAATTTAAACATTGGCCAATGCAGTCTTTGACCTTGGAGATTAGATCAAGGAATAATGTATATGTCTTCATACTGGAAATACTTTTATAAATGAAGACTTTATACATTAGGAATAACATGTGAACATCAATAATGTGAATAGTCACTAAGTCTCAGATAACAGCGAGCTAAGTAGGAGCAGGGATATAGTGACTGGGGAAGGATAGAAAACATCTAATATAAATTTAACTTTGGACAAGAAGATGTCTACATTTTACTTTCTGGCTTTTTAAAGACATGACCATACTTTCATAGTAATTCATGAAAGAGTTAGATATTTTCTACCCAGGGGTTCTTACAGAATCCTGCATTGGGTTTGAAACTTAGTAGATAGTTAAAGAGTGTTGCTTGGGCCAGACATGTTGGCAATGCCTATCATTCCATTGCTCAGAGAGCTGACACAGGAGTATTGCTGAACTAGAAGGTAGACCACACAGCAAGAATCCATCTCAAATTGACAAAAAAATAAGCATAATGACCCATTTACCACAATTATTGCTATTATACATATTATTATTATTCAGATTATTATTATCATAATAATTCTTCAAGTCAAATATTCCTGTTGTATCAATATCATTTCAGAGTAGTTTAATCACTGAATGAAAATATGAATGCTTAATTAAAGATTCACTGCTCAGGAACATATTCCAACTCTCCATTGTGCATTATACAGAAGAAATAAAACCTTTCATTTTAACAGAATTAAATTATTTGACATGATGTTATACAATAATGATTACAAATTACTTGCTTATGTCAGAAGGAAAAAAATAAGACTATTTGCAACATCTGTTTTCTGGTATTTCGGCACCTTTTGTTAAGGTTGTGTAAAAGAGCTTTTCATTTTCCAACAATGAATGAAAGGTAGCTAACTAAAAAAGGAAATGCTTCCAGCACATGATTTCATGGTGGCCCTGGAGAGCACTAGACTGACTGTGCCGGATAATCTGTAAAAAAGCAGAGGGGGTGGGGCACTGGAGAAAGGGGCCAAGGGGCTATAGGGCCATGTGAATCCATGTGGAAAAATGATCAGTGCTGGAGAAGGTTAAATTTTCTGTCCCTGAAGTCTTGCTGTTGTGGCTACAGCCCAAGAAAGTTAATGAAAGAAAGGGGCCCTGACAACTCCCGCTGCTTGCACAGGAGCTCACCACCTCATTACTGGCCAGATTCTTACAACCCAAAGAATAGACTACTTCTGCCAAGAAAAAGAGTAGGAGTTGGGATGAGAGTCATCCAAGCGAAGCACTGCTGATACTGGGTGAGGATCAAAGTGATATCAAACAAAAGAGAATTGGACATGAAGCAGCTGACCCAAGAATTATGACCATAGACTAGACAACGTTCCAAAGCTAGGCTGGAGAGAGGGAAAGGACAGTTAAATGCCGTAGTCCTCTCTGACATAGG
This sequence comes from Apodemus agrarius, assembly GCA_964023405.1. NCBI lineage: Eukaryota > Metazoa > Chordata > Mammalia > Rodentia > Muridae > Apodemus > Apodemus agrarius. Next base: position 94,803,098 of record OZ030012.1, on the reverse strand, counting down.
AACATAGGGAACAAGTAAATGAAGTGACACCATCTGCTCGCTTTCCCAGAAGAGAATGTTTCGACACCACATGGTTAGCAAGGCAAACATTTCCAGAAGCATTACTCTAATTACCAATGATTAGAAATGGTCCCTAGAAGTCAAAACCTAACTCACCGTAAGCCTGATTAACAAGCGTTTTCTGCACATCCCACAGCATTTTGAGCTGACTTCGGAAGTACTGGCTAGAGACGGTTTCTGTGGTTTTCAAATGGGTCTCTTAAAGATAATAGGCTGCTAGACTTTTCCTCTCTGTTTCTCTAAGCATACAAATCCATGATGTGTTTCTTCCTAAAGCACAATAGACAATCCTTTTAGAACTGGCAAATACATTTGTGTTGTTTCAGCACAGGTCAACAGTAATTAAATATTAACTTTTAATATAATTTATTGTGATATATTTCAGACAGTTACATTTCTTCATATACATATGTATATGAAGAATATATAATATATAGAATATATTCTTCACATATATATAAAAATTATACATAATATATAATATAATATAATATAATATAGTTCATAGTATATTATAATCTGTTTAAGGACTAAATTACCATGATGCCTAATTGAAAACTAAGAGAACTATAGCAACCTAAACTAGTATCCACTGGTAGTAGGGAGGAATTAAAAAAGCTGTCCAGGATTATCTATGAAATTTGAAGCCTAGCCTTTCTATGTCCCTATGACTTATATAATTACATGTGTAGTGACCTATGTAATTACAATAAGTGAATATGTAATTATAATTGTGCATATACACAACAAAAACTATTATACATGAGAGTCAAAATATACCTAAAGACCACATTATAATATCACCAATAAATCTTGGAGGACTACTCATAGATTAGACAAGTAAAATATGTTTTATTCTCATAATACAATATTCTATGGCCTGGCAATCTCTAGCTCATAAATTATAGCTTAAAGTCTACAACTAATTTAATATATTTGGTTTATTAAAATTAAGACATATTTATATTTGTCTGTAGTTGCTTTCATATTAGATTGCTAAGGTCAGAGTTGAATAAAAGAATCATAGCTGAGTATTCCATTGTGCAAATGAACCACATACTCTGTTTCCATTCTTCTGTTGTGGGACATCTAGGTTATTTCCAGCTTCTGGCTATCAAAAATATGGCCACTATGAAACACATGCTCCTGTGGTATGCTGGGGCATCTTTTGGGTGTAGTCCCAATAGTGGTATAGCTGTGTCTTCAGGTAGATCTAGTTCCAATTTTCTGAGGAACCTCCAGATTTATTTCTAGAGTAGTTGTACCAGTTTGCAATCCTACCATCAATGGTGGAGTGTTCCGTTTCTCCACCTCCTTGCAACATGTGTTGTCACCTGAGTGATCTTAGCCATTCTGATTGGTGTAAAGCAGAATCTCAGGGTCATTTTGATTTGCATTTCTCAAGTTTAGAGGTCAGGTAGGGTGGGGGTAGGGGGTGGGGACATCCTCGTGGAGACTAGGCTGGGGAGGAGGTATGGGATGTGGAACAGTCAGAGGGTTGACAGGGGGCAGAGAATAAAATATGGGGTGTAAACATAAATAAAAAATAAAATAAATGAACAAATAAGAAATAAATCATAGATTCGAAATATTAAATACTTATCGACCCTTCATTCCTGGGATGATGCCTACTTGATCCTGGTGAAGAATGTTTTTGATGTGTTCTTGCATTTGGTTTGCTTGGATTTTATTGAGTATTTTTGCTTCAATATTCATAAGCAAAACTAGTCTGATGTTCCCTTTCTTTGTTGGGTCTTTGTGTGGTTTAGATATCAGAGTAACTGTGGCTTCATAGAATAAATTGGGTAGTGCTTCTTCTGTTTCTATTGTATGAAATAGTTTAATGAGTGTTGGTATTGGTTCTTCATTGAAGGTCTGGTAGAATTCTGCACTAAAGCCACTAAAGCCATCTGGACCTTTTTTATTTTTTATTTATTTATTTATTTATTTATTTATTTATTTATTTATTTATTTATTGGTTGGGAGGATTTTAATGATGTCTATTTCCTTAGGGGTTATGGGACTGTTTAGATAGTTTACCTGCTCTTGGTTTAACTTATGTATGTGGTATCTGTCTCAGAAGTCATTTGTTTCATCTAGATTTTCCAGTCTTGTTGAGTAAAGGATTTTGTAATAAGATCTGATAATTTTTTTTTAATTTCTTCAGCTTCTGTTGTTATGTCTCCATTTTTATTCATGATTTGTTAATTTGGATACTGTCTCTGTGTCCTTTAGTTAGTTTGGCTAAGGGTTTATCTATCTTGTTGATTTTCTCAAAGAACCAGATTTTTGGCTTTATTGTTTCTTTGTATCATTATCTTTGCTTCTCACTGGTTGATTTCATCCCTGAGTTTGATTTTTTCTGATGTCTAGTTCTCCTGTGTGTGTTTGCTTCTTTTTGTTCTAGGATTTTCAGGTGTGCTATTAAATTGCTAGCATAAGATCCCTCCAGTTTCTGTATGAGGGCGCTTAGTGCTACAGATTTTCCTGCTAATAGCACTGCTTTCATTGTGTCCCATAAATTTGGATATGCTGTGTTTTCATTGAATTCTAGAAAGTTTTTAATTTCATTCTTTGTTTTCCCTGACCAAGTTATCATTGAGTAGAGATGGGTATGTGGGCTTTCTATTGTTTTTGAAGTCTAATCTTCGTTTGTGGTGTTATGATAGGGAGCATGGGATTATTTCAATCTGTTGAGCCTTGTTTTGTGGCCATTTATATCGTCGATTTTGGAGAAGGTCCTCTGAAGAGATGCTTGTGTAAAGAATGTTCCCATTTAGGCCTGGGTCCCTAGTGTTTCCCAGCTGCGTTCTTGGGATGATTGTATCGTCTGCACTCATGATGCCCTCAGCTGTGCTTCATAATAGTAATTATATAGTTATTAATACAACATAGAGTAAAGAGCTTCCGAACATCCTAAAACTTGAAATCAAGTATACCTAGATTTCTAGTCCAGATAAGAGTCTATATTGGTAGATGTGTTAAAGGAACTTTTGTATTTTTAATATCCTAGGACAGACAGAATCATGGATCATGTGAGAAAAGAAGCTTCAAGGATGATAAATTCCATCCTTATGTACTCATTTTCCTGAACTTAGACTAAGATGAAATAATGTATATAACAGACTCTGTGCAACATGAGGGAAATGTGTGATTAAAAAACTTCAGCACTCGAATTGTTTTCAAATTGAAATATAAATTAATCAGACCTATAAAGCACACTGTTAATTATCCCTATTGTGACCTATGTCCTAGTAAAGAATATTTTGCAGAAACCTCGCACAAGGGGATCATATTGGGGATGCATTAAAAGTTAGGATCTCTAAGCTTCTATTCTTCGAAATCCAATGTTTATTTTTGTTTCATAGTCTGTTACCTCTATTCATGAAATGATGAACCAAGACTTGGATATAATTACTGTTTCCTAAAATGCATCAAGTTAAGTTTGAAAGTATCTGCCATTTCTTTCCCCAAAGGCACTGAAAAGAATAAAATTTTAATAAGACTAAAACTAAAAGATGTTGAGCAGACCACTAAGATATATGCAAGAATTGTAGTTCCCTTTAAAGAGAAAATGAATTGGCTGTAATACACCAGATATATGAACATAAGGCTGATTACTCTCCAGGCTGTGAGAAGGTCCTAAGGGAAGGCCCCCTCTTTCCCTGTCCCATATATCAGGAGAATCTTTTGCCTACCTCTGCACTCAGCAGGGACCTCACTTGCTCATCTCCCTGCTAGCCTCCATCATTTCTCAGGAAAGCACAAGAAGACATTGTAAAGGACAGTCATCTATTAGCTGTCACAGATTCTTAGTTATTGATGTTTTATTTTGTACATGCATAATTTTAACAATATGTGGTTCCAAGTTTTTAAAATGTCCATTACAAAGTAAACTTTACCAGTGATCATTCAAATAAAAATCATAATCACAATTTCTTATTTACAATTTTTTGATCCAGTCTTGACATCTACGACATCTTATTCACCTTGGGTTTCATTTCTATTCACTTGCCCAGGGTGGGAATGAAGTAAGGAGAATATAGGTGGCTAATTCTATTGCCTGGTATGGATGAAGACACTCATTTTCTGACTGCATGTGCAGATTGGCTTATAGGGAAAACCATCACGGAAAGGGAGGATTGTCTGAAAGCCACTGAGCTTGGGTTTCAAAACTGACAGAAGGAGACAGAATGTGAGCGAATGGAGAAGTAAACCGATAGAAACTGTGGTGATGATGAGACAGGAGACTGTTCAACACACAGAGCACTTGGGGTAGAATGAGACGGAAGCCTGGCTTTATCTACAGCTTTCGAATGCCGTATGTGAAGTCCAGAAGTGAGCTGGTTTATGATGGGTGAGATCATCATGAAATGAATAAGCTGTAGTAGTTCCTTTCCAAGATAAAGCAAAGAGAAGATTTGAAGAATCCCAATCTTTTCTATGCCTAGTCTGGCCCGTGGATTCACAGCCATCCAGAGAGTGTGGAAAATACTCCTGTGGAAATACTAGTGTGGAAAAAGGAACACGGGGAGAGAGGAAACTGGAGAGGGAGGTATAGCAAAGATGTTATGAAAATATCTTTAAGCTTGAAATTAAACCTATGATGGAGCTGTTGACTAATTCTATTGCCTGGTATGGATGAAGACACTCATTTTCTGACTGCATGTGCAGATTGGCTTATAGGGAAAACCATCATGGAAAGGGAGGATTGTCTGAAAGCCACTGAGCTCAAGCCACCACGGTTGGAGATTTGTGTATCAGACAACAGTTTAAACGACTGGAGTTTCTTTATAAGAATTCCACTACATACCAGAAACTTCACAGCTATATTTTGTCAGTATTGAAAGAAAAAGGAATTATTAAGCAGAAACAAAATACATTAGATACATTTTTAATTGACTACATGTCCCAAATGACATGTTTCATTTAAGTGGTTTGCAAAATATTTATCATTTCCTGTAACAATATCAAATATCAGAATATTAATTCACATAATTATTTTTTGCAGAAATATCACTGGACTTTAGGTCTTAGTTATATTTTGGAAAACACATTTTTTTTTTCTTAGCAACAACAGCAAGAAAAGAAAATAAGTGCCCGGCAGTGGTGGTGTACGCCTTTAATCCCAGCACTTGGGAGGCAGAGGCAGGTGGATTTCTGAGTTCGAGGCCAGCCTGGTCTACAAAGTGAGTTCCAGGACATCCATGGCTACACAGGGAAACCCTGTCTTGAAAAAAAAACCAAAAAGAAAGAAAGAAAGAAAGAAAGAAAGAAAGAAAGAAAGAAAAGAAGGAAAGAAAAACATACTGTTCAAATCTAGAAACAAACAAGCATCATATAAGTCATAATTTATGTTTCCATACGTTTGGACCTTTAAATGCTCTTTTTTAGACTTTAAAATATAAAACATAGTATTTTAGAGGTTCTGATATTTAAAATATTTTCCCTTTTCATGTCTATTAATTTTTCCAAACATAGTATTTTATCAAATTTGAATTAACATAAAAATTTAAGGAATCTCTATGGTCTAGAGAAATGGCTTACTAGATAAGAGACCTAATTTCTCCTCCAGAGGACCTGGGTTCAATTTAAAGCACTTATACGGTAGCTTGCAATCATTTGTAATTCCAGCTGCAGGATATTGAATGCACTCTTCTGCCATCCATGGGTATTACACGCACATGTGGTACATAAACAATATGCATCAAAACATCAATACACAAAAAATAAGAAAATAAATTAGAAAAATGAAAGAAAATTTAAAAAAAATCTATAGCAAATATTTTAGGCCCCGAATGGTACAGAAGTAAAGAAGAGTGCTACCATTCCAAAGCTAAGTTTACTCTTCTCAGCTCTCACTCTGTCTTTTGCCAGTTGAATAAAGGAATGAGGCTTTTAGCAGTGTTTTCTGCAACCATATTCTTACACTCTCAAGGAGCCAATTATGACACAATATGGAAGTGTACCAAAGCACCACAGTGAGAAAAATTTGGGAAAATAAAAACTAGACTATTTTTGGAAGAGTTGGGATAAAGAAATGAAAGGTTCTTTTGCTCTAATTTACCAAAAAAAAAAAAAAAAAAGGCATGCAAGATGAGTAAAATGCCTCCTGGTGACTGCAAATGAAAATCAAGAGAACAAATCATTTATACCCAAAAGACAAAAATAAGTGCGAACTGCAAGACAACCACAGACTCAACCATAAAGAACTTTATTTTATCTGTTGTTTTGTATCAGATCTTTATCACCTGTCTGTTTTATGCTCTTCATACATTTTGATTTTGAAGTAAGAGAAATTAGGAGAACATTTAGCTATAGGGAAAGCACTAGAAAATTTTGGAAAGCTTCACTTAAAAAGAGAAATGGCAACTAAAGATACTTCCAGACTGGATGATGTCTTGGAAGCTTCTCTTAGGGGAGAAGGTTTTCTTCAGATGAAGCTCAGCCTCCATTGGTGCTCTGTCAACAGTGGTGGTAAAGCTCACTGGATTTCTCTGAAGAAACACAGCTGGGACGTGTTCCTAGCAAAATGCAGTATGCTCTCTAAAAGGTGGGGGTCCCTCCAAAGGGGATTATTTCCTGCCAAAAAGCTCATTTGTATGAGCTTCGCCCCCTCCCATGCTCCCCAGCAACTCTCCCCTTGGCTTGGCACCATACAGAAAGATCACATGACTTTTTGGACTGACTGACTGAGTTTACTGAACATACAGCCTTGGCAGTGGTAGTTACCCTGGCAGTGGCAGAAGCCAGGAAACATATACCAGTAAATGGGTCTCAATTTGATCACTGCACATAGAGTTTGCTTGATTTATCCCATAGTACACCAAGCATGATGTAGCAGCCAGATTCTGATCTCAGATGCTATACTCAACAGAAGGGCTAACATTGAACTTTGGTTATATTGCCAGCATGTACTCTTCTAGGGGATTCTTTTCCTGTCGTGCTATTTTCTGTTACTGTTGTTCCCCTATAGGGTTCACTGGTAAGATTGAACAACATTGTAAGTGTTCAATTATCAGCAACTTAGAACAATAAAGATGTTTCTGTTGGAATCACAAACTCTAACTAAATATTTAAAAGAAAAATTTTAAAAAATCATTATTCTGCAAGATACTAAAATGATTATTTTGTTTCCCTATTTATCTTATTTTTTAAAATAACACCTCATCTTCTTTATTTCAGTTAATTTTCTGCATAATAATTTTCTGAGAACATGGTGCATACTCTAGAGCTGCAATCTTTGATACTGTTCTGTCTCATCATACGCCCATGTGTTAAATATTTATCTCATTCCCCAGAATCTGTTATATTTGCCGTCATTGATACCCCGTAGGTCTGTACTCTAAAAATTTGAAATGTGTCATTATGAATATTTCTTAATTTGTAGAAAATTGAAAGTATAGAGAATAGTAGCTACCCTCAGTGATAACACTGTCATAAATGATGATAAACGAATGCTACAATCATGTAACTACTCAAAAATAACATGATCAAGGCAGCAAAACAAAAAAGACAATTTCTAAACAATAGCGCAACTCGCTAAGGATGAACTAGAAATGGGGAAGGTAAAGATGATACATGACTTGAGAAGGTCATAACATTGCATCCTAACCAGAGAAAGCCAGAGGGTTAGAGGGGTGTAAACAGATAATTTTAATATGGCCATCTGTTTTGTAATTTAATATATGTAAAATGATTTTCAGTTTGTTCTGGGAATAGTTTATAAAAGGTTTATACATTCTACTTCTTGATGGAATATTTCTAAGGATTAACCTTACTAAGCACCTATTGTATGTTTCAACTCTCTATAGTGTCAATCTTAATATATCCAGGTATAAATGTGCACTTTTTAAGTTTCCATTAGCCTCCTTGATTTCTGGCTGTAACTACTGAAACACAGGTTAAAGCAAAAAAAAAAAAGTTCATATTTACACCTAACATACAGTTGTGCATTTTTGGATGTGCCTATTTATCTAACACTTCAGCTAGGGATTATTTAATAAGGCATAATTCTATATGTTTCTATTAGGGCATTTTATAAATTTGATTAAAGACAATCATTTTTAAGGCCACATTAGATATTATGGGTGTGCCTTATTCAAATTGTTGAAAGATTTTAACATCAGTACCAAGCTTATGTGAAGAGAAAGGAGTCGCATCTATGACCAAGAATTTTGGGATCTGGCAATGAGAAGACACCAGAGGCATTCTTAGAAACATAATTCTTTTGAAAATACCACTATTTCCTTGAACATATATGTCAGTAACTCTCTTATTAATGAATCATAGGAAATGAGAAGTCTGGAAAAGAGTACCTAGCTCATTTTAGAGAAAAATTAAAATTTCATGAACAGATTCTTTAAGTACATATATGCATATTAAGGTGTCCCTGGTGAGGCTCAGGAGGAAATGAGGAGCGTTCTCTTAGATACTGGAGGAAAAGGAAAAAAAATCTTAATGGAATTGTATCCTAAAGTTAAGTGGAAAGTAGACTGGAAGCCATGAAATCAGACATTCAACTAATGAGATTTATAAGCCCAGTGAAGCCTTGACCTTGCTTATTCTCATGTTTGTAGAAGATCCTGTGAGAGGATGTGAAAAGAACAGAGTCTTAATATCAGTGTCTGCCTTTTGACATACATAGAAGTAAAATAATTAAACTGTAAGATATGGAAAGGAGTTTACAATGACTCAGAATGGATGGTCAAAGACTTGGCTTGAGAATCTTTGACTATAATGGAAGGTCAAAGAGGTGGCTTGAGAAAAACTTAAGAAGTAATATGATTTTCAATTTTGTGACTGTGAGGTGTTGAAGAAACACCTTTGAATGGGCAAAACAAATCAAGACATTTCCTATCTGAATGCTTACCAAAGGTGACCTGGACAAAAAGATACTGTAGTAGTTGATTGAACCAGGTAGCCTCTATGGGTACCAATTTAGCCTTCCACGTAATCAGTCATGACTACAAGGCTAAGAACGTAGGTATGGGCTCAACAACAAAGATTTATATTTATCAAAGCTTGCCTCCTGTGGTCGATTTTAATTACTGTGTCAGCCAGCATATGAGACAAAGTTGGGATACTCAATATGGATACTTGAGTGATCAACCAGCAAACCAATTCTATTGAACTCCTTCTAAGAGAGGGCCAATAGATAAAAAGAGTTAGAGCTTTGTGCTTGCTCGGACAGACATTTGTTCTGGGTATCTGTCATATTCTTCTACCAAACTGCTATCCATTAACATACAGGCCATTATACCACTACTTTTTTAAATTTGTGTATGACTGATTTGCATCAGATAGCTTCACTGCAAGTAGAGTCTAACTGTGAGACCAGATCAGGGCTGCATTCTCCTTTCACCAACATGCTCTAGCAGATGGTTTGATAGATAATGTTATGGTGACCTTGGTACATTGGCTAAAAGCAAAGTTCATACATCTGTTTTTGCCTTATAAAATGTGACAAAAACAGTTGTCCTTTTCTCAGAATATCTACATGTTAAGATATCAATAAAATAAAAAGAATTTATTCAAAGACTTGGCATCCTTATGTAAAGAAAATGTTTTTTTTTTTAAAGCTATAGCTGGCATAGACTTAATTATATTAGGCAAAACACATGACTTTTGCTTTTCCATATGTGTGTGTGTGTGTGTGTGTGTGTGTGTGTGTGTGTGTTGTTGATTGAGAAATCAGAGGTCAATATTTAATGATGTTTCTCTGAAACTGAAGCTGTCTACTTTCTTTTGTTTGTTCGTTCCAGACAGGGTTACTTGTTGGCCTAAGCTTGACTTAGGCATCCACCCGTCCCTGCTTCCCCAGTGGTGGTTTTAGAAGTGTGTGCCAGCACTTCTAGGAATTTTTATGTGGCTTTTGGGGATCAAACTTGGGTTTTCATGCTTGTAGAACAACCATCTTACCAGTGCAACTCTTTCCACAGCCTCAAATTTGTATCATTTTTATTTGCAGATTAAGTAAGATTTTAAAAGATACATTCCAAGGGTACAGATGTAGAGTTGAAAAGAGATTGACTATTACTGTGGCTGTGATGTGATTATTTGCCTGATTTACTGTCCCTCTTCTATCCATGTATGATGGACTAAAATCTATGTATAAAGTATTAACTATGAGATTAATAGCATATGTAAAATTATTTATATCTGCATGAATGGTTCTATATTGTAATCTAGGGCATGTAATTTTATTGTGGAAAAGGTATTACCAGTCTCATCCTGTTATGTTAAATATATAACAACCAAGACTCAGCAAGCAGACTTGTTAGTGTCATGAGCGAGGTCAATTAGAAGAACTAATAGAAATAATGTCCATTTATCTTTTATTCAATGTCAAGCTCAGATTCTATATTGAGTCTTTCATTCTTCCTCGTGTTGATTCATATTGGTACCACATAGGAAAAATGGTTTCAAACTGTAAATCTACTATTAATATTTTTTTTACCTCACTGGTATATTGTTTTCCTTATCTTAAAAATGGTAATAATAAACACTGTCCGTACCATGAAGTTATTTTGATCAGTTGATATATGAACTAGTTAGTTCATTTAATTTATTTAGAATTAAATTCATTTAATTATTATAACTTATTATTTCATTTGTCCATTATGTCCTACAAGATATAAAAGGGGTGCAGAATAGATGATTGCCTGCGTGAGTCTTTCTTGATATTATAAAGATTTTGTTTTACAGTTGGTAGTGGGCATGAAATACTGAGCAATGCAGGGAGAGTGTAAGCAGTCCTGTGGCCTGCACAGCTAACCTGGACAGAAAGGAAAGACAACCATGACCTTTATCTCGACTGTATGTAGAGTAACGGTGGTGACACTCACCTTCTTAGCAAGGGAAAGTATTTGTGACTATTTCACTGTTTCATGAGGTGACACTTCAGAAAGCTCTGAAGCAAACTAATGTCCAGAAATAGATGCTGATGTCAAACTTGAAGTTGCTTCTCCAATGACAGTTAGGTTGATAACATACAAATTGCATCCCACAGTCTCTCTCCATAGCGGGACTATAAGAAGACTGTCAACATAAAACCCCGCATAAGTGTTCAAACTGGAGAAGAGTAAATACTTCTTCCTTAAGTGGCTGGATCAAGGCATGACAAGCGGATAGATAGAGGTATCTAGCTATACAACCTCAGCCTCTCCATGTAGAAAGAAGCAAGGCCCCTGAGTCACCGCATAACATTCAAGCACTCCAAAGAATGTTTGATGAAAAGAGAGACATGTGTTCAGAGAACCCAGACTAAAACCTCTCAATGGTTTCAGCGAGTTTTTGAGATCAATCAAGAGGTAAATGTCTGTAAACTGCTAAACTCTGTGGCAGAACCTTTCTCTAGTCGCATTGCCACTAGGATGCTGTTTGAATGGGTGAGGCAACAGTAGCTTTCGAACACTCAGTATGTTTTAGGTGTGTGAGAGTTGCATCAGAGAGCGACAAAATGAAGCTTAGGAATTAACTGTTTATAGGGCTGAGCACTAAAAAAAAAAAAAAATTGTTTGGCTACATAACATATTTCCTTTCCACAGGAGGTAGTTATGACAAATTAGAAGTCTGAAAATTTTCTGATGGTGTAAAGGCACAGCTGTCACTGGGGAGGCGCTGATCAGATTTCATAACGGCGTGGTCCCGTGGCGCCGCAGAGAGCACCATATGCTCCCCCAAATGCTCCAACTAAAGCCACCAAAAAAAAAAAAATTCCAACCTAAGTTTCACTTGTAAAAAATAAAACTCTTCTTAGATGGATTTATCATTTTGCGTCTACAAAGAGAGAAAGTCTTGTTAACTGGTTAGATTTAAAAAAAAAAAAAGCCTAATCTGTTTAAGAACAATTTTTCTGCGGCTTGTTATGGCCGCTTTGTGATAAAGAACGAATGGTCTATTTGGCAACTCCCCAGAGTTTACTGCATTTCTACCTGAAGGTGGACTTTTAAATGGATATACAGTGAATAACTAACGTCTTCAGGAGCAGCTATTTCTTAATGGGAGCAATTGTATTAAACACTGTTCTGTCACCCCACAAAAATCATGTTTGCTAAATTGCTAAGCACTGTGTGCAGAAATACTCTGCGTTCATTTCAAAGATGCCGATCTGAGCCTTACCTGGTTGCATATGGACTGTGGATTGACTCTTGAGTGGTTAGGTCCTTAGACACATATAGTCCTCATAAGCAATTTGCTTAGAAGCTTATGTGACATCTGAAGATGACAACTGTTTCAAATTGACAGCCCTAGTTCTTAAAGCTAAAGAGAAGATACAGTAATCTTTCACTTATTGTATTTATGTTTTGCAGCAAGAAAAGTTTTATGTATTATAATATCATTTTGCATCTCATTATGTTAATCATAGCACAAAAATGTTCCCATGAAAATCTTAAATATTGAAAATGTAAGCAGTGTCCCAAATATTTATGAAAAATTGCTTCATGCTTGACAAAGCACCTAGATTTCTAATTTTATGATACTCGTCTTTTTAACTAGTTTAGATATTTTTATTAAAGTACAAATAAGCCTATTTCACACTTGTTGAAAATATAAAGCTAAACTAGTAGTGCTTTAGGTTCCCCAAATATTTAATATTTTAAATATAAAGAGATTTTTTTATTAATTCTGAGTCATGTAAAGCATGCATTAGCTACTTTGTTCCTTATATCCTTAAATGAATACAACATATAAAAATATTATGTTTTATTAATTACCCTTGTGTTTATAGTTTTCTGAAAGGAGAAAAAATAGTTTTCTAGTATGGAACAAAGATTTTGGAAATATCTGTTTTATTGTGCATAAGAAATGCCCTGTGAAGAAAATGATTTCTTAAATCCTGTGATGAATTACAGGGCACCTTTAACTTTACATTTCACCTTGCAATACACACAAAATGTTTAATTACTGGAGGATTAATGGAGGTGGTTTATAATTAAGCTGAAGTATGAACTGATGTCATCGACCCAGTGTGATGACATACATTTTCTGCCAAAGCACCTGTTGTTTTGGAAGGAAGCAGCTGATATCATTATCTGCGCAGCTAGATAGCCCATTTCCTGCTGCTTAAAAAATTATCCTAAGGGCTACCTAAGTTGGATTAATTCAGCGTTTATGCTTCCATACCCAGAAAAGAACAGAATAGAGAAAAACAACACCATCACAATCAAAGAAAGAGAAAGTGAAAGGCATGCTGGGAGCGGAGCAGAGGGAGGGAACAGTGAACCCCACCTTCTGTGCCTGAATAACTCCGGATGCCTTCCCTGATTCTCTAAGAGGATGCAAAGCAGGAAGACAATGGAACTTCCTGTTTTACTTTATTAACATGAATGAGTAAGTGGACTGTTACAATATGAGGTGGGAACAATATGGGCGGTTTTACATTTTCATTCAGGATATAATACTGTATTTATAAATACTAATGAAAGTCCTCTCATTTAAATATTCAATGTATACAGAATAAACAAACTACTGCCCAAAGATAAGTGCAAATATTTTATTTTTCTCACATAGATGAGAGATTCCTACTTCTCACTCTCCTTCATTCGCTCTGGTTTTGGTTTACCAGTTATCTATTGTATTTTTTGCTATATGATGCTTAGCAACTAGGGTGATGGTCTATATCTATGAGGTATAGGCCCGTATTCAATGTGAATATGTCAACCATTTACTTGATCTATCATTAGTGCCATTTGAAACTTATAAAGAAAGTCCCCAAACCTAACAGCATAGGACCACACTACCAGTACAATGCTCCAAGCACACACTGAGGAGAATCCATCCCCATGTATGCTAACCAGGCACATTGTGTTCATTGCAGCTGTCTGCTAGGTGCTCCCTGCAATACATTTCCCTAAACCTAGTTCTAGTTTCTTTCCCATTGTAATTTACTGTCCTAATGAATATTAGCAATCTGTCCAAATTTAGTCTCTATTTCCCCACACAGTATTCACCGACCCTTGCTTTTCTCTCTACCCTCCAAGAACAAACATGATTGCTTGTGGAGCTGTATTTTATTCCTGCAAAAGACTCATGACATGTTGTTGCTCTGCTAAGATAGAATGAAGATGGGCAATTTGGGATCTATAGAGTTAAAATAACTTTGCTGTTGTCACATGATCAGCAAATGATTCAGGTGAGAGCTAACCTCCATCTACCGTCCATCAAGATATGTCCAGTATCTTAATCACCATGCATTTTCATTTAGCTAACTTTCTTGTGTTCTTTTGTTCCATTTCCTTTTCTGAAAGCTAACCTTTCCAAGGGCCAGACTTCCTTACAGAAGATGCACTGCGTTTTGGAGGTGAGTATTGTTCTCACCTCCAACATTCTTAATCCATAAAAGATCCTGACTGTAGCCACTCAGTATATTTTAGGCCCATGACCTATGCCGTAATTCATCTCAATCATAACTTGAGCTTTGTCATCATGGTTAGCACATGGTGTACAGAGTCCTGAAATACCCGTTGGTAATAAAATATTCTTCAAAAATAAAAGTTTTGTTCCCATACACTATTGACCTTATTCTTATCTCCTCATGCCCTGTAGCCTCTCCATCTTTCAGAATGATTTAAAATTAGTCCAGTTCTTAGATCACTGCCCTCTCTATTCAGCATGATCTTTGTGGTCATCAAAACTGAATATTCTCCTCTTGATACCCCAGGCTTCCTTTTTCTCGTGATTTGCCTCATAATAAATTTGAACTTATTTTCTTATTTTGGGTACTTCCATCGGGACAGAAAATACCTGAAAGTGATGATATCTGAGTCAGTTGTTTAAAGGTTCAATGACACACTCATATTTTAATAGTACCTGTGTTTAATGTGTATGCAGGCCACTTCTAGTCTAAAGAGGTCAAGGGAGAGAATAATCAGAACATATTATACAAATGTATGAAACTGTTAATTAAATTATAGATAAGTATGTATTCAATAAAAATTTTATGTTTAAAGGATACGACAATCATTTGAGACTCAAATATATAGGAAAAGGTAGAAAATGTTAAAAATGTACAAAATATGACTATAATATCACAAATATATTTATATCTCCAGAATATTATAGAAGTTAAATATATTATATTTAACCATATATATTTATTAATATGTAAAATCATATATAAAACATATAACAACATGTATTTATTAGTCATAGTCTCTAATTCTCCACCAATTTTCCAATGTGTCACAAAAACAAATATTTGTAAATGCAATTTGTCTTCTTTTCTCCTAAAAAGTATAACTTTTACCCGAAACTATAAAAAAAAATAGCAGGACTGGGATGGTACATACCTTTAATCCCAGCACTTGGGCAGCAGAGTCAGGCCAAACAACATGAGTTGGCCAGCCTGGTCTACAGAGTGAGTTTCAGTACAGCCAGGGATTCACAGAGAAACCCTGTCTCAAAAAAATGTATTTTGTAAGCTCTTCAGTATAGAGAGATGATTCTCATTCTCATATTGTTCCTCAAATTCTCTGCTTTTTGAGTTGTGCACATTTATACATTTCTGCCTTTTGTAACTTCCCTTGAACCTTTCCAAAGTGACTATACTAGCTATTCACACTTGCTTCATTATTCGAAGTAACACACATAATTGTCGAACAAATAACACCATTCAAAGGCATGTCACACTCATCACATATCACTGGTGTCACAGTGCAAGGAGAATGTTGCATCTTATGTCTCAGAAAGAGGGAGAACTGTGTGCAGAGAATTCTTCTCGAAGTGATAATTGGAAGATACTTTCCATTCCAATGTGATGGTGCAAGTGAAAGTAAGAATTTAGAGTCCTCTGCTCAACTCTCTTTACAGTTTTAGCTGGTGAGCACATGAAGGATCACAAGGTGCACTGTATAATCTAGATCTAAGATTATCATATTCACTTCTACTGACTTTTTATTGACACTATTAATATCTGTTATATATAAATAATAAAAATAGAACTAAGGATACTAGTTGCTGTGAATTTCATAAAACATAATAAAATGCATACAACTTTAAGTAAAGACCATTTAAGTGAAGGTAAAGTATTTAGTATTTAGGTAAAGTATTTAGGTAAGGACCATTGTAAGTATTTAGGTAAAGACCATTGTAAGTTATAGCATATGTCCAGGAATAATCTACAACTCAATAGCAATAGCAAAGTATTGTGATCAATCCAAAAGTCATCAACAATTAGAACAAATAAATATAAGAGAATGCTGTGCTATAACTCAAAAGGATTATGTGACTTTTAATGTAACTAATGTCATGATAAAAAATTACAATATATTATGAGAAAAATAAACCCTAGAAATAACAACTGGCTTTAATTGGTTTGTGATTGTGTGTGTGTGTGTGTGTGTGTGTGTGTGTGTGTGTTCACATTATTTTCAGGTCAAATACACAAACTTGGTTGCAATGCATGCTTTCATTGGACAAAATTGACAGAGAAGTATGAATAAAAATTATTATTTTGACCTTTACTCACTTGTAGTATATGAACTGCATATCATGAAAGTATATTTTTAATTCATTAACTTTTAAAAATTTTTTAAGTTTAATGAAAATGTTGACAATAATGCAAGTACCAGAGAATTTGTGTCTTACCAGAAAAATATTGCCTGTCCTTAAAAAAAAAATACTTTTACCAGAACCATAGGGAAACCAAAATGCTTCTTTACTGGCACCTTTGTGGCAGCATCCACCAGTTTCAACTCCATTTCTAATTAATTCCAAGCTTCATTCTAGCCTCTGTGGGCCATATGTGTAGTACATAGATGTATATATGCAGGAAAAACATACAGAAAACCAAATAGGAGATCTAACAAGTGACAGTGAGTTTCTTCAGAGATTGTTGACAGCTAGACCCTATTACCAACTCCAGAAGGAAGGGAGAGAGGAGTGAGACATATCGCTAGAACTCAGGAGCAGAAGAAACCTTAGTCTAGCAGATGAAGCTGACTATGGGAGCTAGCCTTGATAGTCCTGAAATTAAGGTCCAAGTAATAGAAGTAACCCAGCCTGCTCCCTGCGTCTCCTCCTTGCTGACTCCAACAGGATATGAATGTACACACATGTTTGTGGAACAAGATGTCCCAGGATCCTTGTAACTGATACACAAAATGGAAAGGGATCTGCGGAACATTCAGGGACTCTCGTCTCTTTGTTTTATTTACTCAGCTGTGAGTCTCTTTTTTTTGTGTGTGTCCACACATAAAGCATGCAGAAGAGTATTGGTTTGATAGGTGATTAGAAGTCCCTGAAGATGAGAACATTGGCTTTATTTTTCTAACTCAAGTCTGCCATTTGTCACTTAAAAAAAATAATCCTGAAACTTGGAAAGACTCCAGATGTCATAAAATATTAAATTAAAATCTCAGCTGCGTGAGTGGACAACCTTTTTTACTAGTTGGGGACCACAGAAGTCCCCAAGTAATCTTTTAGACAACACTGGCATTGTGACTGCTGCCATTTGCGTGGCAGAACTAGATGGTAAGATTTTCTGATAAAATTTACATGTTTTGGTGTGCTAGCCTTGTCACTGCTGGATTTCACAGCACTAAATGTGTTTTTTTTAAACTGGAGAGAACTGTCATCAATGGTCCTCGGAAGCATACCTGTAGATTATATAGTTAACACAATAAACATTGTATAGCATAGCTCCTACAAATGCTAGAACCAACTGATCTTTGACTGAATTTAAGGTGATGAACTCAATAGTTCAACTAGACTATGGGCTGATAAATTCTGCAAAACAAATTGGTCTGGATTCTTCAGACAAATGTGTGTGGTGAAGCCTCTTAGAAAGAAGTAGATGTTCCTCTGGCTTTGGATAAACCAAAGGCATAGAAAACTCACATTTATAAGTAAACTTAAATTTTATATAAAAGATATAATTTATAGCTGAACATAGTGACTTTGGCTTGCAAAACAATCACTTGGGAAACTGAAATAAAAGGAACATGTATTTGAAGTCAGTCTAAAAGCAAATAGATAATAAATTATTGAATGAATATTTCAAAGTCCATGTTAAGTCCTAACATCTTACAACATCCCCAGTGATTCAAATCAAATATCAATATATGTCAGTAGTGCTCTTTAATGTGTTTAAGACCATTAGCTCTAATTATTTGCATCATGACAACACTTGGGCCATTGTATTAATTCACTTTTCATTATAAACAACTTAAAAACAGGAAGGATATATTTGACTCACATATCAATAGGGTTGTGTTCATGGCTCACTGGTTTCACTGCTTTTAGATCTTTAGCAAGTTAGAAACAACATGGTAGAAAGATATAGTGAAGGGATATTGTTAACCTTCTGGAAGCCGAAAGTACACAGAGAAGCAAGAAGAGACCAGAGGTGTAATACAGCCTTCAATGAAAACACCCAGTGACCTACTTCCTGTTCAAATATGAAATCACAAGTGAATTAGTCAGTCCATTGAATTACCTAATACCCTCATGCCCCAGCCAATTCTCAGTGGTAAAACTATATGGGTAGCTTGCTATCAACACAAGTGCCATTTGGAGGAACAGCCCATATAGAAGAAATAACAACTACCCACACTTCTTTCTTTCTTTTTCCTTTTTAAAGATTTATTTCATTGGTTTTATTTTATCTATATGTGCATGGGCCTGTAAATATACCTGTGCACCGCATGTGTGTTGATGCCCACAGAGGCCAGAAGAGGGCAATAGGACCCCAAATCTAAGTTACATGATGTTATAAGTGGCAAAAGTGACTACTGAGAACTGAACTGAGGGCCTATTTGAAAGGAGCAAGTGCTCTTAACCCTGGTCCATCTCTCTTCAGCCCCTCTTCTTACCAGCAGTGTATATCTGTGGTTACATGGTAGATGTCTTCATCTAGAGAACTGCCAAGTAGCATTAGCTTGGCACATAGTTAGCATGTTTCTTTGCATTATTAATTTCTTTGGTCTCTATTTTATACTTTCCTGATTTTTATTAACAACAGAAAAATCTCCATGCCAAGTAGTTAAAGTGAAACAAATCATATAAACCCTTCTTCTCTATTTCTTCTGACCAATCAACATCAGATATAATCATTTATACTCCTGATTTATCTATCACCAACAAGCAACACCTGGCCATGTCTGCTTCACCATTGTCTTAGAGTTTCTATTGCTGTAATGAAACATCGGGACCAAATGGAGAGCTGCGAACAAGAGGGTATATCCTGATTACACTTCTACTTTTCTGCTCATCATTGAAGATCATCAAGGACAAGGGACTCAAACACTCGTTTCTAACACTCATTCACTTCCTTCTGATTTTATAACTGCACAGATTTTCTCTCTCTCTCTCTGTCTCTCTCTCTGTCTCTCTGTCTCTCTGTCTCTGTCTCTCTCTCTATCTCTCTCTCTCTCTCTCCAGTATTATAAGTTTACTAAGGATGAGAAATGTTTTAATCATTTATAAACAGTGTTATATATATTTTATATTGTTGTAGTTTATTATAAAGCACAACCAAGGTTTAGCCAGCTTATGACTACACTAAAATAACTACTTGGATACATTTAAAAACCTTATACTAGTTCATTCTCCTATCATCTATCCTTCTATCTTTATCAGACCTCAGAATCCTGAGCCAAACAGGTTAGCTTCCTTTCCCCTACTAATCTTCCCTTGAGGATGAACCTTCTCAACCAAGCTAAGATGGACTAAACAGCCTGCTATCCTAGGGGGAGCTCCATTATCCCATTACCTCTCCTCCACCTTCATTGGACCTGTGATTCCTGAACCATACAGATAGCTTTCCTTTCCCTTGCCCATCTTCCTGACTCTCTGAGTTATCTTGGCCAAGCCAAGCTGCCCTGAGCAGCTAGTTACCCAGAGGGACTTCCATTCTCCCACCAACTGTCCACCAATCTTCATCAGAACTGTGACTCCTGAACCATAGAGGTAATGGATACCCCATTAGAGGCCTGCCATACCAGGATGATTGGAGTTCATCCCCATCCTAATACCTACAAAACAAGAACATTTGGGAACCAAAAACTTTATGATGGCTAAAGGTCCTTGAAACAGCAAAATCAAGAAAATCCTGGGCAATATGACACCTCCAAAGCATAGCTCCCACACTACAAGAAGACCTGGATAACCTAACACAATGGAAACAAGAAAATGATCTTAAATCCAATCATATAAAGATTACAGAGGCCTTAAAAAAGGAAATGAATAAATCCTTTAAAGACATACAGGAAAAATACAATGGAACAGATAGAGGTCTTTAAAGATGAAACAAATCTCTTAAATATATACAGAAAAATACAATTAAATAGGTAACGGAAATAAAACTGTGAAAGGCCTGAAAGTAGAAATAGAAGCAATAAATAAAACACAAGTTGAGGAAGTCCTGGAGATGGAAAATCTAGGGAAGAGAGCAGGAACAACAGATGCAAGCACTACCAACAGAATACACGAGATGGGAAACAGAATCTCAGGCATAGGCAACACAATAGAAGAAAATACTAGAAGGAAAGCTCCAATTCTAGGAGAATAACTACATCCAAGAAAACAAGAAATAAGTAGTTCCATACCAGTGAAAACAAGAGAAGCATATACAAACACACATACACTAACACCACCAACATTAAAATAACAAGAAATAACAAGCACTGGTCATTAACATTTTCAACATCTGTGGGTAGAATTCCCCAATAAAAAGACAAAGGCTAATAGAATGGATGTAAAAAGCAGGATTTATCATTCTGCTGTATATAAGAGACACACCTCAGCAATAGAGATAGACATTACCTCAGAGTAAGGAGCCAGAAATTTTTTTCCAAGAAAATGAATCATAGATGGAAGCTGGAATAGCCATTCTAATATCTAATAAATTAGACTTTCAACCAAAAGTAATCAAAAGAAACATGTAAGGACACTTCATACACATCAGAGAAAAAAATCTACCAAGATGATATCTCAATTCTGAACACTTATGCTAAAATACAAAGGCATTCACATTTGTAAGGGAACACTGCTAAAGCTTAAATCCACATTGATCCTTACACATTAATAGTGGGAGACTACAACCCCACGATCTCACCAATTGCAGGTCATCCAGACAAAGACTAAGCAGAAATGATGAAACTAACAAACAATATGAATGAAACAGACATAACAAACATCTATAGCACATTTCACCCAAACACAAAGCAATCTTAGTCACTCATGGATCCTTCTTAAAACTAACCTTATAGTCAGTCACAAAGCAAACCTTAATAGGTACAAGAAAATTGAAGTTTTCTTATCAGACAACCATGGATTAAAACTGGACTTCAACAGCAACAGAAACAACAGAAAGACTACATACTCATGGAAATGGAACAATGCTCCACTCAATGAGCTCTGGGTTGGGAAAGAAATTAAAGACTTCCTAGAATTCAATGAAAAGGAAGTCACAACATATCCAAATTTATGGGATACAATGAAAGCAGTGCTAAAAGAGAAGTTCGTAGCACTAAATGCCTCCTTAAAGAAATTAGAAAGTTCTCCTATCAGCAATTTAATAGTACAGCTAAAAGTGCTAGAAATAAGAGAAACAAGCACACAAAAGAGGAGTAAAAGGTAGGAAATAATCAAAATCATGACTGAAATCAATCAGATAGAAACAAAGAAAACAATAGGAAGGATCTGGGAAAGCAAGAGCTGGTTCTTTGAGAAAAATCAATAAGATAGACAAACCCTTAGCCAAACTAACCAAAATAAAAAAAATAGTAATTAAAAGGGAGACATAACGAATGACACCGAGGAAATTCAAAGGCTCAGTAGGTCTTACTTCAAATGTCTTTATTCTACAAAATTGAAAAATCTTAAAGAAATTAATGGTTTCCTAGACAGAATCCACTTACCAAAGTTAAATCAAAATTAGGTAAATAATTTTAACAGTCCTATAACCCCTAAAGAAATAGAAGCAGTCATTAAAAGTCTTCCAACCAAACAAAGCTCAGGGTCAGATGGGTTTAGTGCAGAATTCTACTAGACTTTCAATGAAGAGCTAATACCAATACTCCTCAAACTCTTCCACAAAATAGAAAAAGGAATAACAATGTCAAATTCATTCTATGAAGCTACAGTCACCCACATACCTAAACAACATAAAGACTCAAAAAAACAAAATAATGTCAGACTGATTTTACTTATGAAAACGGATGCTAAAATACTCAATAAAATATGGGCAAACTAAATCCAGGAACATATAAAAAACACCATGCATCATGATCAGGAAGACTTTATCACAGGGATGCTGAGATAGTTCAATATATAAAAATCTATCAAGGTAATCAAACTGAACATAAACAAACTGAAAGAAAAGATCACATTACCATCTCTTTAGATGCTGAAAACAACTTTGACAAAATCCAACACCCCCTTCATGTTAAAAGTCTTAGAGAGATGAGGGATATGAGGCACATGCCTAACTATTTTCAAAACAATACACAGAAAGCTAATTGCCAACGTCAAGCAAAATGGAGAGAAACTTAAAGCAATTCCACTAAAATCAAGAACAAGACATTGCTGCTCACTCTCTCCCTATCCAATATAGTACTTGAAGCTCTATATAGCCAGAGCCATAAGACCAGTAAAGGAGATCAAGGGGATACAAATCTGAAAAGAAGAAATCAAAATATTGCTATTTGAGGTGATTTGAAAGAATACATAAGCAGTCCCCAAAATACTACCAGTTATATCCTACAGAGATAAACAATTTGTTTGATAAACAATAAAAATAACTGGATAGAAAATTAACTCAAAGAAATTAGTAACCCTTCTTTATACAAATGATAAACTGGGCAAGAAATGTTAGGGACAGAACACCACTGATAATAGCCACAAATAATATAAAATATGTTGGTTTAACTCTAACCAAGCAAGTCAAAGATGTTTATGACAAGAACTTCAAGTCGCTAAAGAAAGAAACTGAAGAAGACCTCAGAAGATGGATAGATCTCCTATGCCTGTGGATTAGCGGTAATAAAATAGTAAAAATGGCCATCTTATAGAATATAATCTATAGATTCAATGCAATCCCCATCAAAATTCCACCACAAATTTTTATAAATCTTTAATGAGCAATTATGAACTTCATATAGCAAAATACAAAACTCAAAATTGCCAAAACAATGCTGAGCAATAAAAGATCTGCAGGAGGAATTACAACCCATGACCTCAAGCTGTACTACAGAGCAATAGTGATAAAAAAAATAGCATGGTGTTGGTACAGAAAAAGGTATGTTGACCAATGGAATAGAATAGATGATCCAGAAATAAACTCACACACAACAATAGATAAAATAATGCATTTTCAACAAATGATGCTGGTGTAAACTGGATGTCTACATGTAAAAGACTGTAAATAGATCCATATTTATCACCTGCGACAAAACTCAAGTTCAAGTGGACCAAGGACCTTGACATAAAACAGGATACACTAAAGAGGAAGTGGGAATTACTCTTTAAGGCAATGGTACAGGAGAAATTTCCTAAATAGAACACCAATGATATCAACAGCTGATAAATGGGACCTCATGAAACTGCAAAGCTTCTGTAAGAAAAAGGACACTTTCAATAAAATAATGGCAGCCTATAGATTAGGAAAGGATCTTTACCAACCCTGCCTCTGACAGAGGGCTCACATTCAAAATGCAAATCAAATCAACTGTCAGGTTCCATCTTATAACTTATAGCCACTTAGAGTGGATGGCTAAGATAAAAAAACTCAAGAGATAGCACATGCTGGTGAGGATTTGAAGCATGGGTAACATTTAATTCATTGCTGGTGAGAGCACATGCTTGTACAACCACTTTGGAAATCAATTTCGCATTTTCTCTGAAACTTGGTGTTATTTCTACTCCAAGATCCAGATATACCATGCCTGGGCATATGCCCAAATGATGTTCCACTATCACACATAGACAATTGCACAACTATGTTCATAGCAGCTTTATTCATAATAGCCAGAAACTGGAAATAATGTGGAAATCCCTCAACTTAAGAATGGATAAAGAAAATTGGTACACTACACAATGGAATGCTATTCAGCTCTTAAAAACAAAGACATTATGAACTTTGCTGGCAAATGTTTGGAACTTGAGAATATCTTCCTGAGTGAGGTAACCCAGTTTCAAAAGGACTTGCATGATATGTACTCCCTTCTAAGTAGATATTAGTCATAGAACACAGAATACCCATGCTATTCTCCACACACCCAAAGAAGCTAAACAGAAAAGGCACAAGCAAGCATGCTTGAATCACTTATAAGGGAGAATAAAACAGTCCTAAGAGGCAGATGAAGGGAAGGAACTGGGTAGGAGAAGAGGATGGTGAGGGGAATGGGGATATTCAGGATTATATATAAGGAGGGAAAGGAGAGATGGCTGGATGTCCATGAGAATGAATGGGAATCTGCAAGAGAAAGGGATAGGGAGGTAGGGGGCATCTCTAGGAAAGCAGAGATAAATAAAGAGCCCATGAATCAATGGGGGCTTGCTTAGCTGTGATTCACAGCACTGGAGATATGAAACCTGAGGAGGCCACCTCCTGTAGCCAGGAAGGTACCCCCAATGGAGCAATAGGGACATCAACCCAACCAGAAAACTTTCAACCCAAAATGCATCCTGTGATGGTTCGTATATGATTGGCCCATGAAGTGACCCTATTAGGCCTTGTTGGAGCGGGTGTGTCACTGTGGGTGTGGGCTTAAGACCCTCACCCTAGTGGCCTGGAAGTCAGTCTTCTACTAGCAGCCTTCAGATGAAGATGTAGAACTCTCATCTCCTCCTGCACCATATCTGACTGGATGCTGCCATGTTTCTGCCTTGATGACAATGGACTGAACCTCTGAGCCTGTAAGTCAGCCCCAATTAAATGTTGTCTTTTATAAAACTTGCATTGGTCATGGTGTCTGTTCACAGCAGTGAAACCGTAACTAAGACAGAAGTTGGTACCAGGGACTGGGATATTGCTGTGGTAGGCACGACCATGCTTTTGTTTGGAAGAATGTAGATTTGGGGACTTTGGATTTGGAAAGCCATGAAATGCTTTAAGTGGGGCTTAATGGGCCAGCCTAGTAGGAATATAGAAGACAGTGAACTGTGTAGGCCTGATGGTCCAAGAGGTTTCAGTGGAGAAGAACTTTAATAGGTGGCTGAGAGACATTTTTGTGATGTTTTGGTGAAGAACGTGGCTGCTTTTTGCTATTGTTTGAAGAGACTGCATAGGACTAAGGTACAGAGATTCATATGAACTGAATCTGCAAAGGAATTCTCAAAAAAGCCCAACAAAGACTTTGTTCTCTGGTTAAGTCTGATGAAGAGAATTTTTAACAAACCTAGCAAGCTGAGAAAGGAAAAGTACAAAATATATAGTTTGAGTATTAAAGGGACTCCAGGAGGTGAAATGGAGCTAAATTCAAGGATATTAAATTGAATTAAGGGAGTGGTGACCTTGGGACAAGATTCCACACAGCTAAATTTAGGTCCAGGCTTGGAAGTACAAGCCTTTAATCCCAGGAGGCAAAGATAAGCAGATCTCTGAGTTCAAGACCAGCCAAAACAGAGAAAATTCTAAGTGAAGAAAAACAAATTCAGGCTTGGTGGATAACACCTTTAATCCCAGTACTTAGGAAACAGGCATGCAGATCTCTTGAGTTCAAAGTCAGTCTATGTAGCAAGATTCCTGACAGCCAACTTAGGCAGTGAAGGAGCTGGGAAAAAGGAAGCTAGTGATACAGTAATAGAACAAGGGGACCAATGTTCCAGTTCCTGGAAGCAGCAGAACTCAGCAGCTTCAGCCATGTGTCTCTGACTTTATATTCAAGAGGATAAGGAGATTACTGGGACAATTGATGCTGGTAAGCTGGAGCTAAGAAATTAGTGGTGATTAAGAAGAGACAAGCATCACTGAGGTAAAATCTGGGAAGTGTTTCCTGAGAGAAGAAGCTGTATTTCAGAAAAAGCCAAGGTTGTACCTCATGCTGCAGCTGTACTTGGTAATGTGTAAGAATCACCCAGGTGGTACTGGTTTTGAAGGCATGAAAGCAACATGAAGAACAGCTGAGGTTTGGGTCTATGAGAGGCCATGGGAGCCCATTGGTAAAAAATACACCCTCAGTTGTAATTGACAGCCCAGAACTGAAGGGGTCATGCAAAGGAATTGAGGCTTGGTACCATGAAGAGAGCCTATGAGAGGCTTTGGTGAAGCATAGTTTCAGTGGAAGACCTAATATGCTATTGGAGATGCCAGTACCATGGGATGATTACCAAGAACAGCAGTGGATCAATCTGAACTTAGAGTGCTACAGAGGGCAGAGCTGGAGAAGTGACACCAGCCCTTTGGAGATGCACAGAAGATTATGTGTAAATCTCAGACATTGGAACAAGAAGCAGTGAAGCTGAAATTGACTTGTGGACCCCAAGTTGTTAAAGATGCCAGAGCCACAGGATGCCTGCCAAGGAAAGCTGCTAACAGGGAATGCCCAGGAGAAAGAACCTTGTTGCAGTCAACAGAAATGAAAAAGGAGTTGGATATCTGAAGACTGCTTTGCCATCAGACATGGAGTTGCAGAGTTTGGACTTTGCCCAGGTGGTTTCCTGACTTGCTTTTACAAGTTAAGTGATTGGATGAATCTCAAAAGAGACCTTGAACTTTGGACATGTTGAGACTGCTATAGACTACAGGGACTTTTGAAGTTGGACTAAAGGTTTTGCTATGTTTAAGTATGGCCCCCATAGACTCATGCTTGAACAAGCCTATGGGGGCTAGAGAGTGGAATGTGATGGTTCGTATATGATTGGCCCATGAAGTGACCCTATTAGGAGGTGTGGCCTTGTTGGAGCAGGTGTGTCACTGTGGGTGTGGGCTTAAGGCCCTCACCCTAGTGGCCTTGAAGTCAGTCTTCCACTAGAAGCCTTCAGATGAAGATATAGAACTCAGCTCCTCCTGCACCATATCTGCCTGGATGCTGCCATGTTTCTGCCTTGATGACAATCAACTGAAACTCAGAACCTGTAAGCCAGCCCCAATTAAATGTTGTCTTTTATAAAACTTGCACTGGTCATGGTATCTGTTCACAACAGTGAAACCCCAAGACACACCTGTCTACAAGAAATGCAGGCATGGGGAATGAGCAGAGTCTGAAGGAATGGCCAACCAATAACCTGCCCAGCCTGAGACCCATCCATGGGCAAGCAATCCCTGACACTATTAAGGAATCTCTGCTATGTTTGCATACAGAAGTCTAGCATGGCTGTTCTCTGAGAGGTTCTGCTCAGCAACTGACTCAGACAGATGCAGATACCTACAGCCAAACAGTGGATGGAGCATGGGGACTCTCGTGGAAGAATAGGAGGAAGGATTGTAGGCCCTGAAAGTGATAGGAACTCCACAGGAAAACCAACATATTCAACTACTCTGAACACTTAGGGCTGTCAGAGATTGAACCACCAACCAAAGAACATACATTGGCTGTCTGAAGTAATTACCGCACATTTGCAGCACATGTACAGCTTGGCCTTTCTGTGGGTCCTTAACAACTGGAGTGGGGGCTATCTCAAAACCTGTAGCCTGTATGTGGGAATATGTTCTCATAGCTGGGCTGCCTTGACTGGCATCAGTGGAAGAGGATGCACATAGCCTCACAGAGACTTGTACTAGGGTTGGGGAATTCAGAGAGCCCTCACCTGCTCAGAGAAGGAGAGAGGGGATGTGGGGAAGGATTGTGGGAGGGGGCAGTGACTGGGATGTAAATTGAAATAATAATAAAATATTAATAATAATAATAGAAAACAGGCTTTTAAGGATAATAATAATAATAAGATAAAATCTATACTAATAAATGCTCAAAATGGTACATATAAACATTTACTTTTTTCTTCTGATTCTAATTAATAACAGTGCAGAAAGAAACTAAGTAAGTTCTGCTATTCTTATTAAATATTTATTCCTTTTCTGGAAACCAGAATACTATTCTAAAGAGCTTTAGAAGAAGACTGTGTAGCCAGGCAGATGTCAATAATCCCAGCATTTCTGAGGCTGAGGCAGAAGGGTGATTAGTTTGAATCCATCCTGAGTTACACGATGATTTATAAGTGGGAACAAAATGAGATAATATGAGACTGTGGCAAAAAATGTAAAGAAAGAAAGAAAAAGGACAAAGAAAGAATACGCTTGCCTATATTGAATGGGATATCAGGACAATATCATTTATAATGAGCAAGGGTGTAAAATGATTAAAAATCACCTGTTATTTCAATCTATAACATTTTAATTCCAAACATCACTAAAATGGAAAGGACATTTTTATTCTACTATTTGATTCCTTTTGGTCATTTGAAAGTGAACCAAGAAGTAATTCAAAATTAAAATCAATGGCTAACGCTATTCTTTATTCTTGAAAATATCTTCTCTGAATCATTGTCAGTTCTATAAAGCATCTCGATTATATCCACTTCATTCTCACTGTAGCCCATTTCCCAACCCCATCAACTTGTAACATCTTATTTTATTTTATTTTATTTTATTTTATTTTATTTTATTTTATTTTATTTTATTATTTTATTTTGCAACACTTTGAGTCCAATTAGTACTGTACACTGGAATGTTCACAGATCTCACTCTTTTGCTCCTGTGCATGTTTCCTGAAGAATACTGTATCTGTGTGAGTTTGTAAGGACAACGGCCATCTCCATGTCCAGAAGACAGCATTCACGATACTCATCTCCATCTCTCAGCTCTTACATTATTTTAAGTTCTTTTCCTTGGGTTCCCTGAGCCTTAAAGTGTTAGAGAGGTTTAGAATCTCTATTTAAGTTTAAAATAATTTATATTCTAAGCATTTTTTCATGTTATAAAAGAAAAGTTTTAAAGTCTAAAAGGCTGGTGATGCAACTTGGTTGAATAATTGCCTACCAAACAAGGATTATTTGCCCAGACTCCTGGGTTTGATCCAGTACTACAAAAGCCAGGTCCATAACTGCAGCAATCAGAATTTAGACAAGGGAAGATCACAACTTTCAAATCATAAATATTAAATTCTCCTTTGTATAAATGAACACGAGGCTGGCAGAGTGTCTTGGAGAAAGCAGTTTCCAAAGTTCAGGTGTGGTGAAGCAGAGGCACCAGAGTGGATACCCAAGATTTCTTGTCCCCTCTGGAATCAGGCTGCTAAAATTATCTGTGGATATAAAAATAAGAAATGAGAATGCAGTTAGGAATTATGTTCCTTTAGTAAGGTGACAGCAGTAGGTTCTCCTATAACGGCCAGGACCTCAGTAGTTGGGTAGGTTTCTAGTACCCAGCATGGTTTCCCTCCTAATAAGTATGCCTGAAGTCCAATTAGACAGCTGTTTGTTTTCTTCGACCTACTTACAAAATAACTTTTTAAAAACAATCACTTCTACATAAAAAGTTTGAAATGTTTTCTGTTTTACTTAAAATGATCACATGGATGCTTCTGACCTCTTTATTTGCATTACCTCAACTGTGTCTGATTTCAGTCTGTAACACAGGCTCTGCCAAAACTTTAAATATTTTATGCATGTACAGAGTGTTGAAACAGTGTCTTCTGTAGCTCAGGCTTCTCTGGATGTAGTTTAGGCTGGTTTCACATTTGTGGTCCTTCTGCCTCTACTTCTTAAGTATTGGATTGCAGGTATTTGTTTACACACCTCGTTAATACTGTTGCAACAATCGAGCCTAGGATCTTATCTGTATTAGGAAGGAACTTGAGTGAAATAAATGATGAGAGCATAAGATGGATTCCCATTTACTCTTGGGTGTGTTTTCCTGCCTCCTATGTCACAATCTCTTTCAACGTCATTTCCTCCCTTTTTTGGGTGTTCTTTAACCATGTATTAATCATAAGCACCAAAAAACCTTTGTTCACAATTCACTATTATTGGAGATAAGATCTTTCTCTGCTTCTCCACCCTAGAACCTTTATGGCTTATATACCAGACTGCAATGTTTGGGTTATTACTGGCAGTTTTACCTTTGTAGGTCAGTAGTGTATTAAAGGACTAGTCACCAGCCCACTGTCTTCTTTGTACTATCATGAGACTCAGCAAAGAGTTTTCTTACATATTTATAGCTGTATACTGTTGATAATCCATATTCTTTTTATTCTATAAGTACTAAGCATGGGAGCAGTTCTTGATAATTTAATTGTTTATTAACTACATATATTCCTCAATTATAATGTGGGTACACTTATACAAAATCATCATCATTTGAATAATACTGTAAGTCACAAAGCCTTTAATAACCTAACTTACTAAAGAGCACAACTTATTATAGCTAGCCTATCATGAACATGTTCAGTATACTTATAATTCTCTATATTGAAAAAACATAAAGCAAATATAATAAGAAAGTATTAAATATATATGTATATACACTAAGTATATTATTGTATATATGTATATATTTATATATTGAATAATTATATCCACAAGCATTGGTAACACAGAATACTGACCTCATGGGTCCTAAGAGCTGAAGATTGCAGCTGCCTAATGATAGCCCAAGAATAAATCAAAATTCAAAATTTGATGAACATTTATCTCTCTTACATAGTTAAAACAATAAAACAAAAGAAGAATATTTATACTTTCATTTTCTTATTCTATATTTTGTGGTTTATGAGTTTATTATTTTATAATTCAAAAATAAAGCCTTTTGATATATTTACATTTTTCTATAAATTTGGCTTAGATATGGTTCAGATAGCTACTTTTCATTGTCAACTTGACACACCTGGGAAGAAGAAACTTTGGTTTGAAAATTTCCTTTATTAGGTTGACCTATAGACCTGTATGTTAGGCATTTTCATTATCATTGATTAATATGAGCAGGCCCAGAACACTGTAGGTGATGCAATCCTAGGTGGGTGGCCCTGGGATGTATAAAAAGTGCTAGCTGAGCTATCCAGAGAGCAAGCCAGTGAGTAGCATTCCTCTGAGGTTTCTGATTCAAGCTGCCTAAGTTAGGTTCTACCTCAGTTTCCTGACGATGGACTATGTAAACTATAGAGAGCCTTATTGGGGTGCCATGCCACCTGGCAGAAACTTGACATCGACCAATGTGAAGTTCCTCTCCAAGCCTTTGAGCAGGAACTCCTGTGTTAGCCATAATCCCCTCCGCCTAGGGTGGAGTGCTCAGACCAAGGTGAAGCCCATTGTTCTTCAAGGACCTGCAGTTTCCTGAGAAACACTAGCCATCTGAGGAGCAACTGAACTAGTTCTGCTGAGAAGCCCCAGCCTTTGGGGGAAGGGTTTTTCCCTGCCTATATATTGGGAGTTCTTCATTAAACTTTGAGACCTTGAACAGCAATGTTGTCTTGGTCTCCATCTCTTTTTGCTTCCTCCCATACATCCCCAGCGTCCCTTCCAGGTAACTAGTTTGATGTAACTAGAGGCAGTTAAAGTAAACCAAATCAACCTTGTCTTCTCAAAGTTGCTTTTGGTCTGCCATACTTCACAACACCATAGAAGAAACTAGGATAGAAAATTGGGAATAAGAGCAATCATTACACAAATTCTTTCTATTCTTGGGATGAGAGAAGTATGAAGTATTAATATAGATACCTGTGTGGCCTCCTCCTGACAGGTTTATGCTGAGTCATTTAATGCCAGCAAAGCACATACATTTGTGAAGTGGTGCTACAGGCTAAGAACCTTGTAATATTATGGGCATGTGAAATACACGTACTTTCCAGATCAAAAGTTTGGTATTTCTTAGATGACCAATCATCTTCATTACACTGTAAAAGAATATGCCGACCATATGTTTGTTGTTGTTCTTGTTTGGTTTTAAGAGGGAGCTTTACTCATTCTCTTTTATAAAATCACATCTTATTTCTGAAGAGTTTATATTACAAAATTATTCAACAAAATGTTTAAGCATATTTTATAACCCTAACTTTTTGTTTAAGAATAATAAATTTTGAGAAAGTGGACTTCAATAGCCTTAAGTGCCAAGAAAAATATAGAAAAAGTGCACAGCTGATGAATGAATTTAAAGAATTCTAATTGCAAAATAATGAAAACTCAAGAGTACCATTCTCATCAATTTGGGTATTGCTTTCTTAAAATGTCCAAACATAAACTTGGAAAAGTGTTTAGTATTCCGGCAGCTTTACTATCATGATGAATTCCACCCTGTTCTTGTGAAGGGATGGGTGCTTAAGTTATAGATAGAATAATTAGTTTGAGCAAGTCAGCTAACCTGTAAACTTCCAAACAACAAAACAGATTTTAATATACAAATGAGTGTTCTCAAATGATACTGCCTCTATTGCTACAACAATTTTATTTAAATAATCAACATAGTCCTGTGAATGTGTGCCTAAATATATTTTTTCAAAAACCAAATAATGCTCACAGCACTTAAGTAGATGCTTCATAAAGAGGAGAAAAGGAGATGAAGCTTGAATTAAATATGTAGTCTCTCTAGCATTATAGCTCCTTTAACCACTCCAGTCAGAAACTTATCCTAAATTTTAGATGTACATAAAAGATCAATTTCTTGTATCAAATGTGTATTAAACAATTTCTTTCACTTATGTAAGATGAAGGTATAGAAGAGGTAGGAGACTGGTGCCCACTCTTATGCCTGTGAGTCAGTAGAGACTGAAATAATGTTTCAGGTAGAGTTTTTAAAAAAATGACAAAAATACTCTTTGAGGCAGATTTAATTTTATTAACTTCCAGATAATAAACTATATCCATGATATTTTGGGGCAGATGGGTTTTTACTATGTAGGATAAAATTCTTCTGTATGTTACTCAAATGTAAGTTTTAAAGAAAAGAATCTGTTGAAAATGCATGAAATATAGTATTTGTCAAGATTACTTTTAATTTGTGGAGTGAAATTTCTAATTCTTTATAAAACCATTTTTTTAGCAATTTAAAGTCCTTCAGAAGACAGCTACTGAGAAATGTGCTATAGGATGATCATCAAGAAAAACTCACTCATGTTTAGAGGGAATAACTTAAAAAAATGCCAATAGTTGTTTATTTGGTGCAGTTATAAATTAAACTCATCAATTTAAACACTCCTGTCATATTTGAAAGGTAATATTTGGATATAAAATGAAGGATGAGAAAGGAGGAAAAGAGGTGAGCAGGAGAAAAATATTTTATGTAAACAAGCATTTTATCAGAACTAAGGTACATAGAAAAGTAGAGCATGATTAAGTTCTTCCTCAAATGAGCTACTATGATTATTATGTAAATAAGAGATCAGGATATATTTTGTTAAGTGTATATGTCACAATATATCAAATCATTCCTATTTGCAACTTAATTAGTCTTCTTTGGAGGACTTTCAAGGCTTATAAATATTTATTTTATGAGTACATTCTATAATCATGCATTTTGTCATTGATTAAAAGTGTTTGCTCAGGAGTTGCACATAACAACTCTCTATACTTCTCACAACAACACACAATCATATGTGTTTCTTAGACAAGTTTTATACATACACATAATGGACGGGTGGTCAACTTTTGACTGCTTTTGTTCCATCACTAGTCCTTTAGATTGAGGAAGAGATGTCACTATAATAAATTCTATTAACATTCACTTTGTATAAATAGTTACTGTCATGATTTAATCCACATTTTTCCCTGTATTGTAATTAAGACCTACACAAATATATTTCTATAACCTATTAGATGAAGCTATCTTTGTACTGTCCCATAAATATCCCTGGATTGTATGTATTTTGCTTTCCTCAGGATCAAATTTCCTGAAAGCATCTACATTTAACAGAAGAATCTACACAGTAATTTACTCAACTACTAGAAGGTATTTTCTACCTATGTATGAGCACATAACCATCAATATAATTCTCCTCCAACCCACATCGATGTTATTCACTCATCCCACACAGGCTCTTCTATTGGCAATCTCTATATCTATATCTGTGTATATATGTATATCATGTATATGCATATGTATATGTATTTCCCTTTCTCTCTATTTACAACCTTTGCTTTTGTTACTTTTCTGTTGCTATGATATAATACCATGACCAGAAGAAACTTACAGAATTTATTTTGTCTTATGGTCTTAAATGGAGAAGTCATAAAGTTGGAAAAGCATGACAGAAGGAGCAGGAAGGTCTATCAACACATTTGCATCCACACACAGGAAACAACTTGATGAGTAGGAAGAGACTCTAAACTCTCCCAGCCTTTCCCCCAGTGAAGTACTTCCTCTACAAAAGCTGTATCTCCAAAAAGTACCTTACCCTCCCCAAAAGCCCTGTCACCTGGGGTATAAGTGTTCAAACATATCTGAGGTATTTCTCCATCAAGCCACCACAACTTTTCTCATTCACCACCTGAATTTTTAGTGTCCTCTATGGGATCTCTTATTTTAGTCCTTGATCTACTTTCCCCCTTTACTACCCTTTTCCATATCTCCCAGAGGCTCTTAACCACTTCTGGCAATATGTATCAGTAATATATCTTCTCCTTTGTTCTCCTTTCTTGTTGTTTGAAAAATTTTTTAACTGTGAGAAACATTCATGTTAAGTTTGAAAGGACAGATGCAATCAAGGTATTAATGTGGAGTCCAACAATGAGACAGCACTTTTAACACATTAATTCTATGTAAATCTGCTGAAATTTCAATGTTTGACATAAATAATTCAATACTATTTAATAAACAGGAGAATATCAGCATAGAGAAGATTAAGTAGTTTTTAATCTTGCATGGTTATTGAGTTATAATGTCAAGATTTGAAACCTTATATGGTCTCCAAATCAACTGCTTATCTGGAAGTTCAGTTGGTAGACTAACATCCTAAGAGGGTTACAAGCACCGTAGATATTGGATATGATAAGTTAAAGTATAATAAATAACCTTTTTTCTTGAGAAGAAAAGATTTGGCTCCCAGAAAGACCATATATCAGCATTGTTGTTTTCCCTAGCAATGGTCAAAAAGAAATGATGTTAGATCGATATGAGGTAAAAGTCACAGAAGAAAAGAGACCACCGTACTTTCTTCTTATAGTGCCTTTATTATTTTTCTTACAATTATGTTCAAAGCAATGGTAAGAAAATGAAGGATTTTTTTCCTGATAAATTGGGCAGCAATAGAATAAAAGTTTACACTCTGGCTAGGAAGCAGGTAGGCTCACTGCAGATCTTCAACTCTTCCTCCTCTCTTCCAAATCTAATTCCCTAATTTCACCTCAAACTTGTAGGAGACCACCTGCAGCAGCCTTCCTCACTCACCCAATCTCTAGTGGAACACACAGATCTTTATCTCCAACCTTCCTTCACGGAACTCACTACTTCATTCTAGATTTCAGGAAGCAATCCCTGAAAACCCACTAGGCAAGGATGCCAGAGAAGAAAGTAGAGCAGAGAAATAGGTAGGTGAGCTTCAGATCTTCACTCTCCATCCTTTGCTCTAAATCTGTCTCAGTCTCACTGCCATCTCTGTAGCAAACTACCTATTGTGGACTCTTCTTACTCTCTGCTCCTATTCCCAGAATATCCTGGAGGAACACTCTGTTCTCTACCTCCTGTGGACCCAACAATCTATACAGTTTCCTAGCCCATATCCATTCCTAAGTGCCAAAACTTAAAAACACACTATACTAGGAACCCCCAATGGCCACACCTACCAGGATCCCAGAAAAGTTCTCTAACAGGCAATTCATGGCCTCCACATTCTCCTAAGAGCTGGAGAGGACAACAGAAACAGTGGGCAAAAGAGCCAGCAAAACCAAACCAGAACAGAACAAGGAAAAACAACTAAAAGAACAAAAACAAGACAATATATCAGCACATAGAATTTTAATATTGCCAAACCCAGATACCCAGATTTAAGCATGAAAATTCAATAGCAGACAGGATACCAAGGACCTTAAAATTGTATAAATATAATAGAGGTCCTTAACAAGAGAATGAATAAAACATCTCAAGTCCTAAGTGGCAGTAGTCAATAAAGAAACCCAAACTGAGGGAAATCTGGAAATGAGTAAGTTCGGAATTCAAACAGAAACCTTATAGGAAAGCCTCACCAACAGAATATAAGAGATGGAAGCAAGAATCTCAGGCACTGAAGACACAGTAGAAGAAAGATACTTTGGTCAAAGAAAATGTTAAATCTAAAATTATCCTGACACAGAATATCGAAGAAATCTGATAGTATTAAAAGGAGAAAGTCCAGGTCAAAAGCCCAGAAAATATTTTCAACAAAATCATAGAAGAAAATTTCCCTAACCTAAAGAAACAGATGTCTATCAAGGTTCAAGACACAAACAGAACACTGAATAGACTGGACAAGACAGATTTAATAGATTAATACCTGGCATTTTATTGGAGACTAAAAGCAGAGGGGCTAAAACAGATATGCATCTGTGTAAGAGACCACAGATAGGAAGCTAGAGAAAAAAAGACATTTCATCTAAAAAAAAAAAGCAAAAAAGCAAAACAAACAAACAGATAATCAAAAAATCCTAAAGTAATGTCTATCTACTAAGTCAGCCCTACAGAAGGTGCTAGAAGGAAAATTCTAGCCTAAAGAGGTTAATCATACTCAGGAATAAAAAAGGAATAGATAATCTCAGAACCACACATCAACAGACACACACACACACACACACACACACACACACACACACACAGAGAGAGAGAGAGAGAGAGAGAGAGAGAGAGAGAGAGAGAGAAACAACTACCACCACTAGAACAACAACTTAACAAAATTAATAAATACTATTCATTTATATATATATATATATATATATATATATATATATATTCATTTATATTTCCCATCATCAATGATTTCAATTCCCCAATAAGAGACACATTTAACAGAATGGGTGCAAAAACATGACTTACCCTTCTACTGCATACAAGAAGCACATATTAGCATCAAGGATAAACATAACTTTGGCATAAAAGAATAGAAAAGTATATTCCAAGTAAATGGGTCTAAGAAGCAAGTCAGTGTACCCATTTTAATATCTAACCTTTTTATGGTGTCTTTTCTTTACTATCTACCTCATATTAGATATTTAAATTGACTTTATACTTTCACTTCTGAGAATAGCCACATCCATTTACTTCATTGCCAAATCTTCCCTGCTGTGAATGTTTCAAAGGTGTGAACACAGAAGTGCAGATTTCTACCCAGGACCATGACTTAATGTCCTTGAATCTGTTTCTAGGAGAATAATTGCTGGGTCCTATGGTAGCTTCACTTTCTAATTTTTATTATTATTTGTTTAGGAAGCATCCTTTCTTATCCATCATGATACACTGATCCACATTGTCAAGAAATGCATAGAGCTGCCTTTCTCCTAATCCTTATTACCAGTTGGTTTTGTCCCGTTTGACAGTAGCTAATGCAAGGAAAGAAGTATCTCATTGTGATTTCAATGTGTTAGCGTAGAATTTTCAGAATATCAGTGATATGAGCACCTTTCTAGATATCTACTGGCTCTTTCATTCCTTCTTCAAAGAAGTGTCTATTTAAGTCCTATGTCTGTCTATTTTATTTATTTACTACAAGATTTCCTGAGTATATTTGAAAATTATATATATATATATATATTCAGCTTAGAAATATTGATTTACTTTGTAGATTATCAATTTTATTTTTGCCTTTGTTATGAAGGAGCTTTTTAATTTGTCATAATTTTCTTGTGTATTTTGCTTTTGTTCTTGAAAATGATGCTGTCTCCAAGAGATCCTTTCTATGTGCAATGTATGAAAGGATTTTTCTCATAGGCTTTGTTCCAGGAGTATGAAGCTCTAAGAATAACGTTTTGGGTCTTTTATCTATTTAAATTTCTATTCTGTGCATAATTCAAGGTAAAGGTCCAAATTTACC
The DNA here is from genome assembly GCA_964023405.1 of Apodemus agrarius. NCBI lineage: Eukaryota > Metazoa > Chordata > Mammalia > Rodentia > Muridae > Apodemus > Apodemus agrarius. The sequence continues at coordinate 94,765,170 of OZ030012.1, read as the reverse complement.
TTCTTGCATGTTGATATTTCATTTTGTCAACACCACTTATTCATAATATAATTCTTTTACATTGTGTATTTATAACATTGTCAGAGATAATTATATCATCTTAGATAGGAAGGTTTATTTGGGGGCCGGCTATTCTGTTTCATTGGTCTGTATTTCAGCTGTGTGTCAATATGATTCTTGTCTTCTTTACTACGACAGAGTTTTGAATCACTAAGGGTGAAGCCTCCTTTTTTTCTGTTGGGTACTATTTGGACTATACAGAGTCTTTTGGAATCTCAAGTAATTTTTTTTTCTATTTATGTCAATGGATTTTGAGTGGTATTGCAATGGGTATTAGCTCTCCTTCATCAGTGTCTTTTAATAATATTAAGTCTTCTGCTCCATAAACACCACCTATCTATCTATTTGTATATTTTCAAGTTCTTTCAATAATGCCTTACAGTACTAAGTGTGCAAGTATTGCCTCCTTTGTAAAGCTTATTCTTTAGGGTTTCATTCACTTGGTGTTAAGTTACATGAAGAAGTTTATACAAATGCCTATGGCTTCTACTCCTGCTACAATGTTATCTGCTACCAAGCATGCACCTAGAGCCTCATGGGGTATTCCCTATGATCAGTTGTCTGAGGAATAGAAGACTAGGACCTGGTTTACTGATGGTTCTGTACATTATGCAGGCACTACCCAGAAGTGGACAACTGCAGCATTACAACCCTGAAAGATACTGGCAAAGAGAAATGTTCACAGTGGGCAGAACTTAGGGCTGTAAGATGGTATTACTGTTTGCTTGGAAGAAGAAATGGCCACTCACTCATGCACTATAGTCAATGGATTGTCTGGATGATCAGAGACATGGAAAAATCATGATTGGAAAATTGGTGAGAAAGACATCTGGGGAAGTATGTGGACAGATCTCTCTACATGGGCAATGAATGTGAAGATATTTGTGTCTCAGGTAAATGCTCACCAAAAGGTGACTTCATCTGAGGAGGAGTTCAATAATCAAGTGGATAAAATGACCCATTTTGTGGACAGTCAACCTCTTTCTCCAGCCATCCCTGCCAATGCTCAATAGGTACAAAGTGGCCATGGTGGCAGAGACGGAGGTTATGCTTGGGCTCAACAACAGGGACTTCCATTCACTAAAGACGATCTGGCTACACTTGTTTATGAATGCTAGATCTGCCAACAGCAGAGACCAACACTGAGCCCCAGATATGGAACCATTCCTCAAGGTGACCAGCCAGCAACCTGGTGACAGGTTGGACCACTTTTTCCATGGAAAGGACAATGTTTTGTTCTTACAAGAGTAGATGCTTATTCTGGTTATAGATTTGCCTTTCCTGCATGTAATGCTTTGTGTCAAAAATACCATCTGTGAATTTACAGAATGCCTTATCCACCATTGTAATATTCCACATAGTATTGCTTCTGACCAAGGAACTCATTTCACTGCCAGAGAAGTGCCACAGTGGGCCCACAGTCATGGAATCGATTGGTCTTACCACGTTCCCCACCATCCTGAAGCAGCTTGGTCTGATAGAAGGAAGGGCCTTTTGAAGACACAGTTACAGGTCCAATTAAGAGACAGCAACATGGAGTGCTGGGGTAGGGTTCTTTAGAAGGCAGTATATGCACTGAATCAGTATCTGATATATGGTACAGTTTCTCCCATAGCCAGGATCCACAGGTCCAGGAAGCAAGGGGTGGAACAAGGAATAGTTCCACTTACTATCACTCCTAGTGACCCACTAGGAAAGTTTTTGCTTCTTGTCCCCACAATCCTAAGTTTTGCTGGCATAGAAATTTTGGTTCCAGAGGGGTGAATGCTTGTGCCAGGAGTCACAACAAACATTCCATTGAACTAGAAGCTCATCCTTCCCCCTGGTCATTTTCGGTTTCTAGTCCCTTTAAATCAATGGACTAAGAAAGGAATAACAGTGTTAGGAGGGGTGATAGATCAAGAGTACCATGGGGAAATTGGAAACTGCCTCTTCATAGTGGTGGCAAGGAGGATTATATCTGGAGTGCTGGAGATCCTTTAGGGTATCTCTTAGTACTACCATGACCTGTGATTAAAGTCAATGGGAAACTACAACAGCCTAATCCAAGCAGGATAGCCAAGGGCACAGACCCATCAGGAATGAAGGAATGGGTTACCCCTCTGAGAAAAGAGGTGATTGCAGAAGGTTGAGATTAGGTAGTAGAGAAAGATAGTTATAAATATCACATCATCTAAGGCCGCATGACCAGCTGTAGAAACAAGGATTATAAATGTAATGGATGCTTCTGTTTTATTTTGTTAAGAACACATTTGTATAGATATCTGTGCTTATTTCCCATTTCTTTCACATCATTGCACATAATATCAATTGGTATGTAAGGTGAGTTACTAAAAGGATGTTCCCAAGGGACATGGACCTATTCTAAATTTACAATGCATTTGCAATTATATGAAAGATATTTATATCATGTTAGGTATATTTATGATGTGCTTATTGTTTTCACTTGGACATGAGATATAATTTAGATTAAGTGGATAAGGGATAGATTATGATGATTATGATTCCTATTTGACAATTTGACTGCATCTGGAGTGAACTACAATCTGAAATGGAGGACACACCTGTGATCTAGATCTTGAGGCTGAAAGACAGGTTTCTGACCTGGATCTTGACATGGAGATCTTGAGGCAAGGTGGTCATAAATATCTTAGGCCCAGGCAAGATAGTGTATGCCTTTAATTCCAGGAGACTGATACAAGCAGATCTCTGTGTTCAAAGTCAGCCTGGGACAAAGCAAGGTTCAGATCCAGGCGTGGTGATAAACACCTTTAGTCTGGGCCACACTTTATGCTGGAGGCACATAAGAACATTGAAAGGAGGAAGAGTCGCTCTTCTTCGGCTGTTTGGACTTACTTGTCAGCACATCTCTTGGCACCCACCTCTACACAAGACCAGCTTAAGCAACTAGCTTCATGGGACCGAGCAACTACTAGATTCTTGGACTTCCTGTCCACAGCTGCACATTGTTGCGTTAGTTGGACTACAGACTGTAGGTCACAATAAATTCCCATAATTTATAGACACATTCCGTAAATTCTGTAACTCTAGAGAACCCTCACTAATACAAAGTTGCAAATAAATTTATTTTCTTGGTGTCCTGTTGTAGAGCAGTTTCTCTGAAAATAAAATATTTCCTCAAGAAGGAATGCCTTTGAACACACACACATACACACACACACACACACACACACACACACACACACATGATCACATACACCACATGCACACACACACACTGGGGGAAGGAGGGAGGAAGAAAGACAGACAGAGGGGAGAGAGAGAGAGAGAGAGAGAGAGAGAGAGAGAGAGAGAGAGAGAGAGAGAGAGAATTTCTTTTTTTTTTGAGAGAGAGATTTCTAACCTTCAGCTTTCTCCTTTTCTTTCTGAAATGAGAAAGTTATGAAAATTATTTATCTGAGACAGTGTAATTATTACTTGTCTCTGAGGACTTGAACTACTCCATTATAGCATCATCTACCAAATCTTGGGTGATAAATTATGTGTTAATTAAGACAGTGGATTTGTGACTGCTTTCTGTTGTTATTGTTTCCTACACTGGAAATTGTTTAAATGTGTACCAAATGGAGACTAAGCTATTTCTTCAGATTCCATATAGGAAGACTTTCACAGAGATAGGATTTAACAGCAAAGGGATTTTATCAGGTGGTTCTGCTAGATTGGCATCTTAAGAGGTATAGTAACAGCCGTATTGTTCTGAGAGATTATGGAGTCGCTAACCAACAACTCACAAGAAAGTATCCTCTACCCAGCACCAGGGATTTTTTTGTTCAGTAACCCATACTTCTTGTGTCATTATTCAGCGATACAGATGACCCCCATTCTATCTCTCATCTTTTATAAGATGGATTACAAAATATTAGGTATCCATACTGTTGGTCCCATACCTTCTTCATCTCCCTACTTACATTACTGCTTAAACCATCTGTCCAGTATTCATCCTGTGATATTGTTATCACCTACATTCTACTATCTCCCCTTCCTGAGGCATTCCTCACCCCTCCCATGTCTTGTGCTGCTGTGTCTGGTAAACTGATTATGAATATGAGGAGATTAAGAAAGACAAGCAGACCCAAGGACCATTATGGAAGAGGAGCAGAAGATTGTTAAGAGTCAGAGGATGGGAAATTTGCTGTGAGAATATGTTTCCTGGCAATTTCAGGAGCTGAACCTATAAAGTTGCACTAATATAGCTCCTAAATATGAAGTAAACAAGTATAACAGCAATAAATTTGCCAAAGTAGACAAGGGAAAGACCATGAGGTCTCATCCTTCATAAACAGCTACAAGACACTAAGGAATGCTAAGAGTGGAAAGAATGGCTTTCATAAAGAACAGCAGGTCCATCAGTTGTCCTATACCAAATGCTCAACACTGAAAACATACATGTGAGTAACATCATATAGACCGAGATTATATTTAGAAACATATGCATATATATGTACATATATGCATGTACTAACAATGAAAAATAAACCATGGATCTGAAAGGGACAAGGAGGGATATATGGGAGAGTCTAGAAGGAGCATATTATAATTCCCAAAATAAAAGAAATATTTTTTTAAAAAAAGAGAGAAAGATAAACACAAAGTAAAAGAGAAGCTGGGAACCAGCAGAGTACGTGCTTTGATGGAGACAGGCTAACCTCTGAGTACTCAGTGTTTATTATGCATAGGGAAAATAAGGGAGTGGCTACCTAATCTTAGTAGGTGATCTCATCCTGTGGGTGTGTGATCACCCAGTCTTCTAAAGCAAGAAAACAGCAGTCTGGGACCATCGGCATGTACTGCTCTCTTGTTTAAGGTCAGTTGTTTCACAAACATCCTGCTTAAACAAATATCCAAATTTTCTCCCAGGAAGACTCATTGTGAAAACAAACTACTCTTAAGGGTATGGCCTAGCAGTATATAGCCAATAAAAAACAAACTCAGTGACATCTTTGGAATTTCCTTGTCTAATAATGTTTTGTCAGTGAATTTTCCACTAATTTAATATTTGAAATAAATGGGATTCACATAAGTGATGATAGTGAATGTCCAGAATAAAAGGTGTATAAAAAGAAACTATATCTATATCTGTATCACATATGATTATTGAATCATGTGTCTAAGAAATTAATCTGCAGGTATATTCAAGAACTGAACAAAGGTTTTAAAGCTATGAATGTTAATGTTGAAATAATTTAATTCTAGATAGAAGATAATAAAGAATTGCAAGAATGAATGTTACTACATGCATGTAGTAAAAGTGAGAACGATATTAATGTATGAACAAGAAGTGATTCCCAACAAAGTGCAAAAGGAACCAAACATTACAGTATGATGAATATTACACACTATTGTCTGTTTTATAATTTTTTAAATTTTTATTGGTTATTTTATTTATTGACATTTCAAATGTTATCCCCCTTCCAAGTTTCCCCTCCCCAAGCCTATCCCCCCTCCCCCTGCCTCTATGAGGGTACTCCCCCACCCACCCACCCACACCTGCCTCAGCACCCTAGCATGCCCCTACCCTGGGTCATCAAGCCTCCACAGGAGCAAGGCTCTCCCCTTCCAGTGATGCCCTCCAAGGCAATCCTCTGCTACATATCCAGATGGAGCCATGGGTCCCCCACATCTGTACTCTTTGGTTGGTAGTTTAGTCCCTGTGTGCTTTAGGGAATCCGACTAGTTGATGTTCTTCCTATGGGGCTTAGAAACCCATTCAGCTCCTACAGTCCTTGCCCTAACTTCTCTGTTGGGATTCCTCACTCTCAGTCCAATGGTTGACTGTACATTCACATCTGTATTGGTCAGGTTCTGGAACAGCTTCTCAGGGGACAGCCATATTAGGACCCTGTCTCTAAACACTTCATGGCATCAGCAACAATGTCTGGGTCTGGTGTCAGCAGATGGGATGGATTCCCTATGTGGGGATGGCCTTTCCTTTAGTCTCTGCTCCATTCGTTGTCCCTGAGTTTCCTTATGGCAGGAGAAATTCTGAATTAATATTTTTGAGGTAGGTGGGTGGCTCTATCTCTCAACCGGGATGTCCATTGGAGAGATCTTTACAGGTTCTCTCTCCTCTTTGTTGGGTATTTTGGCTAATGTGCCCCCCTGTTGGGTCCTGAGCACCTTTTGGATCCCTGGCATCTGAGACTTTCCAGACTATCCCCAGTTCTCCCCTCCCCCACTGCTACACACCTACTTTCAAATTTATGACCCTCTATACTAATTCCCATCTCCCCCCTATGGAAACTAGCTCCCCTTTCCCCTCCTCTCTCCCTCCCAGATCCCTCTCTCCCTCTACTTTCCAGAGATTATTTTCTTCCCCTTCTGAGTAGGACTGTAGCATCCATACTTTGGTGTGATCTTCTTTCCTCTTGGGTTTCATATGATCTGTGAGTTTGTACTGTGGGTATTTTGAGCTTCTTTATTGGCTAATAAATCCACTTGTCAGTGAGTTCTTTTGTGACTGGGTTACCTCACTCAGGATGATATTTTCAAGTTCCATCCATTTACCTGAGAATTCTATTGCCAATATGAATAACTAAATGCTAGAAATAAGAATTTATCCAAAGATATACACAGAAAATGTGTGTGCTTTTAATTTTGATTTGTGATCAATGAGTAACTTAAGATGTAAGTAGAGCTTAAATTTGCAAATAAAAACAAATGCAACTGCTGTTTCCATCATACTTTATAGCATAGGCAAGGCAGATGTCTTCTATACATCAACGGTGTACCCTGGAGTCTGAGAAGTATTTGGTACAACTATGTAATGACTCTGAATGCTTGGCACATTGTAGGAGTTTAATGCGTATTTCATCCTCTTCAGCATGCATAGGCAGCAATTTGTCTTCTCAGCATTTTCTGTCTAAACCTTTCTTGAAAGGTGAGCATACAGAGTACAATGCAAGATGGACTGAGATTGTCCTGGAGTTCCTTCTCTGTGTGGTACAAAGAAATGCATCCATATTGCATTCACTCAAAGCATCTTTTTGTTTTAGACTTTCTGATCAAGGTTATATTACTTAACATATCTAATAGCTAATCTGTGACAAACTCAAGATCTTTTAATGAAATGTTGCCAGCTGTCTCTGAATGAGTATAGTTTGTTTACTAGATATATCTATTATCCTCTTATGAAGAAAACCCAAGGTCATAAAAACCAATTTGAAGATAATGGGAAAATAGTAGTTTAGGAAGTAAGGAAAAGAAGACTACAGAAAATCAAACCAAGGAGATAATCCAGATGCAGCATTGAGAACTCAGCCACACACAGGAAGCACTCTTTCTACACTCTTTCTACAAAGGTTTGAAAAGTCTGAAAGAGCCTTAGGAAATCTGCACTAAACTCTCAGAACCAGACTATTTACAGGAGAATCAGAAAGCAAGAGAAGTCATGAGGGACAGGAAACAAAAATCCCAAAGCAGCCATGTTTGTAGAAGGAGGTGTTGAGACCATAGGTCACAATTCAAAGAAAGAAATCAAATCAAATCAAAACAAACAAACCAAAGCAGGGAGAGACTCAGTCACTTTGGAGAATTACACAGGAACCTTGAGGAAATTCACAGAATTTCCAGGAAGATCCTTTCTGTTCAATCATTTCATAAAGGCAGCCTCAAGAGCCCATTTTCCCTTTTATTTAAAACAGGTCTTCTTTCTTCACATAATATATCCTAATTCTGGTTTCCCCTCCCTCTATTCCTTCTAGTTTCTCCCCACGTCCCAGCTCATCTGTAATCAACCCTCTTTATATATCTCATTGAAAATCAAACGGGTTTCTAGGGGATAATAATAAAGTATAATATAAAAAATATAATTAGGACCGCCGGGCATGGTGGCGCACGCCTGTAATCCCAGCACTTGGGAGGCAGAGGCAGGTGGATTTCTGAGTTCAAGGCCAGCCTGGTCTACAGAGTGAGTTCCAGGACAGCCAGGACCACAGAGAAACCCTGTCTCAAAACAAAACAAAACAAAACAAAACAAAACAAAACAAAACAAAAAAAACACCAAAAAAATATAATTAGGTAAAACAAAAACTATCATATCAAAATTGGACAAAACAAACAAGAAAAAGAACACAAGAGTCAGAGACCCATTTGCTCGCACACTCAAGAATACCATAAAAAACAAAACTAGAAGCCATAATATATATTCAAAGTACCTGCAGAGTAAAAGGAAAGAAAATATATTTGTTATTATATATACATACATATAATATATTATATATACAATAAAATTATATATAATTTTATAATAAAGTTATTATTTTATAATAAATATTATATATAATAAAAAGAAAAGGTGTTTCTCAGCCATCCGAATTTCTTCAGGTGAAAAGTCTTTGTTTAGCTCTGTACCCCATTTTTGGATAGGGTTATTTGGTTTTCTGGGGTCTAACTTCTTGAGTTCTTTGTATACATTGGATATTAGCCCTCTGTCGGATATGGGGTTGGTGAAGATTTTTTTCCAATATGCTGGTTGCCGTTTTGTCCTTTTGACAGTGTCTTTTGCCTTATTAGTCATTAGAGAAATGCAAATCAAAACAACCCTGAGATTTCACCTCACACCTGTCAGAATGGCTAAGATTAAAAACTCAGAAGACATCAGGTGTTGGCGAGGATGTGGAGAAAGAGGAACACTCCTCCACTGCTTGTGGGACTGCAAGCTGGTACAACCACTCTGGAAATCAGTCTGGCGGTTCCTCAGAAAACTGGACATGAAACTTCCAGAGGACCCAGCCATACCACTCCTGGGAATATACCCAGAAGACTCCCCAGCATGCAAAGGATACATGCTCCACTATGTTCATAGCAGCCTTATTTATAATAGCCAGAAGCTGGAAAGAACCCAGATGTCCCTCAACATAGGAATGGATACAAAAAACGTGGTATATATACACAATGGAATACTATTCAGCCATTAGAAACAATGAATTCATGAAATTCTTAGAGAAATGGATGGAGCTGGAGAATATCATACTAAGTGAGGTAACCCAGTCTCAAAAGAATACCCATGGTATGCAGTCACTGATAAGTGGATATTAGCCTCAAATCTTGGGACACCAAAGACACAATTCACATACCAAATGATGTCTGACAAGAAGAAAGGAATGGACACGGGTGCTGGAAAGGATCAAAGCATCAGTGTGGGGGAATACCAGAACAGGGAAGTGGGAAGGGGTGTATGAGGGAGCAGGGGGAGGGAAAAGGGCATGTCGGACCTTAGGGGGGTGGGGAACCAAAAAAAGGGAAATGAAATGTAAATATAGAATATATCCAATAAAAATTTTTTTGATCCAAAAAACAAAAAAAAATTAAAAAGAAATATAACTCTTTTAGAATGGGAAAGCTCTAACACATCAATATAAGACAAAGCACTTCTCTCTGTATCACTGAACTTATTTTCTGTTGGGTATCTACTGCTGAGCATGTGCCCTACCTTTGAGTATAGTATGTATTTTCAGTGAAACTTCCTTGGAAGAAACTAAACTTCCATTTGCAAGTGATGATCAACTGGAGATTGAAGAAGGCATTTTATGAAAGACTCTTGTTGAGTTGGTATCCACATTGAGGCAAAATGGAAAGATTTCTCCCCGAAGGGTCCACTATTATTTCTTGTCAGGTGTTAGGGAATTGGCCTCTAAGATATGGCCTCCACAATGCCTCTAACTGGAAGGGAAAAATTCTGTAGTGTTTTTCATAGTGCAAACAAATATGGTCTAAATCAAAAACTCTGGTAACTCTATAGCTCCCCAGAAGGCAGATGAGCAGCAGCAAGTACTTAAAAGATACTAGGGTATAAAGCATACCTATGCATTGCGTACCCACACCATTGTATAGTGTCTAGAAACTGAATGCTTTGTCAGTTACAATACCCATGATGGCCCATGAAGCACACCTCTAGTGGCATAGAAAATGACATGCGGATGAACAGGAAGTAAAATATCACTAAGGTGGTGGTGACAGCTTGAACAAACACCAACCCAAACAGGCAGAGAAAGGCAGGGTGACGACAGGTAAGGCTTGTGACGGGGAAGTGGATGCATGGTTATAGCTGGCACCTTTAGGCAGGCAAGTGAGTGCACGGAACAAGATCCAGTTAATATTTATGTTGAACATTGTAGGCTGAAAGTGTAAAGTTTGGTCTGAGTTGTGAGCTCTCCAGTCTCTCGAGTGTTGGCCATTTTTAGATGATCAGACTACATTTCTCTACCTCTTCCTCTTTTCATTCTAACTTAGCTATAGTTGTCTTTTCTCATTCTCTTTATTTTCCTCCAACTCCTTTCATCTTCTGGCACCCTACTTACAATGTATTTATTTACTATTCAGTCACATACTGAATATTTTAACATATATTTTAGCTAATATCTTAGCATAAACCATACATACTATCCTGTGTCCTTTATTCCATAGAAGTCATTAGATTTGAAGGCATGGCAGTGCTTAATTTGCTATTGCTCTATTAGTTGAAGTTGTTTCTATTCTTTGTGATGCTGTAGAACTTACCAGATGTCCTGGACAAGTACATTGAGGGTTTAGGTATTTGTTTATTGTATGTACTTGTACTGGGTTTATTGCGATCCCAGTAAAAACAAGAGAGAAGAGACATAAAAATTACTAGACCACAGTTCAATTTGAACATGCTAATTTTCTTAATATATTCTGGTGTCATAAGAAAGAACCGTAAGAAACAACAAAATTAAGCAATATAAATTGTCCAAATGTACCATCTCCACAGTACGGGGGTGCAAAGAAAGTGAATTAAAGTAAGACCCACACAGAATTCAAAAGAGTAATTTTAAAATTTATCAAAAAAAAAAAAAAAGTCAAACAGGACATGGAAAAAATCCCAATAGAAATACAAATAAACCGGTCTTGTCTCTAGAACTGAAACAGAACACTAGCTGAAGCAGTTCCATCCCCCTTCACACATGCCACAGACCACGCCCTTCTAACCTCCCTCCCCCTACTCTTCACTGTATCTCAGCCCCCAACTCCAGCAGGTAAGGCCTGATAAATCACAGGTCATCATGACTGCCTGAAAACCAGGTAGGCTGCCTGCAGGTCTTCTCTCTTCTCTCTATTCTCCTAAACCTAATCCCTAATCATCTCCAGTGCTGCAACATAGCATCAAAGGCAGCCTCCCTTCCCCCCTACCCACATTTCCTGTGGATCCCACAAACTATCCCCTTAAAACCTCATTCCTCTACTCTGTTGCTTTGTCCCAGATCCCTATTCAAGCAGGTACCTATGCTAACCTAAGGGCCTCTCCTTCCAGAGCAACAAGGAGGCTGAACACAGAGCCACAACTCTCCTAATGCTCCAGTCTCATCCGCAGCCCTGTAGCTGGAAATTGGCTGTGGTTTCCCTTTCCTCTCTGACCCCATCCCCAGTGGATCACAAAGACCTTTTCCACCATCCTTCCTTCCCCCCACTCAATCTAGTTACCCAGTCCTCAATACCAGCAGGCATTTCCTATGAACCCAGCAGCTGAGCAGGCCAGGAAAACAACCAAAAAGCAGTCATCATTCTCTCAGAAGACCCACAAAGGAAAGAGAAAGCAAGGAACAAAACACTCAACTCACATGCTCAGAAGTCAGCACTTAGACTTATAATCACTCCAAACCCAGATGCCAACATGAAGATATACAGGGCACTATATCTGTACTCATACTGTAGCTCATATGCTACCGCAACAGTCCTTGAATATTCCAGCAAGAAAACAAACCTTAAAACAGCCTTTATAAATATGATAGAAATCCTTAAAGAGGAATTAATGAATTCTCTAACCAAATCCAGGAAAATACGGCCAAGCAGTATAAGGAAATAAATAAAACTATTTAAAATATGAAATTATAAATAGAATCAAGAAAGAAAATCCAAACTGAGGAAATTCTGGAAATGAAAAATTTAGGAATTTGAACAGGAACTACAGAGGCAAGTTTTCCCAACAGAATTGAAAACATGGAAAAGAAAACTCAGGCATTGAAGATGCAATAGAAATATGAATATATTAGTCAAAGAAAATATTACATCTAAAAATCTCCTGACACAAAATATCCAGGAAATCTGAGACACAGTGATAAGACCAAACCTAAGAATAATAGGTATAGCGGAAGGAGAAAAAACCCAATTCAAAAGCCCAGAAAAATATTTTCAATTAAATCATAGAAGAAAATTTCCTAATCTAAAGGAGATGCCTACAAAGGTACAAGAACCATACAAAACACCAAATATATTGAACCAGAAAGCAGATGTCCCTTATGGCATAATACACATAATAATGAAAACACTAAATATACAGAATATACAGGATTTTAAAAAATACTAAAAGCAGACAGGTAAAAGGCTATACTCATGATCATTACAAATCTACTCAATGGAAGGTCTAAAAGCCAGAAGGGCCTTGACAGATGTGTACAGAGACCACAAATGCCCACTTAGTCTACCAGGCCCAGCAAAACTTTCAATTACCATAGATGAAGAAAATAAAATAAAGTCAAATTTAAGCGATATCTCTCACAATTTTAACCTGATATATGGTACTATAAGAAAAACACCAACATAATGATAACTCCACCCATGAAAACACAGAAAACAATCTTATACCAGCAAAATCAAAAGAAGGAAGGTGCTAGTACAAGCACACATGTTTTAGTCTCTTTGGTATATGAAGGTACTATGCAGACTACTGAAAGAGAAATACAGACATCAACCCAATCTTTGACCTATTATCTGTCTTGCATTTAAAATATGCTAGGATGACAGTGGGACAGAACTTGTTGTTCTAACCAACCAATCTTTGATTTAACCTAAGGACCACTCTCTGAAAAGAAACCCCCATTTGATATTATTTAGACAGCCAACAATGAGACATAGGGCAAATCCAAATATAACTGATCTAAAATAAATCAAAATTTATAAATAAATCAATAAAATGATTCCTTATCACATTTTGCTATACTCATGATCAGTGCCATATCCAGCCATCATCAGAGGGCTTCCTGATGTAGAGACCTATAGCCAGATGTTATAGGAAGCAAGAGTCTAACTTGGAGTTTCCATCAAATCCCTTCCCCTTGGAACTCAGGAAATCTCATTTAAGAGAAGGTGGAAAGATTATAAGAGCCAGAGGGGGTGGAGAACAACAAGAGAACAAGGTCCTCTGAACCAATGAGGCATGGTGCATAGGAGCTCCCAGAGAAGAACCAAGGAAAGAACCTACATGGGTCTACATCAAGTCCTCTGTTTATACATTGTATGCTCTTAGCTTAAGATTTCTTATTGGACTCAGTGCTATAAGACCTATTGGGTTTCTGACTCTTGCCTACTCTTGAGACTCTTTTCCTCCTATTGGATTGTCATGTCTAACTTCAGCATGATGATCCGATCATTTTTGTCTTATTTTACTATATTTTATTTTGTCATTTTTGGTTGTTATCACTTTGAAGACTGTTCTTTTCTAATAAGAAACTGAAAGGGAGCAGATTCAGAGGGGGTAAAAGTGGGGGGGGATGAAAGGAGTAGAAGGAGGGGGAACTATATTCAGAATATATTGTATGAGAAGAGTCTATATTCATAAAATGAAAAAAAAAAAAACTCCTCTAGGAAGATTCTGTGACCATGCACAAGGAAAGCAATCAAATAGGATCTTGCTCTAGAATAATTTTATGGATTGTCTTCTTCAAAACAATTTAAAAATTTCTGAATTAAATAATGAAGTCAATATTACATATGAAAGATGAATTCTACCAAGATAAAAGTATTGTAAACTAACAATATGAAGGCTACAATAAGTTAACAAAGACACTTATGGCAAGCATGGCCAATGGACTGCCATCATGTGGAAAACAAAAATCTTTTTGTATTCTATGTCTTGTTACAAAACTAGAATAGAAATCTACATGAAAAAATCAAAAGAAGAGAAACTATTAAAAACATACAAATCATGTGGTTTGAACAACACACTATTAAACTATGAGGGCACCAGTAGAGAGATCAGGAGGGAATTAAAAATTTCAGAGACAATAATGAAAATGAATACATAACACAGAAAAGTCATTCCTAAGAGAAATTTCTAGCCATAAATGCCTACAGTGAGAGAACTCAAGCAAATGACCTAATGCAAAATCTTAGAACTATAATAACAGACCAAACCCTAAGCCAAAAGGCTGAAACAAATAATCATGATCAAAAGAGAAATTAATGAAACAGAAACTAAATAATAATAAAATGCTCAATGAAAAAGTCGATTTTTAAAAGGTAAACGTGGAAAGGCTCTTAGCCAAACTCACCAACAGAAATAAGATGCTGTGGGAGAGGGCGTTAGGACGCCTTCCAACCCGGCTTTGTAAAACTAAGATGTGACAAAAATACAAATGAAAAAAACACAAAAAAATACAAATAAAATACAAAACAATCTGGGATCATCAGCTGATCTCAGATGGCTGTTGGAGGCATTGCTCCCCTGTACAGGCTGCTACCCTTTGGATGCCATGTCATATGCTGAAGCTGCCAAGGCTGCAGGTGCTGGAACCTTCCAGACACCAGAGCTGTGTAGAGAGGCCACAGGCAGGATTCATGATTTTTTGTAAAATCAATAAATAATTCTAAAAGAAACCTGACACATTTTTATAACTAGCAAAGGAAAAAGAAATAAAATGTGTCCTCCCTGTTGGGTCCCTGGAGCCTCATGTTTTCCTGATGTCTGGGACCCTCCCAGTGGCTATCCCCAGTTCCTCATGCACCCTACTACATATTTTGGTTCGGAATCTCAAATGGCTGAGAATGGTTAAAATTTTTCTATATTCAGCATCCTTAGTCATCAGGGAAATGCAAATTAAAGCCAGTCTGAGATTCTACCTCATACCAGTCAGAATGGCTATGATCAAAAATGCAGGTGACAGAAGATGTTGGTGTGGGTGTTGAAAAACAAGAACAGAGACCCCGAACCCCTTGCAGGCAGCGCCATCTTGTCTGCAGCTTCCCATCCAGCTGGTAGCAGGTCAGCCAGACCTAGCCAGCCTGCCAGGTGCTGAGACCCTGCCGGCGGAACCAGGTACCAGAGACAGCCCGAGTTTAAGACCTCCGGGAACTCAGGTCTGGGGCAGGAACTGCGCACAGCCTAGCGGTTTGGAGTACAGCGGCCGTGCCTGCGCTCTGCGCTCGCAGGCCAGACCCCGAACCCCCTGCAGGCAGCGCCATCTTGTCTGCAGCTTCCCATCCAGCCAGTAGCAGGTCAGCCAGACCTAGCCAGCTTGCCAGGTGCTCAGACCCTGCCCGCGGAACCAGGATAAGCAACAATTCTTGTTTATTAAGAAGAGTGAGGACCAGCTATAGCGGCAGGCCTCCATATTGCAACCAGGACACAGCTGGAAAGGTGCAGATAGAGACTCCGTCTGGGGCTAGAGCAGGGAGAGCTGCTAAGCTCTCGCCCACAGGCTGGCCCAGGAGCCTAGGCTCTGCAGCACGTCCCTGCGAGCTTAGGCCATGCACCGAGGCAGCCGGAACCACCCAGCTCCCCAGGAGCCCGGACCAGCGATAGCGGCAGGCCTCCATACTGCAACCAGAACACAGCTGGAAAGGCACAGGTAGACAGATTCCATCAGGGGCTACCACGTGGGGGGATCTGCTAGGCTCTCGCTACTAGGCAGGCCCAGCAGCACCTGCCGAGGCTCTGCTGCACTCCCCCACACTTCCCGGAGACCTCAGGCCGTGCACAAAGTCAGTGGGTGGCAGCCAGCTCATGATCCCGTTGAGCAGCAATCACGCATAACCACCAGTAGAGAAACAACAGGTAAGCCCAGCCTCATAGGAGATTCAAACACCAGCCAGTGACAACAAGGTCAATTAACACCAGAAATAACCAGATGGCAAAAGGTAAACGAAGGAATGTCACTAACAGAAATCAAGACAACATGACAGCATCTGAACCCAGTTCGCCAACAACAGGAAGCCCTGGATACCCCAAAACACCAGAAAAACAAGACTTGGATATAAAATCACTGGTCAGGATGCTGGTAGCTGAACACATAGAAAAATCTCGTAAAGAAATAGAAGAGAAAATGGATCAAAAGTTAGAAGCCTTTACAAGGCAAATACAAAAATCACTTCAAGAAATGCAGGAGAAGATGGATCAAAAAGAAGAAGACAATAAGGAGGAAAGACAAAAATCACTTAAAGAAATACAGAAGAACGTGGGCCAACAAGTAGAAGCTATGAAAGAGGAAACACAAAAATCTATTAAAGAAATACATGAAAACACAATCAAGCAAGCGAAAGATCTGAGCACATCCATCCAGGCACTAAAAACAGAAGTAGAAACAACTAAGAAATCGCAGAGGGAGACAACATTGGAGATAGAAAACCTTGGGAAGAAATCAGGAGCCATAGATGCAAATATCAACAATAGAATACAAGAGATAGAAGACAGAATATCAGAAGCCGAAGATACCATAGGAACCATTGATTCAACAGTCAAAGAAAATACTAAATGCAAAAAGGCCTTAACCCAAAACATCCAGGAAATCCAGGACACAATGAGAAGACCAAACCTAAGGATTATAGGTATAGACGAGAATGAAGATGTACAAGTTAAAGGGCCAGCAAATATCTTCTACAAAATTATGGAAGAAAACTTCCACAACCTAAAGAGAGAGATGCCCATGAATATACAAGAAGCATACAGAACCCCAAACAGACTGGATCAGAACAGAAATACATCCCGTCACATAATAATCAAAACTCCAAATGTACTAAACAAAGAATATTAAAGGCAGCAAGAGAAAAAGGCCAAGTAACTTATAAAGGAAGACCTATCAGAATAACACCAGATTTCTCACCTGAGACCATGAAAGCTAGAAGATCCTGGGCAGATATCATGCAAACTCTAAGAGAACACAAACTTCAGCCAAAACTACTTTACCCAGCAAAGCTCTCAATCACCATAGATGGAGACATCAAGGTATTCCATGACAAAACCAAATTTGCACGATATCTTTCCACAAATCCAGCCCTACAAAGGATAATAGGGGGAAAACACCAAGACAAGGATGGAAACTACACCCGGGAAGAAGCAAGATAGAAACCTCCTCTCATCAAACCCAAAAGAAGGTAACCTCTCAAATATAAAAAATAAATAAAATAAATAAATGTAATTTCAAAAATGTCTGGAGGAAATAATTACTATTCCTTAATATCTCTTAACATCAATGGACTCAATTCCCCAAATAAAAAGACATAAATTAACAGACTGGATACAGAAACAGGACCCTACATTTTGCTGCATACAGGAAACACATCTCAGTGTCAAAGACAAACACTGCCTTAGAGTAAAAGGCTGGAAGACAATTTTACAAGCAAATGGTCTCAGGAAACAAGCTGGAGTAGCCATTCTAATATCAGATAAAATTGACTTTCAACCTAAAATCATCCAAAGAGACTCAGAAGGTCACTTCTTGCTGGCCAAAGGGAAAATCCACCAAGAAGAGCTCTCAATACTGAACATCTATGCTCCAAATGCAAGGGCAGCCTCATTCGTAAAAGAAACCTTACTAAAGCTTAAAGCACACATTACACCTAACACAATAATTGTGGGTGACTTCAACACTCCACTCTCCTCAATGGACCGATCAGGAAAGCAGAAACTAAACAGGGACACAGTGAAACTAATTGAAACTCTGGACAAATTGGATTTAACAGGTATATATAGAACATTTCATCCTAAAGCTAAAGAATATACCTTTTTCTCAGCTCCACATGGGACCTTCTCCAAAATAGACCATATAATTGGTCACAAGACAGATGTCAAAAAATACAAGAAGATCGAGCTAATCCCATGCCTTCTATCAGATCACCATGGAGTAAGAGTGGTCTTCAATAACAACAAAAACAACAGAAAGCCCACATACACATGGAAACTGAACAATACTCTACTCAATGACACCTTGGTCAAGGAAGAAATAAAAAAAGAAATCAAAGACTTTTTAGAATTCAATGAAAATGAAGGTACAACCTACCCAAATCTATGGGACACAATGAAAGCAGTGCTAAGAGGAAAACTCATAGCTCTAAGTGCATCCAAAAAGAAACTGGAGAGAGCATATACTAGCAGCTTAATGGCACACCTTAAAGTCCTGGAAGAAAAACAAGTTAATTCACCCAGGAGGAGTGGAAGACAAGAAATCATCAAACTCAGGGCTGAAATCAATCAAATAGAAACAAAGAGAACCATACAAAGAATCAACAAGACCAGGAGCTGGTTCTTTGAGAAAATCAACAAGATAGATAAACCCTTAGCCAGACTAACCAAAGGACACAGAGACAGTATACAAATTAACAAAATTAGAAATGAAAAGGGAGACATAACAACAGAAACTGAGGAAATTCAAAAGATCATCAGATCCTACTACAAAGGTCTATACTCAAAACAACTGGAGAATCTGGAGGAAATGGACAATTTCCTAGACAGATATCAAATACCAAAATTAAATCAGCATCAAGTAGATCAGCTAAATAGTCCCATAACCCCTAAAGAAATAGAAGGGGTTATAGAAAACCTCCCAACCAAAAAAAGTACGGGACCAGACCTTCAAAGAAGACTTAACACCAATACTCTCCAAACTATTCCACAAAATAGAGACAGAAGGGACACTGCCCAACTCATTCTTCGAAGCCACAATTACGCTAATACCTAAACCACAAAAAGATCCAACAAAGAAAGAGAACTACAGGCCAATTTCTCTTATGAATATAGATGCAAAAATACTAAATAAAATTCTTGCTAACCGAATCCAAGAGCACATCAAAACGATCATCCACCATGATCAAGTAGGCTTCATCCCAGGGATGCAGGGATGGTTCAATATACGGAAATCCATCGATGTAATCCACTACATAAACAAACTGAAAGAAAAAAACCACATGGTCATCTCATTAGATGCTGAAAAAGCATTCGACAAAATTCAGCATCCTTTCATGCTAAAAGTCTTGGAAAGAGCACGAATTCAAGGCCCATACCTAAACATAGTAAAAGCAATCTACAGCAAACCAGTAGCCAACATCAAAATAAATGGAGAGAAACTTGAAGCATTCCCACTAAAATCAGGGACTAGACAAGGCTGCCCTCTCTCTCCATATCTTTTCAATATAGTACTTGAAGTTCTAACAAGAGCAATTAGACAACATAAGGAAGTCAAAGGGATACAAATTGGAAAGGAAGAAGTGAAACTATCATTATTTGCAGATGATATGATAGTTTACCTAAGCGACCCAAAAACACTCCACCAGAGAACTTCTACAGCTGATAAACAACTTCAGCAAAGTGGCAGGTTATAAAATTAACTCAAGCAAGTCAGTGGCCTTCTTGTACTCAAAGGACAAGCAGGCAGAGAAAGAAATTAGGGAAATAACACCCTTCACAATAGCCACAAACAACATAAAATATCTTGGCGTAACTCTAACCAAACAAGCGAAAGATCTGTACAACAGGAACTTCAAGTCCTTGAAGAAAGAAATCGAAGAAGACCTCAGAAGATGGAAAAATATTTCTTGCTCCTGGATTGGCAGGATCAATATAGTAAAAATGGCCATCTTGCCAAAAGCAATATACAGATTCAATGAGATCCCCATCAAAATCCCAACTCAATTCTTCATAGATCTAGAAAGAGCAATTCTCAAATTCATCTGGAGCAACAAAAAACCCAGGATAGCTAAAACTATTCTCAACAATAAAAGGACTTCTGGGGGAATCAATATCCCTGACCTCAAGCAGTACTACAGAGCAATTGTGTTAAAAACTGCATGGTATTGGTATAGCAACAGGCAAGCAGATCAATGGAACAGGATTGAAGACCCAGAGGTTAACCCACAGACTTATGGTCACTTGATCTTTGATAAAGGAGCCACAACCATCCGGTGGAATAAAGATAGCCTTTTCAACAAATGGTGCTGGTTCAACTGGAAGTCAACATGCAGAAGAATGCGAATTGATCCAATCTTATCTCTTTGCACTAAGATCAACTCCAAGTGGATCAAGGACCTCCACATAAAACCAGACACACTGAAACTATTAGAAAAGAAACTTGGGAAGACCCTGGAGGACTTGGGCACAGGGGAAAAGTTCCTGAACAGAACACCAATAGCTTATGCTCTAAGATCAAGAATCGACAAATGGGACCTCATAAAATTACAAAGTTTCTGCAAAGCAAAGGACACTGTCAGAAGGACAAAACGGCAACCAACAAAGTGGGAAAAGATCTTCACCAACTCCACATCCGACAGAGGGCTAATATCCAATATATACAAAGAACTCAAGAAGTTAGACCGCAAAGAAACAAATAACCCTATCAAAAATGGGGCACAGAGCTAAACAAAGAATTTTCACCAGAAGAAATTCGGATGGCCGAGAAACACCTTAAAAGATGTTCAACATCATTAGTCATCAGGGAAATGCAAATCAAAACAACTCTGAGATTCCACCTCACACCAGTCAGAATGGCTAAGATTAAAAACTCAAGAGGCCGGGCGGTAGTGGCACACGCCTGTAATCCCAGCACTTGGGAGGCAGAGGCAGGCGGATTTCTGAGTTCGAGGCCAGCCTGGTCTACAAAGTGAGTTCCAGGACAGCCAGGACTACACAGAGAAACCCTGTCTCGAAAAACAAAAAAAAAAAATAAAAAAATAAAAAAAAATAAAAACTCAAGAGACAACAAGTGCTGGCGAGGATGTGGAGAAAGAGGAACACTCCTCCACTGTTGGTGGGATTGCAAAATGGTAAAACTGCTCTGGAAATCAGTTTGGCGGTTCCTCAGAAAATTGGGCATGTCACTTCCAGAGGACCCTGGCATACCACTCCTGGGCATATACCCAGAGGATTCCCCTGCATGCAATAAGGACACATGCTCCACTATGTTTATAGCAGCCTTGTTTATAATAGCCAGAAATTGGAAGGAGCCCAACTATCCCTCAAAGGAGGAATGGATACAGAAAATGTGGTATATTTATACAATGGAATACTACTCAGCAATTAAAAATAATGAATTCATGCAATTTGTAGGTAAATGGTTAGACCTGGAAAATATCATCCTGAGTGAATTAACCCAATCACAAAAGAATGCACATGAAATGCAATCACTGATAAGTGGATATTAATGAGCCCAGAAGCCCTAAATACTCAAGACACAAATAGCAAGTCAAATGATTCCCAAGAAGAAGAAAGGAGAGGACCCTGGGCCTGTAAAGATTGCATCCAGTTTAGTAAAGAAACCGAGGGGGGAGGGGGAATTATTGGGGAACAGATGGGGGGAGAGGAACTATGGGAACTATGGTGGGTGGGAACTGGGAAAGGGGAAAGCCTTTGGAATGTAAACATAGAATATAGAAAATAAAAAAAAAGAAATAAATAAATGAATATCTATTTACCAACAACAACAACAACAAAAAAGAAAAACAAGAACACTCCTCCATTGCTGGTAGAACTGCAAGATGGTAAAACCACTCTGGAAAGCAGTCTGGTGGTTCCTGAGAAAATTAGAAAGAGTCCTATCTGAGGACCCAGCTGTACCATTCCTGGGCATATACCCAAAAGATTCTTCAACACATAGCAAGGACACATGCTCCACTATGTTCCTAGCAGCCTTATTTATAATAGCCTGAAGCTGGAAAGAACCCAGATGTCCCTCAACAGAAGAATGGGTACAGAAAATGTGGTACATATATGCAATGGAGTACTATGTAGCAATTAAAATCAATGACTTCATAAAATTCTTAGGCAAATGGATGGAACTAGAAAATATCATCCTGAGTGAGGTGACCCAATCACAAAAGAACGCATATAGTATGTACTCAATAATAAGTGGGTACTAGCTGGAAAGCTCACAATGCCCATGATACAAACCACAAACCCAGTGGAGTGTAGAAGGAAGGAAGACCAGGGTGTGGATGCTTCAGTCCTGCATTGAGGTGGGAAGAGGATGACCATGGGAGGTGGAGCGAGAGGGGGACCTGGGAGGGAGAGAGGAGGGGGAGAAAATAAGGGAGGGCAGTAGGAGATGTGAGAGAGGAAATCAAACAAAAATAAGTAACTTTTAAAATGTCATGTAAGGAACAAAATCAAAAGTCCAAGTCAGATGGATTCACTGATGAATTCTCACTGATCATTAACATGGATCAGCACCTTACTTACCAAACTATTTCATAAATGGAAAGGAAGGAAACTCCCCGATGCATTTGAGGAAGCCATTATTGCCTTGATAACAACCATTATCAAGACCATTATAAAATGAAAAGTAAAGGTAAGCTCACTAATGAGCATCAGCACCAACCGTCTCCATCAGATACACACGCAATCACGCTTTGAAGGATTTTTATCTTATCATGTTAAGTCGGGGGATTCTTAATTTATTATTATTGTTATCTTCATTATCGTTATCATTTAACCTTAAATGTCCTTGTGTATTTATTATGGCTTTTGGTTTGAATTTTGTATGTGTTTCCTGTGTGTGTACATGTGTGTGTGTGTCTGCATCTATATGCACTTCCTGTGCTTTTATTTTTAGGTCTTCTTCCAGTTTTTTTTTTTTTTGTCATACTCCGATTTGTTTGGTTTTTTATTTATCTTATTGTATTACATTCTCTGTCATTCCTTGGATGCCTGTTTTAAGGAGAGTCAGAAAAGATGTAGATCCAGGTGGGAGGTGAGGTGAAGAGGAACTGGCAGGAGCAGGGGTAGGAGAAACTGTAATCAGAATGCATTGTATGCAAAAATAAAATAAAATAAAATAAACCATCTACAAAGAAAGAACACAGCAACTAAATAATTCACTTGCATCAACGTGTCTTCATTTCAAGGAAACGGGGGTGGCCCAATGTGTCAGATCGCATGAAGATGACAGAATTGTGGAAAATCATTAAAAAAAAAACAACAACATAGGCTTACTTATGAGATTCCCATAGTTTCTGTATTTTGTAGGCTGATTTGGAAAAAAAACCATACTGAAAATCACCAGAAATGAGACTGAGGCAGGGATTGCTTTTCTCCTCTAGAAGCATTTTTGCTTCTTGTGAACAGAAATATTGCACTTTGAACACAGTACTATTTATAACTCTTTACTTTTCATTACACATTAATAAAGAACAAATGTTTCCAAGATAATAAAAAATTAGAAAAACTAAATTTGACTTCTTACTGGAATAACAAGTGTTAAAAGTATATTGAAATTTTACAAATCTAGCCTTTGGCATCAAAGTGGGAAAAAATGCTATACATACAATGACCAAAGCTCATGAAAAAGTTTTCAAATATAATAGAATTAGTTTTATATTTTAATAATAAATATGTGTGATTCATCCAGTCATCCCCATTCTTTGAATCTCCAATTTTTCTGAATTTCCCATGAAAGCTCTGTCTCACACCACAGGCTTTTCTAACATGAGGGCAAAACTTTGAAAAATTTGGAAGCGTGATTAGAAAACAATGTTTTCTCTCAAATGTCAGATACAATTGATTAAATTATCTTCATGAATATGAGATTATGCATACAAAATAAATAAATTTGAATGTGGATACAATTACCCATAATGTGGAAGTGTAATCCATGTTGTTCATGAACTCTAATTATTTGATCTCACACATGGAGACTTTTTGTGGAGTAACTTTGATGACTCTTATTAGAAACAGCTCACGAACTGTTACTATCCAAACTTGCCAGTTTTTATTGTACCATTACAAAAAAAACCCTCAAACCTTTGAAATTGATTTTCTCTCACCACAAGCTACAGAGACTTGATTTTATGTTCCATTAAGAGAAATTTTACTCAATTATGGAAATTATATTAAATTAGCAGGCATGATGTGTTTTTCATGATTCTCTGTTGTTCTTTACCTCTCCAATAATAAAGACTTCCAGTCAACTAATAATGGGCTTCTTTTAACAATAGCATTTCAACTTTTTGTCTTTTCCAAGAAAATTTTCTAATGATAATATCATTTAAAGTGTAATTGTCGCACCAAATATTTATTTTATTTGCTTGAACTATTCATTTTTCTTTTCAAGAGCAGCTCATAGACTCTTGCTTCATGGGCCATAAATAAGTCCGCAGTCTGCCACTTCAGCACATCTCTAATTGTAATGCACTGTGTGATGTTATAGGCCATTATACAGATGCTTCTGTTACTGAAAGGTGGCCAATAGTGACATTGAAATGTGTGCTTGCATTAGAAGACTGCGAACTCAATCACCAATCTTAATGTAATAGTTTTTCTTCCTAACTGTAGAAACCCTAATTTGTTTAGCTGTGTTTGTCCTTTAAGCACATGGTTACATTTTAATTCTTGAACATAACAACCAAATGAAAGGTAAGGTATGGTGTTTCTGATACAAAACACAGCAAAAATATTAGCTATCCCTCTGCTTAAGGTCTTGGTGTTTATTTTTTCTTGGAATATTTTATAGTTTATATCTTAAACACAATTGCTGTTGAAAATTTTTCTGCATTATTTTTTACTTTATGGTTAAACTATGTTATGTATCTTTGATATTGTTATCAAGCTAGACTGTGAATCTGTTGGTTTTCCTGTCAGTTTATGTTGAGACCCTTTTCATGAGAATCCCCATTAACCTAAGGGCCATAACGATAACGAGAAGGTTCTCATGATTTTTGTTATGTGGCCTTTTTTAATTTCAAAATAAGGAGAAAAAAAGAAAGATTTATTTGAAAAATGTAGAGTTGATTATATCATAAAACACAATCTAATTACAGGAATGGCATTGTGGATAATAGTATACCTAAAGAAATGTAAGTGGCCTGCCTACCACAATGTGAAAATCTATAGCAACATGACCTGCTGTGTAGCAGCTTTCTCTGAAATAAAGCCTCTATTTTGGACAATGTTCTACAAAGAACAGGATGTTCTAAGCATAGATTCTCAACCTTCCTACTGCTGTGTCCCTTTAAAGTAGTTCTTTATGTTGTGGTGATCACCCCAACCATAAAATTATTTCCTTTGCTACTTTATAACTGTAATTTTGTTACTGTTATGAATTATAATGTAAATATCTGTGTTTTTAGATAGCCATACCTGACCCCAGTGAAAGAGATCTAGAGCCCCTAAAGGAGTCAAGCCCCCTGGTTTGAGAGCCACTGTTCTAAAGGGAGGTGAAACATCTTATCCAGTGGAAAAGTTTGCTAAGCTCAGGAAATAAGAAATTCAGACGCTTGAGGAAGTCCCTGAAACTGACCAGACTCACTATGCCTCTCATATTATGACTACTGAGCAGCCTGAAAAATGTTGAGACTATCTGAGCTGCCTGGGACCCTAACCTGTCAACTCTAGCATTTCTCTGGAGAGCACAAGGTTTCCAACTGTTGTGAACTTCTTACCACATGCTGAGGTGAGCTTTAATAGTGTAGCCATCTTAATTCACTTCTGTTCCTGTATGTAACCCCCCACTGATATTCCAGAAAGTAATTCCAATAACTTATTGGTTCACAAATTGGCCTTTGGTGCTTTCTTTACTTAAGTCTGACATCAGTAGATCTTTGTTCACATTTCCCTGGGTACAGTCTCACAAACAGAAGAACATATTTCAAACCTGTATTGATTGTGAAACTTCTCCATATCACTTTCCCTGTTCTAGATAAAGAGAGAATAAGAACATGCAGGTTATCCAAAGCTCATTCAGAGTACAGAAGACATTTTATTCACTATAACCATCTCTGCTTTTAGTGCTACTTTTGCATGTTGATGTCAGGGATGATTTTGTGTAAAGAAAATCTCCATATTTAATAATTAAAAACAAATAGAGTGCTACAGTCTCTTACTTTATTTTACATGAACTCAGTAATGAAAGAGTATTGTGTGAATGTGTATATGAACACATTGATCTCTCTCCTCTCCCTCTGTCTCTGTCTCTGTCTCTGTCTCTCTGTCTGTCTCTCTGTCTCTCTGTCTCTGTCTCTGTCTCTCTCTCTCTCTCTCTCTCTCTCTCGTGCATGTGTGTATGGATGTATGGATGGATGGATGGATGTACTAATGTATGTACGGATATATATATGGATGTGTGTGTGTGTGTCAAAAGCAGGCTCCTCATATGCAGGCAAAAAAGCTTCAATTTATTGAAATAGTACCTTAGCTTCTAATGTCCTTGAATTATGAAGGTGTGCTACTGTGCTAGATATACATACTGAATTTTTTAGAAATAATGTATATAAAGTACAGTGGAATTTTTACATGTGTAATTTTATTTTTTAAAGTGATTAAATAAAAAAATATTTTTCTTGCTTCACTATTCCTTTAATCATTTTCCAGTTCATAATTCTTTTCTTTTCTTTAATTTTTATGTTCTATATTCTATGTTTACATTCCAAAGGCTTTCCCCTTTCCCAGTTCCCCCCCACCATACGTCCCATAATTCCTCTCCCCCCAACTATTCCCCAATCATTCCCCCTCCCCCCACGGTTTCTCTACAAAACTGGATCCAATCTTTACAGGCCCAGGGTCCTCTCCTTTCTTCTTCTTGGGAATCATTTGACTTGCTAATTGTGCCTTGAGTATTTAGGGCTTCTGGGCTCATTAATATCCACTTATCAGTGATTGCATTTCATGTGTACTCTTTTGTGATTGGGTTAACTCATTCAGGATGATATTTCATCTTTTGTGATTGGGTTAACTCACTCAGGATGTCACTTCCAGAGGACCATGGCATACCACTACTGGGCATATACCCAGAGGATTCCCCTGCATACAATAAAGACACCTGCTCCACTATGTTTATAGCAGCCTTGTTTATAATAGCCAGAAATTGGAAGGAGCCCAAATATCCCTCAAAGGAGTAATGGATACAGAAAATGTGGTATATTTATACAATGGAATACTACTCAGCAATTAAAAATAATGAATTCATGCAATTTGTAGGTAAATGGTTAGACCTGGAAAATATCATAATTCTTTTCTAAGTTCACACATTATGCTTAATTTTCTTTGTTAAAACATCATCTATGTAAAATCACAATGGTATTTGCTTCTTTGATTCAATACTTCATCAGTGTTGTATGTATCATTATTTCATCCTTTTCTAATTGTCAAATTCCATTGCACACTAAGGTGAGCGATGCTTGTGTGCTGTGTCATTCTTCTTGAGTAAATTCTTAAGAGGAATTTCACTGCCAGGTAGGGTAATACATACATTTATAACAATTGCTACCAAATAGCTTTCCAAAATGATGAATGTGATTTTTCACCCTTACCATCTCTGTTGGGTTTGAGTGGTCCTTACCAATGCCTGCATAGCTGTGCTTAGTCATTTCAATAGGTCATTTTGACTGTTGCAGTTGTGGCCCTGTGGGTATAGACCATGCCCTTCTATATAGACTGAAGATGTGTGTGCTTATTGGCAATTTCTGTATATGTTGTTGTGAAGAATTAGTTTTTATGTTGTTTCCTGTTTTTAGTTTAAGTTCATTCATTTATATAAATATGGAACATATTCATGGACATGATGAAGCTTTACCAAATGTATACACTTATCATTCAAGCTAATCACATATATCTCATCAAATATGTATCAGCTTCTATAGTAAAAGCATTCAAAATTCTTTCCTCTAGCTTTAGAAATATAGAACATTTTATAAATATGACTGTACTATTGTATAGCAGAGCCTTCTACTCACTGTAAGTAGAACCAAATGTCCAGTGCTCAGTCTCTCTTGTTTTGTCTTCAACAATCCTGTTTCCACAATCTTTGACAAACACTTTTGTACCATCAATGTAAGAGAAATGAACCTTTTAATTTCTACAGGAGGGAATGGTATAGTGCCTGCATTTCTATACCTGTTCCATCAGGTTTAATAATGATCTTCAATTGCAGCCATTTGTTGATGACAAGAATTCTTTTTCCCATTCTTTTTTAACAATAGAATAGCATTTCATTGTGTAGATAAACAACATGTTCCTTTACTATTCATCAGTCCATGAAAATATTATTTCTATTTCTTGGTTACTATGAACAGTGGTTATACTGAAAATGGTAATGCAGATGTCTGTTCATCATTTCCTATGGAAGTATATATATATATATATATATATATATATATATATATATACAATATACATGTAAATTTATGTGTGCATTGCTAACACTTGCTGTTCTTAATATTTCAGGAATGGCCACTATTATTAGCATAATGCAACACCTACAATACTCTTTACATTTTCTGATAGGAAAAGATTTGACACATTTTTCATATACTGGGTTGTCATATTGGATGTTCTATTTTCTGTTCATACATATTTGGAGTTTCATATGAATCTGTACCCAAATGAGCATATATATCTATAGAAGTAGAAATTACCCACATAATGTCCGGCCATGTGTCTTATATATGCCAGGGCAATGGTGGCACAAATTTAATGGAAATAGCCAACCAATGTCAGATTTGACTTCAGACCCACTCCATGAGAAGGAACCCATGCCTGACACTGCTTGGGTAACTAAGCTAGACACATGGAGTCAAGTGACAATGGACCTTGGAAAACTCGGAACCCAAACAAATTCTTCCCCCTAAAGTTGTTTCTGTGAGGTATTTTGTTAAAACAATGTGAAAATTAATATGCCTTTGTGAAAGGTTCGTTGTTAGTCCTGGGTGGGTCAGTCATTGCAAGAAGACATTTCTGTATCCTGTTAGTGACAGTTCCAGGCATGGGGCAGGCAAGGACTGAAGTGCTTGATTTGGCAATGGCAAACTTCACCCTAGGCTACTGACTGGTCCTCCTGCAGGGTATAGCACTGATAGAGTTTCCAATGGCAACAAAGGCATGAGCTACCACCAGCAGCTTTACTGAGACTTTCTTCAGATTCATGGTACAGTACATATGGTACTAATCTTTATCTGTAGATGTGCTGTGCTTAAAATCAGAATTGGTACCACTTAGGTGCCTGCTGCAAGGAATTGAGAATATTATCTTCCTTTAGATGCAGGACATCAAATACTCTAACCATCATGTGAAAGCTTCCTCAAAAGCTATTGGAATTAAGAAACACCATATGGGTTCCACTATAGGCAGGGTAAAAAAAAAAACTAACTATTTTTATATTAAGTCACTTGTGTTCTCTCAATATATATTTGTATACCATGCTCTCTGACCAGCAAACAAAAAGCTCTGGGTACTATATTAACATTGTCCTTACTTATAGCAGAGGCAAAATAAAAATGTGTATTTCATCTAAAAATAATGATAATATTACTATCAAATGTGATGCTTAAAAATCACATTATATAAGCTGAAATAATGATATATTTATATCTATACATATGTAATGTAAGTTATGTAATGAAATGAATGTTTCATCCATTTCATATGTAATGAAAGTTTAAAAAGTAATGATTCAAAGGTAATTGCTACTTGAATTTTTGAATAAATGGAAAACAGAGATGCAGTGTGTTTTAGATGTTTTATGAAAGAAAGCTTGTGTAACTCATTACTATCATCACAAAGCTGATATATCTTTGTCAAAATTAATGTGTTTAATAGAGATCATGCTTTGCATTTACTGATCAGCAGTTTTTATTTATAGCACTACCAAACTGAAAAGAGAAAAACGGTGTCTGAATTGCTTGTGATGTCTTTATGTACGCATATGATATGCATATGCATGTGATATCTTTATGTACGCATGTACGAATCATTAAGTAGT
Organism: Apodemus agrarius; assembly: GCA_964023405.1. Classification (NCBI taxonomy): domain Eukaryota; kingdom Metazoa; phylum Chordata; class Mammalia; order Rodentia; family Muridae; genus Apodemus; species Apodemus agrarius. The sequence continues at coordinate 94,735,405 of OZ030012.1, read as the reverse complement.
TGCCACTCTCCCCGAGTGCTGACTTATTTACTATGTATTTATTTATTCTTCTCTGTATAATGAGCCCCCAGAGTATGTTTCATTATAAGAGAAAGCTCGCATTTCTCACTTGCGGTCAGTGGTATGTGGTTAATTTGAAATCACTTAAACTATTAAATCTGTCAAGTGCATTGATTTTATTTTCAATTCACATCAGTGTTTTAGTATGCATTTTTGTTACTGGGTCAAACTGACAAATTAATTTAGGAGCATTCTCTGGGAATACTCTTCATTGCTGTCATTATATGCAGGCTACTGTTTGAAATTAATACCTCCCTATTAAAATTGACTGCCAAAGCTATCACATTTAACAGAAAGAATAATGTGTAGAAAGGAAATGGTGCTATATCCAAAACTCCTATACTATGAGGACATTCAGTTACAAAAAGAAATGTTTCATCAAAAATTAACTTTAACAGTAACAAGATTCTTTGTTTGTTGTTTGTTTGTTTGTTTGGTTGGTTGGTTATTCTATTTATTTACATTCCGAAGGTTGTCCCCCTTCCCAGTTTCTTTTCCACAAACTCCCTATCCCACTTGCTTCTATGAGGATGCGCCCCTACCTATCCACCGACTCTTTTCTCACCACCTTAGCATCCCCCCATGTTAGGACATTGAGCCTCCACAGGACCAAGGGGCTCCCCTTCCACTGATGCCAGATAAAGCCATCCTCTGCTACAGAAGCAACTGGAGCCACTTGTCCCTCCATGTGTACTCTTTGGTTGGTGGTTTAGTCCCTGAGAGCTTGGGGGTCCAGTTAGTTAATATTGTTGTTCTTCCTATGGGGTTGCAATCCCCTTCAGCTTCTTTAGTCCTTCTCTAATTCTTCCACTAGGGTCCCCACGCTCATATGGCTGGCTGCATACTTCCACATCTGTATTGGTCAGGCTCTAACAGAGCCTCTCAGGGGACAGCTATATCAGGCTCCTGTCAGCAAGTACTTCTTGGCATCAGCAACAGTGTCTGGGTTTGATGTCTATAGATGAATCCCTAGATGGGATGGTCTCTAATGGCCTTTCCTTCAGTCTCTGCTCCACTCTTTGTCCCTGCATCTCCTTTAGACAGAAACAATTCTGAATTAAAATTTTCAGCTGGGTGGGTGGCCCCATCCCTCAACCTGGGACCATGCGTATCCACTGGATATGGTCTCGACAGGTTTTATCTCCCATTTGTTGGGTATTTCAGCTAATGTCATACCCATTGGGTCCTGGGAACCTCTTGCTTCCCTGGCATCTGGGACTTTCTAGTGGCTAAGCCAAGTTCCACATTCCTCACTAATATATACATCAGTTCAATTTCCTGAGCCTCTATACTTCTCCCCCATTTCTTCCCACACCTGATCCATGCCCCCTTTTTTACTCCCCCTCCTCTCTCCCTCTCAGGTCCCTCCCTCCATCTACTTTATTTGTTCCACCTTCTATGTAGGATTGAAGAATCTGCCCTTTGATCTTCCTTCTTCTTGAGTTTCATATGGTCTATGAATTTTATCATGGGTATTCTGAGCTTTGGGGCTAATATGCACTTATCAGTGAGTGCATACTATGTGTGTTCTTTTGTGACTGAGATATCACTCAGGATAATATTTTCTAGTTCGATCCATTTGCCTAAGAATTTCATGAAGTCATTCTTAATAGCTGAGTAGTATTCCAGTGTGTGTGTGTGTGTGTGTGTGTGTGTGTGTGTGTGTAGGCATGCACATACACAGAGTGGGATAGGGAGATAGAGAAGGCAAGAATCAGACTAGGTACTTGATGGCATGTTTAAAAGTGAATGTTGCATTATTAAAACATGGTCTAGAATAAATATGTGAAATACAAAATCTAAGAATGCCAAATCACTACAAATTTTGTCTACACCTTTAATTAATATAGAGCCATGTTAATAAGTAGTATTTTGTGATGTGTAATCATGCCTTCATTATTGAATCATATTGCAGCAATGCCGAGCCTTTAATAGTCAACTACTTTCTAGGGAATTCTGAAAGTGTGACAATGTTCCAATTAACACATTGGTAGCAAAGATGAAAAATATCATCAACAATAAACCCTGATCAGACACTAAACTTTTCACTTTCTTGGAAAGTAATATCTATGTACTATAGAACTAATGCTTTTAAATGACCCTTCTATAAGTAAAATTGAAGTACAATAGGCATCCAGAAAACTTTTAAGTACCTGTAAAAGATATGAACGCCAGACACAAATCAAAGTTCAAAATGACCCAGAAGTGTTCAGATAGAAGCAAATGAGAAGCCACTGAGGAAGCTGCTATTTTGAAGGACGATACACTCAGTATATAAAGGAGAGGAGCAGAAGTACTGCTAGCAGGAGGTCCTGACATCTTCCTGCCTAGACCATTGTCACATCACATCACTGATATTTCTGAGATCTCTTCCCTTTGATCTATGAAGTTTTTTTGTTTATATGTGTTACATAACTATTCCTGGGATGCTGTGGAAAAAAGTCTGCTCATGGAAGAAAGGTCACTGATAACACAGTACAGCAACAGTACCACCCAAGTCTATTGTGATGAACCAGTCTTTACAGGGGCATGGGTACAGGGTGAGTTATCTGCATATCAGTGACTCAGAAACAGCTGCATTACTGAAAAGCCCCACCCACCTCCAGCAATCTCACAGAAGCTTTGTCATAGAGACCTACCTTCAGGTAAACATCTGTGTAGATCCCCAGATCACATGCAGATGGGGGATAGAAGGAAGCCCTTATATCAGATTCTGAACAAGAGACTTGTTACGTTTCTCCTTATCTTCCATCCCGAGCTCTCACAGTATTCTTCTGCTTATTTCATTGCTGTGACTAGAGACCACAAAGACCCAGCAAAGAAAGAGATACACTAGAGCAATCGCTATCTCACATTGTCAATTATCTATTATCTAGCAAGCTACTATGTGTAATCCAGAAAAGTTAAAAGTTTGAAATAAATTATTGGCAACCACAAGAACTTGGATCTCATTGTTTTGAGGTACTTTGTTCTTTGGGGAGAATGCTTATATTCTGAGCTGTTCTACTTAGCTAAATGTTGAGAGAAGCATCTCTAGTTTTACTTTTCTTCTTTTCTTCAGAAAGCATCTTTTATTAAAATTAGATTTCATGTTTTGAATTTATGTTTGTATATTTCTTGAATGTAGGCATATTTATGGTATATTCCTCCTGTCTGCAGTGTTCAAAAGAGAACATTGTATTTTTTAATTTTTATTTTGTATTTCTCAATTAATCACTAATTTTCATTTTTTATTTAATCTTTTTTAAACATTCCAGATATTATCCTCCTGCAGTCCACCCTCTAACTGTTCCACATGTCTTTCTCCATCTCCACAAACAATGTCCCCACCTCCTATCCCCCATCCCACCAGACCTTCCCACTCCCTGGGGCCTCCAGTCTCTTGAGGGTTAGATACATCTTCTCTGACTGAGTCCAAACCTGTCAGTACTCTGCTGTATATGTATTCGGGGCCTCATATCAGCTGGTATATGCTGTGTGGTTGGTGGCCCAGTGTCTGAGAGAACACAAGTGTCATCCAAGACTACTCTACACAACAAAGTGCTCAATCAGCATAGATGGAGAAACCAAAATATGCTAGGACAAAACCAAATTCAAACAGCATCTATCTAGCAATCTAGCCCTACAAAGTGTTCTAGAAGGAAAACTCCAACACAAGAAGGGTACTTACCCCAAAGAAAAAACAAGATATTCATCATCTCACAACAAAGCCAAAAGGAGAGAACCACATGCATATAATTCCAACCACAAAAACAAATATAAAAGGAACCAACAATCATCTGTCTTTAATATCTCTCAATATTAATGAATTCAACTCACCTATAAAAAGACATAACCTGGCAGCAGTCTCAACTAACCTGGACACTTGAGTTTTACTTTTCTTGAAGATGTTACAGCTATTCCTGAAAATACCAGGACATTTCAAGTGATTAGTTCAAAAGTATATTATATGGGGTGAATATAAATGTAAGAATCTTTCAATCATTGTGTCTTACAGTGGAATAATTGAGTGGCTAGACTAAAGCTAGCTAAAATTGCCTGTAATGGATCCATTTCTATTGAGGATGAGCAACTTGGACAGTAGACATTTAATTCTATGATCTAAACAAATATAAAACTAATGGACATTTTCATTCTACTCTAACATTAAATGAAAGATAAACTGATTTTTAAAACAAATGAGCAACTACTACAAGATTCATAGGAGAAAGAACAGCATGGCTCCAACTTCCATAGCCAAAATTAGGGAGCAAAATGAATGAATTTCAGAGGATAGATTCATGCATATAAACCATTCCAGGGAAAAATTCTAGAATAAGAGTACATGAACTGTTGGCTTCTGGAAAGCCACTGTGAAGAACTGAAACATGAAATGAGGAGCCTGGAGAGGTAGCGTAATGGTTAAGAACAGTGGGTGCTCTTCTGCAGGAACTGGATTTGATTCCCAGCATCTACATGGTAGCTTACAAATATTTATAACTCCAATCTCAGAAGATCCAATACCCTGCCCTTGCTTCAGTGTGCACCAAGCACACACGGTGCACAGAAATATATGCAGACAAAATACTCACATATGTGTATATGCAAATCTTTAAATACAAGTCTTTAAATACAAAATCATGGATCCCAGCATATGACAGGCACTGTCAACATAGGTAAACAAGGATAACCTATATGATGTCTGCTAAACTGAATCTACATTGTATATATAATGACACCTATACCTTACAGAAACTATTCAGAATAAACTATATCATGATACCTGTATTCAAAACAAATGAGTAGAGTTGTGTTTCACACAGAGCAAACACCAAAGAAAAGAAAGTTATCAGGGCTAACACAGAAGGTTAAATCATAATTAAGGGCTCAGTTCTCCAAGAATTTTCAAATATTTAACATATATACCTAATAATAGTGCATCAAATAATTTCCTGAAGGAAAAGTGATGCAATTGTATGAAAAATAGATTATTCTCTATTGGAGCTGAAGCATTCAATACAATTTGTCAAACTATAAGGATCTTGACAACAAAAGACAGTAAAAATATGTTTGATTTTGATTGCTCACAACCATAATCTGAGCATTTGGAAGGCTAAGGCAGGTGGATGATGAAAGCCAGAGATCTGCCTAAGCTATACTATGATGTACTGGATAACCTGAACTACAGAGAAACACTGTCTCAAAAACACACTTTCTCCTCTCTATCTCTGTCTCTCTGTCTCTTTGTCTCTATCTCTCTCTTACACATACACATACACACACACACACACACACACACACACACACACACACACACACACACACACACACACACCTTCATCTGTCTATTGGATATTATGGTATTTTTTAATACAGATTACCTACTCTAGCAGTAAGCTAAGACACATTAAATAAAACTTTCACCAATATACATAAACTATATTCTAGTTAATAAAAGAAATCATTACAAATTTAAAAGAATAGAAATCAACCTGAGAAGATAGTCCAAGGCTAAACTGTTGAGGAATAAGCATGAGAAATTAAGTTTGGATCCCATTATCCACTAAGAAGTAGCTTCTTGCTTGAATATGAGCAAGAGCCTTCATAACAATCAGTTCGGTCCTATAGATTTGAACCAAAGACACAAGTAACTGCTCTCCTGTCAGAAGAGTTGGCTTCATAAGACATCAATGTTTGTAGTGAGAGACACTATTCATTTTGTCCAGGAAGACAAGGAAAGAGACATTGACAAATGTTAAAATATTTTTTAGTTGCCACTTCTGTGCCAGGCACTGAACTGGGCAGTTGACAAGCATCACTTCTTAATCCTCAGAACATTTCAGGGAGGGTCCCATCTCCATGAGTCAGCTGAAGGACTGCCCATTGTAGTTTCATGACTTCAAGTCTGTGGACCATCTGAAGGTCTATTCAAGGTACACAGCAATGCTGGCCTTCTCAATGGCCAATGGCATTGATATTGAGGAGCTGGACACTCTGCAGCTGGAGCTTGAGACCCTGTGTTCCTCTTCACAGAGTCAACTGCATGTACTTGAAGCTGAAACCCAGATCCTTATTGACTGGTAGGACAAGAAAGGTGACCAATGATTCCTATAGCTAAGTCATGACCAGGAGCTTGGTGTTCCCCCCAAATATGTGAAGCACAAGAAGCAGAAATTGGAAACAAAAAGAGGACATGGGCCAGGCCCTGGCCCAGGATGACCCATATCCAAAAATATTCAGCCCAAGATCCAGGAATATTGATCTCAGAACCCCAAGAATGATGCTCCCAACAGGTTCTAGGCCTCTGTCGAGCCCTATTATGCTAACATCATGAATGAGGAGGTATGAACACTAAAGGAGTCCTGAAGTCCCTGAAGATGAAGATAAACATTAGAAGATTCCCCAACTAGGGAAACACTATACCCAGAACTGGATCCACGAGGATCTGCTTGAGAATCTGCAGAAGGATGGAGCTCAAGAAGAAAGGCCTCATAGGACCACTGAATGAACTGAACACAAAAATGTGGATGCCCGGCTGAAGAGGTCTGAGGCCCAGTCTGAGCAGCCAGAAGATGGGCGTCCTTTGGTGCCCTTATACAGTGTCTGCTGTAGGACCTTATGGGAAAAGATATTTACTCTACTGAGGAATCTCCTCTTCCTGAAATGTCTGGGGAAGAAGCAGGGGCTGATGGAGCAAGCACCTCTCCCTGAAATCAGAACAAACCTTTCAGTGTGCTACATACAAAGTCCCTGGAGAGTCACACTCAAGGAGGAGCTGACTGCCCAGGACCTACTGGAGTCCTAGGACCAGCTAGCTGAGGACTCAGAGGATGATGTCCTTGCTGATCTGTGAAGGGTGAGCTGAAGGCACTTAGTGCACACCCCATACCAAGAGGCATGAGCTGCTGAGGTTGGCAAAGGAGAAGGTGAGCCAGCAGGAGCTAAGGCAGTGAGTCTACATGACAATGAGCTCATAGATGCCTTCTGCAAGATCATGGCAACCCAACAGAAGAAGCTCACCTCCACAAAGAAGAAAAAGGGCCAAGCCTGGAAAAAGCTGAAGGAGTAAGAGAGCATCGTGAAGCTCCTAGATGGGAAGCCGTACCTGCTGCTGACGATCTCCCTAGCCTGGTAGAAGTATACTTCCTTCGAAGCCTAGGCCAGAGTCTGCCCATCAAATAACAACAGTCTCAGGGCTGAAACACTCTCAGACCACTCAGCTGAGCTTTGTGCAGCCAGTATGCAAGGTGTTACTGTGCTGGCCTCGACCTACCATCTGCCTGGTACTGCAGATGAGCAGGCTTGTTCCTCATTCCCTTTCCCTCTTATCCTCTCCACACCTCTCCCTTAAGGACCTCCTCCTTGAGTCTTTGAAAAGTACAAACAAGAATAGAATGACTGCTGCATTTTGTTTTGTATTTTAATGTCATAAAAATAATTTTTATTTAACTTTACCATTCCTTCATTATTTTTTCCCTCTTTCCATTATCTCATCCTTTTATTTCTTCATTACAGTTTCCCATAGCACTACTAATCAGCAAACTCTGGCTATCCTAACAATGTCCTAATTCCTTTGTTTCCTAAGATCATTGGAGATACATTCAAGGTACCAAACAAAAAGATTCAAGCCAGACAAAATGCCAGGTCTGACAAGAGAAAGCAGAAACAAAGAACCACACCTAAGCAAGAAACTATTTACAATAGACTCTGAACAAAGAAAGGAAGGAAGGAAGGAACGAACGAACGAATGAACGAATGAACAAACAAACTAACAAAGAAAGAAAAAAAGAATCATTTTCTTCAGTGGAGTGTGACTGAGTATATCAGCCATTTTCCAGGATAGGTCCCAATAGGTCAACAAAAAACAGACTCCACAGTGTGGAGAGATGCTCTACCTTTTGTTTTGTATTGGTGGTTTTGTTTGTTTTATCAAGATAGATTGTATGGAAAATAAATTTAATGCTCATTTCTGAAGGGAAATGGAGGAAGACTCGATATGAGGGAGGGAGGATTTAAGGAAAGGGACTGAGAGGGTTGGAGAGAGGAGAAATTGTAATTGGGAGGTAATGTATGAGAGAGAAAACACAATTTTAGAAAAAATTAAAGAGAAGACTAAAATACAAACACTTCTATTAAAGTCATTTTATAAGAATAGGTTTCTTAGTATTCATCACAGCATATTTTACTTAAAATTTCATTATCTTTAAGCATGTACAAACTATATTAGGAAAGGCTGTGCAGAGCAGTTTCTAAGCCACTTGAGAAGTGCATGTTTACTATTTTGTATCATATCACATATGTTCTATTACCTTATTCAACACATTGGGATTCAAATGACTTAACAGTTAATTCTCTTTGCCCTATACATCCATTTAGTCCAGTCATTACAAACAACATTCAAAGAACACACCAGGTAAGACAGTTACAAGTAAAGTATTTTCCCCAGAGATCTAAACTTATCCAGAAAATATTTCAAGTATCACATCTTCAGAATAAATTGGCAACCTCTCTGAGGAACAGAGAGCCAGGAAAAAAATATTCTGTGGCATGGGTATATATTTATGACAACAAAAGAAAAGGACTGTGTCATCATATTCTAGACTGATATGTCAAGTGTATATGTTAGGTAGAATTACTTCTCACCCATCCTTATTATTTATACATTTACTAAGCGTTGTATACATTTCATAAGAATAATAGCTCTATAGGTAAAACATACTTCCTATAAAAAAGACAATATTAGGGTCAGTGAAACTGCTCAGCACGTTAAGGCATTTGCCCTCAAGCCTGAAACCTTGAGCTCCATTCCTAAGACCCACATGGTAGAAGGAGCAGATCAACTCTCACAAGTTGTCCTCTGGCATCCATATATGTGTCATGCAAACACACACCCACATACATATATAAGCACGTACATGAAAATAAGTAAGTAAGAAGTAGAACTTTGAAAAATAAAACTAAAAGATCATATTAAAGATGAGGCTCAAAGAAATGAACTTGTCAAAGTCTACATGTGTTTATGGAGTCAAATGCGCAATTGTTTTAACACACAGTTATCTTTTATCTATTTTTGTGAAACCTTACATTTTGAAGACATTCTAACTCAGTTATATTCACCTTCCCTGCTTCTAATGCAATCCTCTTTAGCTGCGAAGCAGAACAATTTTAAAATCACAACTTTCAGTGAACCCAATCAACTGATAGAATGGCAGACCTGTGCCTCTGCTGAGATTACTATGCTGATGAAGCCAAGTGGGCCAATTTACCCTGCTAAAGGAAGTTCCTCAGACCTTGGCCTGACATCTTGCAAATGGGAGCCATCAGTCACAGGGAAAGGCTGGTGGAAGAAGTGTCAGTGGAGTACAGCCAATTTATCCCCATTGTAGTAAAACAGCTTCGAGTCCAAGCCCAGATGAGGGTTACGCCACAGCATTTCTCTTGTTAATAAAAGAAAGAACTATCATCCAAACAAGACTGAACTGGCATGGCTCGCTGTATAAATCTGCTCTGCCAAAATGGACTTTTAAGACCAAATGGTTCTGCAATTACTGAGCAACTCATCAATTTGTGATTTGATGAGGACTGAAGTAAAAAAAATGATAGGAGTATAGAGAGACTTCAAAATACTGTACACACTTAATTATAATGCGTCCTGAGCCAACTTTCCAAACCGATTCACAGCTACTGAAAAAGAGTGACTTCTAGCAGAAACTTAGAGCAATTAATTAAATAAAAATAGAAACTATCCAAGTTTTATTGAGTCCAAAGTCTGTTTTACCTATTAATGGAAGTAGAAAGATGCCAGAGACAGTTCCAAAGAAAATTGGGGAAACTGAAGGTTCTCAGGCATTGAGATAAAAAGAAACTGAAGTAAATGTGACAAAAATGGGCATAAAATTGGTAAGGCACCACAGCACAACTATCTCATGTAACTACCTTTACATAATTAAAAAGATGACCTCAATCAGTTGTATAAACAAAGCCAAATTCTCTGAGAGCACATTTGAAGCATCTAGGAATTAAAAAACAAAACAAAAACAAAAACTAATGGTTACATCTTACTATCAATATTTTCATTATACCTGAGTGAAAGCTGAGATGCATTTTCTAAATATTTGTAGCTGATGCGTGTGTGGAAAGAACCTGTTAGAGCCAAAGACACCAGCAGTTCCATCTCCATTTGTACCAGTACCACTATAACCTGAGGACTAATGAAAATTTTGAATCTCAGCCCATGTCCTAAATGTAAAATCAGAATATTGGCTTATAAAAGACTAAGAGAGGATTCAAGTAAATCAAATTCTGAAGCAACTCTCTAGTGTGATATTTAAATAATTATTATAAGATTATAATCATCCTTTGCCTTATTAAAAGGCTGAGAATATTTCTCTATATCACCATCACCAAGAAACTGATACTATTCTATAACCCTTAAATGAAAAAACTGGCAAATATGCCCCCCTAATAGAATACAAATAACACTATTCAAATAAGAATGCTTTGAGTGAAGAGTGAGGAGGTCAGTGTTCAGCATCCTTAGTTATCAGGGAAATGCAAATCAAAACAACACTGAGATTCCACTTCACACCAGTCAGAATGACTAAGATGAAAAATTCAGGGGACAGCAGTTGCCGGAGAGGATGTGAGGAAAAAGAAACACTTCTCCATTGTTGGTGGGATTGTAAGCTGGTAAAACCACTCTGGACATCAGTTTGACGATTCCTCAGAAAATTAGACATAATATTACCTGCAGACCCAGCTATACCACTCCCGGGCATATACCAAGAATATGCTCCTACATGTAATAAGGACACATGCTCCACTATGTTCATAGCTGCCTTATTTAGAATAGCCAGAAGATTGAAAGAACCCAGATGTCCCTCAACAGAGGAATGGATACAGAAACTGTGGTATATATACACAATGGAGTACTATTCAGCTATTAGAAACAATGAATTCATGAAATTCTTAGGCAAATGGATGGAACTAGAAAGTGTCATCCTGAGCAAGGTAACTCAATCACAAAATAATGCACATGGTATGCACTCACTAATAAGCAGATGTTAGCCCAAAAGCTTAAAATAAACAAGTTACAATTTACCCAGCACAGGAAGCTCAAGAAGGAGGACTTAAATGAGGGTGCTTTGGTTCCTCTGAGAAAGGGAACAAAATACTCACAGGAGCAATAAGGGAGACAATGTGTGGAGCAGACTGAAGAAAAGGCCATCCAGAGACTACCCCACCTGGGCATCCATTCTATAAACAGTCACCAAACAGGATACTACTATGGACGACAAGAACTGTATACCGAAAGGAGCATGCCATGGTTGTCTCCGGAGGGGCCCAGCCAGAGCCTTACAAATACAGAAGCAGATGCTAGCAACCAATATTGGACTGGACGTGGGGTCCCCAATGGAGGAGCTGGAGGGTGATCCAGAGGAGCTGAAGGGGTTTACAGCCACATGAGAAGAACAATTTCAGCCACCCAGATGCCCCAAGACTCCCAGGGACTGAACCATCAACCAAGGGGTACACATGATTCCAGCCAAAAATGTGGCAAAGGAAGGCTTTGTTGGACAACAGTGGGAGGAGTGGTCCTTGGTCAAGTAAAGTCTCAATAGAGGCCCCAGCAAAGGTAAACGGGGAGGGGGGGGAGTGTGTCTGGTGGAGGGGCATATAAGTAGAGGCAGGGGATGGGAGGAGGGGTTGAGGTTCTTAGGGGAGGGGGGAATCGGGAAAGGTTTTACCATTGGCATTGTAAATAAAGACGATATTCAATTAAAAAAAAAAAGGCCCTTGACCGAGTTGGTGCACGACCGAGTTGGTGTACAGATGGCCCGCCGAGCTGCCCAGAAATGAACCCACAGAATTATGGTCACTTGATCTTTGATAAAGGAGCTACAACCATCCAGTGGAAAAAAAGATAGCCTTTTCAACAAATGGTGCTGGCTCAACTGGAGGTCAGCATGCAGAAGAATGCAAATTGATACACTCTTATCTCCTTGTACTAAGCTCAACTCCAAGTGGATCAAGGACCTCCACATAAAACCAGACACACTGAAACTAAGAGAAAAGAAACTGGGGAAGACCCTGGAGGACATGGGCACAGGGGGAATGTTCCTAAACAGAACACCGATAGCTTATGCTCTAAGATCAAGAATTGACAAATGGGACCTCATAAAATTAAAGTTTCTGTAAGGCAAAGGACATCAGAAGGACAAAACAGCAACCAACTAATTGGGAAAAGTTCTTCACCAACCCCACATTTGACAGAGGGCTAATATCCAATATATACAACGAACTCAAGAAGTTAGACCCCGGAGAACCAAATAACCCTATTAAAAATGGGGTATAGAGCTAAACAAAGACTTTTCACCTGAAGAAATTCAGATGGCTGAGAAGCACCTTAAGAGATGTTCAACATCATTAGTCATCAGGGAAATGCAAATCAAAACAACCCTGAGATTCCACCTCACACCAGTCAGGATGGCTAAGATTAAAAACTCAAGAGACAGCAGGTGTTGGCAAGAATGTGGAGAAAGAGGAACACTCCTCCAATGTTGGTGGGATTGCAAGATGGCACAACCACTCTGGAAATCAGTCTGGCAGTTCCTATGAAAATTGGGCATGACACTTCCAGAGAACCCTGTCATACCACTCCTGGGCATATACCTAGAGTATTCCCCTGCATGCAATAAAGACACATGCTCCACTATGTTCATAGCAGCCTTATTTATAATAGCCAGAAGAACCCAGATGTCCCTCAATGGAGGAATGGATATAGAAAATGTGGTATATTTATACAATGGAATACTACTCAGCAATTAAAAACAATGAATTCACGAAATTTGTATGCAAATGGTTAGAACTGGAAAATATCATCCTAAATGAGCTAACCCAATCACAAAAGAATACACATGAAATGCAATCACTGATAAGTGGTTACTAATTAGCCCAGAAGCTCTGAATACTCAAGGCACAATTAGCAAATCAAAAGATTCCCAAGAAGAAGGAAGGAGAGGGGCCTGATCCTTGATCCAGTATTGTAGGGAAGTACCAGAACAGAGAAATGGGGGTGGTGATTGGGGAATGGGCAGAGGGAAGAGGACTTATGGGACATATGGTGAGGGGGGAACTGGGAAAGGGGAAAACATTTGGAATGTAAACAAAGAATATAGAAAATAAAAAAATTTAAAAAAAATATTTAAAAAAAAAAGAAAGAAAAAGAAAGAAAGAAAATTCATTCTCTAGTCTCGCACCCAATCCCTATCCATGGTCCTCACCACCAGGAGCCTTGGTGAACAATTTGGAAGCATTCAATATCAGCAGACAGGCTCTAGAGAGGTCTTAAATATCATGATTTGTGTGTCATTGATTTATCTCTATTAAGAAGTGCTACATACTTGCTTCCACATGTGCCCATCTCTTTAGAAATCAAGAGATGAATAGAAAGCAGTGTCTATGTCTATGTAGTGAGCAATCAGTAGAAAATGTTCTATTTGAAAGATGATTAGGAAATGACACAACAATTTTAATGCCTGTGTTGTACACTTAGTATAAAATTGTTAACAACTTTTGGATTGATGTGCCAAGCAAGACTTGATGTTAACTACATTTTATTAAAGGCTGATAAAGAAGCTGTCTGCTGCTGACTATTAAAATAAAGAACATAGTAATCAGAGAGGAGGCATTCTACAAACACATTAGGAAAAAAATGGAAATCCTCATGAGAGTGAAAAACTCACTTTGAAATAATATGAGAATAGCCTGTCCAAGACATTCAAAGTTATACCAATTTTCAAAATATATTTTCAATTCATTTGCTTTGAAGTTCTAACATAATTACATCATTTCTCCAATCTGTTTTCCTCCCCTAACCCCTCCCATGCAAACTTTCTGCCAATTATGTAAATACAACCTTCTCGGTCTGTATAATGTTATTGCTATGGGTATAATCTAAGAGACAATTTGGTATTGGCTAACCAACTGGGGAGGACTCTTCCCTGCACAAAACAATTTCTCCTTAGTTGTCTGTCGTTCTTTGTCTAGGGTTGAACCCTGCGAGGTGAGATTTTTTTTTTCCTATTCCATGTTAGCATCTCCTATGCTGTCACCATTGTCAAGTCATGCTGTAGAGAGTTTATCCGGTAGTCACTCTGACAGTTCCAGGAGACACAATCTCACAGCAAAGTTCTCTGCTTCTCTAGCTCTTAGAATCTTTTTGCTCCCAGTTCCTTTAAGATCCCTGATCCTTGGGTACAAGAACTTTGTTGGTAGTCCATCACTTGGGACTGAGCATCACTCAAACTCTTCTCTGCATTTTGGTTTTCTTTAATAGTCTTGTCCGTTGCAAAGCCAAGTTTCTTTGATGAAGGTTGAGAACTACACTTACAAGTAGGTATAAGTATCTAAAATATAGTTAGGAATTAAGCTGTTTAAATTTTATTCCCTTATTTTTAATAGCAGTGCTTCCCTAGGTTTATGATTATATAAAACACATGGCTTCTGTGTGATGCTTATACCCTATTAAAGAACAGGTACTTGGACGGGGATACTGATTTTTTTGTTTGTTTGTTTGAGATAGGGTCTCCCTATGTCTACCTACCTGTGCTGGAATTCACTGTCTAGATCAAGTTGGCCTTGAACTTACAGCACTTTACTCTCAGGTTCCTAAACCATAGAATTGAAAAAAGTTTGCCAACACACCTGAATAACAAACTTATTAAATAAATTAATAAGATAACAACCATTACTGTCATAACAAAAAACTGTGAGATGAAATTAAATGATAAATTCAAATTTTGATGTTTCAATGTTACGTGTTATGCACAACTGTATGAGAATGTATAAATACATTAAAAACTAATTTCACTAAGCATGTAAAATAGTAACTTAGTGTTTAATGAATACTATGGAAAATACTTGCGTGGACTTAAACTTCGTTAGTGATAGAAAACATTCAAATTCTGTGATTTCTTTCCCATGAATCAAGTACTGTGATGTTCCCTCAGCATCTTAATCTAAGCCAGAGAGATTTAATTAGAGACTCAGAGATGGCACAGAAACATCAGGCATGTGCATGTACATATACAAATATTATGCACATATATTCTTATGTAAATACAAGTGTGAACACAAAGAGAGATTCATTATACAGACATGAATGTGATGTTATTTCTTTCATTGACTCTGGGAAAAGCTGCCATCGCTCAATGACTATTTTTGTGCTTCCTGTCTAGGGAGATTCTTCTGTTTGTCAGACTAAATTTTAGCCACAGTAACAACTGATACCTATTGCATTATTTATCCACATCTCCATTCCTGCTTTCTAATTTCTTACCTTTCACTGTTCATGGTTGCTGAGTGGGTCTTTTAGCATTCAACTTCCATCCCTTTGATATTTCTTTGATGGTCAGTTTTTAAAATGCTTCTCACGTTGTGATCCACAGAATATTTTGTTCTAAATCTCATCTCCCCTTCTTCCAAATAGTTCTGGAAAATGAAATTTTGCTAGGGATTATTCAACAGACAAAGTACCCATAAAGAATAAACAGAGCACTTTGTCAAATTAAGGGATTTCTACATCACTGATTCCTAAACTTTTTTCCTTACAATGAATGAGACATAGAGCTGAAGAAATGACTGAGTAATTAGACTAAGAGAATTTGCTGCTCTTCCAGAAGTAAGTTGCTTCCAGCACCTGTGTCTAGAGATTAACACCCAGCAATGACTCCCCCTGAGATATATTAAAACCCTCTCACCTCTGCAAGTAACTACATTTCCATGAGTATACCTCCACCCAGTCACATATTCATAAACATTATTTAAAACAAATTTTTTTTAAAAAATATGAATGGAGCCAAAGTGAAAAATAACATAATTTTCTCAATAAAAGTTCTCTTTTGGATAAAAATAAATGATGATGATTCTCTGTCATAGATAATGGATATCATGATGCAAATTTAAAAATTGAAATGTTTAACACATTCATATAACTCAAAATGTTTAGACATATTGAATCGTATTATAATAGAGTAGACATTCAAATCTTAGAAGCTATTGATAGATCAATACTACAGCAATAACAGAAAATCTTAATTATAAATTTTAGAGTTGCCAAGGTGTTAGGGAAGGTAACAGTGTGCTATAACAAAGAGTTAAGGAATTGATGGATTTTTTTTTAATGGGGCACATTTAATAGCATCTTCCATTTAAATTAAAATTACAAAGTTTCTAAAGAAATTACAAATTGTTTTTAAGAAAAACTTTAAAACAGAAATCATCTCATCCCTTACTTTAACGTTAGACTTGGCATTTCCTCTGAGAAAATGATGTTCAAAACCCTAAAACCAAAACAAATTTCACAATCCCTGTCAGAGCCTGTTTCTGTGTTGTTTCCTACCGATTTGAATTTGGTGGTAATATTCCACACTGGAATGTGCATATTGTGTAAGATTCTAACTTAATTGACCAAAGAAAAAATTAAATAAATTACGTGATTTAATATGCAAATAACTATGACTTCTCTTTGAGCATTCAAGTGTACTCCCTTCCTATCCACCCTAATTCTTTTACACATGATTTTTCTCAATGGAAGCATCATTAACTTTGGGGGTCAAAAGTTGTCTGTGTTGTCCTGTACATTGAAGGATAGCAGCATCATTCATGGTATTCTACTGGCTGCCAGTAGCAATATCCAATTTTGGATACACACACACACACACACACACACACACACCAAGTTGTGACAACTACAAATATTGCTTAATATTCTCTGAATAAGAAAGCAAATCCTTGTCACCATTTCTGTTCAGGATCACTGAAGTTAACTCTTGCTGCTCTGTTGCTAGAGTCACAGTGCCAGTTAAATGACAATCATAATTATATAAAACTGCTTATCTCTCAGAGTATTTTGAAGGAGTTTGGGTATTATGATAATTAATATTCAAAAATTTGCTGTTTATCAAGGCTGTGGCCTTGTCTTGTAATGCACAAGACAAAGACTTCAAACTAGCAATTCTAAATATGTACAAGGAATTCAAAGAGGAATGAATAAATGCCTGAAGATTTAGAAAACACAGTTGAATGAGATAGTGAAAGCAATTGAATCTTTGAAGAAAAGCCAAAGCGGAATAACACCTAAAAGGAATAAACCATTATGTCAAGCGAAAGGTCCCAGGGAAGTCTTACCAACAGACTGGATCAAGTGAAATATAAAATATCAGATCTTGAAGACACTGTAGAAGAAATGGATCACTCAGAAAATCAAAGTGTTAATTGTTTTAAAACACAGGAACAAAACATCGATCTTTTCCATTGAAATCTAAAACGCCAACAAAAGAATAAATCTATGAGAACCAAGTCAATGACACGGAAAATATTTTCAGCAAAAACCATAGAAGAAAAAGAAAATATAAAAAAAGAGATACCCTTTGAGAAATAAAAAGCACATAGAACACCAAATAATCTAGACTTAAAAAGAGGCCTTCCCTGCAATGCATAATCAAAACACTTAAAGAAAAGTTGCTCCACTGTTTGTAGCAGCCTTATTTATAATAGCCAGAAGCTGCAAACAACGGAGATGTCCCTCAACAGAAGAATGGATACAGAAAATGTGGAACAGTTACACAATAGGGTAACACTCAGCTATTAAAAACAATGACTTTATGAAATTTGGAAGCAGATGGGTGGAATTAGAAAATATCATCCTGAGTGAGGTAACCCAGACACAAAAGAAAACATGTGGTATGTACTCATTGATAAGTGGATATTAACTCAAAAGCTCAGAAGACCCATGATGTAATTCACATCCCATATGGAGCTTAACAAGAAGGAAGACCAAAGTGTGGATTCTTTAACCCTACATAGAAGGGGAACAAAGTAATTATAGGAGGTAGAGGGAGGACCTGGGATGGAGAGATGAAGGGGAGAAAAAAGGCAGGGGAGAGTCAGGATCAAGTATTGGAAGAGACAGAAGAGAAGTGCAGATGGACAGAAATTTGAAAAGAAATATGTAGCAGGGGCGTAGGGGGAACTAGGGATAACCCCTGACACTATTTTAATGATACTCTGCTATGCTTGCAGACAGGAGTCTATCATTAGTATCTTCTGAGAGAGTGCACCCAGCCAACAATGGAAACAGATGCAGAGACCTATAGCCAAACATTAGGAGGAGCTCAGGGAATGTTGTGGAAGAGTGGAGGGAAGGATTGAGGAGGCAAGAGGGGTCAAGGACACCACAGGAAAACCTACAGAGTTAACAAACCTGGCCCCATGTGGGTTCCCATAGACTGACCCACAAAGCATACTTATGCTGGACCTAGGCTCCCTACACATTTGCAGCAGATATGCAACTCTGTCCTCATGTGGGTCTGCTAATAACTGAAGAGGGAGCTGTCTCTGACTCTGTTACCTCCCTTTGTATCCCTTTCTCCTAGCTGGGCTGCCTTTTCTGGCCTCAGTGGAAGAGAATGCACTTAGTCCTTCTGTGACATAATGCTCCAGAGTGGGATGGTATTCATGAGGGTGCTCCCCTTCTGAGGATAAAAGGGAGAGGTAGAAGGAGAGGGTGTGTGAGGGTGGAACTAGGAGAGGAGAAGGGGTTGCAATCAGGATGCAAAATATATAAATTTAAAAATTAAAGAGAAAACATATTTGCTTGGCCAACTTTCTTATCCATCCCAGGACCAAAGTCCCAGAGGTCGTACAGCAAATAGAGGGTTGGGTCCTCCACATCAAACATCAATCAACAATGTGGCCCACAGCTTTGCCTACAGGACAATCTGATGAGCACATTTGTGCAACTAAAAATCCCTGCTTTTCAGGTAGCCCCGCCTTATGTCAGCTTATGTTTAGCTTACGTCAGCCTGACAAAAAGCTAAACAGCATATTGTGGTATTAGTAAAGAATTTCTGAATTCATCCTTTCTTCTTTATTCTGTTATACTCCTGTCTACCTATGTATATGCAGACAAAAGTTTCACATGTTCATCAATACTGAGCAAGGTTAATGTAGTAACCTTTTGCTGGTAATGTTTTAGTCACCAGCAGCTCCTCTTACCAGTATTTTGCTTTTATAAATCTAAGGACAGGACAAGGAGCTCCAGCTACTCAGAGATAGCCCAAGTTTAACATCACTTGGGACACAGACTGCCACGCTTTTGCCTGCACCCAAGACCTGGGCAGCTCTGCAGTTCATCTGTGTGCCAGCCTATCATGGGTCATTTGCCCTGCAGAGTAATTGGCACTAGGAGGGGCTCCCTGCTGCCATCTTTGCTCCAAACTACAGGACAGGCAGCTCCAGGTACACAGAAATATCCCGAGATTAGCATCACTTGGAACACAGACCTCCAGGCTTCTGCCTGCACCCAAGACCTGGGCAGCTCTGCAGTTCATCTGTGTGCCAACCCTGATGTGGGACGATTGCCCTGCAGAATAATCTGCACTTGGAGAGGCTCCCTTCCACCATCTTCACTCCCAGATGAACAGGACAAGCAGCTCCAGGTACACAGAGACAACACGCCCCTCCCCCCCCCAGTATAACATTGCTTGGGGCAAGGCACACCAGGGCTCCAATGGCACCCAAGAGTAGGGAAGCCAGGGAAAACCCAGTCATCCAGAGGAGCAGAAATAGCTTTACAGGCTTACAGGAGGTTCAAGCACCAGACAGTGACAACAGGACCAATTAATACCAGAGATAACCAGATAGCAAAAGGCAAATGTAGGAATATTACTAACAGAAATCAAGGCAATATGGCAGCATCCGAACCCAATTCTCTGACAACAACAAGTCCTTGATTCCCAAACACACCAGAAAAACAAGATTTGGGTTTAAAAACACTGGTCATGTTGCTGTTAGAGGAACACAAGAAGGACATAAATAAATCACTTAAAGAAATACAGGAGAACATGAATAAGGTAGAAGCCCTTACAAAGGAAACACAAAAATCACTTAAAGCAACTCAGGAGAATATGGGTCAGCAGATAGAAGCCAATAAAGAGGAAACAGAAAAATCACTTAAAGAAATGCAGGAGAAATTGGGTCAACAGGCAGAAGTCATGAAAGGGGAAACACAAAAATCTCTGAAAGAAATACAGGAAAACACAAACAAGGGAAGGAATTGAGCAAAACCATTCAGGATCTAAAAACAGAAGTAGAAACAACTAAGAAATCAAATAGGGAGACAACTTTGGAGATAGAAAAGCTTGGGAAGAAATCAGGGGCCATAGATGCAAATATAAACAACAGAATACAAGAGCTAGAAGAAATAATCTCAGATGCCTAAGATACCATAGAAACCACTGACTCAACAGTCAAAGAAAATGCAAAATGCAAAAAATTTGTAAAACAAAACATCTAGGAAATCCAGGACACAATAGGAAGACCAAACCTAACATCAATGGACTCAATTCCCCAATAAAAAGACATAGACTAACAGATTGGATACTTAAACAGGACCTTACATTTTGCTGCATACAGGAAACACACCTCAGTGTCAAAGACAAATACTACTTCAGAGTAAAAGGCTGGAAAACAATTTTACAAGCAAATGGTCTCAGGAAACAAGCCAGAGTGGCCATTCTAATATCAGATAAAACTCACTTTCAACCTAAAGTCATCAAAAGAGACACAGAAGGACACTTTTTATTGGTCAAAGGAAAAATCCACCAAGAAGAACTTTCAATTCTTAACATCTATGCCCCAAATGCAAGGGCACCGTCATTTGTAAAAGAAACTTCACTAAAGCTCAAAGCACACATTGCACCTAACACAATAATTGTGGGTGACTTCAACACTCTACTCTCCTCAACGGACCAATGAGGAAAACAGAAACTAAACAGTGACACAGTGAAACTAATTGAAGCTTTGGACCAATTGGATTTTATACATACACACACACACACACACACACACACACACACACACACATATATATATATATATGTATATATATATACATATATATATATACATATATATATATATATACATATATATATATATATGATTTCATCCTAAAGCAAAAGAATATACCTTTTTCTCAGCACCTCATGGTACCTCCAAAATCAAACATATAATTGGTCCAAGACAGACCTCAACATATATAAGAAGATTGAACTAATCTCATGCCTCCTATCAGATCACTATGGAGTAAGAGTGGTCTTCAATGGCAACAAAAACAACAGAAAGCCCACATACACATGGAACCTGAACAATACTCTACTCAATGATAACTTGGTCAAGGAAGAAAGAAAGAAAGAAATCAAAGACGTTCTAGAATTTAATGAAAATGAAGGTACAATCTACCCAAATTTATGGGACACAATGAAAGCAGAGCTAAGAGGAAAAGTCATAGCCCTAAGTGCCTCCAAAAAGAAACTGGAGAGAGTATACACTAGCAGCTTAAGGGCACACCTTAAAGCCCTGAAACAAAAAGAAGCTAATTCACCCAAGAGGTGTAGAAGTCATGAAATCATCAAACTCAGGGCTGAAATTAATCAAGTTGAAACAAAGAGAACCATACAAACAATGAATAAAACCAGGAGCTGGTTGTTTGTGAAAATCAGCATGCTAGATAAACCCTTAGCCAGAGTAATCAGAGCACACAGAGATAGTATCCAAATTAACAAAATTAGAAATGAAAAGGGAAAAATAACAATAGAAACTGAGGAAATTAAAAAATCATCAGATCCTACTGCAAAACCTGTACTCAACACAACTGGAGAATCTGGAGGAAATGGACAATTTCCTAGACAGATACCAAATACCAAAATTAAATCAGGATCAAATAGATCATCTAAACAGACCCATAACCCCTAAAGAAATAGAAGTGGTCGTTGAAAATCTTCCAACAAAAAAAAAATCACAGGTCCAGATGGTTTAGTGCAGAATTCTATCAGACTTTCAAAGAAGACCTAACACCAATACTCTTGAAACTATTGCACAAAAGAGAAACAGAGGGAATACTACCCAGCTCATTCTATGAAGCCACAATTATGCTGATAACAAAACCACACAACGATCCAACAAAGAAAGAGAACTTCAGACCAAGTTTCCTAATGAATATCTATGCAAAAATACTCAATAAAATTCTTGCCACTCAAATCCAAGAACACATCAAAATGATCATTCACCATGATCAAGGGATGCAGGGATGGTTCAATATATGGAAATCCTGCAATGCAATCCACTACATAAACAAACTCAAAGAAAAAAGCCAACATGGTCATTTCATTAGATGCTGAAAAGCATTTGACAAAATTCAGCATCCTTTCATGCTAAAAGTCTTGGAAAGAACAAGAATTTAAGGCCCATACCTAAACATAGTAAAAGCAATATACAGCGAACTGGTAGCCAACATCAAACTAAATGGAGAGGACCTTGAAGCAATCCCACTAAAATTAGGGACTAGAAAATGCTGCCCCCTCTTTCCATAGCTTTTCAATAAAGTACTTGAAGTTCTAGCTAGAGCAATTGGACAACATAAGGAGGCCAATGGCATACAAATTGGAAAGGAAGAAGTCAAACTATCACTATTTGCAGATGATATGATAGTATACCTAAGGGACCTAAAAAACTCCACCAGAGAATTCCTACAACTTCAACAACTCCAATAACTTCAGCAAAGTGGCTGCTTACAAAATCAACTCAAGCAAATCAGTAGCCTTCCTATACTCAAAGGATAAACAGGCTGAGAAAGAAATTAGAGAAATGACACCTTTCACAAAAGCCACAAACAATATAATGCATCTTGGTGTGACTCTAACCAAACAAATGAAAGATCTGTATAAGAACTTCAGGTCTCTGAAGAAGGAAATGGAAGAAGCCCTCAGAAAATGGAAAAATCTTCCATGTTCATGGATTGGCAGAATTAATATAGTAAATATGGACATCTTGCCAAAAGCAATCTACAGATTTAATGCAATCCCCACCAAAATCCCAACTCAATTCTTTATAGAGTTAGAAAGAGCACTTCTCAATTTCATCTGGAATAACAAAAAACCCAGGATAGCTATTCTCAACAGTAAAAGATCTTCTGGGGGAATCAGTATCCTGGACCTTAAGCAGTACTACATAGCAATAGTGTAAAATACTGCATGTTATTGGTACAGTGACAGGCAGGTTGATCAATGAAATAGAATTGAAGACCCAGAAATGAACCCACACACCTATGTTCACTTAATCTTCCACAAAGGAACTAAAACCATCCAGTGGAAAAAAAAGATAGCCTTTTCAACAAATGGTGCTGGTTCAACTGGAGGTCAACATGTAGACAAATGCAAATCGATCCATTCTTATCTCCTTGTACTAAGCTCAACGCCAAGTGGATCAAGGACCTCCACATAAAACCAGACACACTGAAACCAATAGAAAAGAAACTGGGGAAGACCCTTGAGGACATGGGCACAGGGGAAAAGTTCCTGAACAGAACACCAATAGTTTATGCTTTAAGATAAAGAATTGACAAATGGGACCTCATAATTACAAAGTTTCTGTAAGCAAAGGACACTGTCAAAAGGACACAATGGCAAACAACTAATTGGGGAAAGATCTTCACCAACCCTACATCCGACAGAGGGCTAATATGCACTAAATACAAAGAATTCAAGAAGGTAGACTCCAGAGAACCAAATAATCCTATTAAAAATGGGGTACAGAACTAAACAAAGAATTTTCACCTGAAGAATTTTAAATGGCTGAGAAGCACCTTAAGAAATGTTCAGCATCATTAATCATTAGGGAAATGCAAATCAAAACAACCCTAAGATTTCACCTCACACCAGTCAGAATGACTAAGATTAAAAACTCAGGAGACTGCAGGTGTTGGCAAGGATGTGGAGAAAGAGGAACACTCCTCCACTGCGGGTGGGATTTCAAGCTGGTACAACCACTTTGGAAATCAGTCTGGTGGTTCCTCAGAAAACTGGACATGACACTTCGGAGGACCCTGTTATACCACTCCTGGTCATATACATAGAGGTCTCCCCTGCATGCAATAAGGGCACATGCTCCACTATGTTCATAGCAGCCTTTTTATAATAGCCAGAAGCTGGAAAAAACCCAGATGTCTCTCAATGGAGGAATGGATACAGAAAATGTGGTATATTTACACATGGAATAATGCTCAGCAATTAAAAACAATAAATTCATGAAAATTTTAGGCAAATGTTTGGAACTGGAAAATTGGAAAATATCATCCTAAGTGAGGTTACTCAATCACAAAAGAATACACATGGAATGCAGTCACTGATTAGTGGATATTAATTAGCCCAGAAGCTCTGAATACTCAAGACAATTAACATATCAAATGATTCCCAAGAAGAAGGAAGGAGAGGGCCCTGGTCCTTGAAAGGCTTGATGCAGCATTGTAGGGGATTACCAGGACAGAGGAATGGGAGAAGGTGATTGGGGAATGGGCAGAGGGAAGAAGGCTTATGGCACATATGGTGAAATGGGAATCAGGAAAGGGAAAATCATTTGGAATGTAAACAAAGAATATAGAAAATAAAAAAAATAATCTTCTAAATGACAAATCAGATCGTGTCGTTTCACTGTGACTTTCTTCAAAATCCTATAGCTTTGGGGTTGAAATCATCATGATCATAACATACCTTCATGGCCACTTCATTCTTTTTACTCATTTCTGAGTATTATTTAAATTTTCAGCTTTTAGATATGTCAAAGTAGAGTATGGGATTCGTATATCCAAGTTTCCTTAAACAAGCTGCATGGGAAGTAGAGAAGAGGAAAAAAACCCATGTTTTCCAATCAGAGATGAACAGGGATATATGCAGGAATCAGGGACAGTGAGAAGCTGGGACAAAATTCAATGGGACTGTAGCTGTCACTTAATATGTGTGATGTCAGTGTTGGGAGGAGTCCCCCTGAGTTAAGGAAACAAGTTGAAGGGCAAAATCCCATAGACACAGTTTATGTCTGAGTAAGGAATTTCAGTTAGAAAAAGAACTGCAGGTCAATGGTGTTTAAAAGAAGGACAGATTGACCCCCCATTATATTAAGGTTGGTAATTATAAAGAATCATACAAATTACCTCTATTAAACCAGTAATCAATCTTTGATAAAAGACCAAAGTAGAAAAAGCCGTATTTCACAAATATAAATTAAATTGTGATACTTACCTTTTTAAAAATCTTAAAGATCTTCATGGATTCCTGGGCATTTATAATAACATTGAAAATAGTTATCCTGTGTTCAAACATCTATATTTGCTCTAGGACTCATGGCTCTCAACACTGCACTATGCCTAACCTTCCCCACCCTGGTGAGTACACTCAGTCATATGGGCATCTTCTGCAAGCTATGTCAACACCAGTCACTTCTTAGTGATTTTTTTTATTTTCTATATTTTTTGTTTACATTCCAAAGGCTTTCCCCTTTCCCAGATCCCCCCAACCATACGTCCCATAAGTCCTCTCCCCTTTTCCTTCCCATGGAATTCTTATCACCTGATTGTTTTTTTATCAAGGATTATACTTACACTTTAGTTTTCAATTCATCTGGCTCTTGATCATAATTATCTCAATTATTGGTATGTTTGTTGACCATCTGTCTCATGCTAGAACCCAAACTCTTTGAGAAAGGAAACCCTATTTTCTCTATTACCCAGAAGCTACCCTGCAGAAAAATGATACATTATATACACTTATTAAATATGCATTGGATGAATGAAATGGAAGTTGAGATTTCCATTTGTAAGACATATACACCTACATAAGTTAATATAAACAAAATAAACATAAAACATGTATATATAAATTAAATATGTACATGTATATATATATATAAATATATAACAGATTAAAGTAATTGTTCCCTATGCTTCTTTACACATAGTCATATTTTGTAAATATGTTCTTATATATAGAATATACACATACACATACACTTCTTTAATAAAATAACAAGAGATGAAATAAATAAGTATGATAATGGCTTACTCTGTCAAATATAAAAAAAATCAGGAAAATGAAGGTGTCTATGAGAAGAATACATTTAATGAGTGAGGTTTGGCTCTCCCTGCTCAGGCAAAGCAAGTACTTACAAGAAAAATTAAAATGAGGAGCAGAAAGAGTTCATCCTTGATCACATCTGGGGAGCTAGTACAAAGAGAGACTTAGAAGAAAGGAGTTGGAAATATGCTGGGGTTACAGAAGGAACTGAGTTGAAAGGAGGGGGAAAATCTGCATTCCAACTTATTTGGAAGAGAGAAGGAAAGGCTGCATCATCTGAAAACTGTTCACCAGGGCAAACAAGCCGAAAGATAAACTGACAGCTGAGAAAGTCTCCTGTGCCCCAGATCTGAGGGGCAGATGAAGATTGTTTACACAGCACAGGAAGGTGTTGGGAGAAGAGAGGATGAGTTTCCCATGTAAACATATGCTTCCCAAAGCATTTCCGAACATAATGCATGCAGTAGAGAGAGAGAGAAACATCTGCGTTGTGCACAGGCAGAGCACCAGTAGAGCAGCAGGCTGGAGGTAGAAGGGAAAGGAATACATAAACAAGATTAGACATTATGTCCTGCCGGAATGACAAGTAAAGGCACGGGGTCTGCATCTTATTTTCTGGCAGTTACTGAGAACGTGGCCATCTGACTACACTGAGGAGGAGTGGAAACTGAGAGGCAGAAACATTTGAAATGTAAGTAAATAAAATAATCGATAAAAAAAGACAATTCCAAAGAAGAGCAACAACAACAAAAAAGAATATGGTTCAAAACACACAAGTCATAAAAGTAATACATAAGTAGACTCAAAATAGAAATCACACGATCATCTCATTAGAAGTAGAAAAAGACATTGAAAAAGTCCAATATTCTTATATAACAAAAGTTCTGAAACAACAAAGAATAAAAGGAAAACCCTTCAAAACAATGTAGACTATATTAAGCTAATGTATAGCCAATGCTAAGTGTTAATGGGGAAAATGTAAAATCAGGAACATGACAAAGTTGTAGAGATTCCCCACACTGACTAAGCACAGAACTGAAAGTGAAGGCAGAGCTATACTACATGGTAAAGGAATGCAAGAAAATAAATATGTAAAAAATAATAGTAAATAAAGGAAAGAAGATAAATTTATCTCTTTCTGAACATTATGTGATCTTATACACAGATATCCTAAAGCACCTACCAGGAAACAGTAGAGATGATAAACACAGAGAAATAGATAGGCACAAAATCAACATAGAGAAATCAGGAGCTTTTCTATATATTATTAATAATCAGATAAACAACCTTGCTGATAGTTGCTTCAAAAGTAAAATAAATAGCCATAAATAACTGTAACTAATGAACCTAAAGAATCTCTATTGCATAATTTTAAAATGCTGAAATAATTGAAGAGTAAAATGTAGAAAGAATTCATGAATCAGAGGAATTTGTTATACCTGTACAAATAGATGGGTGGAGATGGATGGATAGATAGGCAGATGGACAGACAAACAGATATATTTCCAAAAATGATGTACATCTTCAGTGCAAGGCCTATCAAAATTTCAGTATCATTCTTCACAAAATTCTAAACATTTAACTGTGGAAGAAAAAAAGCAAACAAATGAAAAAAACAAAAGCAAAACAAACCAGGCTAGCCAGTCAATCCTGAGCAAAGAGAATGACACTGTAGATCTAAAGGCCGTACGCACACACACACACACACACATCACCACTATATCACCACTACCTATGTATTTGAAGAATTCTGTCAGTATATCACAGAGAAATTTCCATATCAATATTTACAGTAGCACTGTCCATACAGTTAAACTATGACATCAGCCAAATTGTTCATTGACAGATAATTGGTATAAAAACTATATATGCTGATGAATTAGTCTGGATAACAGCTATTCCTGGAGGAGGATGACTGGTGACTACAGGCAGAAGGGAGAGAAGGATGGCAAAGGGGTGAATGATAAGATCCCATTTCCCGGTACATGTAATCGTTCTTCAGCTGCTATTCGGGAAGGTTAGAAACCTTTGGGGAATGGTGCTTTGCTGTGGGAAGATGGTCCTTAATGGCAAACTGTGACTAAAATACAACCTTCTGGCTTCCTGTTCCCACCACCAAGCCTTCTCCTCCATAACTGAATTGTAAGCCAAGCCCATACTCATTTACTTCTCATCTAGTCACAACAATGAGAAAGTAGCCAAGAGAATCAGTTTTACATTAAAGTGAAAATTGTTATATTTTTTTCTGTGTACATCTGAGTTCAGTAAAGGTGAAAATATTGTATATTTGTATAATGCCATAATGCAAAATCACTATTAAGTATAATTAGCATATGTCAATAAAAATACTCTAAAAGTACAAAAAAAAAGAAATATACATGAACGTCGTGACACTATGTTGTTTGATAAAAATAAAAGCAATGACAGATTATCATTGAGAAAAATAAGCCAGATACAGAACACAAATGCTCCATATTTTCTTATATTCTAGGAGCCTAGACTTTAAATACATAAAATCATATACACATACCTATATACATATAATAAGTGAATAGATGACAACAGCTAGATCAATAGATGGTAGGTAGGTAGAATGAATGAGAGTGAGTAGCAGGTGAAATCTATATTTCTTTGTATTTCAACGTATATGTTTGGTGTTATATTAGTAATTTTAATCATTAATCTAAGAGCAAAAATTCAATTAGTCCTTTAAATAACTTATTCAGTCATAAAAGCCACCCCTCTTGTAGTGTCATTTAAAAGGTGGACTAAAATTTAAGTTTGGTAGAGACGCATAGGTTAAGATAATTGGAGTGAGAAACAGCAATGCTCCCAAAGCCATATTGTCAAGTATGTACCTAATGTTACGCCTTTTTTTTCTCTCTCTCTCTCTCTCTCTGGTGGAAGCAATTTAAGTATGGCTTAGAGAAAAACGAGTTTCAGGAGCTGCAACACTAACTTTCTGCTATAGTTTATCACTGCAAAAATCACTTCTATAATTGCACAGCCTTTGCTTGCATTACTTGTTAATTATCTTTAATTATCCTTTCAGTCAATTACTCAAAATGTGACCTTTTCTAACAAAAGTCATGCAAGAAAAGTACAGGTGAGGTACAGGAACTAAACTATAGGCGATACACAAATTCACAATAGCAATTTTTTTCTTTTTGCTTACAGATTCAACACTCAAGGAACCCACTACTAATTACATTTTCCCTTCTCTGTTCCTAAGAAATGAATTACTTTTCCACCAAAGTCCCTAACAAGCTAGAATATAGAAATATTACTTAACCTTTATAAAGTAGGTAGCTCTAATGAACTACACGATCATCAGGAATGCATCAAATTGATAGCTGTCATGCTGTACCCTGAGAAAGCACATTATATCATAAGCAGAGCTTTGAGTTATATTCTCTGGGTAGGTGAATATTTTTTTGACTTTGTTTTGATACTAATGATACACTTCTCAGAAAAATTACCAGCTGCATTACATTCTAAGCTACAGAAATCTGCGTGAGGCACTTAATTGGTTACACTGAGCTATGTGATGCCATTGCGTCTTGCTGGTGAAACATTTCTGGGATCCTAAACTTCACCTGTACCAAGGTCTGAGAACAATGGAAAACTGCAAATCTGCAGCTGTGTAAGATCAAAAGCACTGTCGTTTGTTAAATAGTAAATGAGAAATCAGAAGTGCACATCCTTAAAAAAATAACTTCTCTTGGGTCCCTAGCTACTTAGCTGAGGGAGAGCAGCCTGAGCATCCTAGGCCATATTCCTTCCTGTTTGAAGCAGAATTCCTTCAAAGCTCCATGTGGAGTCACAATTTGGAGTGGACACCACAGCACAAATGCCTCTGCTGCGCACTATATTGGCAGGTACAGTGAAGACCATGTCTGCTTGTGCTGTAAGCTTATACACTGAGAGTCCAAAAACTATTCTTCCTGTCTGCCAAGGGCAATTAAAAACTAACCTTTTTATGAGAGTGTTCTGCCTCACCGGACTTAGAAAACTGGTAACTGTGGGAAAACTCTGCTAATTAAGTCTATCACTGATCAGATAACCTTCTGGGGCTCAGCGCTATGTAGCAGACCCCCTTCATTGGCAAAGCTTCTTCTCTGACCTTGTCTGGGGGAACTCAAACACCCCGCAACACACACATACACCTTCACCCCCCACACACCTCTACCTGTGGAATGTCACTTAGCCTTAGATCAGATTACAGCTTCAACTTTCTTGCTCCCAGGAAGAACACGTTCAGCTAGCACCTGATATTCCTGAAATGCTTCCCCATACTAACGGGGCATTTTCGGTACCATGAGTCTTTGCCCAACCTGGATATTTCTACACCATCCCTCATCCCTAGTCCCCTAAAAGTATATAAGCCTTGAATTACCCAAAGTAAAGTTGATCTGCATGCCTGCATCTGGTCTCAATGTGTCTTATTCACAAGATGTACTCACAGGGCTTCTGACGCCCTCATCTGTCGTCTCTGCTCCCGTTCCCTTCCAGGACCATTTATCCGCCAATGATCCCCAAGGGCAGAGAGAGTCAATATAACCAGTACACAGTGAACCTTGAACAATTGCAGAAATATTGGTAACTGTAAATCTCTAACATGGAAGAAAAACCTTCCAGCACGATACTGTGAGTCAAAGTGCACCCCCCCCCGACTCGGACCCCTCACTTACCTCAGGATTGTCAAATGAATATTAAGTACATGTGCGAACTGTTAGAGCACCATACTTTGGAACTTTGGAATTTCTTTGTAGAGTAGCTTATTTTACACCTATGTATTTATCACAAGGCCCACCATCTCTAGATGATTTTCCTTTTTGCCAAAAGATGCAATTAGTATAGATGTTAGTGGTAAGTTTAATTTGTATTTATTCCTTCATTTAATCCTTGGCAAGTATAACAAAATTAGCATTGTTTATACCCTACAGTGCGCAAACATACTGAAATCTGCTTGAAGTCTGTCTTTTACTTATTTGAAGTTCCACTTGACATCACAGCAGTGATAATCTGACATCGTCATAGCATACGAGAAGCAGATATGTGGGCAGAGTGTAGGCTTAACATAGAAACCACAGCCGTTGTGTCCTTTTACCAGTTGGACTGTACCTTTCCATGTAGATTTCACTGAGTATTAGTTGCTAATAACTGTTACTTTCAGTGTCCTATAAAGTTCAGAAAAATCATGGAGCAAGCAAACAACATTGTATATTAGAGCGCTGTCTGATTTTATGTTTCTACTGCCTTGCTAATTCTTTTCTATCTTCTTCTATTTATATGAACCCTATCATAGTTATATTGCAAGATCTTTCATGATGTTTTGAAATAATGGTTTAATAGCACACCAGAAACTATGTATGTCCTATCAATATGCTTTCTCTTTTAATTAGGTAAAACTCACTATAGCACATAATCTGGGTAAACATATTTTACAATATCTCTTATCTTCAATTACCTGCAACATAGATTTGAAGATTTACCCATAACTTCAGGTAACTTAATTATTTTATAGCTCAGATCAATATAATAAAATGACATAGATCCTTTGGTACCAATATGATTATCAATATTTATTATTTTGTTTTCAGTATTATTTTCACAATAGGAAAAGTAATCTATATAGTATGCTGTTGTTCACATCCCTAGTGTCCCCTGCATTGAGGAAATTTTACATTAATGTATGAGGGTAGAATTTTTGCTGTTATAACAAAATGAAATTTAATACAAGATTCTTCTCTTGTTTCAAGATAACTTATATAGCATCATTTTGGAAACTTATTATCAACCATGAACGAACAAGAAGGTATACACAATAATTTCCACTTTAGTGGAATTTCTTTTTATGGACCATTCAAGTAATGTATTGAGAAAGCAGCCATTCATACTCACTTCTAATGAAATGTATGTTATCACCACATACTATAAAGAACAGTTTTAATCAAAAGAAAGAGCTCTGTAAATGTGTTCTCTTGGATGTAACAATTCAATTTTGAAAGCCATATTAAGGAAATAGCAGAGAGGTAGGCACGAATTCATATAAAAATACTGTTTATGCTAGAGTTATTCAAATAATAAAATTCAGAGTGAACCACGTATTTTGAAGGGATACTCCAGCCCCAAAACACTTTCTGTAAATGGTTAGAATTATATTTAATAAAAACCATCATTTTTACAAACTAATGAAGACATTCATCATTTTTATAAATTATTTGTGACACGATTCTGTGGATATTAAAAAGGAACACCCTTAGAATGACAAAGTGGCCAGACAACCTAACAGTAAGTGCAGTCAATTTGTGGTTTTTTTGTTTATATGATATTCCACAGTTCAAATGAAAATGACCCCAAGCATCCTTGGCTGTCAACCCACTGCCTCTGCAACTCCCAATACGATCTTGTATGGGACTCAAGCCTGAGCTGTATCACAGGACATGCATTAAGATGGCCACCATATTGACATTTCACTGGCTTCTCATCTTCAGATTGGACTTTCATTTCTTTCCTGTCCTCTCCTTATCAAAAGTGTTTCCTTCCACCTTTCTTCTAAATGACTGGTAGCCTCCAGATTTTCCCCACACTTTGTATTTGCACAGGACTCCATGCCACAATGCTTGTGTGGTAGTAAAGAGAAGAAACATCTGTGTTTCTTTACAAAGCAACAATCATGAGAGACGAATAATATTTCAGTTCAGTTTTTTGCCACATAAGCACATGTATAAACATACATACTGAGAGAGTGTATGCTTAGTCATTTCTGTGTTCCTCTCTGTCCTTTTGTCCCTATTTCTGTCTCTTCTGTTTCTCGATGTCTATGTGCTTGTCTATGTGTGTTTCTCTGTCTCTTTCTGTGTTTATATTTTTCTCCCATCCCAGATCTCTCTTTCTGTCACAAAAGTGTCTGTATAACAAAAGAGAAGTAAAGCTTAAACTATCACCTGGAAACTTACCTCACTACTATCTTTTATACTAAAACTGGAAACAGAGCATGAATTATTATGGATAATGCCAGTGCAGGTTCAGGAGAGACAGCTCTGCTGATCAAGTGTTTGCTTGCTGTTCTCACAGAGGTCAAAAGTTTGGTTTCCAGCACCTATATCTTCAGGATTTCCTGAACTCTATCTTCAGGAACCTGACACTGTCTTCTTTTTTATTTTTTAAGATTTATTTATTTATTTATTTATTTATTTATTTATATGCGGACACTGTCGCTCTCTTCAGACACACACCAGAAGAGTGGTGTCCCATTACTGGATCCCATTACAGATGGTTGTGAATCACCATGTGATTGCTGGGAATTGAACTCAGGACCTCTGGAAGAGAAGTTAGTGCTCTTAACTGCTGAGCCATCTCTCCAGCCCTGCCACCATGTTCTTGCCTCCACAATAATAGCACATACTTGGGACACATATACATAAGAAAAAAGTAAAAAAAAAATGTAAAGAACAATTGCATTTTTTTTTCTTATCCAACAAAACCACTCTGTAATAGAAATATCCTATATCTGTTGTCCAAACCCAAGCTAGTAGTCACTATTACCTTCTTGCTAGGCACTTGAAACTTAATGGAATTTCTAATGTCTTTCAATGTAAATTATTTTAAATAACTAGCCACACATGCTTGCTAGGGGCCATATTGGACACTGGATGACTATTCACATTTAATCTAATGTTAACAAAAACATATAGCTTCACCATCACTATTCAGTTATAAATTTTTATTAAGTACTATTAACTTCAATTATTAACCATTATAATAAGAATTTTGAATTTTCAAAAAGTGAAAAAATTAAATATATTATTATTGTCAAATGTTTATTGACTCCAAGGGCTAGAGAGATGGCTCAGGAGGGAAAAGGACTTACTGCTTTTTAAGAGAACTCAGGTTTGTTTCCTAGCAATCACATATGACTCAAAATTGTCTATAATTTAAGTTCCAAAGGAGCCAACACTTTATTAATGGCCTCTCATTTGATACAACATACATATATGCAGGCAAAACGTCTATGTACATTAAAAAAACTGAAAAAGAAAAACATCCCAGTCTTAATTTGCAAAATATAAGAAAATGAAGCTTTGGAGATAACTAATTAGGTAGATTGCCTTCTGTGCAACCTGAGGTTGGATAATTGGAATCTATATGTAATATCGAGGCAGGATTGCATGCGAGAGTGTAGAAATGGACAGATCCCTAAAGCCTGTTGGCCAGCCAGTCTAGACTATCAGTCAGAACTTGATCCAGTTAGAGTCCCTACCTCAAAAGAAAATGGAGAGCAGTGAAACAAAACACTGTACTTTAATCTCTGGCCTACACACACACACACACACACACACACACACACACACACAAATGCACACACATATGCATGTACATGTACACACAAAATACTTATACATATTAATGTACATATATGTACATGCGCTCATATTACACATGCATTATACCATACACTACACAATATCACACACTACAAACAGTAAACTCATATACATGCTCATGTGCACAAGCACACTAAACACTATACTATAGACATGTATGCACATGTCCATGCACACACACACAATATGTATATATACTACACATACATGCATGCACATGTACATACACATACACTAGAAACACATTCGCATGTACACACTCTATACACACATACATGCATACACATCACACTTAATTACACTAATACCTAAAAGACTACAAGTAAGATCATTTATAGGTGACTAACTACTAACTTGCATTTCTAGTTATCCTAACCAGTTTGCAATAGTTATCTTTCATAAGACTAGAACTTTACATTACATTTTAAAATGAGTCGCATATGTTGCATATTTACAATATGTTAAGCAAGACTAGAACAAAATAACCTTACACTTCTATCAATATACAATAATCCATACCTATGTAAAAATATTTTAGTTTTGTTGCTGCTTTCTTAGTCAATGAACCAAATGCTTTTCAGATCAGTGGGGTTTTTTAAATTTGTTTGTTTTGCTTTGTTTTCTTTTTGCTTTGTGTTTTGATAACCTAGTAACTCTCAGCCGCTCTCTTCTTTTGTCTAAAACAGTTCCTACTTTTTGCTAGCTTGAAATAGGGTGCCAGAGCAACTTCCTGATGGCAACAGATTACCTTGTATGTATCTCTTTGACTTGTACTCACTTGACCAATGATGCCCTTTACCAGAGCATTCGCAAACCCTGGGAAGCCTGTGCTTTCTTACCAAGAAACCCATTGCTGCCTGGAAAGAGCATGTTCAGTTCTACAGTGGAAGTACCTTATTCTTCAGAGTTAACACACCAGCTCTGTCAGGACTCACATTTACACCCTCTCCAGAGTCCCCAGAATCAAAGTATCTGCAGCTAGAAAAAGTCACATCCCTTTAGAACACAAGACAACCAGAGTTAACAGTTGTGAACAAACTGAAGCAACGCCATATTCCACATCTGGAATTAAAACAAAAACATATTCACATAACATAACTGGTTTTGTTTTGTTTTTTTCCTTTTGCTTTCTTTCTTTCTTTTTTTATTGGATATTTTCTTTATTTACATTTTGAATGTTGTCCCCTTTCCCGGTTTACCTTCCAGAAAACCCCTATCCCATCCTGCCTCCTCCTGCTTCAATGAGGGAGTTTTCCTACCCACTCACCCATTCCTGCCTCCCCACCCTCAAATTCCCCTACACTGGGGCATCGAGTCTTCACAGGACCAAGGGCCTCTCCACCCATAGATGCATGACAAGACCATGCTCTACTACATGTGTGGCTGGAGCCATGGGTCCCTCCATGTGTACTCCTTGGTTGGTAGTTTAGTCCCTGAAGAGCTCTGGGGCGGGGGGGTGGGGATCTAGTTGGTTCATATTGTGATTCTTCCTCTGAGGTTGCAAATCCCTTCAGCTCCTTCAGTCCTTTTTCTAACTCTTCCATTGGAGACCTTATGCTAAGTTTAATGGTTGGCTGCGAACATCTGCCTCTGTCAGGCTGTGGCAAAGCTTCTCAAGAGACAGGTATATCAGGCTTCCGTCAGCATGCACTTCTTGGTATCCACAATTGTGTCTGTGTTTAGTGATTGTATAGGGGATGGATCCCCAAGTTGGGCAGTCTCTGGATGGCCTCTACTCCACACTTTGTCTTCATATTTTCTCCCAAGAAGTATTTTGTTCCCCCTTCAAAGAAGGACTAAAGCATCCACACTTTGGTCTTCCTTCTTCTTGAGCTTCATATGGTCTGTGAGTTGTATCTTGGGTATTCCGAGCTTTTGGGTTAATATCTACTTATCAGTGAGTGTGTTCTTTTGTGATTGGGTTACCTCACTCAGGATGATAATTTCTAATTCCATCCATTTGTTGATTCTTAATCTTAGAGCATAACTGAGATTTAAAAGAAATCAAAATGTCTCTACATACATGATCAAAAAGTGTGCACACTGTACACATATTAATACATACATACATCATACATATATATTACAAACATATGATGTGCATACACATAATGTATGGAAGTCACATAATAGTATTGTTCTGTTTTACTAATATTTTGTAAATTTTGTAATATTTGTAATAATTCATATAGTTTTACTTTATTTTCCATTTTCCAGCAGAAAAAAAGCCAGAGAAAAGGAAAATTAGAAAATCTTATGTTAATCATTCATATATATGTGTGCATTAATATATGTATACATATATGTATGAATTTATATTCAGAATAAATCAAGAGTCTAAATGATGTTTAGTGTACACTCATAAAGTACATAAAACAACTAATAAATTTCATGTATATAAGCACATTCCATATAATAGACTTACAATCATTATAATATCTGTCGTTGTTCTCTCTATTTACTTTTAATATTTGGTGATGAAAAAGTACCCCATGTTTGAATTAAAACAGGTCCAGTTATCATAGGTTTCCTTTAATTTTTTAACCTTATGCTATATATTCATTCAACTGTATAACAATCATTTTAAGTAGTTGCGTAGTATTCCACTGAGTGGCTACAAAACATTCATTTATCTATCCCTTAAGATGCAAAACATTTTTCTAATATCTTCTGTAAAAACTCATATAAACAATGAATTAACTTTAGTATGTTGTTTTCAACAACTGATATTACTCTTTCCCCCAGAAAACTTTTGTGGCTCTATTCAAAAAAAAAAAGTCTACTTAATATACAGTATATTTGGCAGTTTACAGTCAAAGTAAAAAAGTAAATTACATTTACAGAAATTTGTTTGGTCACTGCGATTAATGCTTGTGTTATTAGCAGTATGGCAAACTAGTTACCACTATTTTTCTGTAAATTGAGGTAAAATTTTATCAAAACTAGAAATGGGCATCTTCACTTACTTTTAGTAAGTAGCTGTTTATTTCTTTCAAACTTGGTTTGTGGAAAAACCATATTCACATTGGCAAATCCTGTCTCATATTCCTTCATGATAAATGTTTCTCATCGAAGGGAAAACTCAGAAAAGATTTTGTGGGCCTCGATATATCCAGCTGCTTTTACACAGTCACTAGTAATTAACCCCAAATCTTCGCTTCTCTTTGGTTTTGAAACTATTCTTCATATCAGGTAATAGCCTGGAGATGATGAAGATGCTTCAAATTTAGAAAGCCAATAAACAGAATTTTGGAGACTTAAGGTTTTCAATGAATGAAAACGAAGATAAGCTGGTCCATTACTGCCTGCCTGGAAGGATTAGGTTAGTCCCAGCTAAGGAAGAGCATGCACTTCACAAAAACAAAGCCAGTATAATGAATGCGCACGGATTGGGGATGAGCGCAATAGACATTCAGAGAGGCGCATTCTGGTGTCATTAAAGTGAACAAGAGGGGAGCACAAGAGGCTGCTCTGTTTGCATTTCAGTTTTACGATTCTTGTTTCCCAGACATCATGCAAGTCTAATATTGAATTAGCCCCAATACAGCTGCGTGTTCTTTATTCAGGCCTTGTTTTCCTAATTAATAATAAACATACTTCTGTTTATTTATACTCAGCTACAATTTCTGATAACGTAGGAGGTGTTGAAATTCAATGGAAAGGGCTAAGACAAAAGCTAAAATGGTATGCTTTATTTTGTGAATTGCAGACGCTGCCTTACTGATACAACACCCAAGATTCTAAGCTGACATCAAAGAAAAAAAATCATCTGAAATGACAGCAGCAGCTGCAGCATCCGCCTCTAAATTAGGCTGTGTTTCAAAGTCTGGACTCAACTGCTAAGCAGTATAAAGACCCAGGAGGAAGGCTGCCCAGCAAAGAGTGAGCCTTCGACCCAACACATCAAAGTAACACATGCTAGGAGAGCAATAAACGCATGTGGCCCACATTCACGCACCACCTAATTGTGCTGGGTTCATGAAACCAAGATGAGCCTTCACTGATTCCTGGGTTAAGAGAGGATTTGAGATTTTCTTCTAAGCAGAGAGCTGACACAAATTGGTTGCAGATTAGAGTCTGACTTTGCAATGAAGCATTCCACAGTTTCAAAAGATGGCCATTTTGGCGTCATATGGCTTCCTCAGAACACTAATGTAATGACATATAAGTGAAGCGTTAGGTATGAAGAGCAGTTAAAAGTACCCTCTATAAATGAAGCAACTTTCGACTTGTATATTTAAGGATAGATGATTTGAGAATGAGTTTTTCAATTTTTTTGCATATAAATTCCCAATTTGGAGGGATTTGTCTTCTGAAACATTAGCTTTTTACAAGAACTTGTAATGGTAATATCTCTTAAGAGATGACAGATAACTATATGTTATCAGTGTAAGTTTTAACATAAGTGCCTACTATCACTACTATAGGCAAAGGAGACATGACATCTTCCATGTGGCACTTTGCAGTTAAAAACACATGGCTGCAAATATTTTGATCTTGTATATATCTTGCTGTCCTTGGAAGTACAGTGTAATATATATATATATATATATATATATATATATATACATATATGTATATATATGGTATTGTTGTATATGTGTGAGTTGCTAAACTTAGCTTGCACAATTACTTGAGTTTTTTCAATATTTTGTATAATGCTTCATTGAAATTGTTCCCTTGCCTAGGACCTGGACTATGTGTTTACAAGTTCTCTTTCTCTCCTTTCTTTCTTTCTTTCTTTCTTTCTTTCTTTCTTTCTTTCTTTCATTTGAATAAGTCTTGGACCCACTGGCTCCTTTTATTTATTTTATGTATGTGAATACACTGTCACTCTCTTCAGACACACCAGAAGAGGGCATCAGATCCCATTACAGATGGTTGTGAGCCACCACATGTTTGCTGGGAATTAACCTCAGGTCCTCTGGAAGAGCAATGCTCTTAACCTCTGAGCCATCTCTTCAGCCCTTGAGATTTTAATCATAATTAATGAGAGGCTAATAATTTCATCAAGCAAAATGTACATGAGTTTTCACTGAACTGTATATAGAAATGGAAACTCTTGGTTCATCTGAAGTGATTAGTAAGAACAGGTAAGAATGGAAGAAAAATAGTAATACATACCTGCCGTAAAATTTTAAATTTTAGGCCAATAAAAGTAACTACATACTGGGCATACTGGTGCACACCTTTAATCCCAGAACTTGGAAGCCAAAGGAGGGCAGATCTCTGAGTTGCAGCCCAGCCTGGTGTACAGAGCAAGCTCCAGAACAGCCAAGCTAGAAACCCTGTCTCGGAAAAGAAAATGTAACTACATAAATGTGGTTTCATCACATGGAAAGTCTAAACCAGTTTAGTACTTAAGTGACAAACATCATGAAAGAAGTTCTTCAAGGATACACTATGTATCATGGTCCATTTCCAGAACAATGATGAAGTTCAAATTTCATTCGCTCTGAATTTGTCTAGGTTATATAGTAAAGTCATGATATCTTCTTTCCTGGAAAAATAAAGTCACTAAATACTTTTCACAGGGACACTGTGTAATGGATCATTTTTCATTACAATAGAGGAGACTGAGACAGAAGACACAGCAGTCATTCTAAGAGATTTATTAGCATTTCTGCCACCAATGCCTGATGCTCAGAGTGGACTCAAAAGGAAAGGAATATAAATCTCGTTTGATGCTGTGGCAGTTTGGGTTGCCCTGTGTCTCTGAACAGTTTTGCATTCCTTGGTGGCACAATATAGTTTCATTATGTGAATGAAATTACCTAAGAGGATGCTTTCTCTCAGATTAAGAGGATGAGAATATGGTGAAATCATAAAGATCCTAGTTTATGTTTCAAAAGTTTACAATGAATTTATCTCTTGACTATTCTCTGTAATGTACATCCAACACCTACTAGGGACCAGAATAAGGGCATTCTGTGAATCATAGTTCCTAATAAGAACTTTGAAT
Source organism: Apodemus agrarius (assembly GCA_964023405.1). NCBI lineage: Eukaryota > Metazoa > Chordata > Mammalia > Rodentia > Muridae > Apodemus > Apodemus agrarius. The sequence goes on along the minus strand of OZ030012.1, from coordinate 94,695,044 downwards.
TTACTTCAGTGTACAATTCCCCCTGTACTTGATGTATACATACCCTTTTAATTGCAAATTCTGTCCTTTCAGAAATTGGTTTTGGGGTACCTCACCTGTTCAGTAGATAATATCTAACAACGAGATATTATAAATTGTATCCTGTCTGCTCCAAGCCATAAGAAGGCAGAAAGAACACAGTGGCAAACTATGAAAGTTTCTTGGCCTGCAGGCACACAGCATGCATGTAGCCACCATGAAGAGAACTGCCTTCTCACTCCTCTGCAGTCTCTACATCACTCACGGCCACCTTTACACATTTGATGCACTAGGGAATGCCTTATCAGTATGCTGAATGGGAAAACAACAACTTTTTCTCTGTGCCTTAAAGATAACTTGGAGAACACGTGTCTTGTTCTTTAAAGACTCATCTTTGAAAAGACTAGAACAAAATGAATAAAATCATTTCCATCTCATATATGCCTTAACAAATGGCTGTGTCAAGCTTTAATTATTTCAAAAACATACTTTACCTCAGTTATGGCTTTACATAAAATAAGGTAATACATAAGAAAATTAAGAAGGAAAGCCTTTAGGCTGACTACCCAGAATCATACTTTTGTTCTTTAAACCCATTGAAACATAATTTTCCTTCCTTGTTAGAGAGTATCATAAATACAATGATTGAATGTATTCTTAACTTAGACACTATTAGGTCAGAACACCATTATTGGTGGCAGTGGTGTTCATCACCATCAAGTAAAAAAAATGGAAGCAGATGACCAGAAGAAAGTGATTATTGAAATGTAAATGAAAATTATAGTTCTGTAAGCAAAACTGTGATAGAGATAAAGAGAAGTAACAAATTAAAAATATTATTATGTGGGCTTAAAGCCTTGAGTTCCATTCCCAGGACCTACATAGAGAAGGAAAGACTGAATTCCCACAAGTTGCCCTTTGACCTGTGCACATATACTAACATGCATGTCTTCCAGCAAATAAATGAATAAATGTAATTGTTTCAAAAGAATATACTTACTAAAGATCATATGATGCAAAGATCAGTTACAAAAATACACTACTAATGGAATGGGATTGCCCAAAGGATTATAAAATGCATTCTTTCAGGAAGTTATTATAAAAACAGCACTAACAAAGAAAGCAATTTAAAATAACATTAAAGATGAATCTTATATATACTTCTGTTCTATCAGTTTTAATATTTTCTATCAGGAATGTGGTAGTTTGCCTCATATCATTATTAAAACTTCTTGCCTAAAGACCTTTCCATTATGTTATATATATGAATGCCAAAGCACACACAGAAGATCATGTGCATCTCCAGCTATGCCCATTTTAGCATTACCTCCATCAAGTGGAGATGACTTTACTTTTGCCATTTAATGTATATTTGTGATACAGAATAAAACTATATCAATAGAATTATGCTCTAAGACCTTGAACTCTCAAGGGAATGTTATACTTTGATACTATCTCTTGTTCTTGTAAAGAAAGTGCTATATAGGAACATTGTGTTAGTGACTTCTCTCGTTTCTGTGACCTGGCAAAAGGCAACTTAAGGGAGCAGGGCTTATTTTGTATGATAGTTGAAGAAGGGATGATGTCCATCATGAAGTGGAGGCCATGACAGCAGGAGCTGAACCAACCTTGTCTCTTGTGTCTGCATTCAGAAAGGGGAGAGTGGTGGTCGAGACTATCAAACCTGAAATCCCATCACAAGGGATTCACTTCTACAAGTTTTGAACTTCTAAAGGTTTCCCAGCTTTTAAAAACAGTTGTTGCAAAATGGTAAAACCGCTCTGGAAATCAGTTTGGCAGTTCCTCAGAAATTTGGGCATGTCACTTCCAGAGGACCCTGGCATACCACTCCTGGGCATATACCCAGAGGATTCCCCTGCATACAATAAAGACACATGCTCCACTATGTTTATAGCAGCCTTGTTTATAATAGCCAGAAATTGGAAGGAGCCCAGATATCCCTCAAAGGAGGAATGGATACAGAAAATATGGTATATTTATACAATGGAATACTACTCAGCAATTAAAAATAATGAATTCATGCAATTTGTAGGTAAATGGTTAGATCTGGAAAATATCATCCTGAGTGAATTAACCCAATCACAAAATGCACATGAAATGCAATCACTGATAAGTGGATATTAATGAGCCCAGAAGCCCTAAATATTCAAGGCACAATTAGCAAGTCAAATGATTCCCAAGAAGAAGAAAGGAGAGGGCCCTGGGCCTGAAAAGATTGGATCCAGTTTTGTAGACCCAGAACAGAGAAATCATGGGGGGGATGATTGAGGAATAGTTGGGGGGGAGAGGAATTATGGGACGTATGGTGGGGGGGGGGACTGGGAAAGGGGAAAGCCTTTGGAATGTAAACAAAGAATGTAGAAAATAAAAATAAAAAAAAAAGAACAACAACAACAACAACAACAAAAAAACAGTTGTACTAGCCGGGGGCTATGTGTAGAGAACCTATGAGGGGCATGTCACATTCACACCACAGGCATGAAGGTCAGCTCTTTCTATTCTTATCAGAAGAGTTTCAAATTAAAACAGTCCTTTCATTGCTTCTGCAAAGAATATCAATTTATTCTGTCAAGATACAGTTGAAGTACTTATTCCACGTCAAAATATTTCCACCTCCTATCATCTGGTGAAATGATAATAGAGAAAATTTGGTAAAATTCCAGTTTTCTCATGAAAAAACTAAAACTTTTATAACTTAGTCCTTTTATAATGATTCACATGAATATTTCTTTCTTCCTCTTTTTTTCTGTTTTGATCTTTCTTACTAAGAATGTACACCTAATCTAAAACAATGAATTTCATGAGGAGAAAAAAAAAAACAAAAAACAAACAAGCAAACCAAACCAAACCCTGATACCTCAAGATGCTTTCCTAACCCCGGTGGATCTCCCAATCCAAGTGCTCAACACATTAATGGCAGAATGTTTCTAAATCCTTGGCAGGGTTGTAGAGAGCAGAGCAGAGCTGTAATCAAGGGATCAGTTACATCTTGTAAATTGTGTTCTAGTGACCAAAGCCAGAGCTGGTTTCTGCACTTCCTGAAATTCCTGAGATTTAGGTCACAAGGAGATAAATTTAGGGATCTGAGTTACTTTGAAAAGTTTTGTGGCAGTTTCAGGAATTTGGTACCTTCAAGGAGAACAAAAACTGCAACCAACTATAGAAAGTCTCATGGTGGCAAAATGAATTTAACCCGTAAGAGAAACATGGTATCTCTTTTGAAGATCCAGTCAGAATCTCTAAGAATTGTTACCTTTCTGAGATGAACAATCAAGTCTGGCTATGGGCTAAAATAATCATTTAATCCTGTCACCTCTAAAGTTCGTCAAGCCTTTCAATGTTGGTAGCTGTACTGGAACTCTCTCAGATGTTACTTCTGATCTAGAGTTGCATTCATTTACTTCCAAAGAATATAGCTTGCAGTGCATTGACGGGATGGGCTACAAAAATCATTTCCGTGCATATGAAAGTCGGAGGATAATTTGTGAGAGTCAGTTCTCTTTTTAATACCATGTGTCCCATGGATTGAACTCAGATTGTTGAGCTTGGCAGCAAGTGGATTTACCCACTAAGCCACCTTATCATCCCAAAGTAAGGAACACTGCTGAGACAAATTTAATAAATATCTTACATTCATAATATCATTTAGCCTTGCATGTTAAATATTAAATGATAGAGACAAGCTTGGGCTTAGGCTGTCTGTGTTAAAAATGTAGCCTTTAGGAAGTATTGAGAACTATGGCTCAGTGACTTTGTTAGTACATTTTTAAGATTTAAATGGAATCATATCATTAAAACTGACAAATACTGTATGCTTATCATAATGACAAAATAAATTAAAAGTCTTTAGCTCCTTTGACCACAGATAATCTTGTATAATTACATGAATATATGGTTCATTAATATCTTCACCAATGGAGCCCTAGTCTATGGAATTCTTTTGACTTGACTGATGCTTTTAACTCTATGTAATGCTTCTAAGTCTTTCAAAAAGCTCTAAATCTAACATTTCCCTACTCTTGTTGCTGAGAAATTATTTCTGTGTACCCATTAAATAACACACACACACACACACACACACACACACACACACACACCAAAAAGCCCTGTGTAGTTCTATCTCTCAAATTCTCTTGCAACTGATCTTTAGGGAACACACACAAATGCAAAGGAAACACAAAACAGGTTACTTTACTTCTTTCAACCACATCCTGATGGTAGAGCCCTACCAGTCCTGATTAAAGGGAACACTTTTCTTTAAACCCAGATAGCTCCATGATACCATCTCTGTCCTTGAGATGAAGGAGACAATCCTACATTTGAAGGGGAGTGGGATACACGTAGAAGGTGTGGATCAGCACAAATAATTTTCTTGGTTTTTTTCTTTTCTGCATTATTTCAACATCTTTCTAGTCTTAAAATAAACCAAAGTATTCTAGAGCTGTGTGACCTATCCTACAACATTTTTTAACAAATTTGCATCATGGTGATATAGCTCTTATTTAACTTAATACTTAATATCTATTTAATGGCACAATTTAAAAATGAGATAGTAGGAGTATCACACTAATTCCCTGATATTTTGTGGGCATTTAATGTGTTATGGATCAATGTTCCATGTTTAAGATGCCTTGTATGTGCTACTGTTGTACAGATATACCCACCTCCCAAAACTAACACATTCTTTCCTGATAGGGGAATCCCAAGATTTAGCAAGCTAAGAAACTTGTGAAGCTTACAAGGCTCAGAAATTCTAAGGTTTAGGAAGCTCAAAAGCTTACAAGATTGATGAGGCCTCTCCTCTTGTAGAAAATTTTCACCAAATTAAACATTCAGTCCTAGATAGAAGCTTCTTGGGGCTTAGAGATAAACAAAATGCAAGTTTCAGGAAGTTCCTGAAAATTACAAGATTCTTAATACTCCCTTTCTAAGTTATATAAAAAATCAGAACTACTAGAGAAAAGAGACTCTCAACAGTCAAGCTACTGTGAATCTGATAGAAAAATTTAAGGATACAGCATTTTTTGTTCTTAGATGAAAATCATTTTCTTTCAATTTAAAACATTATACAGCTAGATTAATGTAGCCTTGAAAACAAACACTTGACTAGTCCCAACTCTAAAGGTTAAGAGCACTGGCTGCTCTTATAGAGGACCCAAGTTTGATTCTTATCACGCCCATAACTGACTATAGCAACTTGGCCTAATATACTTGTAGAAATTTTCTCTGAGTTTTCTAATTAGATTATTGAGTTTTTCAACTCTAACTCAATCTCAACTTTAGTTATCCTCTGTTTCTATCTCTTTGCTAAGTTCAGATTTCAGATTCTAAATTTCCTTTGTCATGCCATTAAGATGTAAATTTATGTCTTCTTTCTTTTAAGATTTATTTACTATTATATGTAAGTACACTGTCTTTAGACACATCAGAAGAGAGCGTCAGATCTCATTATAGATGGTTGTGAGCCACCATGTGGTTGCTGGGATTTGAACTCAGGACCTTCAGAAGAGCAGTGCTCTTAATTGCTGAGGCACTCACCAGCCCCTGTATGTCTTCTTATATTTAAGTCAGAAGCTTATTCCTTTTTAAATTTCATTAAGATGTTTATTGTCTAGGAAAGAGAATAGGAACTACAGACATAAGCATCCACAAGAGAACACAGGAAATGAAAGAGAGAACCTTAGGTATAGGCAATACAATAGAAGAAATCAATATATTAGTCAAATAGAATGCAAATTCTGTGAAGTTCATGATACAAAACATCATGAAATTTGGCATACTATAAAAAGACCAAACCTAAGAATAATAGGAATAGAAGAAGAAGATTCTGAGCTCTAAGTCCCAGTAAACATTTTCAACAAAATTATAGAACATTTCCCTAACCTAAAGAAACAGATGACTATAAAGGTACAAGAACCTTACAGAATACCAAACAGATTGGACCAGAAAAGAAAATCCTCCCACTACGTAATAATCAAAACACTAAATATACAGAAAAAAGAAATATTTAAAAAACAGAAAGAGAAAAAGGCCAAGTAACATACAAAGGCAGATCTATCAGAATTATACCAGCTTTCACAACTGAGACTGACAGACTAAGAGACCACAGATGTCATCCCAACAGCAAAAATTTCAGTCACCATAGATGGAGAAACCAAGATAGTCCATGACAAAACCAAATTAAAACAATACCTTTCTACAAACCCAGTCCTACAGAGGGCATTAGAAAGAAAACTCCAAACCAGTGAGTCTAACTATACACAAGGAAACACAAGAAATAAATAATTTGACAATATTAAAACCAACAGAAGCGAAACACACACACAAAATTAAAAGTAAACCACCACTACCAAAATCAAAATAACAGGAAGTAACAGTCATTGGTCATTAATATCTCTAAATATCAATGAACTCAATTCCCCAGTAAATAAACATAGGCCATCCTCTCTTTGAAATATTTGTCCTTTTATGCTTTTATGGTATAGTGGTCTACTGTCTTGAATCTTTTGTTAATGTCCTGACTTGTGTGTTTTACATTTTATACTATAAACGTTAAGATCCTACCATAAATGTGGTTTTTATTATTTATCTATTTACAGTTATCTAATAAAACCAAAATCTGGTATGTTTGAGCCCATATTCATAAGAATGACTAGAAATAAATCTACAAAGCTGGTTGGTTATATTGAAGAAGGATACATCAGAAGAAACTATATATAGTGTCTGATGCTGATTTGTATTTAAATGTTTTCAAAGATAACAGTCTTTCATCAATGAAGAGGCAATGGGCATAAATAATCTTTCTAAATCTTGACATACACATAAAAATAGAAGCATTATCTTGTATTATAACACCACTATTATGTTCCATAAACCATAGGGTTTATCTGTTTATATATGCTTATAAAGCATATGTATATATGTTTATACCCTTGAGCAATTTTATAAATATTTTAAAGATAATGCCTTCAGAAATTTGTTCAAAATGTAGTTATATTGGCTATGAGCATTTCATCCTATTCCTGAACCGACAAGTTACATTCTTAAAAATCATATTACATTTATACTATATTAAATTTAATTATATTATTGTTGACCAGTCTTACTTATCAGTTCTAAATAACTACTTGCAAGGTTCAAGTTGTTTACTAAAGAACTAATGAATGTAAATATCTCCTTAAATATAATCATTTAAATGTAATAACCAATGTAATGTAAACTTGTTATACTATAAATCAATAAAGCAATCACTTGTAGGAGGCTTGGTCCTTATCTACTACACTAACATGGCCCAAGCAAGTTATTTTTACATAGAAACATAAAGAATCTCTGTATTTTTATATTTGGTATCCTATTACCCAAACAATGATAAACTCTTTAGCATTCTTTGAGAGCAAATGGCCATTCTGATGTGCAAACACTAAAATCATTAAAAATAAATCAAGAGTCTGCTTTCTTCTTCTTACTCCACCACTAAGGGGGAAAAAGGCTCATGTTATTGGAAAGCAATTCTATTTAGAGTAGTTTGTCCTAAGGAAATAATACAAAGGGAAGAAAAGATTTGTACTTCAAAAGGCTCCCTTAAGGGAAAATTGGAAACAACCTAAATGTCCAGCAATGTGAGAAGAGTTAATTAAGCTATTTTTCCACTTAAGAAAATCTTAAGCAAAGTCTGTGCATTTTATTTCACAGTGATAATAAATCCTAGCATATAATAGGCACTCAAAAATATATCTGTTGAACACATGAATGATTTACCCATTAGCCTCATAATTTACAATACTGTGTCATCTTGAGTATATTAGATACAGAGGCTCTGACTGAAGATGGTATAAAAGACATGCGTATGGGTATAAATTTCCAAGACTATAAAAATACAATTATACATCTAACTCATGACACAAAACAATTAACTTCTGAAAAGAAGTCAATGTAGCAAATTTCTGAAGTGAACATAATACTTTTTTAAGATTTCTTTTATTTATATGAGTACACTATAGATGTGTTCAGATAACCAGAAGTGCACATTGGATCTGATCACAGATGGTTGTGAGCTACCATGTGGTTGCTAGGAATTGAACTCAGGGGCTCTGGAAGAACAGTCAGTGCTCTTAACCACCGAGCCATCTCTCCAGCCCAACATAATACTTTCAAAGGGAAGAGATGTTACACAGTTACATTGTTACCTCTATACAGAGACAGAGTTATGAAAAAATAGAAATTTGAATAGGAAGGTGGTAGATTAGAGACAAATGGCTTCCTCTGTGTCCCTAGGAACTGAAAGAAACATGATCTGAGACTCTGAGATTAGGCAAGAAGCATGAAGTGGTAAGAGAAGATTGCAGCACCTTTCAGACTGTAAGAGGCTAGATGAAATTGAGATTGTTTTAATTTCATTAATTTCATGTTAGTGGTGTATAAAATGTTCCAGGGTTCTTTTATACAGTTTTGTGTCTTGAATTACTTAAAATAGTTATCACATCTAAAATTTCCCTGCTGCAGTTATTAAGGTTTTTTCCTTATTTATTTATTTATTTGCTCACTTTACATCCCAATCAATGCCTCCCTCCCAGTCCCCCCTCACACAGTCCCTCTCTCCATCTCCTCCTCCCCTTCTTCTCTGAGAGGGTGCAAGCCCCACTGAAACCAGACAAGGCAGCCCAGTTAGGAGAACAAGATCCACAGGCAGGCAACAGATTTAGGGACAGCCCCTGCTCCAGTTGTCGGAAAACTTGCATGAAGACCAAGCTCCACATCTGCTACCTATGTGTGGCAGGGGTGGGGAAGGATGGGGGGAGGGATAGGTTCAGCCCACGTATGCTCTTTTGTTGATGGTTCAGTCTCTGAAAGCCCCCAAGGGTCCTGGTTAGTTGACTCTTCTGGTCTTTCCTGGAGTTCCTATCCCCTCTAAGTTCCTGACTCTTTCTCCCAATTCTTCTACAAGACTCCCAGAACTCTATCTAATGTTTGACTGTGCATCTCTGCTGCTTCTGTTTCAGTCAGCTGCTGTGTGAAGCTTCTCAGAGGATAGTTATGTTTGTCTTCTATCTCCAAGCATAACAGAGTATCATTCATAGTGTTAGGAATTGATGCTTGCCACATTGAACCGGTTTCATGTTAGGCCAATTGATTGGCCATTCCCTCATTCTCTGCTCTATATTTGTCCCTGAATTTCTTCTAGACAGGGTATTTTGTGGGTGGTTTGGCACCTATAAGAAGCATACTAAGGGCTCCAGTTTAGCTATAGGAAGTGGCCACTTCATGTTCCATATCCTCACTGGTAGTAGTCTCAGCTAAAGTCACTCCCATAGACTTCTGGAGAGGCTCTAGCAACCCGGGTCTCTGGCACATACTAGAAATACTTTATTTCCTCCCTTTCTTATATTACCAATTTTATTTTCTCTTTTTCCCCTTTTTTATTTATTTAGTTCGCTTCTCTGAATCTTTGCTTTTGCTAAGACTTCAGGCAATGTCACAATCCTGAGTTTGGAGGAAATTCATTTAGCTTTTCCCCTCCTTTAGTATAAGATTCGATATATGTAGCCTTTATTACATTGTTATGCGTCTTCAATTCCTAACTCTCCACGGGTATTGAGAGAGAGAAAGGACCATAGCAGTAGCAGAAACAACACATTGACAATGATTCTTTTCTTTGGCTGTACTCCTAATGAGGCTCAGAAACAAATGGCATATGATAGTGCGAGGATAAAGATAAACATTTCTGAAGTAGCGGTTATTAGTAATATATAAGTTTAAAGGGGATAAAATATGGTAAGGGGGAGGCGTAAATTAGGAAGGACAGGGAATATACTTGAATTAGATGAATTAGAGTTATAAGTCATAAAGAAGAGGGAATGCATTCAGGGGGGAAGAAAACTGTGAAAACCTATCTACTAAGGCAAATTTAAAGCAAAATAATAATGATGGAAAGGTAATGGTAAAACAATATGAAATGAACTAGAATACAAATGTTAGATCATCAGACCATCAGGCGTCTCTTCTTACTGGGATGAGCATCTTCTTCTATCTCAAAGCTGTGTTCTGCCGCTGACACTGCAGGTGAAAAGACAGCTGCCTGTTCCTACTTAAAATAAATGAGATGAGAATGTCTTCCTGCTGTGTTTGAGTCCTCCTCCTTTGGGGTCTCCCAGCCTTGGTTTGTTACTAAATTTAGCACTTTGTTCCTCTGTCTCTTGCCAGCAGCTATAGCCTTGTTTCTGGTATATTTGATGATCACACACTCCTGTAAATGTAATTTTTATTCTCCTGAAGCAATTGTTGTTTCAGAGTCTTACTGCTTGTCTCTAACTAGCCCTGGAAACTTCTAGCCTCCATACAGTCTTATCTAGGCTTTGAATGTTTTTAGCCTCTTAGACTTGCTACTGAATAAACTCATCTCTTCTTTTTCTTTCTGGACTCTGGCTGACTGATTCAAGCCAGCTGTTCTGGCTCAAACTCCTCTCCATGCTGACTTATGCAATGTGTTTTTTCTCAGATTCTCCTAAATTGCTCTACTTTGCCTCATATTAGCTTTGACAGTATATTCTAATCTCCTGTCTCATTCTCATTCTTTAGCTAGTTCTCTCTTCAACCTGTCTCTGTAAAACTCTGCCTCCTTCCTCTTCTCTCTCTCTGCACTGCTCCCTCTTATAGCTTCCCTTTCCTCTCTCTTTTTGTGAGAATTGGACAGAGCCTATTTTATCAAATCTTTCTCTGAATCATCACTTTGTCTGCCACTCAATTAGATATCACTTTCAAACCTGAGTGCTTCCATCTACACATTAACTTTTAAGTTCATTGTTTGGGCTTAAAAGTGTGTAGTAAGAGCATGTCTGGGATTAAGGATATTTGCTAAACCCAAGCCATACCACATTAGTGTTGTTTGCCTCTATCCATTCATAATCATCATTTCTATTGTTCTGCTTTTAAAGAAGTTGTTGCATGTTTAAATGGAAACGTTATAAAACATCAACAAAGTATCCCCAGTCTATAACCATATGCCTGATATATTTTAAATTTTGTCAAACCAAAGCTTCACAGAAAATAAACTGAGCCTGACTTAATTAAACTACTTTTTAAAAGTCATGTCAAAGCTTGAGATCTAGAATGCCAGTGCATGTGATCAAGACCTCATGAATATTACAAATATGGAGGAAATTTTTGCATTAGGATTGCACCATGGTATCAAGAATACTGAAGGAAAAATTGGAATGGGGGTGTGCATTTCAGAAGTGAGGGGGAAACCTAGTGTAATGGAAACTCCATATAATCTACAAAAGCAACCCTAGCAAGGATTCTTAGTAATGGGGGACATGGAGCCTGAACCAGCCACCTTCTGTAACTAAGTAAGGCCTCAAGTGGAGGGATTAGGACATCAACTACAGTTCCTCCTGATGACAAAGTGTTCTGGGACCAGAGACCAGCATAACCATCATCAGAGAGACCAGAGAGACTTCATCCAGCAACTGACAGGAGTAGATGCAAAATACCACAATCAAACATTAGGCAGAGCTTGAGGAGGGAGAACAAGGATGGGAGGAACCAGGGGGTTTGAATACACAAAAGGAGAACATGGCCCACAGAATCAACCCAGAATTTGACTGGGACTAATGGGGATTTACAGAGATCGGGGCACCTTTAGAGATCTGACCTAGGTTTCTGCTATATGTTATGAATGAATAGGGCTTTCTCAGTGGGAATTCTAACTGTGGGCATGGGAGCTGTCCTTGACACTTATGACTACTTGTGGAACCCCTTTCCTCCTATTTGGTTGCGTTCCCTTGCCTTGATGTAATGGTATGCGCCTAGTTTTATTGTAGCTTGTTATGCCATATTTGGTTGATGTCCCTGGGAGGCCTTCTCTTTTCTGGGGGGAGACAGAGGAGGGAGTAGATCTGGAAGATAGGGGAGGGGGGACTTAGGAGAGGAAAAGAAAGAGGAACTATGGTAGGGGTGTAAAAGATGAGAGAAGATTTTTTTAAAGAAAGGAATTCCTTACATTGATTCCAGATGAGCTACACACCATAGTTTTTTGTTTTGTTTTGTTTTGTTTTGTTTTTTTGTTTTTTTCTTTGTTTTGTTTGCTTTATTCTATTCAGAAGGTAGTACAAGGGTAAGTCATAGGATACCTTCCAACTTTTTAAAAACCACTAGAATTATTGAAGATTAGAAGAAAATCAAACTCTTATTCAATAAAAGAGAAGATTAAGGCTCATAGAGGTCAGATCATTTCTTTGGGGACTGGTTCTGTTACATCATAAAGCAATAATAAAAGGCCTATGACTAAACCTTGGTCAAATTGATTTCTACTCCAGCATCTGGCATAAACTCATCAAAATGACACTTCATGTCAGGTATTAATGACTATAACAAGCTCTAATATCCTATTAAACGGCAGTAGTTTGGCTTCTTATAGCTAGTGATTTATCTTCTACCCTATTTAACTATCATTTGTCACCTTCCTCACAGACAAGGACTTTATAAAATCCTTCTATTGGCACATGCATGAGATAAATTGCTACTATTTAAATAGTAGAGATGAAGAAACATTTTTATAAAGACTATATTTCTTATTGATTTCTAAACATTTATTTTTAAGCATCACATTTAGCTGTTCTCTTTTTTAAAATAAATATTTAAATGGAATTTACTCATTTATAATAACTACAGAGTAATGAGCTTGTGTTAATGCGTGCTTCCTCTGATGAGATTGGCCATAGCTATAGTCAAAGCAGATGTTTCACTAAGCTGCTTTGGGTGATGTAAGGATTTTTGCCATGGGAAGTTTCATATATCTAAAACCACAGATTCCATTGAGATGAGTCTTTAGACTTTGGGTTTGATTTATAATATCATATTTATAGTTGTGTTTTGTCAAGTAAAGTGGCTTGTTCCCAAGAATCTAGTGCTTAATGATTCTCTTTTGCTTTATCTGTGGTTAATTCTGCCTGAGTTTACCTAGAAGATCATCTCAACAATATCATAGGTCTTAGAGAAAGTCATTCCACACTGCCATATATCTTCACCAAAGTGAAAGAGAATATCAAGAAACGTCTCAGAAGTAATATGACAGAGATCAGCCATGAGCCTGGGTGGCTGGGGCAGTGGAGGAGGGGTTTGGTGGTGATACTGCTCCCTTACTGTCCTTTCCCTTCCATGGGCCCCAAAACAATGTACATTTTGAGTATCTACACTCCAGCATGAGTGCACATAATTCTGGATCATTCTTCTTATTAATAAACAAAATGCCACTTGACAGCTGCCTCTGTGCACTTCCCTCAAACTTTGTGAGACCAATGCTTGTAAAACCCAGACCAATGGGCTTCTGCTTCCAATCTTCTCACATTCTCCTGGTCCCTTCCCCTTTCACTCGTCTTCTAATCCTCCTGCTAAATCTCTGATCTTTTTATCTCTCTGTCTCTGCCTCTCTGTATCTCTGAGTATCTCTCTGTCTCTCTCTCTCCCTGTCTCTCTCCATCAGATTTCACATTTGATAGAAAATATTCAATAACTCTTTGTGAATCTGGCCTATTTCAATTAGCAATTTCCCATCCATTTTTCTGCAAAGGGAATAATTTCAATTTTAATATATGAATAAGACTTTTGATATGGACACATTTTTTCTATCCATCTGTAAGTTGCTATTGTGAATAATGTAAAATAACAGTTTTGAAGGCAATATTGTCTACATCTGTACATCTGAACAAATGAATTGAGTGCTTTTACACACACACACACACACACACACATACACAGAGTGAGAGAGAGAGAGAGAGAGAGAGAGAGAGAGAGAGAGAGAGAGAGAACAAGCACCTATACACACATGTACACAAACATCCTCTATCAATAAATAAAATACTACATATAAGAAATATAACCATTTTCTTTGCTAATATGAGCTAAGTAATAGTCACATCTCTCTAAAATACCTGCATGCCAATCCTTAGTGGGGAGAGAGAGTGAGAAGGAGAGACAGAGACAGAGACAGAGAGACAAAGAGACAGAGAGACAGAAAGACAGAGAGACAGAGAGACAGAGACAGAGACAGAGACAGAGACAGAAGAATTAACAGTATTGCAGGACTGGGAGATGATTCTGGGCTATCTGAATGGCCACTGTAATCAATCACGAAGGCTTTTCTAAGATGAAAATAAGAAAGCTAGAAAGAGAGAGAGAGGGCAACATGATGCCTGAGGCGGAGGGAGAGATGGAAATGGGGTGGCAAAAACACAGGATAGAGCGATGCAAATACAAGCTCTGGAACCTGTCAACGCAAGTGGGTGCTAGGAGCTTCCAACAGCAGGAAACACAGTCTCTCCTGGAGACTCCAGTGGGCAAACTAGTGTCTCAACTCAGTTTGGTTTTCTGACTTCCAAACGGGAAGACTTTAAATTTTTTTTATTGCTCTTGGCCACAAAATGTATGAAAATGTCTTATAGAGGAGATAGAGAATGACTTAGCTGTGCCATTTATTAGCAAGATTCCCTCCAGTAAACTTGGTAGATTTCAGCACTAGCTCTCCCTGTAGTCTGCCTTAGGCCTTTCGAAACAGCTCTTCCGTCTTCTTGCTTCTATGCTTTTTCTGACCCATCCTCCATTCTGGCCATGGACCAAATCCCCTTCTGTTCAACGCATGCCCATGGCCTGCTTAAAATAAGACCTCTAAGTTCATTTCATGCCACCAATTTTTATCTTAACCATTAAAGTGGCATCAGAATAACACTTCAGCTTTTCAAACTCATTATTGGACTTTGTAATTGCTTTTAAGTGGTTTGAAGTATTTTGTCTACTGTTCTACCAAATTATAAACTTCAAGGGAGGAGGAAATATAAGTGCTTTTGGTTTTTATTCATCCTGGCAGGGATATCCCGTGTCGGGTGCACACAGAAAATAGAAGCATTGACAATATATGTGAGATTATTCCTGGCTAGGTTTTCGGCTGCCACTAAATCTGCCCCAGAAAAACCTTAATACATACTTAGAAATAGGAAGCTGAGAAACTTTAGTTTAATGCAGTGTTAACCAGGAATATAGATAACAAGGACTTCTAAATCCAAATATATGTGACTGTTAGTAAAAGAATACTGGTATTTTATACTTCCATAAATTTGTCATTTATAAATCATCTTAAATCCAACTTCATATGAGTAGCATGAGAATCCCATGAGATAAAAATATAGAGATTGTTGTTGTTGTTGTTTTCTAAACAATGAAATATATTTAGAGAGGCAAGTTGCTTTCTGTAAGTCTCAAACAGACAGTGCTATTTGGAAACCATGCTTATAACTCCATGTTTCCCGTATATTGGTCATTTGATTGGTTGTTTCCCATGATTGCTTAAGGCTTGGACAGCTAATTGTGACTATTCTAGAATCTTGATTGAAATATAACTGAACTCATTCTTCAAGGATCATGTAGAAACCTAAAATTTTATATTGAAAACCTAGGCCTATTTATTTGTAAGGCTGATTTTTCCATTCTATAAAAACATTAATTTGCAAAGTGCTACATTGTATCCAGTTTATCACTTAGAAAGAAAGCCCAAGTAGACTCATAGTACTAAACATTAAAGTTTTAAGTTTATAGTTAACTTGCTGAAGCAGCAAACTACAGCTGCATTGGGGAACTGCTCCAAGGGATATGGAGTTACAAGAATGAAAATGACTGAGACAGAAAAACCATATTATAAAGAATGCTTGCAGATTTGCCTGGCCTGAGGAGAAAGAAGATATATGACTCTGCCCCAGAGAAACATGAACAACTCAATTCTTTTATCCTTGTGTCACCTACCGAAGTAACAAGTTTCTCCCGATGAAATCAGTAAGAAAGGCAGCTGTATACTTGAAGTGGATCCCAAAAAATGGGAGGTACGCATTAACAGGCATAGAATGAGGGAAAAATGCAACAAAATCAAAATTAGGGGACATGGCAATCTACCACAATATGCATGCTATTTAAATTAATAGCTGTGTCATATAGGTACCCTCTCGGTTCCCACAAGTACA
The DNA here is from genome assembly GCA_964023405.1 of Apodemus agrarius. Lineage (NCBI taxonomy): Eukaryota > Metazoa > Chordata > Mammalia > Rodentia > Muridae > Apodemus > Apodemus agrarius. The sequence goes on along the minus strand of OZ030012.1, from coordinate 94,679,001 downwards.
AAGGAAAATAATGCACCATGTTTTTTTTGTTAATTCCCTGTCACTAAATGGTTAGCAATCTAACAAGACTAGACTTTTAAGTGAACTCAGTTAGCAGGGCTGCTGGGGAGGGAAGCCAGTATAAAGAGTGGAGTGTCATCTATCCAGCGCTCACCCTTTACCTCCAAAGACCCTAGCTAGAGCATTTTTCCTGATTCACTTCCAGCTCCAGTCATCCTTTTGAATGGCTTATTGCTGCAGTTGTCCTTGTTATGAAAGTGGCTGGACAGAGCAGTGAGGACAGAGAAAACCAGGGTAGACTTTACTTTAGTCAGACGTTGGTGTGTGCCTCTTACAAGCTCAATGGCATTAGGCAAGTGATTGATTAATAGCTTCCCTTAAATCTGAGATTTTCATCAATGATATGAGGAATGTAAAATAATACACCCAAATACAGGATTACGTGTAAATTGCTCATATAATGCATGCCACTCCCTCAACTTTCTCAGACACTTTAGTGCACAAATTACTTTTAAAAATATTTAAATATTACTGCTTGTTCCAACCAGTATGGCACCACAGAACTTGTAAATTTCTGTCTATGCCCAGATATTGAATAAATTACTTATTTATACCATAACTTACCTGAGTCCTTAGAAAAATAATAGCATTTTTGGTTGAAAGTCATGATAAATACAAGAAGTCAAGGTTTAATTTCCCACTATGAAACAAAATGTTTTTGTATTTACATTAGTCAATTGTGAAATAGGATAAGATGTTACTTTTTGACAATACCTGAAGCCACTAAGAGTTGTCTACCTAGACATTTTTCTAATATGGTATGTATTTTTAATTCCCTGTTTTAAAATTAATTTTCTATCCATAAGATAAAACAATGGAATTTAAGTGTCACAAAAATAATAACTGTTAATAGTAAAAAGAAACTTTTATGAACCAGAAAGTACATTTAATACTCACAGTACTTGTATGGAACAGTTCCTATTACCACCCTTTTCCTACATAGCAGAAGAGATTTCTTAACTCACTGGGTGTTTTGCATAATGAGAATCAGAGCATAAGTTCAAATCCAGGTCCGTGTGCAAAATAATAATTCGTTTAGGTGTACAACTGCTATTGTCCATTCATTCAAATACAAATACAAATGTGATGCTGCATAATAAAGAAAACAGACTCACGTTCTTATTCTGACCTCTCCCATAACCTGGTCACCAAGGTAACGGTAGAGTCTGACTAGCCAACCTCTGGTTCCTACCAACACCGTGACCATGTGCAGGCTACTCCACCTCTGGAGCCTCCATGTACTCATGAACCTAATAACCAATTACCTCTTTTACAGAGCTGAGACAGAGACCAGAGCTGAATAGGACCGAGCACACTGTAAGTGTTCAATGAGCAGTAGGTATTAGAAATACCAAGGCATTTCTGGGCTCAAAACACTGTCTCCAGCCTGCTTTATGTCTACACATAATCCAGATGATATGTACCTGAGGCAATATGGTATCTGAACACTTTTTGATATTTAAAATATGTATGTGTGTATGTTCATGTGACCATCTCTCTCTCTCTCTCTGTCTGTGTGTGTGTATGTGTGTGTGTGTGTGTGTGTGTGTGTGTGTGTGTGTGTGTGTTACACATGTACCAAAGTGCCCTAGAAGCCCAGAAGAGGGCACCAGCTTCTGTGGAACTGAAGTTAGAGACAATTGTAATCTACCTAGTGTGAAAGCCAGCAATCAAACTCTCCAAGAGCAGGAAGTGTTATCAACTCCTTAGATATTTCCCCAGCCCACTTTGACATTTTTGTTTGGTTTTGTCTGTTTCTTTCTTTTTTTCACTTTTGACATTTTATAAAGATAAAAAAAACCTGATAAGTATATTTTCTTATCATATTATGTAAATATTATCTAGGTGCAAGAATACTTGTAAGTATTAGTTTTAGTACATTAAAAAGGCGATAAAATTTTGTCAGAGAATCATTTGGGGAGGCCAACTGACAGAAGTTCCTGGGACAAGCCACTGATAAGCCACGCCCAACCTGGTTTATGGCACGATCAAGAACTGGGGCCGGCACTGCATCCAAACAGCTATAACTGAAGACAGGGCAACAGCCTGGAAGTGGAAATACAGCAGGCTGAAGAGAATGGGAACAATAAATGGGGGGGCGGAATTCAAAACTAAAATAAAAAAATCTACAACAAAAACACCCGTTTGTCTCGAGTAGCTGGAGCCAGCTAATAAAAAACACATTTATAAGATGTGATGGGTTTTTTTTTTCTTCAAGGCTTTTTAAACTTGAAAGAGAACTTCCTGTGCAGAGATATGCTATTTGACAATAGCTGGGCAATTTTACTGGTTTTTCTTTAGACATTTAGTGGCAGTGGCATTCTAACATCATAGACTAGGTAAATCCTCTACAGAAATAAGCTTAGCCTTCGTACTCCTTTCGATTTCACCTTGTAGTAGCAGCATGGAGTTGATGTATAAGATGGCATACCCATCCATCCATGGGTTGCTGTAACACAAATGCATATTTGCAAATTCCAAAGCAAAGGAACACCTTTGAAAAATATTTACCTCTTAGAGAGAAAAAAAGAATCACAGAATTTTAAAAACAATCACAAATAGAATTTTAAAAGTAATCACCCCAATCAAACAATTGCTTAAAAATCATGTTAAGCCAACCAAAGATCTGTTCTCAGAAGTTCAGTATGTGAACATATGGTCTTTTCCCACAGCAATAATGCCTGTCATGGGAATGTCCTTTCTCCTCAATACTCTAAGTGATCTCTTACTTTTGTAAGCTTAATTTCTTGGAATTGTTTCGGCTAAGAGTTTCCTCAGGCCGCCATTAGAGGGCATGAAAGAATAATGTGCAGACCAAAGTCAGCTGCACCAAAAACCTTACCAAGAAAGGAAGGACCTCTGCCAGCCAGTTCTGCTTGGCTTAGAAAGAAGAGTTCACCAACCCACCCTGCCCAAAATGTAGTGGTGGAAATAATTTATATGTAACAACCTGTGGTGATGATAGTCTTCCATAAAGAGATTAAGACTGGTGTCTATTTCATGTGTGAAAGTCAGAAGCAAAAATAATTAAGTGTGAAGAAGTATTTTTTTTTTGATCATCTGAAAGTTAGATCTTATCTATTTGAAGGCCCTTGGTCCTGAGAAGGCTAGATGCCCCAGTATAAGGGAATGTCAGGATGGGGGATCAGAAGTGGGTGGGTTGGTGAACAGGGTGAGGGAGAATGGGTTAGGGGATTTTCAGGAGGTGGGGGGACCAGAACCAGGAAAGGGGACAACATTTGAGTACATATTTTTTCTTTTTTTTTTTTTCGAGACAGGGTTTCTCTGTGTAGTCCTGGCTATCCTGTACTCACTTTGTAGACCAGGCTGGCCTCGAACTCAGAAATCCACCTGCCTCTGCCTCCTAAGTGCTGGGATTACAGGCCACCATTGCCACCACCGCCGAGCGGGGACAACATTTGAAATGTAAATAAAGAATATATCTAATAAAAAACAGTCACTTGTCAAAATAACAGAAAAAGAGAACCCATAAACAGCAGACGGGGAAGAACCTGAGGGAAAAACAGATAGAACTAGAGTAGTGACATGTCAAACTTTGGTTCATGACCAGAAAAATATATACGAGAAAAATAATATAAATACATATTGTTCTTTGGAAAGTTTAGGGTCAATTTTGTGTCTTCAAAATTTATCCCCATCCAGCTGGCCTCCTTCTGGTGTCCCCTTGACACTCCCTTTAACCTAGGAACAGCAACACCAACAATAATAAAAAATAAATAAGGAAGTAAAAATAAGTCAAAGAGAGACTGTGTTTCAAAGATGGAAAAAAAAAATGACCCAAATCTTTTTCGGCTATAAATCGCTTGACATTTGAAGGGACTTTAAATGCATTCTCCCTTCCTAAATGCCATCTTCAAAGCTTATGAAATAAATGGACATGCACAAACAAGAACACAGTTCTTCCCTGTAACAAATGTAAGGGAAGTCAGTACTAACCCAGTCAGCCCATTCTTTTAACTGATGAAGGGAAAATGTACAGTCTATGCTTTGTGACAATGTAAGCCCTCCCTCATATAAGATGTGGTTTTGGTAACAGTTACTGAATTCCAGAATAAATCTATGATATCTGCCCCCTTATTTAATTTATAAAACAGTAAAATCTCAAGATCCCCTTCCAAAACAGCCACAATATGTTTCTATCACCCTAGCAAGACTGTTAAGACTCCCTATAGGCCACTTGGACTTAAAGCCTATAAATTTCCTGCTTAAATTTTCAAACAGGAGAATCTAGGGATACATATAAGAACATAAACCCACCTTTCAGCGATAGGTCTGTGTGAGCCTGTCTTGAGGAAGGCTAGAAGAAAAGCAGTAAAGGACAAGAATTATGAATGAGCAGGGTCTCAGACTCCGTGTTCTGTTTGTAAACACAGAACTGTAGAAAATACAGAAACAGATGGGGGAAAATTCCTTCAAATATCTGTGATGAGATCAGGTCTCTTAGGAAGCCATTTGTTCCACAGAGCCGTTCAGACTAAGAAATGTATTTGACAAAGTTCAACAGATGTAAATGAAAGAGGCAGCCAACACATGTGCTATGTATTTCATTCGTGAGGGCGATCACTATTCCTTCTCTCCCCTCAAATCTCTCACCGCTACCTGAAGCTTTCCCAGCTTCTACGGGATTGGAGAGCTCTTTCATTTATTTTCATTGATATTTTCACACACTTTCCTAATGAAATTTAGTTTTTCCACACCTCATCCCCTTTTCCCAGTCACCTCTCCGTCCCTGTAGACGACTTCTTCACAGCAAGTTCCCATTCTACATCCATGTGTTCGTTCTCTCCCTGTGTGACTCGAGAGGTTTAATTCCAGTCTCTTGCCTAAGACTGTATAAGAAGTTATTTACTAGAACAAGGACAACTTCTTGGCGGCTGCAAAGCTGAAGAAAACATTACACATGCACACATGTGACGGGTCTCAGTCCCGACACTGTCTCCAGCCAAAATGGAACACCTCCCCAGCACAGGCAGCCAGCGTTAACATCTTGTTTTGTATCTCCTAAGTCTTAAATATAAATTCTCTGGAAATGGTTGGCAAAGAAAATTATTAATCATTAATCTTCTCTTATTTTGAAACACAACCTGGGTAGTACTTCATTGTTACATTGCAAGAACAATTAGATATCATAATAAGGCTGATAGTTTTGTGGAGATATTGAAACAGACCTACAATTTCGGCACATGGTTTAAATGGACAAAGGGGTTAACCTTTTGTGTTATATTCTAGACTTTTAGGGTTGTTTGTTTTGCTAATTTTTTGTTTGGTGTTTTTGTTTGTTTGTTTGTTCTATTTTTGTTGGTTTTGGTTTTGCTTGTTTGTTTTAAGACCAGAACTCACTGTATAGACCTGACTATCCCAGAAGTCAAAAGATCCATCTGCCACTGCCTTCCAAGCACTGCGGTTCAGGGCATTCACCACCACCTCTGGCTGGGTGTTTATATCTGAATGCATGTGGCATGGCTGAGCATAACCCTACAACAATGATTAGTGGCATTTGGGATTGCACTCAACTCCACAGCTTAAATGAACCTCTCCAACATTATCATTTTTAAAGAGCCCAAGCCCTGAACAGTTGATACACCCTCAGTTGTTCAGAATTTTTTTTTATAAAATCTTTCATTTTAAACTTAATGTAGCATGAAATGGCCAACCTCTATTTCAAATTGTATTCCTGTTTTGAAACATACTTACAGGAATTTTATTATATAAAGTAAATATTTCTAAATAGCATTAAAAGGCTTTTTAGAGAAGGCATCTATCCAAGCGGTGATGACCAGGTCACGTCATTTTCTCTGTACTTCAATTATGTTAGCAAAGTAATAAGAGAATGACATCATCAGAGAGGCTCCCACAGGCAGCAGATGGGTCTGAGATCGATGTCGAGACCCACAGCCAAACATTAGGTGCAGAGAGAGTCCAAAATGGAGATCTCCATCAGGTCCTTCCCCTGGTAACTTTGAGAACCCCACAGAAGAGGGAAGGATGGTAGGAGCCAGAGGTTGGGTCAAGGACACCATGAGAACACAGCCCACAGAATCAGGACACCATGAGAACACAGCCCACAGAATCAACTAAGCAGTTCTCATAGGGGCTCACAGAGACTGGAGCAACAGTCTCGGAACCTGCACGGGTCTGGGCAAGATCCTCTACATATATGTTATCCTTGTTAGCTTGGTGACCTTGTGGGACTCCTAACAATAAAAGTGGGGTATCTTTGACTCTTTTGCCTGCTCATTAAGCACATTTTCTCCTACTAGTTTCTTGTCCAGCTTTGATAGGAGGGTTCGTGTGTACTCTTACTGTATCTTGTTTTGCCGTGTCCAGTTGATATCCTTGTGAGGGCTGCTCTTTTCTGAAAAAATTCTGAAGAGGAACGGATCTGAGGGAGATGGAGGGAGGACTGAGGATTGGAGGAAGGGAAACTGCAATAGGGATGTATTAAAAACAAAAACAAAAATATAAATAACTAACTAACTAAATAAATAAATAAATAAATTGAGATAATTGCTGGTTCTGCTTCTAATTGTATAAATCTTTATAATACTAATATGTTATTTGTAATAGAATTTGTTTATCACAAAATAAAACGAAAGAAAAATTGACTAAAAATTACCCTAAATATTTAGTTAACACTTACATCTCATTTTTACTTGTCTTTGACATTGTCTATTTACTACAAAGAGTTGTGGGTGTTTCTTATAAGTGTTATTGTATTTCCATCTAAATCCATCAACAAATTTTAAAACTGGCTGACATATTTAAGGTTCTTATCAAAACATATAGAAAAATTACTATTACCCATAAACAAAATAAAAGTAATTACTCTTAAAAATAACAATCTTTTATTATTTATAAGAATGTTTTCTTATAATAATGACACTACTAGATTTTTCTTAAAAGTATATACTATGCCATCGTTTAACATGACAGAAGAGTTTGCTTATTGAAGTAGCAATGTCATTTTAACTTCTGCTGCACACAATTTAAAATATTTTATTCATTTCAGTCAGTTCTTTGGGCAAATTGTTGAAATTGTTTTGAGCTTTCAACAATGTTTCCAAGAACAGGTCATAGATGCCTGGTGCATCTGTGAGAACTGACTCTCCTGCTAGTGCTCAATAAACATCAAATATCATTACCCAGTACATGACTGGAAAGAGGCGTGAATCTTTGAGGGTCTGCATTGAGGTCTTGCTTCACAGTCTTTTCCACACACTTTTATGTAGTTTCAAGGCCATTATAATTCCAATAACCACTCTTGATTGAATAAAGATGCTTCAAATTTTACTAAAGCTTAAAACAATGTTTAATAATAAAATTACTTAATAGTAATTTTTCTAATTAAGTAATTTTACTATTAAGTAATTTCATCCCTAATTTAAAGACTCATCCAGTTCTCTACAAAGAACATCAAGATGTATTCAGGACAAAATGGTAATCTCCTTACCACTTCAGAAACAAACATAAGTTCAGAACGGAAAATTCAGAATAAAGAATGTTGAAGATATAGTAACAGTCTAGTAATAATAAATCTAGAGAATTAGATTCTGTGGTGAAAAGCAATATTTATATTAGAAAATAGACAAATTCTTTACTGTCATAAAACAACAAAAAGAAAACAACTGAGTAGAATTTCTGTAGTGGATAAACTTTTATGTAGTCAAAATACCTAATATAGTCACTTTCTGTCTTAATTTCGGCCTTATTATATGAATTCAGATATCTGTATGAAAATAAGTCAGGCCAGGTAGATATTAAATAAAATAAGAGGAAGTGAAAATATGCCATCACATAAAGGAAAAGAATCATAAATGCCATTAACAATCATATTACATATTAATATAGAGTTCTTTGTTAAGCAAAAGCAACAGTTTGTGCTATAACAAATAACTTTTTAACAAAGAAATTATTTTCATTCACTACCATTTTATTCTTCTAATACCTGGTGATTAATTAGTAGGACTAAATTCACTTAAAATGTTTAGTTTTGAAGTACTTATCAAACTCTGAAAAATATTAAATAACTCTGTGATAGTGACAACTATGTACTTAGAAAATTATAGGAAAATTTAGGTGCAAGTAGTAAATAGGATGAGATTGTTATTCTAGAGTTCTTCCAAAATGGTATATATATGTATATGTGTATGTGTATATATATGTATCATACATATATACAAGATATATATCAATATACTATATATATATAATATATACATGCAAGATATGTATGTCTTGTATGTATATAGTCTATATATATTTAAAATGTATATATCTTTTAGGTATATCTATGCATATTAAAGGCAACACCAAATATAGTTTATATTAATTCTGTCATATTTGTGTCTTGAAAAATATGACTGCTGGCATAGAAATAAGGGATAAAATATAGAGGAGGCTATATAATGTTTAGACCTGAATTTGAATAAGAAGTATCTCATGTGCTTTCCATTGTGGAACTATAAAATTTGTTCATATCTATAAATTAAGTAGTCTACTGCTATGAAATGATGCCTAGGAACAAACACAGGTAAAGTTTTCTGAGGTCACACACGATCTCTACTTGTAAAGGACAAGGCTTCTAAGAAAAGTAGCTAGTTCCAGGGGGGAAATGTCTAAAGTGAATCTTGAACATGGTTCTCCTGGATGAAAAAAAAAAAAAAAGAATAATGGAGTACTCTGAGAACATTCAAACAGACCAGAGAATTAACAACATGAATTTCAGGAAAAAACAAACAAACAAGAGTTTAGAGAAGGGGAAGATCAGAAAAAAAATCATAATTTTATTTAAAAGTGGTCTAATTCTTATAGAATTATAGGAATCCTTTAAAAAACAAATTCCAACAGACTGAATGTCATAGTGACTCAACCTTGACTGAAAGTAACTAGGAAAAAAAAGATTCTGTCTGACTTTCCCAGGGGTCATCTAATAAGTAAAATGAGTATCCATTAAATATTTTAAAAGGAACTAGAGTCGTCATTTGCAATTCCCCCAAAAGTAATAGATCTAAGCACAGAGCATCGTCATTATCAGCGAGTGGTAGAAAAAGTGGGGGTATAAAAAGCATCAAAAACTACCTGAGGAAAGAAGACACAGAGTGATCAAATCTGGCCCGACCAAACTTTTGAATCCAGCTGCGACCGATTCAGAGAACACAAGATGTTGGTTGGATTATGATCGATATTCTCTCAGGATTTCCAACAGATAAATTGGAAGATATGAAAAAGATGAAGACAAAAACTGCAAGTTAAAAGACACACAAAATATTTAATCTTTATATTTACTCAAGATTAAACTAGTATATCTCATGGTTCCTAAAGGGAGGGAACTCTGGGAGAGTCAAATAGTGGTTCTCTCAGGAAGAAAAATTTCAATGGATAGGGAGCAATTAAGCAGGGCAAATTTCTATTTCTTTGGCCAAGTGGTAGTGGGAAACGCATAGGCTTTGAAATAATCCACAAAGCCATACATATCTTTTGTGTTGTGTTTTGTTTGACTCATGCATCATTTATAGCAAGAGTTTCAAGGCAAATTTAGGAGAGATAATTCAAAAGTAACATTAACCCATAATGAGATGGTATGTTTTAAAGAAACAGTAGCTTAAAAGGACCTGAAAGGCTCACACCTCTTCGAATTTAATTACTCATGGCATAATACGTAAACTGCTGCCCCATCTTTATAGTGAAAAGTTGGAGTGAGGTAGAACTTACATACAGAAATTCAGTGGGAACCCTCACATCCAATACTTTTACAAAAACTGGTTAGGTAAGATCATTTCATAAGAATCTCTGCTCTGCCGGGCGTGGTGGCGCACGCCTGTAATCCCAGCACTTGGGAGGCAGAGGCAGGCGGATTTCTGAGTTCGAGGCCAGCCTGGTCTACAGAGTGAGTTCCAGGACAGCCAGGGCTAAACAGAGAAACCCTGTCTCAAAAAAAACAAAAAACAAAAAAAAAAAAAAAAAAAAAAAAAAAACAAAAAAAGAATCTCTGCTCCTTGCCTTCCTGACAGCTGTTTTCATTATGTTTCTGGTGTTAATGTTTTCTATTCACTGAATGATCTGCTTGCAAATAGAGAACAGACTGTTTTTTAAAATAGTATTTTATATGAAGTATAACAAAAAGGAAAGTATAAAGGGTGTAGCTCAGGGACAAAATAAATGTAACTAGAATATAGAAAGAAGGTGTGGAAAACACTTTAAGAAAAAAATATATGGATAATTCAAATGAAGCTTCTTTTGCTTTAATTAAATATTTTCTTAAATAATATAGCGGAGACTAAAATTAAAATATATATTTTAAATACTGTCTAAACTAACCATTAACAATCACTAATGGCTATTGTTTATTATTTGTAAAAAACAGGCTTTAAAATCCTTTAAAGTTGTAGGGACCATAGAAGGTAGGAGCATTTTAAGTCATATGCCTTAACATGAAAGGAGGTGCCTCGTCTTAGTGCACCTTGCTATGCCATATTTAGTTGATATCCCTAGGAAGTCTGCCCTTTTCTAAAGGGAAACAGAGGAGGAGTGGCTAGGGAAGGAGGAGGTGGGAGGTGGAGAGAGGTGAAACTGTGGGATCTAATATATGCAAATATGAATGAATAAAGATGAAGTAAGTAAATAAAATTGTAGGGACTTTTCCCCACATGTAGCATGTACCCAGGCAGACTACTAGCAGTCTTCTTCCATTGTTCCCCGGTTTGGGTTGTCAACATCATATCCAACTTCCTGGCATTATCTGGACCCCAGGTCTTATGTCCAGGTCCAGTCTAGATACAGTCCTCAAACCCTAGCCTGCTAACACCATCTCTAATTCCTGGACCTAGGCAAAGGTGCATATCCTGTGTGCCTGCCAAACCTGGTCAATCTAGACTATGTTATATTCTCAACCTCCAGAGGTGGCCCCAGTAACACATCATGAGAATCAATCCAATCCGGTGAGTCTCATAAACCCTAGTCAATCTGTATGATATCCAAACTCCCGCCTCTCCTCAATTTCACACCTGTGCATGGATCCAACAGAGTCCCTAGAACTTTCTTTACCTGTATCATTCCCTAGCTGCATCTTTTGCATCAGCCCAATAACCTGCAAATATACTGGACTAGCCCAAGACAGCCCAGAATCTCATATCAGACATTCAATAAATGAAATAAGTCTATCTGCCCAAGTCTAATCATACACACACACACACACACACACACACACACACACACTCACTCAAGACCAAGGTGGTCTATCTGTCACAAAGAATTCAAGAAGTTTAAAGAAGACACCAACAGTTCAACAAACAAAATGAGAAGAGTCTCAAAAGAACACTCATGGTATGCACTCACTGATAAGCAGATATTAGCCTAGAAGTTTGGAATACCCAAGACTCAATTCGCATATCAAATGATGCCCAAGAAGAAGGAAGGAGAGACCCCTAGTCCTGGAAAGGCTCAGTGCAGCCCTATAGGGGAATACTAGGACAGGGAAGTGGGAAGGGGTGAATTGGGAATCAGGGGGAGGGAAGAGGGCTTAAGGGACATTCGGGGAGGGGGGATCCAGGAAAGGGGAAATCATTTGAAATGTAAATAAAGGATATATCGAATAAAAAAAGAAAAGACAATTATATAACTAAATGAAATGTCAAAACAGTCCAGATTTTGAAACTGAATTCAATATAGAAATAGAAACACTAAAGAAAACTCAAACTGAAATGAAAATGGAATTGAAAACTTCAGTAACACAATTGGAAAAACTCAGCAGAAAGACTACAGCAAGCCCTAGATAACCTAACACACCTGAAAAGTGAGATTCTGATTAAAAATCCCATCTGATGAAGATGATAGAGGACTTTAAGAAAGACTTTACTAACTCCCTTAAAGAAATACAAAAGAACAGATGTAAATAGATAGAAGCATTTAAAGCAGAAACAAATAAAAACCCTTAAAGAAATACAGGAAAACACAAACAAGTAAAGGAATTGAACAAAACCATGCAGGATCTAAAATGTGAAATAGAAATGACAAAGAAATCACAAATGTAGGCCACCTTGAAAATGGAAAACCAAGGAAATAGATTAGGAGTTACAGATGCAAGCATCACCAACAGAATACAAGAGATAGAGAAGAGAATCTAAGGCATAGAAGATACCATAACATATATTGACACAAAGGTAAAAGAAAATACAAAGTGCAAAAAGCTCATAACCCAAAACATCCAGGAAATTCAGGGCACAAAGAAACAATCAGACCTAAGAATGATAGGATAGAAAAGAGTGAAAATTTCCATTTCAAAGGGTCAGAAAACATCTCCAACAAAATCATAGAAGTAAACCTACCTACACAAAAGAGATGGGCATAAAATAGATTGAATAGAAGAATTAATAGAAGAGTAAGTAGATTGGACAAGAAAAGAAAATCCTCCCATCAAATAATAATCAAAACACTAAATACACAAAACAAAGAAAGAATATTAAAAGCAGTAAGGGGAAAAGGCCAAGTAACACATAAAGGCAGACCTACCAGAATCACACCAAATGTCTCAACACACACTCAAAAAGCCAGACCCTAAGAGAACACAAATGCCAGCCCAGGCTACTATACCCAGCAAAACTCTCAATAACCACAGATGGAGAAACCAAGATATTCCATGACAAACCAAATTTTAAAAATGTTCTACTACTCCAGCCTTACAGAGGACACAGGAAAAAGCTCCAAAATAAGGAGGGAAACTACTCCAAAGAAAAACCAAGAAATTGATCTTCTCACAATAAACCCAGACTAAGAGAAAGAAACAAACATAATTCCACCTCTAACAACAAAAATAAGCGTGATGAACAATCATTGGTCTTTAATATCTCTCAACATCAGTGGATTCAAATACCTGGCATAGATTAATGGACTGAATACATAAACAGGAACCAGCATTTTGCTGCACATAAGAAACACCCCTCAGTGCCTCAAAGTATAATGCTGGAAAAAAGTTTTCCAAGCAAATGGTCCCAAGAAACAAGCTAGAGTTGCAATTCTAATATACAATAAAATAGACTTTTGACCATGTTGTTAATTGAGATGGGCAAGAATACTTCATACTCATCAAAGGAAAAATCCACCAAGATGAAATCTCAATTCTGACCATCTATGACTCACATTGTAAAAGAAACTTTACTGAAGTTCAAAATACACATGGACCCTTACATAATAATAGTGTGAAACACCCCTCTTTCACCAATGAACAGGTGATGGAAACAAAAACTAAACAGCTACACAGTGGAACTAAAAGAAGTCCCTGTATTTCCTTTAGACAGGACCAATTCTGGGTTAAAATTTTGACCTCAGTGGGAGGGGAGGCCAATGGTCCCATGAACACTTGATGGCCCAGTGTAGAGGAATGTTAGGACCTAGGACCGTGAGGCAGGAGTGTGGGGGGAAGGACCATCATAGAAGTAGGGTAAGGGGGGATGGGATAAAGGGTTTGCAGAAGGGAAACTGGCAAATGGGATAACATTTGAAATGTAAATGAATAAAATATCCAATTTTAAAAAAAAAGAAAAGATTTACCTCAAAGGGAAAAATAAAAAGAAACTAAAAGAAGTTATAAAGCAAATGTATTTAACAGATGTCCTCAAAACTTTTCATACTAAAACAAAAAGATATACCTCTTCTCAGCATCTCAAGGTATCTTCTCCAAAACAGACCATATAATTGGTCACAAAACAAGCCTCAACAGATACAAGAAACTTAATCCCAGAATCACTTCTTGGTATTTTGGCTAAAATCAAGTGTGAAATAATCCCGGCATCCTATTAGACCACCATGGATTTAGGCTGTTCTTCAAAAACAACATGCTCATGAAAATAGAACAACTCTCTACTCAATGATAACTTAGTCAGAGAAGAAATAAAGAAAGAAATTAAAGACTTGATAGAATTTAACAAAAATGAAAGCACAGCATACCCAAACTTAAGGGACACAATGAAAGCAGTGCTACCTGTAAAATTTATGTAACACTAAGTGCATTCATAAATAAATTGGAGAGATTCTACATCAGTAGCTTAAGCACATCTGAATGCTCTAGAAAAAAAAGAAGCAAACAGCCAAGAAGAGTAGACTGCAATAACAATCAAACTCAAGCCTGCAATCAAGCAATTAGAAACAAAGACTACAATACAAACAATCAACAAAAAAACAGGTAGTTCTTTGATAAAATCAACAATATAGATAAACCCTTTGCCAAACTAACTAAAGGACACAGAGACAGTATCCAGATTAACAAAATCAGAAATGAAAAGGAAGACATACAACAGAAATTGAGAAAATTCAAAAAATTATCAGATCTACTACAAAACCTTATACTCAATAAAAACTGGAAAATCTAGATAAAATGCATGGTTTTCTAGACAAATGCCATGTACCAAAGTTAAATCAAGTTCAGGTAAACTATCTAAACAGGCCCATAACCCCTAAGGAAATAGAAAAAGTCATTAAAAGTCCCCCAAACTAGTAAAAGCCCAGGGTCAGATGGTTTTAGTAATGAATTCTATCAGATGTTCAAAGAAGACCTAATACCAATATTCCTCAAACTATTCCACAAAGTAGAAACAGAAGGAACACTACCTAATTCTTTCTATAAAGCCACAATTATGCTGTTACCTAAATCACACAAAGACCCAATAAAGAAAGAGAACTTCAGACCAATTTCCCTTATGAATATCAACACAAAAATACTCAATAAAATTCTTGAAACCCTAATTCAAGAAAACATCAAAATTTTCATTCACCATGATCAAGTAGACTTCATCCCAGGGATGCAGGGGTGCTTCAGTATACAAAGATCCATTAATGTAATCCACATTATAAACAAACTGAAAGAAAAATATCACATGATTATCTCATTAGATGCTAAGAAAAACCTTTGAGAAAATACAACACCCCTTCATGTTAAAAGTCTTAGAGAGATCAGGAATTCAAGACATATACCTAAACATAATAAATGAACAAACCAACAACCAATATATAATTAAATAGAGAAAAACTTAAAGCAATTCCACTAAAATCAGGGACAAGAAAAGGCTGTCTACTCCCTCCCTATTTATTCAATATTATTATATTGAAGTTCTAGCCAGAGAAATTATACAACAAAAGGAGATCAAAAGGATACAAACAGTGTAGAAGGAAGTCAAGATATCACTATTGGCTGATGATATGATAATATAATAAGCAGCCCCAGAAATTCTACCAGAGAACTCAACAGCTGAAAAATAACTTCATCAAAATAGCTTGATATAAAATTAACTCAAACAAATCAGTAGCCATCTTGCCTGAGAAAGAAATTAGGGAAACAAACCATTCCCAATGGTCACAAATAATATAAAATACCTTGGTGTGACTCTAACCAAGCAAGTGAATGATCTGTATGACAAGAACATTAATTCCCTGAAGAAAGAAATCAAAGAAAATCTCAGAAGATGGAAAGAACTCCCATACTCATGGATTGGTAGGATTGACATAGTAAAAATGACCATCTAATCAAAAACAATATACAGATTCAATGCAATCCCCATAAAATCCCAATTCAGTTCTTCACAGCGATAGAAAGAGCAATTATCAATTTCAAATAAATATATCAAAAAACCTAGGATAGCAAAAGCAATTCCTAATAACAAAAGAAGTTCTGAGGGAATCACCATCCCTGACATCAAGCTGTACTACAGAAGTGACAAAAATCAAAACTGGAAAAAAATAACAATAAAATGAATGCAGTTGGCACAAACTTTCAATAATATCTCTAAATACCAATGTCCTCAGTTCCCTAATCAAAAGATACATGTTATTGAATAGATTAAGAAACAAAAATATCTTTTTATCAAAAGACAGATCATCTGGAAGAAAACAAAGTAAACAGAGAAACATCAGAATTGAATGGCATTTTACATCAAATAGACCTAGCAGACATCTCCAAAGTAGTCTATCCAAATACCAAAATAATGCACATTCTACTCAGCAGCTCCTGAACGCTTACCTAACCTTCACTACATTCTGGAACACAAAACAAATTTTAACAAATTAAAAACTTTGTTATTGTTCTGTGTACCCTACAATGAAATGAAGCTTAAAATCAATAACAAATGAGAATTTAATAATTGCACAGGCTCATAAAGATTAAATAACAAATACTTGAATGTTGAATCAAAGAAATAAAAAAATGTGTAAATTCCTGAAATTAAATGAAATTATTTCCCAATACAAAACAATCTCTGACACATATTCAAAGCAATCCTAAAATGGAAACTTATAGCTCTAAATACCTACATGAACAGATGCAAAATAAAATAAAATAAATAAATGACTTAATGTTGTAGTTTAAGAATTTGTAAAACCATCGGGGCAGTGGTGGTGCACGCCTTTAATCCCAGCACTTGGGAGGCAGAGGCAGGCAGATTTCTGAGTTTGAGGCCAGACTGGTCTACAAAGTGAGTTCCAGGACAGCCAGGACTACACAGAGAAACCCTGTCTTGAAAAAAAAAGAATTTGTAAAACCAAGAAAATACAATAACAAAAACCAATACATAGGAAGAAATAACAAAAACAAGAGCAGAAATTTAAAAATTGAATTAAAGAAATCAATTGAAAGAATTGATGAATCTGAAAACTGGTCATTGAAATAAACACTATTGATAGACCTATTCAATAACAATATAGACTCAATCAATAACAATAACAAAAACAAGATTATTCAAATCAGTAGAATTGAAGATGAACAAAGAAACATGAAATTCAGAATATTGCCAGAAATATTTTAAAGACATAATATTCCATTAAGTAAGAAAACATAAAAGAAATGAGAAATGTTCTACTTTCATCTAAACTACCAATTTTAAGTTAAGAAGAGGGTTCATCAATGTAAACAGACTCATGACATATAAGGAGATCAAAAAAGTTATAAAGTATCTTTCAACTAAAAACAAACAAGACAAAACAGAAGAATAAGGCGAGATAAATTCACAATAGAATTCTACCAGGTATTCAAAGGTCTACAACCATAATTCTTAAATTATTCAAAAAGGGAAAAGAGGAGTCTGATTCATGACTTTGTCCCTCAATTAGATGTCATTTTCAAACATGGCTGCTTCCTTCTACAAACCAACCTTACCTCCATTGTTATGGATTAAAGGTGTGTACTGAGGGCATGCTGGTATTCCAACCAGAAGGATTAAAGGTGTCTGAATTCAAGCCAGACCACAGAGACCTAGAAGGCCTTTAGATGTGATTCCTTGCCAGAGCAGCCATGTTCCTGAATTAAAATTCCTCTATACCAATGCTTGCTGAAAGACAGAAAATCTGTTTCCTTCAAGGATGAGTTTCCACAGAGTTTGTCCAGTCCCCCGGGGTCATGTCAGCAAACATTAATAAATTCAGTAGATTATAGATACATATTCACATGTGCATGCTCATATGTATATATGTATTTACATATATGTATATGCATGTAACAATAATAGTTAAAGAAGATGTCATGAATCTAGGATGAGGAACATGAGAGGAGTTGGCAGGGGAAAGAGATGGTCTGGAATGATGTAGATGCAGTGGTTATGTATGAAGATCTCAAAAAATTATTTTTTTTAAATTAAGCTTTCAAGTAGATACCATAACTTTGGCAAAACTTGTACTTAAAGAGAGCAGTAGTAAAATGAACAAGTGTGATTTTCATCATGTAAAAGACTGAAACTGGAAGTCACAGGCCTGGGCTCCTCATTCTCCAAATTTGGTTCTGTATAGTCCACACTGCAGCTCATCCTTGGGAAACTACTGCATGAGTCACAGTTAAGACTTAATGAGTCACATTAATTCTTGGGTGCCTCCCCTATACCAGGTCTCCATCTCTGTCTCTTCCTGGAGTTACCCCCTACCTAAGGCCCCTGTCAGCTATAGATTTCCATTTATCCTTATGGTCATCCAGCCAAGCTCCCTGCCCTTCTCCACACCTGACCTCAAGCCCCCCCCCAAACACAGTTCCCTCCCAATCCACTCTCCCACCCTGTTCCCTCCCTCCATCTGCCTTCCATGAACATTCCTTTCCCTGTCTTCCAATGAAACTCAAGCATCTATGCTTGTGCCCTCCTTCTTGTCCAGCCTCCTTGTGTCTGTGGAGTGTGGCATGGACATCCTGTACTTTATGACTAATATATACTTATAAGTGAATATATACAGTGGATTGCAGCCCCTAAAAAGATAGGAACTCCACAGGAAGACCAACAGAATCAACTAACCTGGACCCTTGCTCTCAGAGACTGAACCGTCAACCAAAGAAGATACACTAACTGGACCTAGGACTCCATGTACTTATGTAGCAGATGTGCAGCTTGGTCTTCATGTAGGTTTCAAACAACTGGAGCAGGGACTATCCCAAACCTATTGCCTGTATGTGGGATATATTTTTCTAGCTGGGCTTCCTTCTCTGGCCTCAGTGGGAGAGGAAGCATATAGCATTGCAGAGACTGGAAGTGCCAGGGGAGGGGATACCCAGGGAGGTGGCATCTACTGAGAGGAGAAGGGGAGGAGGTTGATGTAAGGATTGTGGGAGAGTGGGGGAAACAGGAAGGGAGCAGTGAAAAGGATGGAAAGTGAATAAGTAATAAATACATAAATTAAATAAATAAATAAATAAAATTTTAAAATATATTAGTAAAAGATATCTGCATGCATTCAAGATATTAAGTTTTATTAGGGTGGTATTAATTAATTAGGTTTTAATTATTAGGGTTGTATTCATTAATAAAAGATTTAGTTGTAACAAAAGCACAGGTCTTAATATGGTGCATATACATCTCAGTTTTTGTCTGTTATTTGCAATGTTTAATAGGCCATGAAAACAAATGATTTTCTGTTCAATTTTTGAAAAATTTAAAACCTTCAACAAAATGGTGTATTGCATTTCTGCGCTCATTTAAGAAAACATCACTTGAATTCATTATTTTTAATTGCTGAGTAGTATTCCATTGTATAAATGCAATTTGTAGGTAAATGGTTAGACCTGGAAAATATCATCCTGAGTGAGTTAACCCAATCACAAAAGAATACACATGAAATGCAATCACTGATAAGTGGATATTAATGAGCCCAGAAGCCCTAAATACTCAAGGCACAATTAGCAAGTCAAATGATTCCCAAGAAGAAAGGAGAGGACCCTGGGCCTGTAAAGATTGGATCCAGTTTTGTAAAGAAACCGAGGGGGGAGGGGGAATGATTGGGGAATAGTTGGGGGGGAGAGGAACTATGGGACATATGGTGGGGGGGAATTGGGAAAGGGGAAAGCCTTTGGAATGTAAACATAGAATATAGAAAATAAAAATTAAAAAAAAATAAGGTATACATACACAATGGAGTACTATTCACCCATGAAATTCTTAGAGAAATGGATGGAGCTGGAGAACATCATGCTAGGTGAGGTAACCCAGTCTCAAAAGAATACCCATGGTAGGCACTCACTGATAAGTGAATATTAGCCTAGAATCTTTGGACACGAAAGACACATTCCACATACCAAATGATGTCTGAGAAGAAGGAAGGAGTGGACTCTGGCTCTGGAAAGGCTCAATGCATCAATGTAGGGGAATGCCAGAACAGGGAAATGGGAATGTGTGGATGGGGGAACAGGGTGATGGAAAAGGACATATGGGACCTTTGGGGGGGGCGGGGAACCAGGAAAAGGGAAATGAAATATAAATAAAGAATATATCCAAGAAAAAAAAGAAAAAAAAAAGAAAACATCACTTATCCGACCTTTTCATTATAAGAAATTTAATTAATTGACACTTTTTCTGATATGAAGTAAAGAAACAAAGCTTCTCATTTAAAAGTATTGTGAGATTTGGTAAGAAAGTTAATTGAATGAATCTAACGCAACCTCAGGTTCTTCAAGATTTTCTAGCAAAGAGACACAATGGTATAAAAAATTTAAATATAAAGGAATGAAGTTTAGTTTGAACAGTGCATTCACAGAAAATTTATGAAGCCTCAAGAATTACAGATTTGAGGAGTTGTCAATTGGAGATAGCTTCTGGGTTTTGGGTGAGTTGCCATGTCAGGAATTTATTTCATATTTTGTTAAATATATACATATATATGTAAAAATGTATATATATTATAAACACATATACATATATTTTAAAATACATATCATGATGTGCAGTTTTATCCTTCTATGGGATTTGTGTGTGTGTGTGAATGTGAATGTGAGCCTATGTGTGTTTCTTATGCTTTATCTTTGGCTCTTGTTATTCCATTTATTTATTTTGTCCTAATCTGGTTTATTTGTTTTTATTTGATCTAATTTTACTTTATTATGCTATTATTTTTAGACGCCTGTTTATTTTCTAAAAAGAGGGAGAGAAGGAAAGAATGTAGATGTGGATGGGAAAAAACATGAGGAAGATCAAAAAGTTGGGGTATGAAAAATGTAATCTGAATATATTGCAAGAAAAAAATATTTTCAATCAAAAAATAATTTTGTGACTATGTGTGTGTGTGTGTGTGTGTGTGTGTGTGTGTGTGTGTGTCCATTTGACTAAATGGTCTCCTCCCTGTGTACTTTTAGCTATGAACTGGAACAAAACCAAAATACATGTAGTTTTTTTTTCAGGTATAGATTTAGGAAAAAAAAGACGGAAAAACCATATCTGCTGGTATTGTGATTTGAAATGAAAATATTATACTTCAAACACATCTAAACTCATAACAAGTTAAATTAAACTCTCATGCAAATTATAGTCATATTAAAATCTTTTTTAAATACATTTTTAAATACTAAATTAATGAGATGATCTATTTAATGAATCAGGTTGCTCAATCAAGAAATCACACACACACACACACACACACACACACACACACACAGCAGAAGAATTCTGAAGAATACTGAAGGGCGTAAGATCAATAAGCCTGCCAAAATGAATTATACGATGTCCCATGTCTACCAAAGGATGTACAAACCTCTCTACTTTAGGGTAAGAAAGAAATATGAACACATTTTGGGTAGGATAAATATCAAGCTTGTGATTTATACCACATATCAATATCTAACACTATGTAGGTAATTGTTGGGCTTTACGAGTGAGCTTGACTCATTTTAAGACTTACTATGGGGTTGAACAGCATCCCTATGGCTTTGAATTTGCATTCTCTACTGCAAGAAGCATTGCTAGTCAACGTCTTAAGCTTGGGTCCCACCATGATTCATCTGATCTGCTCATGTTTATACAAAGCCATCAGAAACATTCTGTCAGTAGGAGGAAATAACATGGGGATTATAAGGGGAGGAGGAAGGGTAGTGCATGTTGCCTAGTCTAAGGTATCCCCCTTGAAGAGGACCTAGGGGACTTGATTTTGTTTTTCACTTTAACTTCCAAAAGAGGTCATTCAGAACACTCTAATTCAGAGATGTCCAACCTGTGGTGGTAACATGAATGTGGCCCAGAATAGTTATGAATGTGACTCAGCGCAAAAGTAAATTCGTTTAAAACAATATCAGATGCGAGTGTGCAGTTATCAAGGTGAACAGCTCTGTAGATAATATCCTCCTGTCACAATGTCATCCACAGTAACAATAAGTAGTCTTTCACAACCCATATGCATGTATAGCTTTCGTTTTGTGGTGGTATGTGGCTTTCGATGTGTCATTTTTCAAACATAGCCAGTTGGCACCAAAAAAATTGAAAAGATGCCATATTCCATAAAGGACTGAGTTGTAAAGACAAAACAGTGAAACTGCACAAAGTTAGTTATAGCACAGATGTCTTCTATTACAAAAGATGGTTATGTGCCTTTTTAATCACATACTCGCTGATGTTGACTTTATGAAGGGGCGGACGGAGAGCATAGCAGGAATGATGTGCCTTGGGGACATTCCTAAATCCAGTATGTCTCAACATATCTAGGCAAATTAAGACCCTCGGAAAAGCTATCAAAAGAAGTGTGGAGAAAAGAACTGCTGAGTTTCAATTCTGTTCTTGGCGATGGGTGATAGCGCAGATGCTATAAATTGAACTCAACTTACATTTCTATTAGAACTTTTGTTGATGTAAAACACCGTCAAAGAAGAAATGGCTCCTTTAGTACCATTATAAGATACAACTAAATTAAATAATTCCATGAGGCAATTGAAAAAATGTTATAGTGATTTTTCTTTGTCCATTGACAGAATATGTCTGGTTTAGTTATTAGTAATGCCTCAACTATGGAAGATCAAGGAGAGGGACTTGTAAATGTACTAGAAGGCAATACAATTGCCTTTTAGAACTTATGCTTAATGCACATCGTTATCATATAATACATCATAAATGTCTGAGAAAAAGTATTAAAATGGACAACATATAAATTTTCATAAAGGCTGAACCTGATATGAATCAAGAAGTTAAATCATTAGTAATTTCAATGATGCTTAAAACATATTGATATTGATTATGGTGATATCATTAATTTTAAAAGTAAGACAATTAAAACTAGCCCAAATGTTGAAAATATTTTATGATTTGAAAAATGTTATGCTATCAAAAACAGCATATTTGTTAGAACCTGAATGTAAAAACTAACTTACAAGGGTACCATTTTTTTTTATCATATTCAACCTCTCTCTGTTTCTCTCTGTCTCTCTGTCTCTGTCTCTCTCTGTCACCCTCTCTTATTTTGTTTTCTATTTTAGTAGGTTGACTTTTATATAGTTCCTTCAGGCTTCCTTTTAATAAACATAGATATATATTATTGAATGTACAATTCCTGTCTTTATAAGGGGTGAGACACAAATATTACTTTGGGATAAGTCATATGAAATTAGCACAGGCACAGAAATATTTATATATTGATAATTAGGCAAATTCTTATTTAATGTGATTTTTATTTATATTGTTATGCTTATTGTTTTTTATTATTTAAAACAATTTTTAAATTTAAATATATTTTGATCATATTCTTCCCCTGGCACAGGGACTTCCAGATACTATTTAAATGAAATAAGCACATATCTTCAAGGTAGAACCCAATATAACAGTATAGTGTTTGAAACCCTACAGGATTCCAAGTAAAAGTGAAATTATGGCTCAAACTACATCAAAGAACTGTAGGTAATGATTATGAAATGATTCGACATATCGGCTAATGTAAACACAGAAAGATGTGGAGCTTTTCTCTTTATCTGATGTGAAATTTGAAAACATTTCAAATTTCTGGGAAAATAATATCTTGATATACTTATGACTATTTTTAGCTACAACCTCACATTCATGCTAAGAAAACAATTACCATGTCAAATTTACTAAACTTTTGTTGGTTCCAATTTTTCTCAAGAGAAACACCCTCACTTCCCGTCCAAGCCCTCTTCCCGCCATCACTTTTTGGTATGACCTACATTTGTGAGAAAATATTTTCGCAACTGAAGAACTCTAGAGGAAAACGAGACCCCAGATATCTGCTGACAAATCTGGTAAGTCACTGAGAACTCTGCTTTCCACTGAGCCAGATTCTGAGGTAGTAGTTTCTCACATACAATGTTAAATATCCCACTTGATATATACTGCCTTCCTTTAACTTTTAATTTACAAATGAATCAATGAGAGTGTAATACTTAGACGGGCCCATTTTCTTTATTAGTGATCACAAATGTAGGACCTATATAAATATTTTAGACGACTATTAATGCAGCCAGGTATAGAGACGCATTCCTTTAATTTCAGCACTCTGGAGGCAAGAGGCAGGCAAATTGAGGCCAAATCTATTCTACTGAGTGAGCTTCAGGACAGCAAAGCAACATAGAGAAACCCTGTATTAAAAGTCAATCAATCAATCAATCAATCAAAGACTGTGACTGGGCACTTCATAATTATGATTATGATGTGAGGACATTTTATTCTACTGGCTATAAAAAACATCACAAAAGTTCTACACAGACATTTTGTTGTTTTTTTTTTTATCTTATTCATTAGTGTTTGCGTAATGTGTGACCCCAAACAACTTTTCTTTGCCCAGTGTGGCGCAATGAAGCTAAACTTTAGACATCCTTATTCAATTGGCCAACTAAACAACGTTTGGCTTGAAAATGGCAGCAATGTATTTTCACTTTAATTTTACTATTTTTCTCATTTGAATATTTAGTTAAATTTTAATTGCTATAAAATAAAATATTTGTAAACTGTAAATTTTTATATTTTGTAATTTTGTAAAAATTGTAAATATGCTGAAAATATTTACCACATATTTACAAATGTACCTGCATATGCATATACAGAGAGAGAGAGAGAGAGAGAGAGAGAGAGAGAGAGAGATGATTTTTCTAATGCAGATAGGTGTTGTGCCTGCATGCACGTCTGTGCACCATGTGTGTGCCTGGTGTCTTGTACTACAATATTTTATACTGTAGTCTACAAGCACAAGAATCTAACTCAAATTCTCTGGCTAATTTATGCTGAGAGACATTTAATAGTGCTTATATTGTTATTCAATTTGGCTAGAGAGACCATGTGGTCTCTGTCTCTGCTAATTCAACAAATATTTGCCAAAAAGAAATCAAGGAAGCAGTCAGGTAATAATCTCTGCATACAAGAGGCAGAGACAGGAGGATTTCCACAAGTTCAAGGCCAGGTTGGTCTATACAGTCAGTTCCATTCAGACAGAGCTCCACAATGAGACATTGACTCAGAATAGAAAAGAAACAATCAGGGAATAAAACTGTAAATGAAAATATTTTTTATTTCCAAGTGTTTTTATAATTTACCACAAACTTATCAGAGTAACATATTACTTAAAGTTATATATAAATCACATGTAAGCTATAAATTATTAATATATAATTTACTAATAATTTATTGTATCATATCTAAGACACCTTCAAGCTTTAGTAAGCTGATTTTAAATTTCAAGAATATTAACTTATGTGAAAAATTATATCTTAGTTTCTATGACATCTGCTTAAAGTATAATTATGCTTAAAAAATAAAATATACTATTACAGTTATCACAAGTGTGTTAAGAATGGAGTGTTAGGAAGATAAGCTTTGAATGGAATTTTGAAAAATCAAGAACTTTCAAAACAGTTACTGAAAGAGAAAGGCAGTACATTGTTTCTAATTAGAATAAGGCAAAACAAAGGAGGGAAGTCAAGCTTCTGCAAAAGAACAGGAGGAAGAGATTCAGAAGTTACTAGATGTTCAAGAGGAAAGAAATGGTCTGATTGTATTATAAAAGAATAAACTGGCAACCTTGGGTAATCATGGGTTCTAAAAATTAGACAGTAGGAAATGAGGTGTTAGGAAGTATCATTTGCTTGAGATGCCTGTCAGTAAAATGTCAGGAGATTGTCATAAGCCTTTAGACAGTTCAAGAAGGATAGGCTCAATTAAGGAACATTCTCTTTAAATACATAAGGTGAATTGATAAGAGTAGACACACAAATCAAAGAAAATAGGCACAAACCAAACCTTGAGAAATAACTATCCTGGATGTCTGCTGCCCAGAGAACCGAGATGCCAATAAGAAGGAATCAAAACAAAAGAAGGAAGGAAGGAGGGAGGGAAGGCTTCTGAGCTACTGAGCAAGCCACAGGTCAAAGGCTGCTCTGCCAGTTGGGTTTAGGACAAGAAGCAAGCTACCCATCCCAAACCTCGAGGGCACCCTAGCTTCTGCTTAGAATAATTTCAGTAAAAGAGGAAAAGCTACATTCGAGAACATAGAAGCCTGAGAATTGTTTTTTTCTGTATAAGCAATATTGCCATGCTAAAATAAGCATGTTTGACCCTGATTGCTGTTCTGGTTTTAGATCACAATCTTTCCCCCAAGATCCAGAAAGAGAGAGGGAGAGGGAGGGAGAGAGAGGGGAGAGGGGAGGGAGGGATGGATGGATGGAGGGAGGGAGAGAGAGAGAGAGAGAGAGAGAGAAAGAAAAAAAGAAAATCAGCCGAAAATAACGCACAGCACAATGTAGTCTTCTAATTATCAAAACAATTACCTACTCCAGAGAAGTCTCGCCATTGAGACCCCTAAACACCAGAAAGTGGTGCCACCCCTTCTCAAAATAATCCTTCTCACATACTTTACAGGGAGAAAACCTTACTGAGTTTTATTTAATGTTACTCTGACTAGCATTTCCACAACTTTGAAGTTTGAAGGGAAAACGGAATACCAATATAAAAGAAATGGAATGACAAATGTGTGAGCGAGAACGCCATAAACTCCAGCACTGGTGAATTAGAAGCAAGAACAAAGGCAGTGCGGTCGGGGCAGCAAGGCATGGAGAGCAGATGTAAGCTGTGTATCATCTCGCTTCAGAGAAGAGGGGAGGAGAGCTGGAAGGGATGGCCTGTCACGTGGCTGAAGATCTCCCTGAATGCGTGGCGAGGAACAGACACATTCACATAGTGCTTTGGAATGAGAAGAAAGCACTTTAATAACAGATTTTAGTTCAGAGAATACATATTAATTCTGAGAGACTCTAAGAAAGGGGACTTGACAGGAACCGACATTGGTTTTGTGAGTTGAAAATTACCTGGGAGACAAGATACAGAAAAGCTTTGTAAATCAGAACTAGAATTCTCCTGCTCTTTAAATTATAGGTCACAGAAATATTTGATTTAACCAGTCTCTAATGCTGCCAGCTTGTCAGGCTGCAGATTGCTTACAGGAGTTGCTTATAATGCAAAATAATCACCCTGTTAAAATTAGGAAGGTTTAAAATGCCTTTCTTTTTGATGGAATTAAGAAAGTCCTAATATTTAGAAAAAAGGAAGTTAATATTAATTTTCCAAAGAGATAGACCTGCTTTAAATATATTTAAATAACAAAGGAACAATTTTTATCTTTATCCAAGAGTTTGGGAAGGTGAAAGGAGTGTGGAATTTTTTAAAAATATTTGCAAGCGTTTGCTGACTGTTAAAGGGCTGTTGTTCCTTGTGCTTATCAGTGTGCTTGAAGAATAATTGCTGAGGTGGGGGAGGAGATGGAGCGATGAGCAGGCTACAGTGAGCACCTTTGCGACATCTACCCTTGTCTGTTTCACACGTCGTCACGACTCCCTTTCAGAAATTCCGCTGAAAACCCTCGTTTTTCCTATACATTCACATACAGTTTAAGGAAAGGCTACTAGAACTGTCTACGGACCCTGACGATTAAAAATGTCAAGACCACTTAACCATGTGCTTCCTACCTCCCTTGATGTCTGCCCGAGTCAGCAGGTAATAAGCAAGCAGAGGAGACAAACACTGAAGAAGTGGAGTCCGCACAGATAGTGACTGATATTTTAGCTCAAGACATCTTTGCTATGGTAATCTGTTATCTACATGTTTGCATTATTTGTATTTGTTGGGAGTTTAGTTTTGTTTTTAAGTCTATTCCTTTGACCGGTCACCCGCAGACTTCCTTTGCGGGACTATGGGTCCCTGTACTGAGGACAGCTCTGCAAACAGCAACCAAGAGCTTAGTTGCATAGAAATGGTCGCTACTGTAATCCAGGGCTATAACAGGGCTTATCTTGCTTTCACAGGCAAGATTCCTAAAATCAGAAAGGAGCTGATGAATATCTTAACCCCAAATTTCCTCTAAAACTCCATCTTATTTTTAAACTGCTATTGGCTTTATCCTCCATAATACATTTGGGCTCATTCTTTTTTAAAAAAAGAAGAATTCTGCTTTAAATTACTTTCCACCGCAGAACATTGATGTTCCCTAAACCATGGGACTTTTCATACCATGGGTATCCAGCACCATGGGCTACCCAAATGTAAAATACACTAAATTGGGGATTCTCTCTCTCTCTCTCTCTCTCTCTCTCTCTCTCTCTCTCTCTCTCTCTTTAATCTGCTGAAGATCTGACCATACTGCACCTGAATGTGATATGTCACTGATCCTTTACAAACGTTTCTACAATGCAAATAAATCTCATCTAAGGATAATTTGGCACTAGAGAGAAGGAAAGCATTCCCTGTGATAAATGGAAAATGACATTTTTCTATATGATTATTCTTCTCAAATCATCAAACTGACTGGACTAAAAGCAGATAGGCAGGAAGCACTCACGAGTGGGAATAATGTACTGCAATCAGATCCAGGTTCTGATTCTTCAGTGAGATGTGCATGCAGGGTTCCCTCTGCTGACTCCTCCCAATCTACATACCTCTCTTAATGAAGGTCATACAACCTTCCAATATTAAAGATGTACAAAGGTTCATTAGGAAAGATTTTAAATTATCTAAGCAGGTTTTCCTCCTAAATCGATGATTAATGCCATTAATCAACAGAGAGTTTCCTTGCCGTTCTACTAAATAGATGTATCTGGAAGCAAATGCATTGTTTTTAACGAGAAAAAAAAGTGCACATATTTCTGGTTAATAATGAGGTATTTACTATGCATTTTAAGCAGCTATGTTGTCAAATGGGAGGAAATTTAAATTATACAAAATTAAATTTAAACCGATCTTTTGTGCTTTGATACAGTAACACAGCCTGGGATTGAGAGGTAAGAGGGTGACTTCTTAGGCACCACCAGCACCCTCTCATAGATTCTCCTCCTTGTCTTTGCTTCAGTGTCTATGACTCAACTTCCTCTCCACGCAATTTTGTTGTGTGTTCCCTTTCTCCCCTGTGTGCAACTCACTTTATCTGTAATTCTTGACCTCCAGATCCTCTGATAAAGAGACAGTGCCATTTAGAAATACTCACTGCACAGTTTTCTGCATGTCCAAATCTTTACCTTTAAATATGTACAGTTGCTTTTTACACTTGATCTCAGCCAACAGGCCAAGAAGGCATGATATAGATTCTTTTTGAAAAATACTCAATTGTTCTACTCTAAGAGATATTTTTATTCTTTTCCCTAAAATCTGAAGAGGTAGGTATGGTCAAATACATCCTAGAGTAATTATAATACTCACAAAGTCAATTTCAGGGACAGTTTGGACTGTAAGAAGGAGAAGCTGGACTTTGTAATGGTGAGTTTCTGCCTACAGCCCTGGAATCAGGAGGTTGGGGAGTCCCAGAAAGAAGTTATCACATGACACTAATAACTAACACTACTATTTTTGCCTCACTCTTTGAGTTCCTACTTTAATTATGTAAGAGCAATGAGCTCTTAAGTCTACAAAGTTGTTCTAAAAACTTCTTCAACAGAAGACATTGTGGCAAATAACATACCTTAATCCTAATTTTTTTTCATATTCAACCAGCTATCACTAAGAATTGGGTGCAAGTGGGACTTTATCTCCTATTAAGAATTCAATTCCAGTTCCCTATCACCTCTGTTAATGCAAGGCAATCTCAGAAGCCTTTTACTGTAATAATTCTATGCCAGGATAATCATGTTGAGAACAGGAAAAATGAATTCTAAATCTCCTTATTCCTACATGGTCTTTACTGCTATTTGGTGATCAGATGGTGATTCAGATACAGGTGACATTAACATCTGACATCATCTGCATTTTTATTTTATTTTATTTGTGAACCTTTACGTTTAATCAAACCCCCTCCTGAAATCTAAAATTGCAGAGTCTGGATTTTTGCTTAGTTAAAAGTACCTTGAGTCTTACTGAGAGTTAGCAGGACCAGAGAGGAGCACTTACCATTCTTTCCCTTTTGTGTTCTACAGATATTTAGCCAAGTGAGGCATATGACACTCACTATTTAAAATGAAATCCCAGTTACTTTATTTTAGGTTCTTCTTTCCTTGCTCATTTGCAACCCAGGGATTGCAATTAATGATAGATCACTGCTCTGTTTTATACCATTGGATGCTTTGGACTTCAAATGTATGATTCCACACATTTTGCTTTGTAGTCTTCTGACTGCTGTTATTAAGAAGTGATGTTCTCAGGAAATCTCCCATTGTAGCTCTGAGCCAATCATTACAGTTGAAAGCATCCCAGGCATCAAATGATAATGTCAAAAGTGAATTACAGCTTTCAAAATAAATTATTGTTGGGCTACACTCAATTGTGGAAGTAGTATACTTTTCAATCAGGGTTTGCAATCATTCCAATCGCCCTTTTTTGAAAGACTTTTAAGATGTTAACTTGCCAAATATTTTCAGGAATTTCACTGCTTCTGGATTCAAGATATCTAGTATCAACTGCCAGTCGAACTATCTAGGAAGCCTGTGAAAACAAAAGTAGCTAAAGGGCTATACTCTGCTGCTATTGGCTGTGCTTATGGGCACTTACTCAATCTTCCTCCTCCTTTTCCTCTTTCTCCTCTCCTTTTCTTCATTTTCCTCCTCCTCCTCCTCCTCCTCCTCCTCCTCCTCCTCCTCCTCCTCCTCCTCCTCTTCTTCTTCTTCTTTTTCTTCTTCTTCTCTTCTTCATTTTGCTTCACCAAAACATTATTAAAATGTAATTCACATACCACACAATATACACATCTACATGGTGTGAGCCAATAATTTTTTGTTATGTTTATACAATAATACAACTATTGTTGCAAATCATTTTAGAAC